>CM061752.1:33171676-33825495 GCA_030979885.1 Lolium multiflorum
CTGAATCTTAGATCAAATCTGGTTTGATACTTGATTTAACTAGTTCCATTTGTAAATATGAAAAATTAAGTATCTATCCTTCTTAGCCACTCAAAATGAAGCGCATCAGGAGGGTTTTTGAAATTTCCATGATTAGAGCAAAAGCCACTTCTCTTCATGTGACTTCATAAGAAGTCGGGGTTTAGGGATATATATATATATAGGGGTACATGCATGATTTTTCTGGTTGGAGTATGTCTAGAACTTGTTTTCCTTGAGCTTATCTAGGCTTGTTTTTAAATTTTTATACCCATTTGATTCTTCATCAAATCCTAGGTTTGTTGACCTAGATTTGAACAAGTTTAAAACATGAATATGAAAAGGTAAGCATGTATGCTTCTTAATTAGTCACTCCAAAATGAAGCTCATCTTGGGAGGGTTTTTGAAATTTCCATGATTTAAACCAAAAACCACTTCTCTTCGTACTTGACTTCATAAGTTAGGGTTTAGGGATATATAGGGGAGTAGATACATCATGATTTTTACGGTTTGAATATGTGGAGAGCTTGTTTATCAACTTAATTGAATGCTTGCTATATGACATAAAGACTATGTGCCTTGATATTTCATTTTTAATTATGCCCCTTTTGAATATTGGTCGAAACCTAGGTTTGACAAAGATTTAAAAGATTAAAACATGAAAATGAAAAGTAAAGCCTTGATCCTTCTTATTAACTCAAAATGAAGGTTTTGGGAGGGTTTGAAATATCCATGTTTGAAACCCAAAACCCTTCTCTTCATCTTGAGAGTTTAGGGTTAGGGGTAGCTAGCTAAGTTTTGAATTTTACGGTTTTGATATGTCTAGACCTTGTTTATCAACTTAATTCCGGAAGCACTATATGACATAAGAAGACTGTGTGCCTTGATTTTTTTTTAAAATTGTATACCCATTTGAATCTTGTGAATTAAATCCTAGGTTTGACCATGATTTAAGCTAAGTTTGTTTATCAACTTGAATGCTTGCTATGTGACATCAGAAGACTGTGTGTTTGGTTTTTGTTTTTTTGAATTTGTTATGCCCATTTGAATCTTAGCTAGTCCAAATCCTAGGTTTGAATATATACGTCTAAACCTTGTATATCAACTTGAATACTTACTATATATGACATAAGAATGTCTTGTAATACTTTGGTTTTTCATTCTTTTCATTTCCCGAATTTTTAGGGCCATTTGAATCTTGGTCAAATCCTTGGTTGACAAGATTTAAACAAATTTAAAACATGAAAATGAAAATCTGTATCCTTCTTAGTCACTCTAAAATGAAGCTTTTGGGATGTTCTTTAAATTTCAATGTTTGAAACCCAAAGCGGCTTCCCTTCATGCTAGACTTCATAAGATCGAAACGGTAGATACATGATTTGTACGGTTTGGATATATCTAGACCTTGTTTATCAACTTGATTGCTCACGATATGACATAAGAAGACTATGTGATTTGGTTTTTCATTTTTCTGATTTTTTTGAATTTTGTACACCCATTTGTATCTTAAATAAATCCTTGACGTCATATATAATTAAACAAGTTTAAAACATGAAAATGTATGAGGAAACATGTATCCTTCTTAGTCACTCTAAAATGAAGCTTTTGGGAGAGTTTTGAAATTTCCATGTTTGAAACCAAACCACTTCTCTTCACATGCTTGACTTCATAAGACGGAGTTTAGGGGTTAGGGGTAGATACATGATTTGTCTGGTTTGAATATGTCTAGACCTTGTTTTATCAACTTGAATGTACTATATGACATAGAAGACTATGTGATTTGGTTTTTCATTTTTGTTTTTGAAAGTATTTTTACGCCATTTGAATCTTGGTCAAATCCTAGGTTGAACAGTTGAACAAGTTCTGCGTGAAATTAAAGCAGATAGTAAAGCATTGATCCAGCTACTTAGTCACTCCAAAATGTACCCGATTGATAGTGTTAACTTTGCTTCATGGAAAAAATAATGTCATGTAAATGAGTTAACTTGGATTTTCCTACCCTTGAATCCATAGGAAACTTTGTTCTAATGCACTATTATAATCAATAGGAGTTTTTACACCAACTTGGTCTGTCATACGTGTGGTGCCCACCAGTGGTCCACATGAGTGAGCACAGAATCCACGTGCAATAGATGCGCCAACTCCCAGCCATCTTCTTTGTCAGAGAAGGCGCGCGTCGGGATGTGTTAGATGCAATGGGTCATACCGGATCGCCGGTTGTCCCTCTCACACAAAAAAAAACAAATCTCTCTCATTCTACATTTTCATTCATTTCAACCGCTACGCTCGCCTCTTTAAACTAACTACTTGCCTCTACTTAACGACAAACCCTACTGTGATCCAACATCATCATCGTCAGAAAAAAGGGAGACTACCATAATACTCTTGCCTTTTTCTCTCCTTAGAATGATCTCTTCTCAGGAGTTTCACTCGACAGGCAAACGCACATCTGCTGCATAGTAATAAAAAGGTAGAAAAATAGATATACGAATCTATAATTAAATAGGTTAAACTAGGGTTTTGCCTTCTTTTTACGAGATCAAGGTTCAAAATCCAACTACGGGGTTCGAACAGCGGTTCTAATCCAAGAACTTTTCGACCTCATCCAAGTGGCCTCAAACTATAGGTTTAGCATCTCTAGTGCGGTATGTGTGAAAATGTATGCACTATGTGTGCTGCTTGTATGTCTTTCAAATTTGAACCAACTTTGAATAAGTTTGAAATATTTGAAATGGGCTTTTGGCTAAACGTTGGAAACTCAAAACGATTCTCTTCATACTAGACTTCATAAGGCCAAGGTTTAGGGTTAGGGGTAGATACATGATTTGTCTGGTTTGAATATGTCTAAACCTTGTTTATCAACTTTAATGCTAACTTCTCAGTCACTCTAAAATGAAGTTTTTGGAGGGTTTTGAAATTTCCATCTTTGAAACCCAAAACCACTTCTCTTCATGCTTGACTTCATAAGAAAAAGTTTAGGGTTAGGGGTATAGATACATGATTTGTATGGTTTGAATATGTCCAAGCCTTGTTTATCAACTTGAATATGCTTACTATATGACATAAGAAGACTATGTACTTTGGTTTTTAATTTTTACGGCTTTTTTTTCTGCGCATTTTGAATCATATCTTGGTCAAATCCTAGGTTTCTAAGATTAGACAAGTTCTTAAAAGGTAAGCCCGATATGGATCCTTTAGTCACTCTAAATGAAGCTTAAGGGATGTTCTTGAAATTTCCATGTTTTGACAAAACCACTTCTCTTCATGATTGACTTCATAAGATGGAGTTGTTTAGGGAGTTAGGGGTAGATATATACATGATTTTTTGGTTTGAATAATATACAGACCTTGTTTATCAACTGAATGCTTACTATACATATGACATAAGAATGCTATGTGTGCTTTGGTTTTTCTTCATTCTCTTTTTGATTTTTTTCCTAAATTTTTGGGCCCATTTGAATCTTGGTCAAATCTGGATTTGAAGATTTATTTAAGTTTAAAACATGAAAATGAAAAGGAAGTCTGTATCCCTCGTAGTCACTCTAAAATGGAGAAGCTTTTGGGATGTTCTTGTAATTTCTATGTTTGAAACAGAAAACGACTTGCAACACTGATAGACTAGCTTCATAAGATCGACAGTGGGTAGATCATGATTTGTCCGGTTTGGATATATCTAGACCTTGTTTCATCCTTTAATGCTTACTATATGACATATATAAGAAAACTATTGCTTTGGTTTTTCCTTTTGTTTTTATTTATTTGCTTTGCTTTTTGAATCATGTGAATCCTAGGTTTGACCAAGATAATTTAAACAAGTTTAAAACATGAAAATGAAAAGGAAGCATGTATCCTTCTTAAAAAATCTGAAATGAGAAGCTTTTGGGAGGTTTTATTCGATGTTTGAAACCCAAAACCACTTCTCTTCACATGCTTGACTTCATAAGACAGAGTTTAGGGGGTTAGGGGTATAGATACATGATTTGTGGTTGAATATGTCTAGACCTTGTTTATCAACTTTAATGCTTACTATATGACATAAGAAAACTATTGCTTTGGTTTTTCTTTTTTACGATTTTTTGAATTTTGATGCCCATTTTAGATCTTGTCAAATTCTAGGTTTTGACAAGATTTAAACAAGTTTAAAACATGAAAATGAAAGGAAGCATGCAACCTTCTCAGTCACTCTAAAAATGAAGTTTTTTGGGGGTTTTGATATTTCCATGTTTGAGCAAGAACCACTTCTCTTCATGCTTTGACTTCATAAGACCAATTTAGGGTTAGGGGTAGATACATGATTTGTGTGTGGGTTGAATATTTCCAAACCTTGTTTATCAACTTGAATATGCTTATGTACTTTGGTTTTTATTTTCTAATTTTTTTTAATTTTACATTCCCCATAAATCTTGGTCAAATCCTAGGTTTGACAGGGATTTAAACAGTTTAAAACACATGAAATGAAAGATAAGCACGGATCCTTCTTAGTCACTCTAAAATGAAGCTTTTGGGAGGTTCATGAAATTTCCATATTAAACCCAAAACCACTACTCTACATGATTGACTTCATAAGACCTTAGTTTAATTAGAGTTTTAGGGGTAGATATATACATGATTTTACGGTTTGAATATATATGTCTAGACCTTGTTTATCAACTTGAATACATGCTTACTATACATATGACATAGAATGCTATATATGTGCTTTTAGTTTTCATTCTTTTGATTTTTTTCTGAATTTTGGGGCCATTTGAATCTTGCATGGTTAAACTTGGGTTTTTGCCAGGTTCTGAATCAGGTTCAAAAAATCCAACAGGGTTGATGAAACACGATTCTAATCCAAGAATTTTTCGACCTCGTCAAATGTGCCTCAAACATAGGATTTAGCATCCCTAATTAAATTATGTGTGAAAATGTATATACCTGTGTACTATAACTTGTCTTTCAAATTAAGTTGATAAACAAGGTCTAGACATATTCAAACGGAAAAATTATACTGCATTAGTACAAGAAGTTTCCTATGGATTCATCAAGGGTAATAAAAGCCAAGTTAACTCATTGTCATGACTAAGAAGGATCCATGTACTTTCATTTTCATGTTTTAAACTTGTTTAAATCTTGGTCAAACCTAGGATTTGACCAAGATTCAAATGGTCATAAAAAATCAAACAAAATCAAGAAAATCAAAAACCAAACCACATAATCTTCTTATGTAACAAGCATTCAAGTTGATCAACAATCTAGACTATATTCAAACCCGGAAAAATCCTTATCTACCCTACAACACAAACGTTCTTATGAAGTCAGAAAGCGAAAGTCAGTTTTGGGTTTCAAACATGGAAACTTCAAGCCCACCAAAGGCTTCATTTTTGGAATTTGACTAAAGATCTGACTTACTTTCATTTTCATGTTTCAAACTTGTTTAAATCTTTTGTCAAGGCCCCCAAGTTTGACAAGATTTAAATAGACATAAAAATTCAAAAAGAAATCAAAAAATGAAAATAGCACATAAACTGCTTATGTCATATAGTAATTAAGCATTCATGTTGATCAACAAAATCTATATATATTTAAACAATAAAAATCATGTATATATACCCCAAACCCAAACAAGCTATATTTTACTTGACTTTCATAAGAACAGAGTTTAGGGTTGGGGGTCATAGATACATGATTTGTCTGGTTTGAATATGTCTAGACCTTGTTTATCAGCTTGAATACTTACTATGTGATTTGGTTTTCATTTTTGTTTTTAATTATTTTTACGCCATTTGAATCTTGGTCAAATCTAGGTTTGAACAAGATTTAGACAAGACTAACACGTGAAATTAAACGAATAAGTAAGCATTAGTCCTTCTTAGTCACTCCAAAATGTACCAATTGATAATTGTTAACTTTGCTTCATGGAAAAAAATAATGTCATGTAAATGAGTTAACCTGGATTTCCTCCCTTGAATCCATATAAAACTTTGTTCTAATGCACTATAATAATCAACGAGTTTTACCAAACAGTGCTACGTCATACAGTGCCCACGCGTGAGGTCCCACCCTTGAGTGAGCACAAGTCAAGTGCAATAGGTCGCTAACTCCCAGCCATCTTCTTTGTCAGAGAAGACGCATCAGGATACGTATTGGAAGTCTGTGGGTCCACTTTGGATCCTTCGGTTGTCCCTCTCACACAAAAAAAAACAAATCTCTCTCATTCTCGAGCCTCGCTCGAGCTGGCTCGCTAAGCTCTTTCCGCTCGCACCTCCCTAGCAACCGACTGCACTGTGATCAACATCACAGAAGAATATACACCATCAATAAGGGCTCCTTGATTGCTCTCCCTTCTTCTCCTTGAGTGATTCCTCTTCCTCAGAGTTTCACTCGACAGGCAAACTACCCATATGCTGCACGTAATAATAAAAAAAGTAAAGAATCGACTACTGATCTATTATTAAATAGGTTATAAACTAGGGTTTTCCCAGTTCTAGAGATCAAGTTGAAAAAAAAAATCAACTACGGGTTTGATTTTGGCTACAAATAAAAAATTAAATAAGTTGAACTAGTATTCCTCTAAAAATCCGTTTTGGTTTGCATTGTTTGATAATTTTCATAGCTAGAGTGCATCACAATTTTTGATTTCATGCTTTGCTTTGTCAATTTTGTTTTTTTACTACCTTCTCTTTGATTTCAAATTTAGGTCAAACTATCGATTCTGACTACTATGTGTTCTACTTGAATTGGATCCAGCATGCGCATATGATATGTTTTGCCATTGTTTTGGGCTTTACACATCTTGGGGCATCCAAGTATTTAAGTTTCTTGTTTTTTAATTGTAATTCATGTACCCTTTCCTCCCAATTAAATTTTGGTTTACATTTTAATTTTTAAATTTTTATACCCATTAGAATTGATCTCATATAGTTAGCATTTAAGTTGATAAACAGGTTCTGGACATATTCAAGCCAAAAAATCATGTATCTACCTCTTGCCCTAAACTCTGTCATGTGAAGTCAAGCATATGAAGAGAAGTGGTTTTGGGTTTCAAACATGGAAATTTCCATGCTTGGAGCCAAAACCACTTCTCTTCATGCATGCTGTTGACGGTTTTAATTAGGTGGTAGATACATGATTTCTGGGTTTGGTGTGTGTTTAGATTGCTGTTTATCAAATTAATTGGTGCTATGTGCAACATAAGAGAAGACCTTGTTTTTTGAATTTTATACCCCATTGAATCTTTTGTCAAATCCTTGGTTCCACAAGATTTGAATAAGTTATGAATATGAAAAGTAAGCATGTATGCTTCTTAGTCACTTCAAAATAGAGCTCTTGGGAGGGTTTTGAATTTCCATATTAAAACAAAAACCACAATGCTTGACTTCATGAAACAAAGTTTAGGGTTGTGGGTAGATACATATGATTTTCTTGTTTGAATATGTCTAGAACTTGTTTATCTACTTTAATGTTGAATGCTTATATAACATAAGAAGACCTTTTTATTTTTAAGAAGATTTTTATACCCATTTGAATCTTGGTCAAATCTGGGTTTCACCAAGATTTGAATAAGTTTAAAACATGAATATGAAAAAGAAATGGTGTGTATGCTTCTTAATTAATCACTTCGAAAATGAAGCTCTTGGGGGTTTTTGAAATTTCTGTGTTTGAAACCAAAACCACATCTCTTCACTTGCATGCTTGACTTCATGAGACGAGGTTTGATATTTAGGGGGTAGATACATGATTTCTCTCGTTTGAATATGTTTGAAAACCCAAAACCACATATCTACGGTTTGCAGCATGAAAATGATATTTGCCTCACTTATCATATGTTTGCCCATTTGAATCTTGTCAAATCCTAGATTTGACCAAGATAATTTAAACTCAAGTTTAAAACATGAAAATGAAAAGGGAAGCTTAATTGTATCTAGTCACTCAAAAATGAAGTTTGGGGAGGTTTTTGAAATTTGTGTCAAAAACCTACTTCTCTTCATGCTTGACTTCATAAAGACGGGGTTTGGGGATATAGGGGTAGATACATTGATTTTTGGTTTGAATATGTCTAGACGCTTGTTTATCAACTTAATTGAATGCTTGCACTATATGACATAAGAAGACTATGTACCTTGATTTTACATTTTTTAAATTATGCCCATTTGAATCTTGAATTCAAATCCTAGGTTTGACCATGATTTAAACAAGTTTAAAACATGAATATGAAAATTCAGCATGTATCCTTAATTAGTCACTCAAAATGAAGCTCTTGAGAGGGTTTTGAAATTTCCATGTTTGAAACCAAAACCACGTACTTCTCTTCATGCATGCTTGACTTCATAAAGTGAGTTTAGGGCTAGGGTAGCTAGATACATGATGTTCTGGTTTGAATATGTCTAAGACCTTGTTTATCATCAATTGAATGCTTACTATATGACATAGAGACTACGTGCCTTGGTTTTCCATTTATTTTTCATTTATTTTGAATTTTTATGCCCATTTGAATCTTGGTCAAATCCTAGGTTTGACATGTTTAAACTAGTTTAAAACATAAATATGAAAAATTAAGTATCTATCCTTCTTAGCCACTCCAAATGGGCTCTTGGGAGGTTTTTGAAATTTCCATAGTTGAGCAAAAAACCACTTCTCTTCATACTTGACTTAAAAGTGAGGGTTTAGGGATATATGTATATATAGGGAGTGCATGCATGATTTTTTTGGTTGGAATATGTCTAGAACTTTGTTGCCTAACAGAGCTTATCTAGAGCTTGTTTTAAATTTTTTATACCCATTTGATTCTTCATCAAATCCTAGGTTTGATGACCTAGATTTGAACAAGTTTAAAACATGAATATGAAAAGGTAAGCATGTATGCTTCTTAATTAGTCACTCAAAATGAGCTCTTGGGAGGGGTTTTGAAATTTCCACGTGATTTAAACCCAAAAACCACTTCTCTTTCGTGCTTGACTTCATAAGACAGGGTTTGGGGATATATAGGGGTAGTACATCGCAGTTTTTAAGTTTGAATATGTCTAGAGCATTTATCAACAATTGAATGCTTATATGACATAAGAAGACTATGTGCCTTAATTTTTTTTTTTTAATTATGCCTTTTTGAATATTGGTCAAAAACCTAGGTTTGACAAAGATTTAAAAGATTAAAACATGAAAATGAAAAAAGTAAGCCTTGATCCTTCTTATTAACTCCAAAATGAAGGTTTTTGGGAGGGTTTTTGAAATATCCATGTTTGAGCTTAAACCACTTCTCTTAAATGCCGAGTTTAGGGTTAGGGAGTAGCTAGCTAGACACCTGAATTTTATGGTTTGATATATACGAACCTTGTTTATCAAACTTAATTGAATGCTTACTATATGACACTAGAAGACTATATGCCTTGATTTTACATTTTTAAAAATTATGCCCATTTGAATCTTGGTCAAATCCTAGGTTTAATGTGATTTAAACAAGTTTGTTTATCAACTTGAATGTATACTATGACATATTTATGTGTTTGGTTTTTGTTTTTGAATTTATTATACCCATTTGAATCTTCTAAATCAAATCCTAGGTTTGAATATATGTCAGACCTTGTATATCAACTTGAATGTACTATACATATGACATAAGAATGTATTGTGCTTTGGTTTTCATTCTTTTCATTTTTTATGATTTTTTAGGGCCATTTGAATCTTGGTAAATCCTAGGTTTTGACAAAGATTTAAACAAATTTAAAACATGAAAATGAAAAGGAAATCTGTATCCTTCTTAGTCACTCTAAAATGAAGCTTTTGGGATGTTCTTTAAATTTCAATGTTTGAAACCAAAAACGACTTCCTTCATGCTAGACTTCATAAGATCGGCGGGGGGTAGATATACATGATTTGTCTGGTTTTGGATATATCTAGACCTTGTTTATCAACTTGATTGCTTGATATGACACAAGAAGACTATGTGATTTGGTTTTTCATTTCGATTTTTTGAATTTTGTGCCCACCATTTGTATCTTCGTCAAATCCTAGGTTTGACCAAGATAATTTAAACAAGTTTAAAACCATGAAAATGTAAAAGGGAAGCATGTATCCTTCTTAGTCACTCCTAAAATGAAGCTTTTGGGAGGTTTTGAAATTTCGATGTTGAAACCCAAAACCACTTCTCTTCTTTGTTGACTTCAGACACAGTTTAGGGGTTAGGGGTATAGATACATGATTTATGCTGGTTTGAATATGTCTAGACCTTGTTTATCAACTTGAATGCTTACTATATGACATAAAGAGACTACTCTGTGATTTGGTTTTTCATTTTATTGTTTTAATTATTTTAACCCATTTGAATCTTGGTCAAATCCTAGGTTTGAACAAGATTTAGACAAGTTTAACACTTGAAATTAAACGAATAAGTAAGCATTGATCCTTCTTAGTCACTCCAAAATGTACCAATTAATAGTGTTAACTTTGCTTCATGGAAAAAATAATGTCATGTAAATAAGTTAACTTGGATTTCCCTGCCCTTGAATCCATAGAGCTTTGACTAATGCACTACTTATAATCAGCAGAGTTTTTACACCATAAGTCTGCATCGCTTCATTAACCGGTCTTACAACGTGAAGTCCCATAGTGAAACTGGAGATACGTCACAATCGTACGCCAACTCCCGACCATTAATGTCACTAACAACATCGATACTATGATAACAATTCTCACACCATGAAGATCTACCAACAAAGCAACCAACGCTTCCTATATAGGGCTCCAGGCAATCGAGGGAGCCAAAGGAGATCCCCTTTGATTGAGCTTGAGATGTCTTCCCCTGTTGTTGCTTATCATTTAGGATTGTTTCATTCAATCCTTTTTCTCTTTGTCAGTGAAGTGAGGCGACGCGAGGCGATAACAGTAAATTTGGCAACTCCAACAAAGGTAGAAAAATCGATATACGAATCTATAATTAAATAGGTTAAACTAGGGTTTTGCCCTGTACTACAGATCCAGGTTCAAAAAAATCCAACTACGGGGTTCGAACAACACGATTCTAATCCAAGAACTTTTCGACCTCATCCAAGTGGCCTCAAACTATAGGGTTAGCCTCTAGTGCAGTATGTGTGAAAATGTATGCACTATGTGTGCTATAACTTGTATGTCTTTCAATTTAAGCCAACTTTGAATAAGTTTGAAATATTTGAAATGGACTTTTTAGCTTAAACGTTTGAAACTCAAAGCGATTCTCTTCATGCTGAACTTCATAAGACCGAGTTTAGGGTTAGGAGGTAGATATGGTTATCTTTGGTTTGAATATCTAGTATTGTTTATCAACTGTGCTTCTGATCACTCTAAAATGAAGTTTTGGGTGGTTTTTGAATTGAAACCCAAAAATACTTCTCTTCATGCTTGACTTCACTTCTCTTCAAGTTTAGGGGTTGGGGGTGTAGATACATGATTTATGGTTTGAATATGTCCAAACCTTGTTTATCATTTGAATATGCTTACTATATGACGAAGACTATGTACTTTGGTTTCTCATTTTTCTGCTTTTTTAATTTTCAGCGCATTTGAATCATATCTTGGTCAAATCTAGTTATAAGATGAATAAGTTCTCACAGTAAACGAGTAAGTAGTAAACATGGATCCTTCATAGTCACTCTAAATTGAGTGACTTTTGGGATGTTCTTGGAAATTTCCATGTTTGCCAAAACCACTTCTCTTCATGATTAGCTTCATATGCAGAGTTTAGGGTTAAGGGGTAGATATATACATGAATTTTTGGTTTGAATGTGTCTAGACCTTGTTTATCATTTTAAATACTTACTATACATATGACATAAGAATGCTGTATGTACTTTGGTTTTTCCATTCTCTTTTTTGATTTTTTAAATTTTTAGGCCCATTTGAATCTTGGTCCAAATCCTTGGTTTGACCAATTTTTAAAATATTCATCTTGATTTCATTTTTGTTTTTGAATATTTATGCCCATTTGAATCTTGGTCAAATCCTAGGTTTGACCATGATTTATAAAAGTTTGTTTAATATGAAATTTTCATGATTTATACCAAAAAACCACTTCTCTTCATGCTTGACTTCATAAGTTAGGGTTTAGGGATATATAGGGGTAGATTCATCATGATTTTTAGGTTGAATATGTCCATAACTTGTTTATCAACTTAATTGAATGCTTATATATGACATATATAAGAAGACTTTTGATACATGATTTTTCATTTTTAAATGCTCCCATTTTGAATCTTAATTCAGTCTAGGTTTGACAAGATTTAACATAGACAAAACATGAAAATGAAAAATTAAGCCTTGATCCTTCTTATTCCTCCAAAATGAAGCTTTTGGGAGGGTTTTTGAGATATCCAGGTTTGAAACCCAAAATACTTCTCTTCATGCATAGTTTAGGGTTAGGTGTAGATACATGATTTTTGGTTTATAGTAAACATTCAAGTTGATAAACAAAGAGTTTAGACATATTCAAACTAGAAAAATCATGTATATACCCTAACCCTAAACTACGATATATGAAGTCAAGCATATAGAGGAATGGTTTTGGGTTTCAAACATGAAAATTCAAAACCCTCCCCAAAAACTTCATTTTTAGTGAATAAGAGTCCGAACTACTTTTTCATTTTCATGTTGCTGACTTGTTTAATTCTTGGAGTTCAAACCTGGGATTTGACCAAAAGATATAAATAGATAAAAATTCAATAAAGAATTCAAAAATGAAAACCCAAAGCCATAATTAAGCTTCTTAAGTTATAGTAAGCAGTCATGTTAAAACTAAACAGCATATTTAACAAACTATAAATCATGTATATACCCCAACCCTAAATTCTGTCTAATGAAGTCTTATTTAAGAAATTTAAGATTTTTTTTTTTGAATTTTTATGCCATTTGAATCTTGGTCAAAGTCTTGCGGAGTTTGACAAATACTAGCTAAGTTTAAAACATGAAAATGAAAAGTAAGTATGTGGGTCCTTCTTATTCACTCCAAATGAAGCTTTTGGGAGGTTTTTAAATTTTCCATGTTCGAAACCCAAATGATCTCTCCCAGTGCTTTACAGAGTTTAGAGTGGTGGGGGTAGATACATGATTTTACGGGAGTTTGAATATGTCCTAGACCTTGTTTATCAACTTGAATGCTTATTATGTGACATCAAAAAAGACTATGTGTTTAGTTTTTTTGAATTTGTTATGCCCATTTGAATCTTGAGTCAATCCTAGGTTTGACCAAGATTTAAATGATTTAAACTCATGAAAATGAAAAAGTAGCATGGATCCTTCCGGGGCCCTCCCAAAATGAAGCTTTTGGGAGGTTTTCAAAATTTTGTGTTTGAAACCAAAATATCCTCTTGTGTTTTTGACTTCATAAAAATGAGTTTAGGACAGGGCCAAGTATATACATGATTTTTCTTGTTTAAATGTCTACCAGTTTGTTATCAACTGGTAGACCACTTACTATATGGCAATAAAAGACTATGTATTTGGTTTTTGTTTTTTTTATTTTTCATCCCATTTGAATCTTGGTCAAATCCTAGGTTTATTAGAATTGTCATTATGTGAAAATGAAAATGAAAGCACAGGTTCTTATAGTCCTCCAAAATGAAGCTTTTGGGAGTTTTGATTCCAATGTTTGAAACCAAAACCACTTTTCTTCATGCTTGACTTCATAAGACGGGTTTAGGGTTGGGGGTATAATATTTTTAAGGTTTTTGAATATGTTGACTGGTTGATCAAGCGCATATTAACTAACATATGACATAAAGAAGCTTGTATGCTTTAGTTTTTTTGATTTTCTTTTTTTAGTTATTTTATACCCACTTGAATCTGAGTGAGATCTTGAAAATAGTGCAACCTATAAATAATTAAAAACATGAATGTATTCGCTCATGTCATGTAAATAAGTTAACTTGGCTTTCCAACCCTTGAATCCATGGGTTTTTGTACTAATGCGGTATAATAATCACTCGAGTCCAATAGGTTGGTCACTTACGTGTGGTGCCCGTGCGTGGTCCCAAACTTGGTGATTTCGATCACAATAAGTAGAGGCAAAATAAGTCATCAGGCGGGTAGGCTATTCAGGGTTTGAAATCGCATTTCTTACTTCAGGCTGAGGGTCACCATGCCCAGAAGTTTGTTCCCTTTGGATGCATCACCGTGTTGCAAGTTTTGGGGTCCAACAAATTCGGGGTAACATCATACCCCCCTTCCACGCCAACCTGAAACGAGAGTTCAACACAACCTAATTGAGCAAGGTTCAACACAGAATAGTTCAACAACCCCTATTTAAGCTAATAGGTTCACCACAAACGTGGCGAGCAGCAAACATAAACAGAGTTCAACAAAAGATCTTTTGAAGCGAGTAGGAGCAAACATGCACAGCAGTTATGGAGTATATTTACCATCTTCTTCCTGGTCCCGCTTGTTCTTTAACCCCTTACCTTTAATCTTTGGTGGCTTGGGCTTGGGAGGAGCCACACGACAGGTCTCGATAGCTTGGTTCAATTTCTTCCTTAGGAATAGCCCTTGCCCATGTGATTTGGCTATGAAGCGGATCGAGTTCGCAGTTTCCCCAACATAGGAGACAGCGGGACCCACAGAAGCCCAGTCTTCACGGGGCAACCGAAAGTCAACCTTTATGCTCTTTGTGCGGAAGGGGCAGCTGTTCCTGACCGGTCCAGGGTTCACTCCAATACTTGTCGAACTTCCCTTAGCTTGTTGAGAGTGGCCCTGGCCTTCCTGTGACGCGACTCGACATCGCTCATCAACCTCATCAGTAGCAACCTGATACATGCCAAATAAACAGGTGAAGCAAATATGTAACAGTTGCAACTAATAATGAATATGAATCTAAAAGATTCTGACGCTAATTCCAAACCCTATAGCGCAAAAAAAAAGAGGGAGAGACCATAGAGCAATCGATACGGAGGCTGTGTTAAATAAGGAGAGGTAGACGGATGTGAAGCAAATATACTTAGCGGTTGCAACTAATACGAATGTGGAATGCAAAAAGATTACGCGCTAATTCAAAGCAGCATCGCGCAAAAGGAGAGACCATGGCCCAAATCGATACGGGACTATATTTGAATAAAGGAGAGGTAGATAGGAACATCGCCTCCCCCTCGTCGACGATATTCTCGTCGAAGATTCGCGGCCCGGCGGTTAAAGATGAGTTCAACCTTGTCCTCGTCATCTAGGGGATGCTTCCCAGAGAGTGGACCCATCTACCAACAGCATCGGATGCCGCCGATAAGCGACCGATGGCCCGACCTTCGGCAATGGCCTCGCTTCGTCTTTGGCATCGCTAAACAATGATCGCGTAGATTGCGGCCATGCGTCTTTGCGATCGCGACTGCGCCTGCCCCAATGGAGCCAGCCATGTGGCTTCCTTTCGCTGGATTGACGGCGTCGGTTGGGCTCTCCATCGATGGAATGGGAAGGGGAAGTGAAGAGGGTTTTTCTAGTCGTGGAGAGAGGAGAGATGTGGACGTGAAATGGATAGCTGCCGATATTTCAAGATTTGGGAGACTGCCAGCACGATAGACGGGATGACAGCGCGTGGGTGCATTCCCTCATACTGCCTCTGTCCTAGAAAGAGGCGTGCGTGTGGGTTTTCAAGGCATATTGGGATTTTATTATTACATTGGGAGCTGTCGCCGACCATCACTTTCCTCTTCTACTTTCACTCATTTTAGTAGTAGTAAATAAAGAAAACTAGATAATAAATACTCCTACCTCCATCCCAAAGCGTAAGGCTTATATTATTTTAGAAAGTTCCATGTCAAGGTAAACTAAGATTTTACCAAAATCATTATCATGCAAAATACAAAATTAATATCAATACATGGACAACGATTTTTTGTGTATGGTATCTATAAAATATTATATTAGTTGATAGATTGTTTTCTAAATTTTCGTCAACCTTTACTTGCTTGGACTCTTAAAAAAAGACTTAATAAGCTTTGTGATGGAGGTAATACGTACTAGTCGTGAAGAAACTATATCCCTCGTGATGAGAAAGAAATATTTTTTACTACCACTCTTTTGTGGACAAATTTTGAAGTGCATTGCAAAGCAGTACACTCTTTTATGGACAAATTTTAACTCTACACCCATTATTTCAGGATGGAGGGAGTATAACCCAACTTGTTTTTTCTTCTGGGCACTACCTGCTTTTTCACTGTGCAATGCTTGGTTCTACCCTTTCTCAATGTAATGGTCACTTTAAGTCATTTTTCCCACACACATTTATTTGTACTTCTCTACAGTGTTTACTGTGCCTATTTGTGTTAGTGCGCTAAAAACAAAATGTTATTTTTTAATTTCCAAATTAAGCTTTGCCGTGTGTATTTTCAAGATAGTTAACAATACTCACAGATTTCATTTCAGGAGTACAAAAACTGAAGTGCACAGCAGTCAATCGGCAGGATGTGGCCCTGGGTTTGTAGATAAAAAACATTCCTATATGCGCTTACTATTAATATACATAGGTTTATGCTGTTGATTCTCTTGGTTTAGGTATATATATGGTTAGGCATCACTACTAATTCAGAAAAAAACAAAAATGTAACTCTTCAAAGTGAAGTCATTTTAAGTGACCTAACAACTAAAATTCGTATATGGATTTGTATAGGAATTATGTAGGATTTAGATCACATGTGAATTTTCCCCACTAGTTGTTTGATTCATAGGAACACATTCTATAGAATCTTGCGGTGCAAATCCTATAAGAATAAAACATTAGGTCATACCTCTTGGAAAAATTCCCTTGGCACAATCAAACACAACTGATCTTCCTAAACCAAAAAATCAGCCATTAAATCTCAATCCTATGTTTTTCATATTTCTATGGTTTTCCCATCCTATGAATCAAAGGAGCCTTAGGGCTTATATCTTTTTTTAGAACTATGTTAAGATTGGCCAAGTTTTACGAAAAACCTTTAACATGCAAAATGCAAAGTTGAGTCATTTCGTTTGAATCGGAGGGAGTACATTTGACGTTATGGTACTATTTGGCCATTTTATGTATTGCTGTATTTTCGAACCAAGCTTTACCCCTTCATGACTTTATTTTATTCGGTGACTTGTCCCATCCATTTATCTAGACAAAGTTGGTCAATTCATTTGAATGGAGGGGTACATTTGACTATGGAGTTATTGTTTGACAAGCCCTTGCTTTGTCTTCTTTGAACCAGCGCACTTCACGACTTTTATTTTTCGGATAGAACTGTGACAATCTTCAAGTTTCCGGTGACTTGGTGCCACATCCACCATCCATCTGAGATCAATGTATGCGGTCGACTTAGAATTTAAACTAAATAATTATTATAATTGCTCGGAAATATTTCAAGAACTTCAGTTAATCGTGCATATTTTGATTTATATTTTGGTGAAGTTTCATTGATTTGAATCAAAGGTTTGTGAGTAAATTACTCCCTCCTCGGTTCATATTAATTGACTCTATTATGGATGTACTAGACACATTTTGATTCGTCTGTCCATATTGAGTCAATTAGGAGCTCAACTGATTCGAAAAGTTTGCATAGGAATTGTATGTAGGATTGGTTCCTATGGGAAAAATTCCTATACATGTTTGATTCATAGGACATATCCTATAGGAAAAATTCTATAGGAATCTTGTAGTGTAATTCCTATAGGAAAAAAGCATTAGCTCATACCTCATGGAAAAATTCCTTTGCTACAATCAAGCAAACTTCATCTTCCTATAGGTTTCAAGTAAACATGTCATTCCAATCCTATACCTTTCCTATTCCTATGCTTTTCCTATCCTTTAAATCAAAGGAGCCCTTAATATGAATCGGAAGGAGTATTTAGTTTAAACTAGTGCATCTCGTAAAAAGCACTTTAATCACAAGCTAATCGTGCGAGTGGGATGAAATATTCACAGTTTTTAGAACAAGGCATCTACATTTCACTGGACTTTAGTAATTTTTTGTTTTTGAGTTTCTAACAGATTAGTTTGGAACGTTGGATCTCAAATGGTTGGTGGATGGTGCACCAAATCACAATGAGATTTGGAGACTTCAGGTCACCAGCTCTGTCCTTTTGTTTTGACAAACTGCAAGAGCCGCCGGTGCATCTATGCTTGCGTACGGCGGACGCCGATTCTTAGCAAGGAAGTTCTTCCTACATAGTAGTACTCATTAGTATCCATACTCCTCAAAGGCATATATAAAAAAAGAACCCCATCCCGTTCTCGTGTTCCCGATCACTGCCTGCGAAGATGGAGGAGGGCCCTCTTCTTGTGCCACCTCTGCTGCTGCCCTTCAAACCCCCATATCCAAGGTCGCTCCCTTACGATTTCATTCTTAGGTTCACACGTGAGAAATGTCAATGACAACCGATGCCACGTACGTTGTTCCGTACAGAAGGACGGTCATATGGGCTGTCGGCACTGCGTCGGCGAGCTTGCGCCCGAGCCGGTAAGAAGTGCGGCGGCGCGTGGTTGTGGCAGTCCGAAAGGAGATAGTCACGGGCCAGATTTTGGCCAGTAGAATCGATCAGGCAATGGTCAGATCGTCAAGGTACGGAAGCTTGATCGCCTCACGGGTCTACAGCTTCACTATATCGCGTGCCCGCATGGTCGTGCCCGGCTGAGAGGCCATCGTATCTGGTGACTTCATAGGCCGCCGCGAGGCTCTTCAATTTCCTCAAGCATCCCACTCATCCAGTGTTTCGTTCCAGTGCTGGCATACCGCACAGTTGCACCGTTGTCTTAGTTGCTTGTGAGGACCTGGCTATTCGGCGGTGGGAAGGCGGCAGGCAATGTTCGCCATCGCGCGTTGACGCTCGGCCCGACCACCATTGTGTCACATGTGCATCGGAGTCGGCCGCGTCTTGTTCCGTTATAAGGCGCGGCTGTTAGTGATTGATGCGCGCAGCCAGCAGGCCAGGACAGTGACCTCTCGGACACCTTGATGGCCAGTCGTGAGCGAGCTCTGACGCCTGGCTACGATCATGTTGCAGCAGCTGTGCCTGGCGGTGCCGCCCGTTGCGCGAGAAGCAGGGAATGGAGACGACGTGTCAGCTGCCTCTCTGCGTTTGCATCTTGAAGGTTATACAATAATCTTCGTTTGGTCATCTTGCAATGCCAGTTTTCGAGATCGGAGAGGGAATTACGTTTAGTTAGGTAAGGTTCGTTAGGATGTAACTGGTTTGCTTATAGTGGTAGTACTACTATCGGGAACATACTAGCTAGTTGGAGTGTAGAATGCGGCTGGGATGATATTTTGAGGCCTTACTAGTTATGTGACTGCAAATTCATTCTAAAAATGGACTATTTCTTGCTAATGTTGTTCTTTGGAGTCATGTTTTCCTGACAGTATTAACTTTAATATTTCTTCTCCAGGTTGTTTGATTTCTTTACGTTGAGTCACTCTTCGATCTCTTCCTAATTTGGCAAAAGCCCCACCTCCCAGGGCATTCTTCAAATTAGTGAAGTTGAGATTCTTAATGTATCTGCGTAGGGTGTACCTTAACATATGGATGTTATTTGCATTTTTGAGTTTATTTTTGGCAATTTCGGGACCCATAAAACCCTTTGCCTTGATTAATTTTAGATGTGCTTGATAGCATGAGTGGTGGTTTTGTGCCTCCTCAGATCCACAAAAAGTGTCACCTTTGTTAAAATTTAGATGGATAGATATTTTTGGGTGGGAATAACTTCAGTGGGGACGAGCTCTAGTACGTGCGTTAGTCGAAAGAAGGTTGATACCTTACTAGGTTGGTGTGCGTTACTTAAACAGGTTGGGTGTTATGTTTGTTTCTTTGGTCATGCTAAATAAAGCACCATATCGATTTGGATTAGGTATTTCGCTTTGGGATGTTTCTAACATTTATTGTGAAGCTTAAGTTAATGTTATTAATGATGGAGACGACTACTCCTATAGTCGTGCTCAGGCTCTAGGGTGTGGGATGCATTCTGCCTCTCTCTTTTTTGAACACATTCACACTCTCCTCTTTTTTGAACATTCTGTCTCCTCATGCTGATCGCGTGCTCACACGACGTCTCGGATCCCACCTCGTCGTCTACACTCATTGTCTTTATGTGCACGCTGCGTTAATCCCTATCCCAGGCGATTGCCCGGTTCACGAGCCTCGACTCACTCAACTCAGGCCACCCGCCATTAATCGCCTCCTCCCAAAGTTGAGTGGTGAGTGTTGAAAGCCACAACCCCATTCTTCACCTGCCTCATTGTGATGGCGAAATCGGGCAGGGTCTGTGGATCTGGGCTGTTTTACAAGGTGTTTACGGAAGGCCCCCTTGAAGTGCTCATCGGCCAGGTGCGACGCCATCACCTTGTCCCTAGTGGTTCTCAAAGAGTATTCTTTCGGTCGGCCAAATACGGTGCCCTCTTGCTGTTCTACAGTGGACTTGGCCTTAATTGTGTTCTGTTTTGTGACAGGCGGATGAAACCATAGGTGTTCAAGGAGGATTTGGGTGCCACGGCCAGGTGCAGGCCTCACGCTGTGGGCAGTTTCTCTGTGATGGCTGTGCCTGCAGGTAAGGATAGAAGACGACAGGCCCCAATGGAGATTGGATCGCCATGGTTGGCCACGAAGGCAAGTGGAACCTCCTCAGTATACTCATCGCAAGATTAAGCTTACATCTTTGAGGAACAAGTTGAAACCACACACAAGTCATATATTCGATGTCCAATTCACTCATTAAGCTGATAGCCCTGTTTGCTTGAGTTCCTAAATTTTGCTACACGAGGTATAAATTTCCCTCGCCTTCGCAATCTTAAGCTTTGTTACCTACCTCCTGGCAAAATATCCTAGAAATGAATGGATATTTCTTGAAAACAAGTTTCAGTACGGCGCCATATACTGCGGTACATAATGGACTTGTGTTCGCCGTTACTGAACTTGGAAATGTTTATGCATGGGATCCTAATCAATTTGGTAACATTTCCTCCCTATCTTTTTTATATACGTAACTTACATAGTAATTGTTGAACTGTCTTGGCATCTTTTGGCTTAAAGGAATTCCATAGGCGCACACCATAACCCTCTTGTGGTATGGACATATATAGAATTTAACATCTATAAGAATTTTAGTATGGTCTAATGTGCATGTTGTTTCTTAGGAAAAAGGCCCCCTAGTAATTAAGTTTCTTTATTATTACTCCCTAGCTAGAAAATTTAAGGTAGAGTAGAAATAGAATCAATAAAGGTGCCATACAATATTGATAAAGACTTTCATTTGTTTATATTCCCCCGGTTCTAGAGAATAAGGAGTACTATATTCAAACCATCTAAAATTTGTACAAATATATTTCAAATCATCTTATGTTCGACCATGATTTTATAAAGTACTAGTATTGGCATCCCAATATCAAATCAATATCACTAGTAGATAAATCATAAAATATATTTTCATGTGACGTGTTCTTTCCTTTTTCAAGGTCCTATATTGCTCCCTGCTCCATTCATTCCGTGGACGGCTGGATTTGATGACGATGATGATTTTGACTCTAATAGTCGTCCGTGGTGGCTGGCAAGATCTCAAGATCGTTCTAGACTTCTTCTGGTCTATGCACGTGGCGTAATGGATTTGGACGCTGACGGTGCTCCAACTCATTATGATAGTACCCCTTCTGTCCATTGCGGTCGCGGCTGTTCACAGCTATTAAGGTATACGCATTGTATTCTCGAATGACACTAGTCGGATACTTCCGCCAACCGGTGGGAAAGGGTTACTAATCTTGGAAACTATTCTATGTTCCTTGGGTTTGAACTATCCGATTTTCATGCCGATTAGGTGGTACAAATTTCCCCGAGGGATATTTGACAGAGAAGCGCATCCCACGCCCTCGAGGCCATTGTTTCTCAGTTTGACACATCACATCAAGAAATTCTCCGCTTCAGTCTGAAGACCACCACAGCATATCTTTCTCAAGCAGCGGTCAAGGGGCAACTGGCATGCGGGGTTTTGGTTCATCCCAAGCTACATCAACGCGCTGAACAAAGACAATCCGAGTTAGGGATATTTATGTAATAATAGGATCATACTACTAGCTAGCTCGGTTGGTCTTGACTCCTATTTAATTATTTATAGCTAATGTACTTGGGTGATAAATTTATGCTATTACATGATACAGGCGCTTCTTTTGAATTTGATCAATAGCTTGTTGAATGGGGGTTGTTTGGTTGTTTCGGTGTCCCTAGAGGCATACATATGTACTGTTATTTAGCAATCTTTATGTACAAAAGTCTTAACCTCATGGTTCACAGAGAGTATAAACGTAGATCAACCATCTAAACATAGAGGACATTCTAGTGTATGATTCTTCATATACACATCAACATCCTATTAGAAAATCTTAATGTGAATTGTACTGTTGTACAAACCGACATCATTCTGGCGGTTGCACCCAAAAGCAAATCGTGAGCACTTCATGGTTGGTTGTATGTAGGACCGCCTCTGGATCAATACGACCATGGGCATCTTTGCATGAGAACCATATTTCACATGGTTGGAGGTACTCTATATGGCATTAAAATCATTCCTTGTCCTTCATATGGCCCAAAAGTACAGTTGGATTTGTGGTTTTTAATTTTTTATTAACACTCTCATTGGCCAAACATTGATTAATAATATTATTAAGGGTTGTGATGTTGAAAGCCATAAGAACAATGTGCCAAACAATCTTTGCTAGCGGACGGTAATGTATACCCATCAGAAATAATCAGCAGACGTGCATGTTTCTTTGGTCAGAATAACTGCTGCACTATCTTAAAAGTAAATGGCATGACCATTTATTTGATTTGATAGCGTGCAGCTAGATGGCGTACATTACTATCTCTACTTCCTTGGGTCGCCCCAATCTGGAGTACTAAAAGCAAATCCTGGTGATTCATTTGACAAGACACCACAGCGACCAAATTTCTCAGTCCATATTATTATAATAATATGGAGTACGTTGCCTCGTTGCCTTCCAAGAAAAGCTGCATTCCTTGCCGAAAAAAAAAAAGAGAGAGAGATTTGGTATTCATTTCTCACCGGCCGCTACTAGTACAAACCATCACTCCCCCTCCCCCTCCACCTCCATCTCTTCCCCAGTAGCTCCGCCCTCCATATCGTGACGGTTACAATCGTGCCGACTTCATCTTGACGGGCGAGGCGGCGCCCGGGAAGAAGCGTAGGAGCACCTTCTCATGACGCATCACTCATCCTGTCCGCGACAGCAATGGGTGCAGTATGTGGGGAAATCACCCTTACCCTTTTGTATAGTGAGATGATGATGCGGATAAGTACATTAGGTTTGCTCATCACTTGTTTGAATATTTGGTGTGATTGCATCTGAGGCGATTGTCAAGCGGGGTGGGTATGGGGCTAGCTAATTTCAGTGCGAGTGCTTTAAATCCGCTCTAATCTCAACCACTATTTGCTCCTAATTTTACGCTGGAATGGATTCGCAGATGGCAACTTGCCCAACCCCTAATCTAGTCCTAGTTTAGTAGACTATGGATTGTGCCATTTGTTTTTAGACCAGATCAGGATGTTTGTCAAATACTACTACGTACTTCTTCCGTTCGTATTTAATTGACTCTAGTTGAAAGCATCGACGGTTCATTTTCTTCTCTCCCTCTCGTCGACTAATTAAAACCGAACAGAGGGAGTATTAGGAATCCATGTGCATCTGTACTACCAGTAAGGTATTGCGTTGTTGCAGAGGCTCAGTTTAATCAATATCTTTCGATATTAATATACTCACTTTCTCAGAGAATAAATTAGTAATCCATGTTCAAACTTGCTAGTTTGATCAACGTTTGATGATGGTTTGTGAGACCGCACTTATTGACCTAGTTTGTTTGCTGGTCAGTCATTGTTGATGATTTTTGTGGTGATCTATAGTTGTTCATAGCCCATGTGGTCAGCATTGCTAGAATCAACAATTTTTGCTTGTGCGGTGATTGGGTGTATGTAGCTGCTTACCATGCGATGATTTGATCTTAATAAGAATCGTGAGATGTCGATCGAAGAGCTTATATCTTGATCATGCATTTCTCTCGAGATTACTTGGTGATTGAAGTAGAATCCACAATTTGTTGTGCAAACTTCTCAACATATGCATATATTCAATGAATTAGCTTTAGTGATCAGTACTTCTTATTGCAGATGGATGGAGGGAAAAGAGAAAGATGCTTGGTGAGATGACTTCTCATTCTTTGACTTGTATCCGAGATAACAAGGTAAATATATGAAACTTTTGTGAGTAGGTGATAAAAAGCAGAATCCACAATTTGCGGTGCAAACTTCTTCTCAACATATGAATATATTTGATTAATTAGTTTTAAGTGATCAATAGTATTACTTATTCCAGATGGACGTAGGGGAAGGAGCGAAAAAGCGGATGCTATAACGGAAATGACTTACAAATAAACGTGTTACGATATCCCAGGATGACAGATATAACTATATGAATGAAAGCGCTTGTTTGCTTTATTGTGGATATTCAAATATATGATCTAATTCATTCATGTGCTTATTATTGAAACGTAAGTTGAAAAATATATGCCGATGACAAGGTGAAATATTGCAAGGTCTTTTAAACTAAACACCTTATTTCTGTCTATATGGAGGCCCGATCTGTTGAGACACATTCTTTGATGAGCCTATACAGCATCAGCTGTTGTCATGAAGAAGGTTGTGGATTGGGTTCACCCCCTGCGGTGCAGCTGGGGCTGCTAGTGTAGAGCCTCTAGTGAGCGATTGTGGGTGCTTACACGGGAATTCTGTTGGAGCAAAAGCAGTTTTACCTATTAGTCAGACCGATATAAGCTGGTGCTGATCATGGGTTACTCTCAGTGATGCTGAAGTATGTTTCATTATTCCTTGATCTGTAAGTACTATTGATGGTGGACCTGGAGCTGATAGGTAGAGCCTCTAAGCAGGAAGTGGATATTGGTGGTTTACCTGGAGCTGGTATTGTAGAGTTTTAGAGTTGCATTAAAGAACATATACGGTCCTACTATCCCTTTAGGTTCTACGAGTACTCATCCTATGAACGAGACATGATGTACCTTAATGAACTGTTTCTTAGTGGTGATGATCGAAGGATGCGCACGTGATCCTGCACCCAAGTTGCCCGCCACAGAAGGAGGTTTTGTATTAGTGGTCCCCGTGCATGCTGATCTTGTGGTGGTGGACACATTTGGTATGGTAGAGCCTCTAGCGAAGGTGTCGTGCCACGAGAATCCTCAAAGTGGACATTGGTGGTTTACCCTCTGTAGGTTTATGTGAATTGTTGTAGAGATTTCAAATAACCAGTCTTTGTCCCCAACTCTATAGACTTGGGCATGTACTGATGTGCCTTGAACCCCAGTGCACACATGGCGATGAGTGATGATTCAGCTGAATCAGTCAAGAAGGATGCATCTCGAGGACAAGATGTCATCTGTCATTCACCTGATTCTGAGCTGTAACGGTAGCTTATATGGCACGGACTCTCCTTCAAGCTCTAAAGATCCGTTAGTTTGGTTCACGGGATACCAATACTTAAGCCATTGTCACTACAGACAGACCAGCCTTAACCGTTGCTCTACACTCATTTGATAATTGGCTCTTTCAATGGCGCATTGTTCAATCCATCAGTATGGAGAGGGGCTATGTTTATGTCAAGATGATTCATGCGATTTGGTAAGGTTCCATGATAAGATGGATGGGCGAGAGCCACATTTTGCAGCATTCTCCAGAGTCTTCGCTCTTGAGCCAGGACATGGATGTACCAGTCAGTGTTTGTCCGACATGTTTTTATGATCGGTATGCTGGCAGCTCGGTGGAGCGTGATGTCAGATACTATTTATGGTTTCTAGGCTTTTGGTTTCAACATGTATTATGGAACTTACCTTAGGACTTTCGCATGCGTTTGGCTGTTGACTGTAATGTTTGTGGTTGTGGTTGTCAATCTGCTTAGCACAATCATTGCAGGCAAATGTTTCTCTTTAATTGTTATGACATTATTTATAACCGAATGAAGAATAATGCAATCTTGGTTCTACGTGATATATATGTACATACAACTTTTGTTCACATAATAACACTTACACGGGAAAAGAGTAGCTTTCTCTGTTGGACAAACACCAAACCACCAAAGGGTAACAACACAATATCCAAACTGGGTGCACTTGTTGAGCATACATGACTTTGTCGTAAAATCACGTTAACTAACACTAGCAGCATCTTGTTGCTCGATCTAATCAGCCACAACCTCCCTTGAGGTGACACGATGATGTCAGGTGCAGGTCACCGACTCTCTTGCATCAGTCTCCATTGAAGGTACGCCAACTGCTGCAGTAGACACCATTAACAATGCAACGCAGAAGGTGTTCTTATCCTCATATCGGGATCACATAATACAGGTGTCAAACTTGCTTCATGCACTAGTCAACACAATGAAAAGTCCGAACTAGGATGGCTAGGAAAAAAACAAACATTTTCTTTGAATCCATGAACATCTTTTTTTTTTTTTAACTAGTGGGTAAGCTCCTGTGAAACAAACATATTCCAATAACTCAATGGTGGCTCTATATTTCGGCCTTGGGCTAGACGGCGTCTTGCGCATGGAGTGACAATAGCCTACTTAGGAGGCACAAAATGTGGCGGCCAAATCGGGGCTGAAACAGCGTGTTTTCGGGCGCTATAGTACGGCGCCAAAAACGAGAATATAATGAAAAATAAGTGCGATGTGAAGTCAAACACGTTAGAAATAGACATAAATAGGATAAAATTAGCTTGATAGATACTCGTAGTTTTTGCACAAAGTAGTGCGATAAAACTAAACTAAAACTCGACATCGGACGAGTCCGGTGTCGTGCCCGATCTGGATCCGACGAGAAGAGGTCAATTCAACGGGGGTCGTCCTCGCCAATGGTGGTCGGCCCGGCGAGCTGCGCTTCGATGCAGGCCCGCCCGCTTCTCCGCCCCACCTGGGTCGATGCGCATTCCTCCTTCTTCGCTGCCGCCTCGTCGCCCTCCGTCCTCCGTCTGCGGAAGTGCTCGTTCTCGGCGACAACGTCCTCGGGGAAGCCGCCCACTCGCGCGCAGCGCGCTCGTGCGCTTCGGCGATCGCAAACGGCGCTCCGTCTGTGGCGAGCGGTCGCGTTCTCGTCTAACGTGTACGGCGGCGGCGCGAGGATCACCGGCTGCCGCGCGTCCCTACGTCATGGAAATTCATCGGCGATCGCGGGCGCCAGAGCGCACGCCACGACGTCGTGCGCGCGCGACACAGTGCGCGGTCTCCGTAGATGCGAGGGCCACGTCAGCTTAGCCAGTCACGTATCTCACGCCCCATGTCGTGCAGCATGGGCGACGCAACGGCCAACAGCGGGCACCAGTGCGAGACGCGACAGTGCGCGAGCACACAGCAACGAGGAACGAGGCATACGGCGGCGGCCCCGGCGGCGGACGGAGCAGCGGCGGCGATATTAGGCGCGGATGGGCAAATTTCAGCAAACCGTGTCCATCTTTTTTTTAGCGGGACTACGCCATATACCACCCTTCGATTAGAAAATAATCTTGTTACGACATTCCACTGTTGGGCCCAATATTTCATTTTTGCCATCTACATGTTAATTGCTCTCGGCCTACTTGCTCAGGGTCCAAGCCCAATAACTACAAATGGGCCTTTCTGCTCATGATATTTCATGAAACACAGATCCTATGATTAGCAAAAAATACGGAGATTCTACAAAAGTTGTTTTATTTATTTTGAATTATAGGGTTCCAATTTTTTTTTTTTTTTTTACCCAATATGAAAATCCTTGATCGCTCCATACCCACATGGATAACGGTATTTTTAAAAATTCACTGAAGTGGATTTGAAATTTAAAAGTATCCTAATAATTCCATGATTTAATCTATCAACTTACAAGATCTTGGGGCCAAAGAGCTTGTATTAGTGAAAATAATGCGTAAACACATCGTTAACAAGGAAATGAGGTTTATCGTTGAGGAGGATGCCATGTGGGACCCATGAGGCAAGTCTGTAGTCCTCAGCGCTCCAAGAAAAAGACAGGTAAGCAGAAAATAGGGGTAAAAAAATAAATCCTACAAAGGAAACATTTATTGTTCTGAAAGGGTGACATGTGGGACCGATCTGCCAGTTGCATCCTCATCATTTCGAAGTGGCGGGGACCGAAGAAAAAGGCAAATAGCCGAAAATCAGGGGTCAAAAATAAATCCAAAAGGAAACTTATATTCTTCATAGAGGATAACATGTGGAACCTATTTTAACAGCGTCCTCGTCGTTTCAAAGGCCGCAGGGATCAAAGAAAAAGGCAAATAGCAGAAATAGGGGTAAAAAAAATACAACAAAGGAAAGGTTTGTTGTTCATGGGATGACTTGTGGGACTCATGAGCCAGCGGCGACACAGATTTCAAAAGGCGGCATATGATCGAAAAGAAAAGGCAAGTTAGCAAAATCAGTGGGTAAAAAAGAGAAATGAAACTTTGTTTTGTTGTGAATAGTATACACCTTACTCAACGTTTGAGTGGCGGCATGAGATAGAAAGAAAAAGGAAAGTGACCAAATGTCAGAAGAACAAAAATATCAGAAAAAAACTTTTTTATTGTACATAGATGATGACATATGGGTCCCTGATACGTCTTTGTAACACATTCTTAAGTTGATTGTACATAGAGGATGACATGCGGGCCCTTGTGTCAGCAGCTTAAACGTTCCAAAAGGCGAGGCGGGGATCAAAAGAAAAAAGAGAGTAGCTGAAATTAGCGGAAAACAATAACTCCAAGGAAGGGGCTTTTATTGTTCATAGAGTATGACATGCGGGACCCATGCGCTGGCAAACTTCCTCAACGTTTCAAAGGGGCATGAGATCGAAAGAAAAAGACAAGTGACCAAATATCGGGAGCCAAAAATAATCCCAAGAAAAGAAACTTTTATTGTACATAAAAGATGACATACGGGTCCCATTTTGCAGAGCAGCGGTGTCAGCGTTTCAAATGCGGCCCAGGATAAAAGAAAAAGAGTGAGGCGGAAATTAGGGGCAAAAAAACTCCCAGGAAAAGAAAGTTGATTTGTACATAGAGGATGGCATGCGGGTCCCATGACCAGCACCTTACTCAACGTTTCGAGAGGCGACATGAGATCGAAAGAAAAGGAAGAGACCAAGCTCAGGAGACAAAAAATAATCCAAGAAAAGAAACTTTTATTGTACATAGAGATGACATATGGGTCCCTTATACAAGCTCTTCGCCCCAAGATCTTGCAAGTTGATTGTACATAGAGGATGACCTCCCGGGCCTTGTGTCAACAACTTAATCAATGTTTCCAAGGCGGCGGGGGATCAAAAGAAAAGGAAACAGCCAAAAAGAGGGTGAAAAAAATCAAGAAAGAAACTTTATAGTATCGAGGATGACATGTGGGTCCCCATGGGCAATGACTTCTCAACGTTTGGAAGTGTAAGAGATCGAAGAAAAGAAAAGAAACAGTACCAAAAAAGTAAAAATCCAGATTGTACAGAGGATGACATGGGTCCCACCAGTCAGCAACTTACTAACGTTTCCAAGGCGGCGGGGATGAAAGAAAGGAAATACAAAGATCGGAGGGTGAAAGAAAAATCAAAGAAAGAAACTTTTATAGTACATAGAGGATGACATGTGGGTCCCATGGGCAGGTTCCTCAACGTTTTCAAGGGCGGCATGAGATCGAAAGAAAAGGCAAGTGACCAAAAATCAGAGGGTGAAAAATAATCCAAAAAAGAAATTTTATTGTACATAGAGGATGACATGCTGTCCCAACGTTTCAAATGCGGTTTGAGATCAAAAGAAAAGAAAGTAGCCAGAAATTAGGGGTAAAAAAACTCCAAGAAAGAAAATTGATTGTACAGAGGGGATGACATGCGGGTCCACGAGTTTGCACTTACTCAACGTTTCCAAAGGCGGGGGATCAAAGAAAAGGAAATAGCCAAAAATGAGAGTGAAAAAACCCAAGAAAATAAACTTTGTAGTACATAGAGGATGACATGCGGGTCCGAGGAGGTTCTCAACGTTTCAAACGTGGCATGGGATCGAAGGAAAAAGGCAAGTGACCAAATATCGGGAGCCAAAAATAATCCAAGAAAGAAACTTTATTGTACATAGAGGATGACATACGGGTCCCATTTTGCAGTCCAACGTTTCAAATGCGGCTTGAGATCAAAAGAAAAAGAAAGTAGCAGATTAGGGTCAAAAAACTCCAAGAAGGAAAGCTTTATCGTTCATACGAGCTGACATGTGGGACCTATGAGCTTGCTGAACGTTTCAAGGCGCGAGGGATCAAAAGAAGGAAATAGCCAAAATCGGAGGGTGAAAAAATCCAAGAAATCAAACTTTTATTGTACATAGAGGATGACATGCGGGTCCCATGAGCCGGCAGATTCCTCAACGTTTCAAACGTGGCATGAGATCGAAAGAAAAAGGCAAGTGACCAAATATCGAGCCAAAAATAATCAAGAAAAGAAACTTTATACATAGAGGATGACATGCGGGTCCCATTTTGTGGCGGTGAAAGGCGTTTCAAGCGACAATGATAGCCAGAAACGTACTGAAAAAAATCCAAGAAAAGAAAGATTTCAATTGGGCTACATCTAGACATCGGGCCTTCGAACTATCCTTCTGGGCCTTTGGACACGTACAATTTCAGCCCACTCAGAACATGATAGTTCGGATTTTTCTCAAAAAAAGGAAAGTCCTATGCTTCGCCAAACAAAAAACAAGGAGATTCAAGATATATGTTGTAAAAATAAAGATTTAATTTGTCCAGTTTGCAATAGCTCAGAGCGCAATACAACGTTTATTATCTTAAAATAATCAAGATATCACATGTTTCTTGTACGGGAGGCTGACATCGTGGACCCATGAGCCAGCGGCGTTTAAAGGCGGCGGGGGATGGAAAGAAAAATAAACCAAAAATCATTGGTAAAAAATCTAAGAAACATTTTTCGTTAGAGAGGATGACATGGACCCATGAGCGCAGCGTCCCCGCTTATTGTTCATAGGGCGACATGTGGGACCCGTGAGCCGGCAGTCCTCAACGTTTTAAAGGCGGAGGATATCGAAAGAAAAATAAGCCAAAAATCATTTGGTAAACAATATCAAAGAAAAAAACATTTTTCGAGAGGATGACATGGGACCCATGAGGCGTGACATCCTCAACGATTCCAAGCGACGGGGGATCAAAGAAAAAGGAAATATCCGAAATTAATTAGGGGTTCAAAATCCATCAAAGGAAACTTTTATGTTCATAGAGGATGACTTGTGGGAGACCTGACGTCCTCATCGTTTCAAAGGCGGAGATCCAAAGAAAAAGGCAAATAGCCGGAAATTAGGGGTCAAAATAACTCCAAGAGGAAACTTTTATTGTTCGTAGAGGATGACATGGGGACCCAGAGACTTACTCAACGTTCAAAGGCATGAGATCGAAAGAAAAAGGCAAGTGACAAAATATCAGGAGCAAAAGATAATCCAAGAAAAGAAACTTTATTGTACAGAGGATGACATGTGGGTCCCATTTTGCGACGGTCTCAATGTTTGTAATGCGGATCAAAAGAAAAAAAAGTAGCTAGTAATTAGGGGTGAAAAAAAAATCCAAGAAAGGAAAGTTGATGGACATAGAGGATGACATGCGGGTCCCTTGAGCCAACAGCTCGGTTCAAAGGGGGCAGGGGATCAAAAGAAAAGGCAAGCCAAAAATCAGAGGGTGAAAAAAAATCCAACAAAGGAAACTTTATAGCACATAGAGGATGACATGCGGGTCCCATGAGCGGGGTTCCTCAACGTTTCAAACGTGTGAGATCGAAAGAAAAAGGTGCTAAATATGAGGAGCCAAAATAATTCAAGAAAAGAAAGTTTTATAGTACATAGAGGATGACATGCGGGTCCCATTTAGCGAGAGCAGTATCGGCGTTTGAGGGGTGGCGGGGATCAAAAGAAAAAGAAATTGCCAAAAATCGATGGTGAAAAAAAACCAAGAAAAGAACTTTTATAGTACATAGAGGATGACATGCGGGTCCCATGAGCCTGCAGGTTCCTCAACGTTTCAAACGTGGCATGAGATCGAAAGAAAAGGCAAGTGAAAAAATATCGAGCCAAAATAATTCAAGAAAGAAAGTTTTATAGTACATAGAGGATGACATGCGGTCCCATTTAGGCGCGGTATCGACCGTTTGAGAGGGGCAGGGATCAAAAGAAAAAAAGAAATTGCCAAAAATCGAGATGGTGAAAAAAACCTAGAAAAAGAACTTTTAGAGCATAGAGGATGACATGCGGGTCCCATGAGCCAGCAGGTTCCTCAACGTTTCAAACGTGGCATGAGATCGAAAGAAAAGGCAAGTGAAAAAATATCAGGAGCCAAAAATAATTTAAGAAAAGAAAGTTTTATAGTACATAGAGGATGACATGCGGGTCCATTTAGCACAGCAGTATCACCATTTGAGAGGCAGCGGGGGATCGAAAGAAAAAGTCAATGATATGAGGTGCCAAAAAAATCCAAGAAAAGAAAGTTTTATAGTACATAGAGGATGACATGCGGGTCCAGGGCTGCAGCGGTATCATTTGAGAGGCGAGGGATCGAAAGAAAAGTGACCAAATATGAGGTGCCAAAAAATCCAAGAAAAGAAAGTTTTATAGTACATAGAGGATGACATGCGGGTCCCATTTAGCATTGGTATCACCGAGAGGCAGCGGTGATCGAAAGAAAAGGTAAGTGACCAAATATGATGCCAAAAATAATTCAAGAAAGAAAGTTTTATAGTACATAGAGGATGACATGCGGGTCGATTGTCAACGTCATCAGTTGAGAGCGGGGGATCGAAAGAAAAAGCAAGTGACCAAATTTGATGCCAAAAATAATCCATGAAAAGAAAAGTTTTATAGTACATAGAGGATGACATGCGGGTCCATTAGCGGCAAGTATCCCAGTTTGAGAGGCGGGGGGATCGAAAGAAAAGGCAAGTGACCAAATTTGAGGTGCAAAAAAAACTCCAAGAAAAGAAAGTTGATTGCACATAGAGGATGGCATGCGGGTCCCATTTAGCGCCGGTCTCAATTTCCAAATGGCAAGGGATCAAAAAAAAAGGAAGTAGCGAAATCAGGGGTCAAAAAAATCCAAAATAGAAAATTTTGGTTCATAGAGGATGACATGCGGGACCCATGATCTGCACGTAAACGGCTCGTTGAACGAGATGGCGCGATGTAAAAAAACAATGCGGAGAGGCCTTATCGTCATCCCTCGAGTGCGGATTTGCGTGACTCGGCCGGCGAACCCGAGACGAGATGCACCATCCGGCCATCGCCACGTTTTGGCCGCTGTCGGGCTAGGTGGCCTCAAAAACGAGAAAAAAAAGTTTTGACATGCACCACGGAGGGACCAAAATCGTCGGCCATGGTACACCAGCAACCACGGCGCGACTTCAACTTCGTCGGCCATGGCAACTTTTCTTGTAGTGTCTTATTGAAAAGTACTACAATTAATCTCCTATACTTGTGAGCCATCAAGATACTTTTTTGGCACCGTTGCCGGGGAACGTAGTGCCATTGGTAAGGAAAGATTTTACTATTTTTGCTATTTACTATTTGTCTTATCATGGGTACTTCAAGCCGTGATTCGAAACTCTAATGGGATATTTCTAGCGGCTTCCACAATCTTCCTTCCAAATGTAATGTCGGTAGGGACTGAAGCTATGGCAATGAGGGAGGGATTGGCCTTGGCCAATCAAATAGGCTGCAATAATGTGATCATGGAATCAAATTCGCTGGAGACGGTGGATTCTTGCTCAGGTGATGAAATTTGGTGGGGCGAATTTCGACCATTTTTGCTGATTGTTTTGATTTGGCAACACTTATGGATAAGATCATTTTCAAACACTGCCCAAGAGAAGCTAATGAAGTGGCGCACGAACTAGCTAGAAATAGCTTTTTAGGACAAATTTCTTGTAATTGGGTCGATGAACCCCCTAGTTTCATTATACAAACTCTTCTGAACGATGTAAGCATACTTTGATCTCGGAGCAACAAGTTTTAGATGCACTCTTTTGCTTACCAGGGTACCTAAGGGGACTGAAAGGTTTTTAATGAGACAGCTTGCTAGCTTAATATGTATGACTTAGAAAAAAAGATAGTCCACTGATATGTATGGTAGACTGTAACAACAAAAAGTTAGTGGATAAAATGTCAGTTCTAACTATCTAAGATGAAAGGTCTCCGGTTCCCTAACTGAAGCGATCTATATGTACAATCTGACAAAGCAAATGAAGATATATTAATTTCCTACACTTCCTTTTACTGTTTTTGCTATTTACTATTTGTCTCATCATGGGTAATTCAAACCGTGATTCGGAACTCTGATGGGACATTTGTAGCGGCTTCCACAATCTTCCTTCCAAATGTAATGTCAACAGTGGCTGAAGCTATGGCAATGAGGGTGGGATTGGCCTTGGCCAACCAAATAGGCTGCAATAATGTGATCATGGAATCCAATTCGCTGGAGACAGTGGATGCTTGCTCAGGTGATGAAATCTGGTGGGGCGAATCCTCGGCCATTTTTGCTGATTGTTTTGATTTGGCAGCACTGGATAAGGTCATTTTCAAACACTGCCCAAGAGAAGATAATGAAGTAGCGCACGAACTAGCTAGAAATAGTTTTTCAGGACGAACTTCTTGTAATTGGGTCGATGAACCCTCTAGTTTCATTCTGCAAACTCTTCTGAACGATGTAAGCATACTTTGATCTCGGAGCAACAAGTTTCAAACACACTCTTTTCCTTATTAGGGTACCTAAGGGGACTGAAAGGTTTTTAATGAGACGGCTTGCTAGCTTAATATATATTACTTAAAAAAATAGTACACTTATAAAGTCCTTTTGTGCCAAAATCAGCAATACAATTTGTTTTAAAAAACAGCAATACAAAATGGAAGAAGCTCCTTTTGTGCCAAAAAAAACAAACAAATTTGGGCCAGAATCTCAGAAGACATAAAGTCCAACAAGGAAACCTGAAAAGCCCAATTTGCCATCACCACCTACCTCAACGGCCCCAACCCTCCAATCCAAGCTCTCAAAATTTCTCCGAGCTTTCCCCACATCGCCGCCCAAAACCCACTCCCCCCGACCAAAACCCTGCCGGCCCCCTTCCCGTCGCCGCCGCCGACGGCGAGACCGCCATGGCCGCCCCCACCTCCGGCTCCCGCAGGATAGCGGGCACCGAGGTCCCCATCACGGGCTCGGACAAGGTGCGGTGGATCGACCTAACCGTCCCATCCTCCCCCTCCGCCGCGCCGGCGAGCCCCGCCGACCCGTTCGTCTCCGTGCCCCCGCGCGCTGCCTCGGGGTGCCACGTCGTATCGTCCGGCGGCGAATCCCAACGATACCTTGCCTGGTGCGTGACGCCTCCCTCACCCCCATTGCCTCGTGCTCTACGGAGCTTCTCTCCGCCTTTTTGTTCTGTTTGACCGCATGGCTCGGTTGTGCTACCTGGGCGTCGTGGAGATTTTAGCTAAGGGGCACTTGATCTTGTTGTATAGGTTCGTTAGAACTTTGAATTTCATTGCACGTCCATGTTTGTGTGGCTGTTGCCACATGCTTAGAGAAACCCTAGGTTCTGGTAGCACTAGCTCCCACCAAAGACGCAGACTTGTTTATCAAATTCCTAATACGTATTGTTTGTGCTAGTTTACTCTTCTGCATTATAGAGCCTTTTATCATCATATCGTAGTGGAGGCACAGCCCGGTGCACTGCGTTGGAAATGCACACGAAATCAGCGTGGCGATGGCATGGTGACATTGTCGCTCTGGTAGACTGTAAGAACAAAAAGTTAGTGGATAAAATGTCAGTTCTAACTATCTAAGACAAAAGGTCATGTCCTGATAGTCCGGTTCCCTAACTGAAGCGATCTATATGTACAATCTGACAAAGCAAATGAAGATATATTAATTTCCTACACTTCCTTTACTAGCATCCTGCTACTGACTGATTATGTTGAAATGTATGATTTAAAGAATTTAGGAGACTGATGGTGAAATGTTTTTTTTAGTATTAACTGGCTACTATCCATAATTACGATATGTTTGTTTTTGAATAAGAAGAAAAGGCTGTGATAATATGAGAACTTCACTGGTTGATGTCATATTTATAAAGGAAGATGTTTTCTGTTTTACAGGAGGATTCATGAAGAACACCAAAATGTGCTAGAGGTCATTGAACTCTGTGCTTCGAAGGAGTTCCCAAGCTCTGGACTGCGGTTGGTATTCCAGGAGGCTCTATGTCCATTCGCTTTTATGTGTGAAACTGAGGTTAGCTTTTATGATATCTTATGTCAATCTAGAACATCAATGCACAAGAAACTCAAATCACTTCCGTTGTAATACAGGGTGCCAGGCGAGGCGAATCTGTATATCTGCTATATGTGCTCACTATTTCTGGAGTTGCTCTTCTGTGCAACTTGCGCAGCCCATTTTCCTATGTATCTGGATCAATACTGTCTCAGAATGATGTACTTGAGTTTAGTCTGCAAACTCACACACAGAGTGCTAACGTTACAGCTGTACAAGCGAAACCAGGGTGTCTAGTAATTGGGCGGCAAGATGGGTCAATCTGCTGTTACAGTCTCGGCAAACTAGCTCCTAGTTCACCAGGCAAGTTTTCTAATTTCAACTTGGAAACTAGCTGTATGTTTATTTTGTTCATATTAAATGAGTTGTAGGATGATTATACCTTCTGTAGCTCTCAACAAGGTTTTCTGACTGTTTATATTTCTTCTGCTCTAGGTTTCTCAAATGAGCTCCGTGATGACGCTGGAATTGGGCGTTTGTGGACTCTCGTGTCGAGGTACTTACTTTTCTGTCCACTAAACAGTGATAACTCATGCCTGCAACTGAGGTCCACCAAAATTGCTGCTACAAAATGTGTCATCTTCATTGTTGTTCCATCGGCTTCACATGGAGCTAAATAGCTCTCCTTTGAAGCCACCATAGCGTTGTAGCCCTAGCAGAACAATTGTGTAGTCTTGACACTTCAATCTGAGCTCATCAGCTTATATATGAATTCATGTGCCGCACATTGTCAAAGTTTGTCCAGTTGATCAATATACCATGTCACACTTTCTTTTGCTTATCAGTTTGTGTAACATACATGCTTATTTGCTTCTGCAGAACAAAGGCTCTGGGGCCTGTACAAGATATAGACACAGCTACTGTAAATGAAAGGGAGCTGTTGTTTGCTCTTCATTTGGATGGAAGTTTGCGTGTATGGGATATCTCTAGTCACACAAAACTTGTTAATTATAACGTTCACTCGAATGATTTTGAAGGTAATCTCTGTGCCGAGTTTATTTGTTGCATGAAAGATCAAAGATCTTCTGCTGAGCTCTTATTTATGGTATATGGGTTCTTTGAAAGAATTCGTTTTTACTGTTCTACATTATATGTACATTGCATGTAGTGCCGCTGTAATACACATGCAAGCAAAAACCTAGACTCTAAAGTTGTTGCTCCTATATCATTGAAGCCACTCTGCTAAAGTTGCATCTGATCTAGAAGCTGCTGGGCATGTCTGTTTGTTGGGATTTGCGAACAAATGGTTGGATGATTTCAGCTGTGCTACTAATCAAGTGCGGTAATTACTGGTGATGTAGTCTGCATGTTTATTGTAGCGAACGCCATGGCAGTTCTATATGATGGAGGAAAATAAGCACCATGAAGGAAAAAGGGGAAGAAAGTGGGGGGTCCGTGTTTGCAATAGTTCATAAGAGTCACTCTAGGTGTGCTTTGTCACTGCCTCAAGTATAGCAGCTGCTTCTGCAATATCTGTTTTGTTTTGGCATCATTGCATTCAAACATGACATGCTTTAAGCTTTGCTTTCATGCATTTCTGAACCTCTTGTTGTTCTTTGCCCCTTTCAACTAGTAGTACCTTTCAATTGAACCCTTTCTCTTCATCTTCAGGGCAACCCTCTAGGGTATGGGTTGGTGAGGCTGATGATGATCAAGAGCTGATATCTTTGGCTGTTCTCCATCAAGGCACTATGGTATGCACTTGGTTGTCTGCAATGCACAAGTTTTATTGCTGTACCTTTTCATTTGATATATATATACATGGACATATTCATACTACACCCGGGTGTAGTTACACCCACGCGTGTTTCACACAATTGTAGGTAGTATCTATCATACCGGAGAGTATGTACATGCAATATGAAGTATATAAGACTATTTGGGCAGTATATATAGTACTTTGTAGGTGGTATGTAATTTTTTTATTCATACTCCCTTTTTTACATATAAATATACATGTATTTCGGATATACATTGCAAACTATGGGTTCACTTGCAATGTTTTCACTAAACTTGGTTTGAAGTATCTTAGATATAGTGTAGGAACATACTCAAACCGATAAAGTATCATATATACTTCCGTATGGTAGTATATGAGACATGGGTGTAACTACACCCAGGAGTAGGAAGTATTGAACCATATAAACATATGATATATAAAAATAAGAGCAAAGTTTTAGGTTGTAGTAGTAACTCTGTTTATAACAGACAACATAGCGTTCTAGGCATAGTGTGAATTGAAGTTGGTCTATATGGTGTGCACATATACCTCCAAAGTAAGGCATTGTGCTTCACGAGTCATTCACTGAAACTTGTAGTGGGATCAGATGGAAGTTTAAGATTTTTTGAGGTCATGGAGGAATATGTTTATGGTTATTTGATTTTGGCTTGAACTTTTCTCAATGAGGTGGAGTTTAGAATGCTGAAATATAGTAATTGGTGGGATAATATGCATCAGTAGTGAAACATGGTTTACTTACAGTTTATTGGTTATGAATTACTACACCTGGACGTCTAGCATGCTAACAAATATCATGAAATTTTTAATTTCCTTTTGGTAAGCTGTTGCAGCAGTTTTCCAGTTCTGGCAGTAGATATTTGATAGTTGATACTCATCATGTCAGCATTTGGCTAGATGGACTGATGCATCACCTAAAGGAAACTGGGGCCAACCTTGCAGTTTGAATGTTAGAACTTTGCTATGTTTTCGTGCTTATGTTTGTCGCTACGACTTTTTGTTTTGTTTATCGTGGGTGTTTGGTTAGGCTTACTTTTGCCTTTTTGGACTCCGGCTTATAAGCCAAAAAAGCACCTAAATAGGTGCATTTGGCTTTGGCTTTTGGCTTATACCATGCAACAATATCCAGTCAAAAGCCAGCGTTACTGAAAGTAACTGGCTGTTGCATTTTCAGTTGCAAAGGTTCTAGATTGTGATCTTGTTGCTGTATGTTTTCTCATCAGTATTGCTGGAAGTAACTGACTGTTTGCATTTTGACATTGTAAAGGTTCCAGCTTGTGATCGTGTTGTTGTATATGGCTTCAGTTTTGGTGCTGGTGAAAGGTTCTTGCTTTCTCCTGAACCTTTGGTTTCTGCTATACCTTTGCTGGAGGTAATCAAAAGCATCACTCGTCCTGCTATTCCTTCATATTATTTGGTCATCCTGCCTTGTAAAGTATAGGAGGAAAATGGCATTAGGACTTTGACTGCCATAAGACTGGACAGCTTCTATCACATGCTGTGCACTCCTATGTAGATATTTACCACCCATATGGATTACGGAGGAATCTCCTGGCTCACTATTTAATAACTTCTGCAGTCAATTGAATCTCGCTTAATGTGCACGAAGGCACAATACTCTCCAACAGAAAATTAAGAGACATACCAGCATTTAATAGCTTGTACTTGTCTAGGGACCACCATCATACTTCCATAGTTCTTGTTTAATACTTATTATTGGCAATGTCATCAGTAAATTTGAGTTCTATTTAAAATTAGCTGGAGATTCAGCTTAGGACTAGCAAATCCTGGTACTGTGGAGTTTAAAATTGTTGTATGCATGTTCCTTAAGGACAATTTTGTTGAATCATAATTGATTTTGTTACTGGAATATGGTCTTCCCAAGTTTAGAAACCAACTAGTGTAGAATGGCTTGTAGCAACTTATCGTAGTTCAGCGATTATGTTGGAAGGTCGAAGGAGCTAATCGTGCCCACCTGTTGATGGATACTGCCTTTTATTCAGGGGAAGCTCGTTGATTTGAAAATAAGCACAGAAAAGCTTTGGATTCTTAAAGAAGTGGGACCAATGCTGTATGAAATAGTGCAGTATGACTCTGATGGGTAAGTCTGTTGTTACTTCATTTGCTGTCACACTGACCCCTTTTAATCCTTCAATTAGTGGTTATTCTGTCTTGTTGCCTCATGAACTAAATAATTGCTTATTCAAATGGCATGATCAGTGAGGAAATATGTTCTTATGTGCTACAAGAAGATGCTATCAGTGAGCAAATGTTCCAAAGTTCTGAAAGTGCATTGGATGATTTGGTTTGGACTGCTGATTCAGTATTCTCATCTAAGAAGGTAAATGTAATTCTCTTAAGGTTATTCATTGTTCTGATACAACCTGGCATGTACAGATACATGTCTCTGTTAAACTTAGCATTTATGATAATGGCTTTCTCTGTTTCCCAGCTTCAATTTTGAGCTTGCCTTTTTTGGCATTATTGTTAAGTTTCTTGTGCTCCACTCCATTACATTGCTTTATATCCTAGTGCACGTTAATTTTGAAGTAACTCCAGAAATTCTTGAGAGATCTAGTTGTTCCCAAGTACCAAATCTTATACTTTGGTCATAGCAACTCTAGATATTCCTAAACATAACAATCAGTTTCACCTATTAAGCCTTATCTGTAGAGTCACAGATTTAGTGGCAATTTATCTATATATATATTTTAATCTAGGCACTATAACTGTTTACTGTTACAGTTTCTATATTGTGACAATGGTTAAATAAAACTATGAACTGCCAACTATGACAAGTGAGCGCATGTAGTCATTTGGTAATCCAGTATTCGGCTAGCGAGTTTTGAACTTGTCTTTTCAGATTATATCATATGTTCATCTGACATATTCACATGAACAGAGTATTTTGATCTATACTGTAGAGCTCTTTCTTGTATTTTAATCCTCTTTTTTGTGCTATGTGCCTACGTGGTGCTCTTTAACGTTCTTAAGCCATGTACTTTTCTTTGGTATCTGTAGGAGCATAGTTTCAGTTTTATCTCGTCAATGTTTCTGCGGAGGCTGCTGCAACCAGGAGTGAACCACTGTTCTGCTCTTCGTGAAACCTTACTGGAGTATAAAAGGTTTCTATCTGATTCGGAGTTCCAGTCATTAACTACTAGTGGGCTACGGAAAGAAATACTATCCATTATAGAACTCGAGGTACTCTGCTTTTCTATTTGCTCTTTGAGGCCTCCTTACTTCTAATCATACTTTATAGCTGAATTGCAATAACCCTCTTTTTTATTGTAGGGAAGTTCACAGTCCGCAAGTTCTACTGCTTATCACTGGAAAAAGTTTTCTGCACGGTATCTCCATAAATGGTGCGGGAACAATAGGCCATATGGGTTGTTTCTTGATATGAACCGCGAGGTGTTTGGTTTAGTTAGAAAGGGTTCATTTTCTCTCTTCCGTTGCTTGGAGGGTGTGGAGCAACTTATTTATGGTATGTTTCTATTCTAGCATTCGACATCTCTTACTGAATTTTTAACTCATTATTTACGAGGGGATACTAACTAGCTTAAGATATCAGGTTCCTCTGATGAACTGGGAAATCTTGAAGGCCTCGAAATGAACTTATTTGATGATGTATCTGATACTGAAACCCTTATTGAAGTTCTCAGGTGCATGGGCCATATAAACCATTTGCTTGGGAGGTCTTCTGCTGCAATATATTACGAGTCCCTCATCAGTTCTGTTATATCACCAGATGAAATTGCTTCTCAGATATTAAAGATTCTAGAGAGTGGTTTTAGTCCTCAATCTTCGTCTCCCCTCATTACATTACTTGGAACAGATGCTTATGTAGAAAGAAGGCAGATGGCCCACAAAAGCCAAAGGAAGTTTTCTGTTGAGATGCTGCTATCTTTCCATAAGTTGCAATCAAGATCCACATCCTGGTCGGCAGTATTTGATGTGATCGAGAAGTTCATGAAGTGTTTGAATACGAAGGTCACCATACAAGAGCATGAATTGAAAAGACTTTGTAATGTAAATTCTACGATATTGGTTCAGGCTACTTCACAGGTTGCAAGAACCATGTTTGAGTCTGCTTTTGATCTATTTCTGTTCCTCAGTTATCTGGTTGGTGTTGGTGGGCAGGTATGCCATGTTTTTTCTATCTTAACATTTCTGTCTGATGTACTTATGTTGTTCTCAACTTTGCCACCTCTTGTAACTACTCTTCCTGTCACCAAAAAACCCGATGCTAACTGCCAAGTACTCAAGTGACTGCCGTATAGTATGAAGATACATACTACCTCCATTCAGTAATTAACAGTTTTCTACGAAACCTGTAATAAAACTTCTCAAACTTTGACTACAAATATATATATATATATTTATTTAATTGTCATTAAAAAATCTTTGCAATATATGAAGTCAAATTGTTTTACTTACATGTTTGTACAAAAAGGGTACCAGTTAAAATTTCATATTGGGGACTGGCCATATCCAAAATTTCGTCTGTTCTTTTAACATAGTTCTTACTGAGACTATGAGCACACATGCTTGGTTCTCAGTAGTCTCGCTTCTAGCTTTCATGGTCACTCCATCAATACTGTGCGCATATTAGTTAGTTCACTGTTGAATTCAGAGTTCACATCCCAACCTTTTTCTTGAGAAAACATGTCAGGTCCCGACTTCTTTTTAGGAACACATCACATCCCAACTTCTGCCATGCGTTAAATGGTTCAGGTTAATATGCTATTTTTCATGCTCATTTGAGCATTGGTTATTGTAGAGGCTATGTCTATTATTTCCTGAATCTGTTGGTCCTTCTGTTGTTGAAGTACAAATAAATGCTTTCTCACTGGTACATGCTATTGCGAAGGTAAACAATATTTTATTGCTTCCTTTGATAAGGATAATTTAATTTCCAAATCAGGTATCATTGCTGCAAAGCGATGTTTCCAGGATAAAACTGAAGTTGTTTCCAATGATTCAAGACATATTGGGCCAGTGGATTGTTCTCCATTTTGTAGGAATTTCACCAACCACGCCACCAGCCATGGAGGATTTCAGCTATCAACTTTCTTACCTCCAGCTAGGTAAGAAATGCCTAAATGAAACATATGTGTTCTTATTTTTGGTTTTTGACATGCCAAATTTTTTATTGGGGCCTTTCCATAGCCATTATATTCAAATTTTCTATTTTATTATGAAGTAATAGCTAACTAAGAAGTCCATTTAAAAGGACTATAGGTATGCCATTTGGTATTCTATATTAAACCTGGCATGCGTGTAAGTTTCTTTGTGTAGTGGCTGTGGTGTATGGGACAATGCACACCCTGGCCTTTATTGAGATTGGGGAATCTGCATTAGCAAACTGCGAATTTGGCCAAGTAGCCTACTAGTCTTGCATTTGCAAGGGATCAGAAAAATGTCTCTTGTATCCATCTAATGATTGAAAGTTGTCTGCCATGTTTGTGTGACTGTAGATCAAAATTGAGGGCCAGGGTTTCACCTTGTTTTGGCCCTGATGGAGATCCAATGTTCTGCGGTTGTTTAACTACAAATTTACATATGCAGAAAAAATATAGTTCTGTATCTATTATTAATATACTAATAGCACATTCCACCTCTTTCCTCTTTTGATACTAGTACAATATTAGGCATGTAATTCCCTGCCAATTCTAAACTAACGATCAAATCTTTGTTGTGTTGTAGTAAACCTTTCAAGTTTCAACTAACATTATATGAATAGGAAATGATGAGATGACTTGGAGCATAAACCTTGTGGATAGTTGGCTAAGAAACTAAATATTCGGTGTTTTTTCTAATAATTTTAGTGGGTATTATTTGTATGTTTTGCTTGCAAGGGAATAGCTCTTCATTAGATAGTTTCTGCAAGTAGAGGCACTGTACATTCTGCAAGTAGGTTACAGTTTGCTTCCTCAACTTGAAACTTTTGCAGTTATTTGTGTTATAAATATTTATAGTTTGTCGCATTTGAAGTATATTTTCCAATCAAGAAACTCCATTAATTTTGCCTATCTTCACAGGTATAGCTGATGAGGTATCTTTGCACAGAAAGCTTGGATCCTCTGAGTTTACATTGGCTTGTTTGCTTGATTTTCCTAAATCTGCTGAAGGGGATCATCTGTCAGCTTGTTTTCCTAGTACAGCCGAGGTGATCGACTTGGTCAGGCAATTTATCAGTTCGATTATGCGCAGAAATAATTTTGACCATGCAAACAGCTTCTTGGGTTCCACAATAAATCTGGCAGCAGTTTTCGTTCGACATGGTCAATATGAAGCTGCTCAGGTACCTTTTCTGTTTATACTCCTAAATTCATTATATATATTTTCATTACTCATAAAAAATGCTAATTTATCCTTTTACCTTTTTCTCTCCAAAAGAATCTTCTGGGCATTCTTGATACATACTTGAACTACGCGAGAGCATCCCAAACTGACCAGGATACAGATATTGCATGTTCGGCTCGCCTACATCTCAATGGATTTTGCCTTTTGATGCTTGCACATGACGAAGCAAACATAGTTTTGAGGGAATCCAGGGTCCATGAAGCTATCAGATGCTTCTTCAGGTACTACCTTCCTGCTATGCTACTTCTTAGCGGATGTACTCTATGTACCTCTGTACTGAAGTAACAGGTTTCCAAATGGCACATGTTTCATGATGATACCTGTAGAACTACGAGGAAATCTTTATTACCTGTGATGTTCTTGGTTGTGAGTTTGTAATGCATTATCTTATGGACTTGGTAAATTAATCTAGAACTGAGGCACCACTGACTATTAGTTTCTCTCATCAGATCAAATATCAATGCCAGGATAACCTTGTGATGAAAATTGCAGCATATTATTTAGGGTTTGGAGGGGAGGGATGGGGAAGGGCGGGCCTGGTGCAGCGGTAGAGCCTCACCGCCTGTGACCGAGAGGTCCCAGGTTCGAGTCGCGGTCTCCTCACATTGCACTTCGTGAGGGTAAGGCTTGCCACTAACACCTTCCCCAGACCCCGCACAGTGCGGGAGCTCTCAGCACTGGGTACGTCCTTTTTAGGGGAGGGATGGGAATCCAAAATTCTAAAAGGAAAATTTTAGGAGGAAGTACTAAAAGGAGAAAAACCATCATGAGAAAGATGCTTGAATTTATATGTATATCTAGTTTTATCTATTTCACATTGCTAATATCTCATGTTGTATTGGCTGACTTATTCAATGGTGTTAATGTGGTGCCTATGGAGAATAACAGAGCTGCATCTGGGCAAGAAGCTCCAAAGGCGTTGAAGAAGTTCTCTTCAGAAACAGGGTTTGAAATTTCCGGTGACATCATCTTCCTGACCTTGCTTGTAGTATATTCCATTTCATTCATATTTGCATATTCTAACTTCTTTTGGAATCTTTTCCAGGGGAGTGTAAATCTATTTCCTTATGGAGGCTTCATTACTACGAGTGGGCAATGCAAAAATTTGAGCAGAACTCCATGAGTGAGGGAGCATGCCAGTTTGCTCTTGCTGCTCTTGAACAAGTTGATAGCATTGTTGATTCGGACAATGGAAGTGAAGTTGAGGGTCTCCCAGAAACTGCACAGATGATTAAAGGACGACTATGGGCCAATGTATTCAAGTACAGCTTGGATTTGAAAAACTTCCGAGATGCCTACTGCGCTATAGTCTCAAATCCAGATGATGACAGCAAGTATGTCTGTTTGAGGCGTTTCATCATAGTTCTTTGCGAGCTTGGCGAGACTAAGGTTTGACCTTGTTTGTTTAGCATTTTTCTTCATAATAATGTACATTATACCTGTTAACCTGCCATATAGAGCTTGTAGGTTGGTTGTTGCATGTTCAAGTACACCTGACTGTGTCCCACATTCTATTCTTAAATTCGGTGCAATGATATCTTACTTTGGGTTTGTCCAATCAGGTCATCTGTAATGGTGAGATACCATTTACTGGTTTGTTGGAAAAAGTGGAGCAAGAACTCTTCTGGAAGGTTTGTGCACATAATTACCAACTTTAACCCCAAAGTATATTATCCTAGCACAGATGTTCATTTGATTTCGTTTTATTTGCCAGGCTGAGCGCTCAGATCTATCTTCTAGACCGAATCTATACAAAGTCCTTTATTCATTTGAAGCCTATAGGAACAATTGGAGGAAAGCAGCTTCATACATGTACAGGTATTTTGTTAGATTGAGTAGAGAGGGGGATGCAGGTGGAAGCCGCCAACTTTCTCATGTATTACAAGAGAAGCTGCATGCTCTGTCTACTGCTATCAACTCGTTGCAGCTTGTTGAACCCTCATGTGCCTGGCTCGATTCAGTTTGTGAAGCTGATGATCAAACTTCACCAAGCAAAAAGCCTCGTAATAATCTTTTGATGGAGAACTGTATGTTCACCTAAGCTTTCAATTCTGCTTAGCTTATCCCTGTCAACAACAATGTGCTTGATTTAACATTTATTTCCTGTGTACAGCTGCGTTTGGCACAGATTCAGAGCTCTCTAGATTGCAGTTTTGTGTTGACATCGAAATTCTTGAAAAGGAATATACCCTAACAGAAGCACTTTATATGCTTAACACTGTAAATTCTAGATCCAAATCTCACGGTGTGCTCCCAACGAATCATGCAAAACTGTTGTATTTCTTGATTTTGAAGATCAATATCCTAACAAGCTCCAATTTTTGTGGTACTGCAGAAAGCCATTCTATTGAAGCCCTGACGGACATTCTTATAAATGAGAATTTGTATGACCTGGCATTCACCGTTGTACTGAAATTTTGGAAGGAGTCAGGAATGAAAAGGTGAACTGGAACTCTAATAGACAACCTCTTTTTCCGTTGCCTTTTTTACTTGCAGCCTTGTATTACTAGATTATTGTTCACCACTTATACTTCTTTGATTTTATCTGACTATATATGTTTGTTACACTTCTCTATGGTAGAGAATTGGAACGTGTCTTTGCAGCCATTGCACAGCAGTGCTGCCCGAACAGAGTAGGCAACTCAGGGTGCGTTTAACTGTATATTTTGTGTTTTGGTTTCTAGAATTAATTTTCATCTAATTGACACTTATGGTTATCGATTATAGTAACTGCAGTATACTAAAAAGGACTTCTGATCTTATTACAGGAGAAATTTTACTGACACCCAACAACTGCTACTGCTACCTTCTTCTGAGGATGATGCACGGGGTGGCGGTAGCAAGACCATTGCTGTGGCCCATCAACTGCAGGGAAGTTGCCAGTGGGAAACTCTTGAACTATATTTGGTATGTGCATTTTTGTTCTTCCTATATCTCATTGGGCACACCTTCATTGCTTTCAAATGAGCTTCTTTCCTTCCTTCACTATTAAGAAAATCTCACATGGAACTTTGTTTTGTTGTTGACCACTTAGAGCCACTACCAGTCACTGGCATCATTTGAGGAGCCAGATTTACTGGAATATGGGTGTACAAAGTTCAAAAGCACTATGGATTTAGCTTGTTGGTTTGGCCAAGACGAGTGAGCTAGCTGTTTAGAATAGAGTTAGGCCAGATAATGGGTGTTCATTTGTACACCCTTGTTTAGCTGTGGCTCAGCCCATGACTGGCATAGTAAGTCGATGCTGCGACCCACACCCCTGGTCTGTGCGTCCTATGTCAGATCCCGATGTATTTCTGTCAGAAGAGTATCCCGAATGATGAGACGAGTCGATAGGACGGTGTCGAGGAAGAGAGAGAAGCCTGTCAGCTGCCACCGTTGTTCAAGTCGTTACCGTTGCTGCAGATATGGAATGGTCATGTGAGATCGACCATGGATGGCTTCACTGGCTGCAGTGGCGGACGCAGGAAAAGAATTGTGGGCGGGCACACCAAAAAAATTTGCTTTTTCTAATTGTGATAAAAGTTTGCCAAAGGAATAATACATAAGACTAATCATTGTCGACATCAAAGTTTAATATATATACATATATACATCAAATATGCACGGTTACAATATAAATAGATCAAAACATGTAAAAAGGCTTACACGATGGAACAAAGCATGCATAGAAAATTAGATAACTCTATTTCTTCACTCTAAGGTCTCGCATTTTCTGATAATTTTTTGCAATAATTAGAGGGACGGGTGGTACTTTTCTGATAAATTTTTGAATTGTTGTATTTTTTGAAGTCGTTTTCTGAAATATGGTACTTCCTCCGTCCATAAAAGGATGTCAAAGTTTTATCTAAATTTGAATGTATCTATATATACTAAAAAGTGTCTAGATATATTCAAATTTAGATAAAATTTCAACATCCTCTTATGGACAGAGGTAGTACTACCTCTGTCTATTTTTAGATGTCCAAAGTTTGTCTAAATTCGAATGTATCTGGACACTCTTTAGTGCATAGATACATCCAAATTTAGACGAACCTTCCGACATCTACTGATGGACGGAGGGAGTACTATTTTGCAATTTTCTCACATAAGCCCAATGCCTTTCGGTTTGTTCATCATTGATGCCTCATCAGAATCAACTGTACAAATACGATAGAAACATATAAACATCAAACATGCAACATATATATGAGCAATTGTCATTTATAAACAGAAATCATAAATTATATCCAACCAATTTATTTAATACCAAAAACATTTTCACAGTAATAAAACAAATAATGGGGCAATTTGACGTTTTGTAGAGAAAATCCGGCATTGCTAGGTCTAGCTCTTGCGGAATTGTTGCTGGCTTGCTGCGGTGCTGCCTGCTTGCTGCTGCTCCCCAGTGCAACCTCGGCTTGCTGGAGGCGCGGAGGCGCACCGGCTAGAATTGGAGACAGTAGGGGAGGCGCGGAGCAGGACTGTGGGAGGCCAGCATGCTGTAGGCAGATCCGGGCAGCCGCCGGCCGGCGGGGGGAGCCGGGGAGGCCGGGACGGGTCGAGGGGATCTGGGCGGAGGGGGCAGCTGCCACCGGAGCTAGGTCGAGGGAGAAGCCGCAAAGGGAATGCTCGGGACTTGGCTCTCGATTTCTTTGGTGGTCGACCACGACTAGACAGGGGAGCCAAACTGGACCATGACTACGAAAAGCTTAGGGTTATATCACTTTTTTCCCAGAATTCTGGGTGTCCCACGGCCCACCCGGCCCGCCCCCTGCGTCACCCCTTGATTGGCAGGGACTCTAACTGGCCTGACAATGACGTCAGACTGGGGTTGCTGCGGGTCAGGCAGCGTGCCTCTCACATCTCCCTTATCTGATTTCTCTTTGTGTGGGAAGAAAGTAGTGCTGGGGAGCAGGGAGCAGACAGTGTCTGTTGTGTTCTGGAGGGAAGAGAAAAATTGGGCCAAGCAAAATCCAGCTGCCAAATTATTCTCCTTTTCTTATTCTTGTTTCATTTTACTTCTCCATTACTTTTCCCAGTAGGTGATATTATCCTTTTGTTTCATTTATATTTTATTTTTTTGAAAACACTTAGTACTTAGTTCTGTAACTGGGTCATCTACCTTGATTCATTGGCGTTAGTGCCTTGTTGAAAACTAGCTCCTCAAAGAACACTACCTCCTCTTGTGACCCCAAATATTTACCACAAAAACCTGCTTTTAGTATCTTGGTGGTAACTATGATCACTGCAACATAAATGAAAAGCTCCCACTTTTGTGCTGCTGCATCTATACAATAAACCTCCACCTGATGTAGTTTCCACCCAGTGACCACCATTTGTTGGTTGGTAAATGTTCTGTCAGCAATCATAACTGGAAAAGATGCTGTACTGGAACTTATCTTTGTTACAAAGAAAACAAACTGCCACCTGCTTAACCTGTGGCTGTACTGCTGAACTTGCTTATATGTTCTTGCTGAAACTAGGCCAAGCCTTACGCGCTAGTAAAACAATTGTATGCATGCAGCTTATCCATGAATTGCACATATTACAGTTATTTTATTTGCGTCCTTATTGTGCAGGATAAATATAAAGATTTGCATCCGAGGTTGCCTGTTGTTGTTGCTGAAACACTTCTTTACGCTGATCCTGAGATTGAGCTACCTCTTTGGCTGGTTCAGATGTTCAAGGTGACTTCTGTTGTATACCTATTAATTCGGTCAACTCTATTGTTTGATTGACCACTGACCTTTCGTTTGGTTGCTCGTTGTATCTTTAGACTACCAAGGGTGAAAATAGGATGATTTCATGGGGAATGTGCGGCAAAGAGGCAGATCCAGCTGCATTGTTTCGACTGTATACAAATTATGGCCGGCACGCAGAAGCAGCCAACTTATTGGTGGAGTACCTGGATTCTTTTGCATCATCGGTAATTGATTGACAACCCGAAATATCCAAACACCAGATGTCAGTGAGCACATGTTGACATTTATGTCCTTTGAAATCTCCTCTTTTTCCAGAGACCGGTGGATGTGCTCCACCGCAAAAAGATGTCTGCCGCCTGGTTTCCGTATACCACAATCGAGAGGTTTTGGTGTCAGCTTGAAGAGATGCAAAGTGCTGGCCATAGCGCCGATCAGTGTGATAGACTCAAGAAGTTGCTGCATGGAGCCCTGATGAAGCACTTGCAACAAGTTAGTGCATCTAAAGTAAAGTACTTCCAATTCTGGCCATATCTGGTGCTGATTCGATTTTGTTTGCGTGATATTAGGTGGTTGTCGATTCAGAAGACGTGCTGTCATCCGTTGGAGGGGGTCAAGGAGTGGAGAGCCAAAGCAGCTGAGATTTTGTTGGTTATGGATTAAGCAGCCCAAGATTTGTTGTATCTTGTATGTAGGTCCTGTATTGTTTTGCTTTTTTCCTGAGAAATGTAGGCTCTGTATGGTTGATATTTTCTGCGAGACTCAGCTCCATGCGTATGTGTGTATCCATAGAAATTTAAGTGTAACGACCCAAAATGGTTCGTATGGTTTAAGGCAATACAATTTTGGACTGAAACAGATTTTCTTTCCCCCATGTTGCATCAGCTGATGCACTTCATTGAAATTTGAAATAGTTAAAGTACGTACTCCTAGTAAATAAACATAATTGTCAGTAACTTGGTCACAACAAAAATTCTGGCGGAGATGCTATTGGCCCCTTCTTCGGCAACAACACAATATTTGTCGAATTAATTCATTGGGCGTGATATGTGGAGGGTGTTGAATTAGTGAATGGAGCGCATGCCATTGTCTTCGATGACATCCCAAAATTTCTTGAAGAAAATACCGGTAAAGGCATCTGGTCTGGGCGTTTTGTCGGAGGGCATTTGGTTAATAGCTTGTTGGACCTCCTCCATGGAGAAGGGGGCGTCCATGCCCACTAAGAGCAACTCTAACAGCGACTGAAAAATGAGCCGGAATCAAAAAATTCTGGCGAGAATACGAGTTCAAGCTGAAAGAGCCCTAGAATGGAGCCCGAACTCGCGGCCTGGTTCGTAAAATGAGTTTGGGGCCTGAGAATGTGGACGGCCGTCCCGTATTTATACAGGGCGCAAGGGCGAGTTGGGTTCCAAAACCCTACTCCCTTGCCGCTGCATCTCCCCTCCACCTCCGGCGAGATATTGGTTCGTCGTCTTTGGCTTTTCCGCTCCGCCGCCACAACCCCTTCCTCCGCAATGGCACGCGCAAGACGTGCCAGTAGGGGAGGGGGCTGAATCGGTGGCGGAAGATCGCCGCCGCGTCCGCCGGGTGTGTGTGGTCGGAGGCAGCCCTCGCAAGGCGGGCTCGCTCCGACGGAGCTTGGAAGCGGGTGGCCCGGAGGTGGCCGCATAGGTTCGCGCGCCTGCCGGCGCGCTCCGACGCGTGCGATGAGGAAGCCGAGGGGCCGCCCGCCGGCTCGTGCAGCCCGCCGCTGCCGACGCTTCCGCCGCGCAGCGACGTCAACGACGACGACAAGGAAGACGGGCTGCCTCTCACCTGCGGGAGCTCGGCGGAGGCGGACACCGTTCGAGGTCGTCGCGCTCGTCCTCGCATAGGCGTCGCCAACGCGCGAAAAACCCTCCTCCGCCGCTAGTACAACCCTGGTGACAATCTCGGGGCTAATTTGTAGTTTTTGGGGTCAAATTAGCGAGGGGGAGTAGGTTTAGTTAATATTTTGATTATTATGTGTTTGGAATGTAGGTCGATCGGAGCAATTTTAGGAAGCTATCTGTTTTCGTAGGTGGGGACGCGATCGCTGGCGAGAGTAGATACATAGAGCGCCGGTCAGCGACCGTCACGAGCATAGCGAGAGGCCATTAGCATCCTTGCTTGCAGAGCCACCCCATAGGCTAGGAAACAGAGCAACTACCCGCAAGGCTTCGGGAGAGTAGGACGGTTCTGAATAGTAGTATGTAGAGTATTAAAAAAAAATCAGATTTGTTGTTTAACATATAAAGGATTTTAAATTTATGAATTAGAAGAGAATCTGCTAACATTAACAATTTCGTCTATCAGATACCACATGCATGCAACAGTTTGGTTTTTAGTTACCTCATGTTTTAGAGTCAATATTATTAGAAAAAACATAAAATTTGTTTTCATACTATATCATTTGGTATTATAGACGTGGCTTTTTATTTGTTACTAGGCACTTGGTCAAACTTTAAAATTAGAAAATCAAAATAATTAAGAAAACAGAGAGAGAGAGAGAATCTCACAAATTACCTGACGCCACACACGAACTTCATGATCTTATTTGTTTCCAGGCAGCTAAGAACACACATCTTATTTTTCGAATTCGTTCTTTTGCACGTGTCGTTCAATCTGAATCACTTGCTCAATTTCGTTAAACAAACTTGCACTCACATCACATCTTGACTTGTTCCTCCATATACAGAACCACAAACGCCTTGAAAACAGACGCTACGATGGTAACCACAATAACAACTAGGGTTAATAAGCAACCTCTGGAAGCGAGAAATGACCCGGCAAATCTCGTTTTACAAGAAGGAACCTTAAACTTCGACGTACCCTTCAAAGTTTGAATCATACACTTATGTTGACCATTTTCCTCATAAAAAAAGTGGTTGTGATGTAACCCTGTGCAATGCACTCTCCATACCGACAACTAACCAAGCACCACTCAAGAAAAAAAAACTTGAGATCTCTATAGAAACAAACATTTCATCCTTAATGATCCATGCTCAGGTCTAGCTCGAAATTGTATTGTCAGGATTCAGCTCGAAACATGACTCGCTACACACCATTCAGTCTAGCAAACAACATGAACCATTAGTGAGCTAAAACAACATCTTAGGATTTAGAGTTCAGGTTTTAAGGTTCCTCTCGAGACGGTGGCCTTGGTCTCCTCTGCAGCGATGGTCCTATGGGGTAGGGTAAACTGGGTGGCGACCTAGAGCTAGGTGGGAAGAGATCGAGTTCATCAATCCGGATGGATCGACTTTGAGCAGTGCGGAGTTTGATCTAGTTGCCATGTCGGGGCGACGGCACCATGGGCGGGCACAGACAATTTGCAATGGGTATTCAAACTTAAAAAAATCCAAGCCAAAACTTCAAGGGTAAAAAACTGTGCAATACAACAAAACAAACATAAAGGCTGACAAATGGTTTAATGTAAACAGAAAGACTCACGAATTTTCAATAACAACATCATCTTAAAATATTAGAGAAATTACATGAAAATTTATCCAGATACTAAACAGAACGGTTCACATTTTTTCCGTAAAATAATCTGAAGTGGAAGAGCAGTTGCTGATTTACTAATCTAGAAACTAGAAAAAAAATCACTGAAGATTCAGAACCTTAACCTAGAGGCTACAGCTTGCAGTGAGGAATTTCAGGCAACTTCACGCCGGAATCCCCTAGCTTCGGCCTCCTGGTTCCTGCTGGCCGCTGCTCCCTGGCCGACTCGTGGTGCCGATGACCCGGCGCCCCGCACCTCTGGTAGCACTCACGAATCCTATCGCCGCCTCCGCCTCTCCGCTTGTGTCACAATCGCCTGTCAGTGCACAACGAACCGTCGAAGCCGAATTTTCACGGATTCACGGGAGCAAATCTGCTGCCATTTGTGCTTTGGTTTGGATTATTCGGTCGGTCTAGTGCTTATGGACTTATGGGCCACACACGTTTGTGGTTTTTGTTGCCTAAATGGGCTGGATACCTACACGTACTGACGTACATAACTACACATGCTGCGTACATAAAAATTTTGTCTAAAAAAAAGGGTATTCAGCTGAATACCCATGAATCTACTTGTGCCCGCCTGTGGACGGCACCCGTCCGAGGTCTGCTAGCATCCCCTGTGTAGCGAGGCTCCGAGGCGGCTGAGTCATGCGATGATGTGGCTTGCATGCGGCATTGGCACTGAGTGGTGTAAGTCAGGGTGACGGCCCAGGAGCCGGAGGTGCGTGTTTACCGTGTTGTTGAAATAGCATCGTGTGGACGGCGGGTTCACTCGCTCTTATGTGTGTGTGTGTGTTTTTTTTTTCTTCGCTCAGCCTCATAAATAGAACAGTGTTTTCAACTACTCCCTCTATCCCATGAGAGTGGTCTTAGATTTGTCTAAACTATCTAGGTACATCTAACTTATATGAATCGCCTTGCCCTCTGTATATAGTTCCGTTTCTAACTAAGGTACATTTTTTAATTCCATACACTATGTTTTAGGTTGAAGCACATCCATCTCTGTGAACCGAAGGGAGGTAACTATCGACCCATTCATACGTAATAAGAGAAAATAGTAAAGCTTAATTGCTGCGGAGCAATCTACCTGCACATGAATTTAACCTCAAAAGTGAATCATGCAACCTAATACTTCACTTTACATTGCAAGAAAGCTCTCACGGGCACGAACAAAAAACCGAGGTAAGATGCCACTTCATTGATCTGCAAGGAAACTACTAAAACTAATCCTAGTATCCTACCGCTCCTCTAAGAATCTAAGCTCTGCTAAACCGAGGTACGTGTTGGCATTTACGTCCTTTGAAATCTTCTCTTTTGAAGAGACTGGTGGGCGTGCTCCGATCCGCCGCAAAAAGATGTCTGCCGCCTGGTTCCCGTACACCACAATTAATCGAGAGGTTTTGATGTTAGCTTGAAGAGACGCAAAGTGTTGGCCATAGCCGATCAGCGTGATAGGCTCAAGAACTACCTGCATGGAGTCCTAATGAACCACCTGCAACAAGTGCAACTAAAGTAAGACACTTCCATTTCTGGCCATATTCGGTGCTGATTTAATTTCGATTGCAAGATACAACCTCAGTTCGAAAATAAATAACTCAACTTTGTCTAGATATAGTTGTATCTATACTCTAAAATGCGTCTAGCTGCACTCATATCTAGCAAAGCTGAGTTAAGTGTAACGAGCCATAAACAAACCATATTTTGTGTTTGAAATGGGGCGGCACCGTTGAAGATGAATATTAAGTGTAACGAGCCAAACTGGTTCATGTAATTTAAGGCGACAAACTTTTGGACTACAACAAAACTTTTTTGTCTCAGTGGTGCATCACCCGATCGACGCATTTCAATGAAAAAGAAGGCATGCTATAGTGCATGTAGAAGCTTTTGGATAGTCTTCAAGAGAAGAGGTTCGGGTAGTTTCCTGTTCATGTGAGTTATTGATTGCCACTTTTCATTACTCACTCAAGTTACCGTGCCATGCATGATTACTTAAGATTTAATTACCAGCCGGTTTCTACAATTTGCGCATGCACAAAGGAACGCAACATAGGCCAATACTAGAAAAGTTTTTGCAATCTTAACCGACTAAAATCATCGTGCCTATAAATAGACACGAGTGGCAAAAAAAGAAACCCAATCAGCTGGAGCCACCTGTCGCCAATCGGAGCTAGCCAGCGCACCCATGGCGGACGGCCCGCCACGCCCGCCTCGACCGAGGCAGCAGCAGAACCCAAACCCGAACCCGAACCCGGGTGCGGGCGCGGCCGCCTTCCAGCAGCACGTGCCTTACGTCTTCTTCGCTGCCTCCCTCTTCCGGGTGCCAGGTTCGCCGTACCACCCACTCCCCCCTTCGCCGCCGCCGCCGTATCACGGCTTCCCCCCGCCGCCGCCGCAGCACGGCTTCCCACCGCCGCAGCACGGCTTCCCGCCTCCGCACCACCAGCAGGGCTTCCCGCCTGCGCAGCACCACCAGGGATTCCCGCCGTGGCAGCACCACCAGGGTTTTCCGCCGTGGCAGCACCACCAGGGTTTTCCGCCGCCGCGGGGATATGCCGCTCCGCCGCCGCGGGGATATGCCGCTCCGCCGCGGCGGGCATATGCTCCGTTGGTGCGCCTCCCCGCTCGTCCGCAGCCGCAGGCCCCGGACTTCTTCCAAGCCGCTCCGCCGCGGCAGCAGCTACCGGAGTTTGACTACCGTCCTCAGCAGCAGCCGCCTCTACCGCAGCCTCGGCCGCTACCTCAGCCTCGGCCGCTACCTCAGCCTCGGCCGCTACCTCAGCCTCGGCCGCTACCTCAGCCTCGGCCGCCACCTCAGCCTCGGCCGCCACCGCAGCCTCAGCCGCCACCGCAGCCTCGGCCGCTACCTCAGCCTCGGCCGCTACCTCAGCCTCGGCCGCCACCGCAGCCTCGGCCGCCACCTCAGCCTCGGCCGCCACCGCAGCCTCAGCCGCCACCGCAGCCTCGGCCACTACCTCAGCCTCGGCCGCCACCGCAGCCTCAGCCGCCACCGCAGCCTCGGCCACTACCTCAGCCTCAGCAGCAGCCGCCGCGGCAGCAGGGTCCGCCCTCTTCCGCCGCCGCGGCCTCGCGCCCTTCCTCCTCCGCCGCGGCCTCGCGCCCTTCCTCCTCCGCCGTGCTACCGGATTTCGACCACGCCGGGGCCATCTCCAACGCCGCCGAAGCAGTGCGACCTCGTTCGCCGCCACCCACGCACCAGGCAAAACGCCCTCGTCCCAGCCAGGACCTGCTGAGGATCGACACTTACCGGCCGCCAACGTCTCCCTTCGCCGGGGGACCGAGGCAAGCTTCGTCTCGCGGGCCTGCCGCGCTGAAGGCCTCGGACCACGCGACCCTGGTGCCGTCGGCCCCGCGAGGGCCGCCGGTTGTGCAGAGGATGGACTTCTCCGACCAAAATGCTCCGACCCGCCAGCGACTCCGACTGCCCCAGCCGCGTGAGCGGGAGCAGCCTCTCCCGCAACCAGCGGAGGCCGCACCGGTGGCTGTACCAGAGCTCGGTCCGCAACATGGAGAAGCGCAGGAGGCTGCACCGGTGCACGCACAGGAGGACACCGACGAGGCGGCTGTACCTGGAGCCGTCAACGCGGCTAACCCGGAGGATGCTCAGGAGGTGAATCCCCTGTTTGCTCCTCCCCCTCGCCCTGCTTTCATTGATTGTTGATTCTTGTTGCAACTGTCGGTTCAATATCTTGCGAGAATGTTGATCCTCTTTCAATTTCTTTTCACGAACAGGAAGCCGCCGTTGGTCAATATCAGCGTTTCGGGTTGTTGGAGGATGCAGATGATGACAACTAGGCTGCTCAACATGATCTAATGAATTACTAACTTGAGGTAAGTGGCGGATGTTCAATCGTGCTCAATGGTTCCTTCTATTCACCTACTCATAACACATAGATACCCTGTGGTAAATACCATATAGTGCGCTGGGCATCTGGAGATTCAAAATTCTGGTCTGGGACTATGGGCTGCTGGAAGTTAGAAAATATTTCTATCAGCATTGCAAAAATATTGTTCAAGATGGCAGGAATACTAGATTTTGTGAGGATTGGTGGGTAGATGACAAACCTCAGAAAATGAGTTAGCCGAAACTATATAATATAAGTCCAAATAAAAATTGCTCTATAGCTGATGTTATAGGTAATGAGTAGCAGTTCATGAAATTTAGATGGGCTTTGTGGGATGATAAATTGATAAACTGATGTTATGGGAAGAGATAATTGAAAGATGCAATGAAGTTAGATTAAGTGGGGGTGTGGATAAAATTCATTGGTCTCTGACAAAAAATGGAGTTTTCTTTGTTATTCTCTGTATAGAAAACTGACTCTAAATGATATTGGTTACCCACATGAGATCAAGGAATTTTTGTTGCTGGTTCCGAAAACAGCATACTAACACGAGATAATTTGTTGAGGATAGGGTGGCAGGGGAATGATACCTTCTATTTCTGTGGAATGATGAATTTTTATGTTCTGTTCGGTGGCCAAACTGATCTGCATCTTACAGTGCTTTTGTCAGAAACATTCTTGACAATGTACAGGATTTATTTGGAGGTTCCGTTGATAAATTTGATAAAGAGAAACAAGAAATATGTCATGGTAGGATTAGCTGCTGTTTTCAGGACAACATGGAAGTTTAGATTCGAAGCATGGTTTGAACATAAGATAATTCGAGACCCTGTTGTTCTGATTCATGCGTTTGGTCACTGTGAACTCTTGGTCGATATTACAGCTAAAACTGGAAAGCAAAGAGGTTGGAGTTGCTGTAGTATTCTAGCCAATTTTGTTACTTAACATGGTTGGTCATTAGATTAACACATGGACTGTTCTTCAGAGAAAATAGGAAAAACAAGAGGCAATGATGTTGGGGAAAAGAATAGAGCAAGTAGAAAATGAGGTATTCAACGCTTCGCGAGGAGGACTGAGGGCAGGATGATCAGCAGCAGGAGGAAAAGACATTGGGAAGATCCTTTCGCTTCATTAGATTGTGTTTAGGGTTTTCCTTTTTGAGATGGTAGTTCTGATTCTTCTGGGATGCTTTTATATGGTCTTCTGGCGAAAAACTGACGGTTGCCTGAGGGCTCATATATGTGTTCTAGATTGAGTTTGCTGTTCTTGGAGATCCTCTCTTATTGCTGATGATGTTCATAGATGGTGAGATGCCAGATGTAATAGCCTTCAGTTTTTTTGTTGAGCGGTTTGATCGAGCTGGCTGATGGATACAGATGATGTTGTTTTTGTTAGCGGCACAGGGATGACAGCCAAGAGTACCCAGGTTAACGGGATAGTTTCTTTGCTGAGCGGTTTGATCAAGCCGGTTGATGCCTATATATGATCTTGTTTATGTTGGTTCTTGACTTAGGCAGATGTAGTTCGATCGTTGTTGCTTGAGAATATAGCTTTTGCTGATACTTAGTGGGAGTGCTTTGTGAGTGGAGGCTTAGTTTCTGGGTTGTGAACTTGTGCTCTCATTGTAAAGAGCTCTCGGTTCCCAGCACGTCGGATGCTTGTACTAAAACTTTCTCTTTCTATAAACAACATGTTCCAAATGGTAATTCTATCCCTTGGCTTTTGAATCTGCAAGTTTGATCATGATGTCCTTGGACAAGTAAATGGTGCTTCTCAAAAATTTATGTACATACAGTCTTACTTTGAGCTGAAATGGCGATGATATGTCAGTGTTAATATTTCAGCGGCAATCAAACTTTTCCAGCGGGTTGGCATATTAACAGTGGAAGTCCTACTATGCTCCCCTCCGATGACCCGCTGACAATCACGGTCTTCCTGTAGCTGGCAGCCATGAGGCAGGAAGCTCTTCAATGATTCACAGTGCAGTTTTTCAGAGGACAACTGCAGACAGATACGGAATTCAGTTAACTGAAGACAAGCACCAAATTCAGCTAACTACAGATATAGACCAAATTACATCGTAAAGGGCGGTGGCAGCGGACAACACACCATCTTCCTGCTGCCTCCTTTTGCTCCTGTGCGCAGCTAAAAACGGTAGGCGGAAGGAGGTGGAGCTTGGCCGCCCACCGCGCGTGCAACGGAGAACGACAGGTGATGGGAGAGGTGTATTCTAGCAGTTGCACTAATATTTTGTGTCGAGTCATTGAGTGCACTTGTTAGTAGACAGCTAAGAACAACTCTCGCATGTGCGAAGTTATTGTGCTTTGCAAAGGTGCATTTTTTGTGCTTGTCTGTAGTATTCATCTAATTTCTCTTTCACATTTATGGAGACCTTTTTGCTTGCTGCATCAACCCTATTTATAGACGTTGCTATTATTTAAACATTTGACTTATTCATGTGAATTTTTTTGAGGCTACATCTCAGTGCAAGTTTGGAGAAGCTGCTAGGACACTTCATGTAGACTAAAGGTACATATGGTTGATGATTGGCCAAGCCGTATCGTTTATGATGGCATGATGGTTCAGAGTTGTGCTTCCCTTTTCAATTATACTTGTTGATCTATCTCAGGGCTCTAAAGTATCCTTTCTTAAACTTGATAAAGTATTCTATTTATTTTGCAGTTCTACCATACAAGTGCATTTCTTTTGTCAGTATCGAGGAAGTTGCTGCCAGTGAATCTGTTGGGGAGGAACTCACTGTCGTCGGATCTCTGTGCATGGAGTTCCCCCCTTCGCATTCATGATCGTGGCTCCATGTGTTGACCGGCTTTCCAGGCTGCTTTACAAACACTTCTTTCTCATCTTATTGTGTTATGCTGATGCAAAGCGTGATCTTTTTATCCCTTACAAAGCACAATGTCACATCTAATTTATAACCATAATGATGGAAGTGCAGGCTCATGGAGAGTATCTTGCGTGTGGGTAGTCACAGAGACAAAGGGAAAAGGTGTTCTCTGTTCCCTGAACTACTTACAATATCTGGGAATTCAGTGAAAGGGTTACCCACAAATATCAAATTTTGTTGTACATTACGGAACTAACCTGGTTATAAACGGGATGTGGCTTTCCATATTAAACTCTGCCTGACGATTTGAAACTCATTTTAGTTTGGATTAAAACTGCAATAGAAAAATGGTTGTAGTTTATATAAAGTGACACTTTTAATTTATCTGTTAGCTTTGCTGGAACCTCTGGCTTCTTATCGGAATCTGGAACGTCATTTAAGACTAATACATTCAGTTATTTGTCCATGGTGAATTTTCCTTAATGACACACTTTATTGATACTTCATGCCATGATCTTCCTTTTACTGATACTACAGGTGTGGAGGGCTATATTTAGGTTACATCCATGGTCTTAGCAAATTGTCCATGTAATGTTTGAAGATGGTTTGTCCACTGTTAGATAGATAAAGGAATTCATCTTATCCCTTTAGGTATTCACATGCGTCTGAATAGCAATTCTTGCTCTTATGCTCAGTAGCTGGATGTGCTTAGGTCTGCAGCACAGACTGGAGTATATTCTTGTTGCGTCCATGGTCTGAGTAAATTGTTCATGTAATGTTCAAAGATAGTTTGTCCACTGCTAGATAGATAAATGAGTTCATATTATCCCTTTAGATGTTCACATGCGTCTAAATAGCAATTGTTTTTCGTTTTAGAGGAATGGTTAGTAGTTGCTGCATTCTTTTGCAATCTTTTCTTGGCATGAACCAAGTATTTGCCTGGAAGGCTCCGCCGGCTAATGTAATAGTGCTTTGCCTGGAGTTTGCTGGATCGGAGGTATTCGGTCATGCGCACCCATGCGTTTATTCCGACCGTTTGGTTCTGGAGGGAGCGGCGCGAAGCTCTTTTTCTGTGTTGACATCAAGTGACGTCCATAATGAAAGTCGGAAGAAGAGAATTTCATGAAGGCCCGACGGGAGGACTAGCTAAGGGAGGTTCAAGTCTCCGCGCTGTTGAGGGGCTTGCTTGGTGTTCCAGCTTCACAGCAGCGGTATGGAAGTGGGGGCGACAACACAGGTGAAGTGCAGAGTCCTACCTTTCAGGGTGAAAACCCAAGGTGTGACCTTAACTGGTTGTGCCTAGCAATGACCTTGGTGGAGGCATTGTTTTGAGAGCGGAGACTATCTTGAAAACCTAAGATCTTTGATCGGGCGACGACGGTGTTTGAGCACTGTTCCCTTCTTGGAGGCGTCATTTTTTTTGGAGAGTCTGTAATTCAGGTGTTGTCATGGAGGCAGATGTATTGCTGTTGTTAGGACATACTGTAGCGGGACTTTTGTTTCTTAGTTTTCTTTTCCTTTTTTTGGCTGTGTGCATCCGTAGTGCCGTTTGGGTGGTGCGTTGTTGCAGAGGCTGGATGTAATTGATATCTCTTGATATTAATATATTCCCTTTATCGAAAAAAATGAACCAAGTATTTATTTTCCTGTTGCACCCAGTCTCTAGGGCTGTTATAGATGAGTTTTTAGTTCATTTTGTTTGTAATTCCTGTGATGATAGGTGGTTCCACATGCTGCCATGTGCTCTGAGCCTTTTCTGCATTCGGTTTGTTCCACTCCCTTCGATCTATAATAAGTGTTGGGGTTTAGTTCAAATTTGATTGGAGGGAGTATGTTTTTCTGTCTATGCTGTCATCCTGTAGTTTGGTGTATTTTCTTTGTCTTTGTACAGGACCTTGTCATCTCTGTTCATGTTCTCTGTATCATACATTCATTCTGTCTGAAGGTTTTCATTTGATGTGGCCTGAAAAAGTTATTGTTTTTTCGCAGCATGAATCTTTTTTTGCAGTAATTTGTGAAAACCAAAACACGTCTAGGCATCATAGTAACCGTATCTAAGATCATAATTCCCAGGCTTTGAGCCTCCCTCTCAAGACACCTGCGTTCGACAGACCAGTGTTCCATGTTTGATTGCATTCACCAAGACCTAGGAGCTCTTTGGCTAGCAAGATTACATTCAGACATTCCAGTTGGATGGTGTTTTGAATGTGACATGGTCTCCAGCAAACTTTCTGCGCAACAAGTTTAAGTGGAATGTATTTCCAGTAAAAAAAAGCTGTAGACAAGCAGAACAACTCAATCAAGGAAAGTATGTACACATATTTTAGTTTTGAGAATGGGACAATGCACAGGGATCGAATAAAACTGAACTGAGGGCAAACATTTTTAGATACGACCCACTAGGTTCAACATCCATCACAAGGTGCCTCTTGGTTCAGATAACAATGTGCACTTAATAAGAGTAAATAAAGAGATCATCCCAAGATGAGTTCAGCAAGAGGCCTGAGCCCAAACTCTTTTATCATTCTTCTCGCCACCAGCTTTTCATCATCGCTCCATGAGGTACATGTTGACTGCCCGACCATCTGCCAATCCCAGAGTCCCTTGTACCGAACATGGCCATCCTTCAGCAGAACAACTCGTTGCAACGATGTGCAAACCCTCACAACATACTTGAAAAGCCATATGTTGCGCTGCGTGAATCCAATCACGACTAGCTCCTTGAGGTGATGGTGCCGAAGATTAATAAGCGTTTTCGACCAATTCATCCCGCGAAGGTAATCTGGCCCTGTTTCCGACTGAGGCACATGAATGTGCAGGACCTCGAGAAATGGCGAGGCCATCAGGAGGCCGCGTGTCCATGAGATGTCCCAGTTCGAAGGCATGTCGGCCACAAGGAGCCTTTTCAGGTCCGGCAACTGCCTCTTAGTACGACTTGGCCCAATCCATCTTCTGAGCCTGGTAAATCGGATGACGAGGTTCGTCATGGTGGGGGACATACCAAGGAACGAGTCGAACTCATCCACTGGACGCCGTAGCGCCACTAGACTATCATCCTCCATAGAGAATGTGAGGTTAGTGTCCATGAGGCACGGAACCGAGCCGAATTCAATCCTTAGAGTATCGGTTAGGCAGAATGCCAGGCGAACAAGCATTGGGAGGTTGTGCAGCTTGATCTCCATGAAAGAACACTCTTCCACGACGAGCTCCCTAATCTGTGAACAGGGCGCGTCCACAACCAAAGTGTGATGTGCACAACAGCAGGAGGTGAGGTGAAGCACCTGCAGCCCGGTGCAGTCTTTGAACACCTTCTGGTACACGTCTACAGTCGTGGAAGTGGGAATGTCACGCAGGGCGAGCTTGGTGAGCGTGCCGTAGCTGTGCAGCGACAGCAGTGAGCAGCAATTTCCCAGCGTCAGGCTGCGAAGACGGGACCGGACGTTGAGGCAGTCGTGAGGCAAGCTGTAGGCCGGCGTCTGATCATCGCCGGACGCTAGTCTGACGACGACCTCCAGATCTTCCACTCCCCACGCACCGACCGCGGCGGTGATCAGGCGGTCGGCACAGATGCTGTCATGTGTCTGGAAAAACTCGAGACGGAGGGTCTTCAGGCGCCGGTCGTGGGCACCATTCGCATCCAGGAAGCTCGTCACTCCGTTGGCGAACGTCCTCATCGTATCGATCTCGCAGTCCACCATGAGACCGTCGAGTATCCTGGCCAAAGTCGTATCACGCGGCAGATTGCGCTGGCGGAGGGCGATGGTCCGGTCGTACTCCGGCGGGAGTATGTCACTCACCCTGAAGTCGAGCACCGCCAGCTCGCGCGGGATGCGCGCCCAGCGCCTGGCGAGGACAGCCGTGGAGAGCGCCGTACGGGTGTCCAGCCTGCTTACTATGAGGAGGATCAGATCGTCAGGGAGCGCGCTGAGGCGATCCTCGCCGTCAGCCGTGCGCCGCCGCACTCGACGCAACGTCGGCATGGCTCTCGGTGTAGGTGGTACGTTCGCGATTGGTAGGGATCCTTCAAAGACGGAGGCGTTGGGGCTATGGAAAGCACCATGCAGTTTGGATTCGGCCGGAAATTAAGGTTCCCCGTATAACAATAAAACTGGGGGAAAATCCTGTAACAGCAAAATGCAGTGCCTGGCACGCGGGCTGTACATCAACAATCGTTCCAGGCGTTGTTAACCCGACGCAGGCGACGCAACATTACCATGGCGGCATGGCGTCCGCAACTTTTTTTGTTTGAGCTTAATGGCGTCCCCTACTAATTTGCAGATATATCTTTTCAGATCTCATCGCATCTCCTTAGAGTGTTTGGTAGCCCGGGGCAACTCAAATTTGCTTTCCCACTTGAGATATCTCATCTCATACAAGCTGAATTGAGATTTTGTGGCGTGTTTGGCAGCCCGTTTGTGTTGTGAGATAATCTAAACCAATAGTACATTGTTTGGCAATATCTGTGGGTTGAGATTGGCTCAGAACATAAGAAATTACACACCAATCCAAACTCTTACACACAAGACCCTAAACAAAATTTTTAAAAAACCAATCGGGTCCCTATCTCTGGAACAACACGACACGGTGTGGTGGAGCGCCGGTGGCGGGCGGTGGAGCTCCGGCGGCGTGAGGTGGTAGGCGGTGGACGACGCGCCGGCGGGCGGTGGTGCACTCGTTGATACTGCTCGGCGGGAGAACAAGAGGGCGGCCGGCGCGAGATGGGGAGGGAGGTGGTGCGACCGTTGCTACTGCTCGACGGTGGCGCGGCCGTTGCTTCTTCTCGGCGGCAGCGCAGGTGGCTGGGGACGCGGGAGGATGGCGGCCGAAGGGAGAGGCGGAAGGTGGCCTGCGGAATGACGACGGTAGCTGAAGGTGGAGCCTGGGCCTCGGGCTCAGCCGACGGGAGATCTGGAGGCGGCGCTTGCTTCTGCTCAGAAGCGGTGCCCGTTTTATACTTGAGTTTGCTTCAAACAACCTTGCTAGCCTAGCCTTGTATTGAGAGGGATTCTTCTCGTGCATCCAAATCCTTGAGCCAAAAACTATGCCAACTGTGTCCACCATACCTACCTACCACATGGTATTTCTCCACCATTCCAAAGTAAATTGCTTGAGTGCTATCTTTAAACAATTCAAAAGTTATTACCTCTTATTTGTGTCAATGTTTTATAGCTCATGAGGAAGTATGTGGAGTTTATCTTTCAATCTTATTGGGCAACTTTCACCAATGGACTAGTGGCTTCATCCGCTTATCCAATAATTTTGCAAAAATGGCAATGGGGTTCCCAGCCCCGAATTAATTAACTTTCATAAATTTACAAATAGACACGCCTCCATGGTATGAGATTGTTGGTCGGCACCCGAGATTCGGTTAGCCATGGCTTGAGAAAGCAAAGGTGGGGAGGAGTGTCATCTAAATAAAACTAAAATAAAAAGGCACTCCTTCATGGTATGAGATTGTTGGCAGGCACCCGAGGATTCGGTTAGCCATGGTTTGTGAAAGCAAGGTTGGAAGGAGTGCCGCCCAAAAATAAAATTTCATGGGAGCCGCTCTTTGAAAGTCTGTTGGCAAGGGGTTAGAGTGCCCACTACCATTCGTTGACAACAACAAACACCGCTCAAAACTTTATTTTTATGCTCTCTTATGTTTTCAAAATAAAAGCTCTAGCACAAATATAGCAATCAATGCTTCCCTCTGCGAAGGGCCATTCTTTTACTTTATTGTTGAGTCAGTTTATCTAATTCTTTCTATCTTAGCAGCAAACACTTATGTAAACTGTGTGCATTGATTCTTACATTTTTACCTATTGCACTTGTTATATTACTTTGTGTTGACAAATATCCATGAGATATACATGTTACAAGTTGAAAGCAATTGCTGAAACTTAATCGTCCTTTGTGTTGCTTCAATGCATTCTACTAAGAATTTATTGCTTTATGAGTTAGCTCTTATGCAAGACTTGTTGATAGTTGTCTTGAAAGTACTATTCATGAAAGTTTTGCTATATGATTCATTTGTTTAGTCATCATCTTTTGTTAGCAATCTTTTGCTTCAGATCACTCTATCCATCTCTTATGCTTTACAATAATGTTGATCAAGATTATGATGGTAGCTAGCATGTCATTTCAGAAATTGTTTGTGTTATCATTTCTACTCGAGGGCGAGTAGGAACTAAGCTTGGGGATGCTTGATACGTCTCAAACGTATCTATAATTTCTGATGTTCCATGCTTGTTTTATGACAATACCTACATGTTTTGTTCACACTTTATATCGTTTTGATGCATTTTCCGGAACTAACCTATTGACGAGATGCCGAAGTGCCAGCTCCTGTTTTCTGCTGTTTTTGGTTTCAGAAATCCTAGTAAGGAAATATTCTCGGAATTGGACGAAATCAACGCCCAGCATCTTATAATTCCACGAAGCTTCCAGAACACCCGGGAGGAACCAGAGGGGGGCCACAGGGCCACCAGACAGTAGGGCGGCGCGGCCAAGGAGCCAGGCGCGCCCCCCCTATGGTGAGGCCCCACCAGGGCTCCACCGACATCGCCCCTTCGCCTATAAGAAGCTCCCTGACCTAAATCTTCGATACGAAAAAGCCACGCGAGAAACCTTCCAGAGCCGCCGCCATCGTGAAGCCAAGATCTGGGGGACAGGAGTCTCTGTTCCGGCCGCGGGATGGGGAAGTGCCCCCGGAAGGCTTGTCCATCGACACCACCGCCATCTCCATCAACATGCGCTCCCATGATGAGGAGGGAGTAGTTCTCCCTCGAGGCTAAGGGCTGTACTGGTAGCTATGTGGTTAATCTCTCTCTCTGTACTCCAATACAATGATCTCATAAATTGCTTTGCATAATTGAGATCCATATGATGAGCTTTTTATCGCTACTAGTCTATGTGCTACTCATGTGATGTTATTAAAGTAGTCTATTCCTCCTGCATGGTGTAAAGGTGCCAGTGTGTGCATCATGTGGTTCTTGTCGTAGGCTATGATCATGATCTCTTGTAGGTTATGGAGTTAATTATCATTATGATAGTATTGATGTGATCTATTCCTCCTTTCATAGTGTAATGTGGACAGTGTGTATGCTATGTTAGTTCTCGGTTTATTTTGCAAAGATCTATTATGCTCTAAGGTTACTTAAATATGAATGCCGAATGTTGTGGCGCTTGTTAACTCCGGCTTGAGGGAGCTCTTGTAGCCCTACACAACGAATGGTGTTTGTCATCCAACAAAAGAGTGTATGTAGCACAAATGAGAAAAAGTTATTATTTATTATGTGATCAATGTTGAGAGTGTCCACTAGTGAAAGTATGATCCCTAGGCCTTGTTTCCAAACATCGAATCTCCGTTTATTTACTGTTCTGTTGCATGTTTACTCGCTGCCATATTTTATTCAGATTGCTATTACCACTCATATACATCCATACTACTTGTATTTTACTATCTCTTCGCCGAACTAGTGCACCTATACATCTGACAAGTGTATTAGGTGTGTTGGGAACACAAGAGACTTCTTGTATCGTGATTGCAGGGTTGCTTGAGAGGACTATCTTTGACCTCTACCTCCCTGAGTTCGATAAACCTTGGGTGATTCACTTAAGGGAAACTTGCTGCTGTTCTACAAACCTCTGCTCTTGGAGGCCCAACACTGTCTACAGGAAAAGAAGCGTGAATAGACATCAGCACCACGGAACAAAAAACGTGCTCCATGATAATAACCGCCAGCAGAGCTTCAAAACGCTCCCTCTGTAACCAAACGGCCAGAGTAAAACATGGGTGCGCACGACTGAATCCCACTCGATCCAGCAATCTCCAGACATGAATAGCCCAATGGAGTTCACTGACGGCGCCTTCCGGAACACGACACTCCAGCCAGATCAACGGGAACTCGCAACGGGCAGATCTTCGTCTTGGCGTGATTTGGAACCCTAGGACAACCACCATTATTTGGCCAGGCCAGCAACCCCCTCACCGCCGGCCGGCTTCCAGCTAACAGATGGAACGGGTCGACCCATGCTGGCCTAGATCGGGAACCAGGTCGTCCCCAGATCGAGCGCACGAGCGTAGAACCGAGAGGCAAAACTGCACGCGAGCGCCACCGTCCGCCGCCACCGGCCCACCACCGCGCGCGCCCATCACTGTCTCCTCCACGCCTCCCTGCCGCGCGCCAGCAAGCGCCGCCGTCCCGTTGCCTCGACTCCACCTGCGCCGGCTGATGTCTACGGGAGCTTCTATTCTTGTAGACAGTGTTGGGCCTCCAAGAGCAGAGGTTTGTAGAACAGCAGCAAGTTTCCCTTAAGTGGATTACCCAAGGTTTATCGAACTCAGGGAGGAAGAGGTCAAAGATATCCCTCTCAAGCAACCCTGTAATCACAAAGCAAGAAGTCTCTTGTGTCCCCAACACACCAAATACACTTGTCGTGTATAGGTGCACTAGTTCGGCGAAGAGATAGTGAAATACAAGTAATATGGATGTATATGAGTGGTAATAGCAATCTGAATAAAATATGGCAGCGAGTAAACATGCAACAAAACAGTAAACAAACGGAGATTCGATGCTTGGAAGCAAGGCCTATGGATCCCGCTTTCACTAGTGGACACTCTCAACAATGATCACATAATAGGACTACTCTACACCCTTTGTTGGATGATGAACACATTGCGTAGGATTACACGAACCCTCAATGCCGGAGTTAACAAGCTCCACAATTCAATGTTCATATTTAAATAACCTTAGAGTGCAAGATAGATCAACATAATTACACCAAGAACTAACATAGCATGCACACTATCACCATCACGCCATGAAGGAGGCATAGATCACGTCAATACTTATCATAGCAATAGTTAACTTCATAATCTACAAGAGATCATATTCATAGCCTACGCCAAGTACTAACACGGATGCACACACTGTCACCATTACACCGTGCAGGAGGAATAAAACTACTTTAATAACATCACCAGAGTAGCACATAGATAAATTGTGATACAAAACTCATCATATGGATCTCAATCATGTAAAGCAGCTCATGAGATCATTGTATTGAAGTACATAGGAGAGAGATTAACCACATAGCTACGGTAGAGCCCTCAGCCCGGGGAGAATTACTCCCTCCTCATCATGGGAACAGCGATGGCGGTGAAGATGGCGGTGAAGACGGCGGTGGAGATGACTCGGGGGCAATTCCCGTCCGGCAGGTCGAACAGACTTCTGTCCCGAATTGGAGTTTCGCGATGTGGCGGCGCCTCTGGAGTCTTTCGGAGTTTCGTCAATTGGTATCGCATTTTTAGGTCGAAGGGGTCTTATAGGCGAAGAGGCGGCGCAGAGGGGCACCGGGGCGCCTCCTTAGGCCGGCGCGGCCAAGGGCCTGCCCGCGCGGCCGTGTGGTGTCGGGCCCTCCTCCTCTCCGTCTCCTTCGGTGTTCGGTCCGTCTCGGTGAATTAAGATGTTTGGTCTTTGTTTCGTCGAATTCCGAGAATATTGCCCAAACAGCCTTTCTGGAACCAAAAACAGCAGAAAACAGGAACTGGCACTTCGGCATCTTGTTAATAGGTTAGTTCCGGAAAATGCATCAAAACATCATAAAGTGTGATCAAAACATGTAAGTATCATCAATAAAGTAGCATGGAACATAAGAAATTATAGATACGTTTCAGACGTATCACCGGCCCGATGTCAAACCCCCCACGCGAAGGGAGCCCGACGGGCCGCATCATCCCTGCCCGCCGCCCTTCGACAGTAAGGCGTGGCCGCCACCGCCGGCATCAGCGGCGGCAGCGGCCGGTGTGTGAGATCGCGATCTGGTGCTCTTGGGTGGTGGTTGGCCTCCGGTGACATAGGCACCCCAAATGGGCCTGCCATAGATGGTACCCGGGATTTATTGAAGGCCCACTATCCGAAGAATAAGAAGATTCGGGAGCCCAAGATATATTAAGGAAAGCTAGAGTTGTAATAGAAAGTATATTTTGTAATCTGGCGGGACGAGTTAGAAATCCCGGACTCGTAACTTGTACGAAACCCTCGGCTCCACCTCCTATATAAGGGGGAGTCGAGGGACAAAGGATCGAATCTCGTCAACATAACCTAGTTTTCATAATCGCGAGTACTTTTCGCCTAAACCTTCGAGATCTACTTGCCCTCTACTTCTAGCAAAACCCTAGTCTACAATCTGTAGGCATTGACAAATTAATCCTTTGTCAATTGGCGCCGTCTGGGAATTAGAGGCTGCAAGGATCTGATCTCGATGGCACGTTCAAGATCTTCGACTTCATCGACAGCAAGCAACGCGATGGATCGAGGTAACAAGGGAAAAACTGATCTATTCAATTTTATTCCTCACCCGCCCTCCCGTATGGATGCATGTGCCTATCCGGAGGAGCCCATCGTCATGACGTTCGGAGAATTCCGATTTGGCGTCAACAAGGAAGGATCCTACCGTCTCGAAGTTCCGATCTCGTCGGAATTTTCAGCGGTCGACTCCAACTTTTCGTCGACGACGAGGAGTTTCGTCGACATACTTCGTCGACAACAAGGCAAGCGGAAAGCTCGCAAGATCTTCAGCAACACATCCTTCGAGTCATCTGCGGACTCTTTTATAAGCAGCGACTCTGACAGCGTCGACAGCTTCAACTTCATCGACAAGTCTGCTGCCATTGGAACGGTCTTCACCACTCTATATGATGGTGTCACCAGTCCCGACAAAAATCAATGCACAAAATATCATCAGATCTATGTGGTAGAAGGCAGGCACATCAGACCCGCCGACATCAGAGGCTTTCGACGAATTGGGAAATCCATACGTCGATCCCGCCGATCTCGAGACATGGTCTAGGCACCAAATACCCTGGAACCACAACTCGCGCAAGAGTACAGCTCCCGCAAAGTCGTGGGATAGGGCCGAAAGCCATGGATGGTTCAGAACCCATGACCAACACCGCCATGCACAGGAACTTCAAGCATATCAATATAGACTTGCTCGAGTAAGCAGAGTTGGAAAAACAGACAGCATCCTTGAATAGGAGGAAAGAAGCAGCTTCTGCATCAAGCCGCCGGCAGATTTAAGTCGCCTTTCAGGAAATACAGGAGATAGTCACAGAGAAGCTCGGAGGAGAGCAATGTCTCGACTGCAAAACATACCTGAAGCAGAAAGAGGAAACATAATCCAAAATCTCGACATGTCCTTTATGTCGATCGACGAAAGAGGAAATATCATCCCGAAAACGCCAGAGGCAGGTTACATGGCAACACAAGCATACATCTTGGCATCCAGACCACCTGCTGGAGACCCGAGAGAACCATTGTTCAATATGGCGATGGCTGGAGTAGGAGTTATGGGAACAGCGTTTGCAACAACGCCTCCCGAAGAAAATCCCAGACAAAATAGTCCACGACACACCGCAGCAGTTCAAGACCCACCACGAGCAAGTGGAGCAAGAGACACAGCAGTCCAAGTAAGAGTGGACAGAGCGCGACAGGAGGGACCGTCAGTACTCGCCAGAGCTTGCCGACGAAGATATGTGTGGGCTCCCATGCTTTACGAGAAGAGTGCGAAAACTCGAGTCCCAAAAGGGTTCAAGTTACCAGAGAATTTCAAGAAGTTCGACGGCCCAAGATCCCGAGGATTGGCTCGTGGATTATCTCGAGATGGTGAAACTGGTAGGAGGAACAGAGCAACAGCTATGCAAAGTATCCAAGTTCACCGAGTGGTGCCGCAAGATCTTGGATAAAGAAACTCCCCTTGAACTCCATCGACAGCTGGGAAACCTTTGAGGACATCTTCGTGAAGAACTTCCGATCCACCTGCAAAAAACCCGCGTCGTTGGAAGAATTACGAGCGTGTCGACAAAAACATGACGAGTCGATGAGAAAATATATACAAGCGGTGGAACATTATCAAAAACTCGGCAGAAGATATATGGACGAGAGGGCAATAGATGCGTTCGTGGCAGGAATCCGACGAGCAGACTTCGTCGAGGACTTGGGAAGAACTAATCCCAAGACAATCTCAGCGTTGGATGGAAATCGCTAACAAGTGGGCAGATGGAGAAGACGCAATATACAACAAACGACACAGGTCGCGGAAGAGGATCGTAGTCGAAATTACCAAAATAGAAGGCGATTTTCTCGCCAGTTCTACAACAACGATGCTCCTGGCCATATATCGGCTGGTTTTCGGGGAAACCCTGGAGGAAATAGTCGAGATGATTATCAAAGGAGCAACGAGCAACAAGGCGACAATAGAGGTGATTTTCGCGGCAACAGACAAAATAGTGGACCAAGGATTCAAAGACCTTACGTGTCTCCCGAGGAGATGATGAACGGTCCGTGTCAAATGCACTTTTACCTCGACAACAATGGAAAGAGCAACAGGACATCTCCAGAAAGAATTTTCAGGCAATGTTGCGAGCCGCAGGAATCGCAAATGCCCAAGCAAATAACAGAAATCCTCGGGAGCCAAGGAGCGAGATTCACCTTCCACCTCCTCCCGCAATAACCGAAGAAAATCGACACCAGCTCAGAATAGCGGCAGCACCACAACCACCCCCATATGTCGATCCCAATTCCAATGGCGCAGTTTTGATGATTCAAAGCTAGGCCGTCCAACAGGCTGAAGGTCATATCTCGACAAGTGTTTATGGCAGAAAAGATGCCTCCACCAACATCGAGTATCTAAATTGGTCGGGCAAGACATTCACAATGCGGATCATCCGCAGCAAGTTCCTCGACCAGGACAATCAGCACTTATTCTACCCGCAGTAATTGCTGGGTTCGACGTGTCGCGAGTTTTCATAGATGGCGGCAGCAGTCTAAACCTCATGTATGCAGACACATTGAGGAAGATGAACATATCCCTGGCAAACTTGAAACCAACTGACACACGTTTTCATGGGATCACACCAGAGAAGCCAAGTTACCCATTGGGCAAGATCAACCTCGACGTTCAGTTTGGAACCCGAGAAAACTACAGGATAGAGAACTGGAGTTCGAAGTTGTGGACTTCCGTCGCAATATCACGCTTTGTTGGGACGACCAGCTTACGCCAGGTTCATGGCAGTGCCGCATTATACATATCTGTTGTGGAGGTTGCCTGGGCCTAAGGGACCTATCACAATCAAAGGAAGCTTTGCACTGGCCGATAAATGCGACAAAGATTTCCATCGATCAGAAACTTTCGGATGCAAGCAGAATATGCGGCACCTAGGCTCACCGATTATGATGCTGCCAGAGGTAGGAAGATCTAAGGAGCCAACTTTCAATATAAATAAAGATTCAAAAGAGGTACAGATCCACCCGACAGATCCAAAGAAAACGACGTCCATTGCTACAAACATGGATGTCGCATAGAAAGCGCGCTCGTCGAGTTCCTCCGTGAGCACTGGAAAATCTTCGCATGGTGTCCAGCCGACATGCCAGGAGTACCCAGGGCCGAGCACCACCTCAATTTGGATCCTCTTGCACGACCAGTAAAGCAACCTTTGCGGCGTTTTTCAGAGCCTAGCCGCAAAGCTATGTTATCAGAAATAGATCGACTCAAAGATGCCGGGTTCATCAGAGAAATATCTACAGAAGCCACATGGGTAGCTAACCCAGTGATGGTGCCGAAGAAACACACAATAGTCCTTCGCATGTGCGTCGACTTTACGTGTCTCAATAAACATTGTCCCAAGGATCACTTTCCCCTCCCAAGGATCGATCAAATCATCGACTCCACGGCAGGATGAACGTCTTTCCTTCCTGACGCATATTCTGGTTATAACCAGATCAGATTAAAAGAAGAAGATGAAGCCAAGACAGCGTTCATCACACCTTATGGCGTGTTTTGTTACAAAACAATGCCCTTTGGTCTGAAAAACGCGGGAGCAACATATCAGCGGATGATGCAGAAGTGCCTAGCAACACAGATCGGGAAAAATGTACAAGTCTACATCGACGATGTCGTAATAACATCAAAGAAAGGATCAACGTTGATCGAAGATTTGAAGGAAACCTTCGACAACCTCGACAAGTTCTGCCTCAAGAACCCGACAAAGTGCTCTTTTGGAGTACCCGCAGGAGAACTTCTCGGGTTCTTAGTATCAGCAAGGGGATTGAAGCTAATCCCGAAAAAATACAGGCCATCGTCACTATGAGAAAGCCAACAAAGTTGAAGGAAATACAACAGCTAACGGGGCGAGTCGCAGCAGATTTGTCGCCAGGCTAGGAGAAAAGGCGCTGCCGTTTTATGCGTTGATCAAGCAAGGAGAAAAATTTCAATGGAACGAGGAAGCAGACAGAGCTTTCGAGAATCTCAAGCGAGCAATTTCGACACCGCCAATATTGGTGGCGCCAAAAGAAAAGAACCTCTCCTCTTGTACATTGCAGCTACACCTCAGGTGGTCAGCACGGCCTTAGTGGTCGAAAGGGAAGAAGAAGGTAAGCTTCATGGAGTTCAAAGGCCAATATATTTCATCAGCGAAGTACTGTCGCCGTCAAAACAGCGGTACCCGCAATATCAAAAGCTAGCATATGGAGTATTCACGACAGCAAGAAAACTGCGGCATTATTTTTCGGCTCACCCGATAATAGTGGTCAATGAAGCTCCCTTATCAAATATACTGAACAATCCAGAGGCTACGGGTCGTGTCTCCCTTTGGGGAATAGAACTTTCCCCTCGGGACATCACGTATGAAAAAGAAAAGCAATAAAGTCGCAGGTCTTACCAGATTTCATCAGAGTGGATGGAGCTACAAAACACAGGACCCCAGATTTATCGAGGACTTGGACCATGAACTTCGACGGGTCCAAGAGATTGGAAGGTGCCGGAGCAGGCGTGATATTAGTTTCACCTGAAGGCGACAAGTTGAAGTATGTTCTGCGGATGACGTTCCCAAACGCATCTAACAATGAAGCAGAATAAGCTCTCATACACGGGATGAAGATGGCGAAAGCTTGCGGTGCAACCCGATTGAAAATTTTCGGCGACTCACAGTTGGTAGCTCAGCAAGTAATGAACCAATGCGACGCAGTCAACGAAAGTATGATAGCATACAAGGAGGTGTACAATGAGCTGGAGAAGCTATTCGATGGTTGTGAAGTAAACCACATCAGCAGGATGAGCAACGATGAAGCCGACGTTCTCGCAAACATCGGGTCACAATGCCTCGCAATCCCTCCAGGTGTGTTCTGGGAAGAGATTAGCGAGAGATCAACAAAGCCGGCAAAAACAAAAAAGGAGAAGAAAGAGAAAACATCGACTGTCACCAAGGGCACAGAGAAGAAGAAGAAGAGCAAGAACTAGTCATGATGGTACAAGTTCCATGGATGCAGGCTTACATATCATACATCCTAAGGAAAGTCATACCCGACGATCCAGTCGAAGCAAGGCGAATAATTAGGCGATCAAAAGCCTTCACTGTGGTAAAAGGGGAACTGTACAAACGCAGTATTTCGGGTGTGCTACAACGGTGTGTTACACCCGAAGAAGGAAGGATCATCTAAAGGACGTGCATGAAGGAATATGTGGGCACCACGCGAGTAGCAGAGCTATCGCGGCTAAGGTTTTCAGAGCAGGATTTTATTGGCTAACAGCAATCGAGGATGCAAAGGAAATAGTGCGAACTTGCGATGCGTGCCAAAGATTTGCGGCAAGACCTCACTCTCCTGCCGCAGAACTTATGCCAATTCCATTGTCTTGGCCTTTCGCTCAATGGGGTCTCGACATGGTAGGTAAATTACACAAAGCTTCGCCAGGAGGTTATGAGTATATGCTTGTTGCTGTCGACAAGTTTACAAAATGGATCGAAGCAAAGCCGATAAATTCGGACGGCGCGTCAGCGATTAAGTTCGTGAAAAGCATTGTCTTCAGATTTGGAGTTCCTCACAGTATTGTGACAACGGCAGCAATTTCACGTCCAAGGAGTTCAAAGCATACTGTGAAGTGGGCATTAAATTAAGTTTTGCGTCTGTTGCACACCCCACCAATGGACAAGTCGAGAAGGCCAATGGCATCATCTGCAATGGCATCAAGAAACGCCTGCTAGGACCATTGGAAAAAGCCCGGCATACTTGGCCGGAGGAGTTACAAAGTGTGTTGTGGAGTATCCGAACAACACCAAATACGGCGAAAAGAAACACCGTTCTTTCTGGTTCATGGCGCCGAAGCAGTCCTGCCGATAGAAATAGAGCACGATTCTCCAAGAGTCACAGAATATGACGAAGAAACATCGAGAAAAGCTTTGGAGGATGATGTCGATGCACTCGATGAAGCTCGAGACGAAGTCCTGTCAAGAGTCGCCAAATATCAGCAGGACCTGAAAAACTATCACAGTCGACGATTGCGGCCAAGGTCTTTTCAAGTTGGTGACTTAGTTCTACGGCTCAACCAAAAAAGTCACGAAAAACTCGAATCACCATGGCTTGGACCCTACATCGTCACGAAGTAATCGAAGGAGGAGCATACAGAATCAAAGACAAGAAGACAGGGATTGACGAGCCAAATCCCTGGAATGTGGCACAGCTCAGGCGTTTCTACGCCTAGGTGTCGAAAATATAGTCCTTTGTAAAGCTTCAATGTACTGAAACGCCCACGAGTTTTCAGACGCACTCTTTTCCTTTTTCGGGGCACCGAGTGGGGCCGGAAAGGTTTTTAATGAGGCGGGCTCGTGGTGCTGCAATATAATAAAGATAGTGGAATTATATATCTTCTTCTCGACAAAATCAGGGGTCTTCCCCTACATGATACAATATATATATAAACACAGTATCGACAAATGCAAAAGAAGCATCCGGCCTTGGTAAAAATACCTCGCCAAAATAAAAAGAGATATCGACAAAATAGTGATCAAACAAAAGCTCGGGGGCTTACACCCGTACAAAATAGTACACAATGTATATTATCTTGCCTTGGGACAACCTCGCATTATAATACACAAGTTATTGCAATCAAAACGCCCGGGGGCTTGGCGATAAAAATAAAATACAATGACTTTACAATATAGCTCGTCTATACAGGATACAAAGTTCGGAATAAATGTCAAGGATTTCCCAATATATTATCTATGGTTAAGCGCTCGTTATTTACAGCGCGAGTACTATGCTCAGCATAGCTACCCTTCACGAAGAATTCGGAATCCATCCGAAGAAGTTCATCCATCATATCTTCAGCAACGGGAGTAACTATGTCATCATATTTGCCGAAGTTCCTCTTCCTCTTCGACATCTTCTCCAGGCACTTTGGGACAATTTGCCCTACATCTAACTTCGGGTAGCAAATCTTTATCATAATCATCGCAAACCTTGCACCAGCAGCTAGTTGGGCTCGTACAAAGCCGTGGATGCGAGGAGCATCTCGAAATTTGTCCATCAATGCGGGAAGGGTTTCTGGCATCTTATTGCGAGGAAACATGGTACCATACACCAGAGACAAAGTTCTTGTACAGAAGTCAAGATATTCGCGAACCTGAAGTGCACGATCTTGAAATCTCACGATTTGGCGGGTCCGCTCAGGTGTACCCCAAAAAGTCGATCCGTGTTCATGTGCAAGCCGAAGGAGAACATTGGAACGAGCCTCGACACGTTCATCTTCAGTTACAGGATCCAAAAAAGCACCTATGGTTTCATAAAACAATTCAGTGGGCAATAAGGAGGCAAGCAGCAAAGGAAACGAAGAAGTGAGATAAAGACAATGAAACTTACCCGCCATATCCAAGCTAGCATCTGTTAGCAGCTGCAGCATAGAATTCTCTCGAGATGCAGCCGCGCCAGCTTCAGCAACAGCAGCGTCCCTTTCAGCCATGGCATCCTGAACTTGTTGAAGCGCAACTTTCTCCCTTTGTGAAGATTCTCGAGATTGTTCCATCAGCATAAGCGATTGTTTCTTCAAGGACTGAAGTTGTTGTCGAAGTTCTTGCAAGTCTTCCGACAAAGGTATGCTGGAAGACCCTTCAAGGAAATTGTCGTTGTTTCTTACTTTCTTCGACAAAGAAGACGCGGGGGCAGCATCGGGAGGAGAAGAATTTGTTGAGTAATTATCAAAAATCAACTGGAACAAGAAAAACTCCGAATCAAAGATAGCACCAAAAGAAATTTCATTGATTGCAGAATATTTACATAGCCATTACAAAAGAAGTTCTCCTAGGGGACTGGTAGAGAATTTGTCGCCAAGACCAGAATGGCGACAACAACAAAAGAAGTACAGAAAGCAAAAACTAGACCTCCGGCTTTGATGAGCTAGGAGTCGAAGATGGCTTGATCCCGATATAAGCCAGGATTTTCCTCGTGTTGGGCTTAGCTGCCTTGATCAAAGACCTCCACCTTGACTGTTCTATCTGATCAGTGTCGCCAACTTTCGACCAGTCGATAGATTGTTGGCTATCAGCAACCAAGGCGACAGTATTTTCCACGGCAATCTTCATATTCTCATGGCGCACCCTTAACCCAAGATCTTCAGACGGATTGAAACACTTGGCGAGGTCAAGGAAAGTTGCGGGTTCCTCTTTCTTTGGGAAGAAATAAGGAAAAAGCCGCGACAACCCCGCTTTAGCCTGATCAATGCCTCCGCGTGCCTCTGATCCATGAACTTCAAGGAGTGAAAGGGCGTCAAGAAGTGAATCATTGGCGGGTTCATCAAGTTGAAATTCTTGAGCTGTTCTAGCTGTCAAGAAAGAAAAATTGAGCAACAAACGAGTGCAGAGAAGAAAATACAAGAGAATAATGAGTGGTACTTACCTACGAAGCGGCGACTCTGCGTCGTTAAACGCTTACGGATCGCCTCCTCGCGAGCAGATTGGGCGGCTATGTGATCGCTCAAGGAAGTTTCAGCGGTGTGAAGCCTCTTTCTAAGGTCTTCGACACCAGCAGCGTCAGCCTTGGCTTTATCAGCCTCTGCTCGTGCATCAATAGCATCTGACTCAGCCTTTTTGCGAGCCTTTTCACTTTGCTCTAATTGCTGAGCAAGTGTATTGGCACGATCATTGGCTTCCGCCAGTTTTTCTACAATGGAAGATAAATATAGTTACAAATCTCGACAACAAAGAAGGAACAAAAGAACAGAGGCAAAAAGAAGGAGCAGATCATTACCTTCAGCTTTATTCGCATATTCACGGTACCCAACAAATTGGGCACCGATGCGAAGAAGATCCTTGATCACAGGCTGTTAACCAAAAAGAGAAAACAAAGAGAAAATGGGGGTATGAGAAAAATATGGTGATGCACAGAAGCAAACAAAGAAAACATAGACACTGACAAAAAAGTAAAGAACTTACATCTTCCATGAGAAGGTTCGAAGAGCTACTCAATTGGAGAGTAGGCTCCGAGACAATCTCCGTCCTTGCCCTTTTCGGTGAAGGGGCTCGGGGGCTCGAAGGAGGAGTAGAAGCGCCGATGTTTTGTTGAGGAGGCGAGGATTCCTCTCCTTCAACTCGTGGCTCTGAAATAACTAGGGTATGTGACATACTCGTTCGAGCAGCCACATCCAAAGCTGGCGTTTCCTCGTCATCATCACTATTGCAAAAGGGTGGCAGTGTAAAAAGCAAGGCAAGCAAAAATTCTTCGAATAGGAAAATAAAAGAGGGAACTTACGAACTGATGATACTCGCAAGATATGGGTCGTAAGCTGCCTTTTGCGGTAAAGGAGCAGCTTCTTCGGGTTTAGAAGTCCCGGAATCTTCGACATTACCCCTCTTCCTTTTGTTCTTTGGAGAATCAGCAGGAGGAGGAGATTGGGCCGATGTAGTGTCTTCAGAAGCAGCATCTTTTTCAGCAGATCCCGCAGATTTACGAGAATCTGCGGGTTCATTCACAAAAGAGGAGGCCTCTTGGTTATCATTAGAGATAACGGTCCTTTCTTCGACTTCCCCACCTTCAGGAAGAGGAGGAAGTGAAACAAGATTTGGATGATTCTGTCCAAAAAGAGGGAAGGATATCAGAACGGAGCAAACAATGCAAAAAAGCAAAGGCAGTAAAAAAATTGCGCGACAATGATTACCTTAGGAAGCGCATGGGTGGCGCTGTATGGTTTTACGCGACAAGAAGAAGGGATGGCATCTTTTTTGCTGAGGGAGGTGATTTTTCGGACAAGCCTCTCCAGGTCCTTGACTTCCAAATCCACCGACAGCCGGTCCACGTCTTCGTTGCCAGTATATTTCCAGAGAGGGAATTTGCGAGCTTGAAGAGGCTGAACTCTACTCTTAAGGAAATACACTATAATCTGGATACCCGACAATTCTTTGCCGCGAGTATTTTGCAACTCATGGATGCGAGCCATCAGGGATTCAGTCGAAGTTCTTTCTTCCTCGGTAGCCTCTGCATCCCAGGAACGGCGACGAAGAATTTTCTCGGCACCGTCAAAAGGAGGAATATTATCCTCGAGGCAGCCATCGTTTTCTTCGCGAATGTATAGCCACCTCTTGCGCCAACCTTGAACGGAGTCAGGGAGCTTGACGTCGAAGTAATCAGCAGTGGAGCGAATAGAAATAACAACGCCGCCTATATTATAGGCGACATTGGGAGAGCCATTGCGGCGACAGAAGAAAATGCGCTTCCAAAGCGCCCAATTGGGTGAGACGCCAAGGAAGGCTTCACAAAGCGTGATGAAAATAGAAATGTGGAGGATTGAGTTTGGTGTGAGGTGGTGAAGCTGGAGACCGTAGACATAGAGTAATCCACGGAGGAAAGGATGGATGGGGGTGGATAAACCACGGATGAGATGGTCGACAAAACTTACCCGGTACCCCATTGGAGGGGCTGGGTAGCTTTCTTCACTGGGGAAGCAAACCGCTTTGGGCTTCGTGGTGATTCCCGTTTCTTCAGGAGGTTCAGGTCTTGGTTTGTGATCTTGGACCTCTCCCACTCCGCAGTTCCTAGATCTGCGGCGGCCATGGAAGAATCAGGAGTGCTGTGCCTGGTTAAGCGACGCGGTGGCATCAACAACGGCAATGGCGAGCAGCAGCGAAGAGAAGAGCTTTGGCAGCAGTGGAGCGCAAGGGAAGATTTTGCAGAGGAGAGCAGAAAGGCGCGAGCGGAAGTGCTCGAGGAAGAAGAAGGAGATCTTATATAGAGGTGCGGTGAAGCGACGGAACCGTTGGATGAAGAAAGAATGCAGGAGATGATTACCACGTGGCAACGAGGGCAAATTAGTATTTCAACATTGACGAGGTTACAGAACGTGCGCCAGGAAAAGCGGAGGACGTGTGTCCCCCACTTGCACGACGTGTCAACGTGGTGAGAAAAATGGACCCACGAAGCAGAAAAATTTCGGCTATTCATAGAAGTGAAGAGATTTTGACAAGGGAAAATTTGTCGACAAGAAAAATAATAAAAAAAGAAGAGAATGGCGACAGGACAAATCATTTTGAATATTTCTGGAGCCTTTGATCAAACACAAGTTTTTGCCCAAATGCTCGGGGGCTACTTTGGAAAAATAGAAAATTTCGAGTATGACAATATAGAAATGGCGAGAGCCTATGACCAAATCCAAGAATTTGTTCATAGCCTCGGGGCTACTCCCATCGGGAGCGCTGGTCGCGCACCCGATAAATATAAAAATATCGAGAAAGATTATAAATATAACGGCAAAGGATGCTAATCTGTGGAGCCTACACCCAAGCACAAGTTCTTGGCTGTAGCCTCGGGGCTACTCCCATCGGGAACGCTGTTCGCGTGCCCGATGAATTCGATCAGAAATAGAGAAAAGGAAGTGAGTATATTTCGAGTTACACAAATAACTCTACATACACTCCCATCGGGAAGACAAAATAAAGTCATCAAATATGACTCAATAAAATGTGCTATTCCAAAGGCGAAAAGTACTCGACAATATATTCTCAGAACGCCAAAGTTGCGATCAATTTCTGAATGCCGCAAATTTGCGAAGGTAAGACCCAGATCCGTTCTGCTGGGCGTGGCATCGCCAAAGACTGCGCTCTGCTACTTTTATCCGTATCAACAGATACGAAGAAAAATCCTAACGGACGCGTTAGGTACCCGATAAATTTGACTGGGACTCGACAGAATGGTAAGACCTTAAGCGGCACCTGTCGAAGTTTACACCAGTATCCCGAGATCATGTCCGGGGACGTGATCTTGAAGTAGGTTTTTGCGGATTGCCACTAGAGCAGTTAACTAGTACCTGATCCGTCAGATGAACTAGCCCCAACTACCATTATCCCTGTACAATATAGAATTTTATAAAAGCTCTTGGACAAAAATAAACGGGAGAGATTTTCCCTGACTCTACGATTCAAGCAAAATCTCGGGGCTACTGACATAGGCACCCCAAATGGGCCTGCCATAGATGGTACCCGGGATTTACTGAAGGCCCACTATCCGAAGAATAAGAAGATTCGGAGCCCAAGATATATTAAGGAAAGCTAGAGTTGTAATAGAAAGTATATTTTGTAATCTGGCGGGACGAGTTAGAAACCGTCCCGGACTCTGTAACTTGTACAATACGAAACCCTCGGCTCCACCTCCTATATAAGGGGAGTCGAGGGACAAAGGATCGAATCTACTGTCAACATAACCCTAGTTTTCATAATCGCCGAGTACTTTTCGCCTAAACCTTCGAGATCTACTTGCCCTCTACTTCTAGCAAAACCCTAGTCTACAATCTGTAGGCATTGACAAATTAATCCTTTGTCATCCGGAGCCGCCCTCGCGTGAGCGGCCCGGGAGTCGCGTGGAGGAAAAAAACTAAACTTTATCTAGATACGGTTGTGTCTATACTCTATAATGCACATAGCTACATTCATATGTAGCAAAGCTGAGTTAGTTATTGTCAAATGGATGGAGTACATTAGGTAAGGGAAAATTTGCTACAGGACACTGTTATTTTTTGGCGTTTGCCAAAACACACCGCTCGATTGTGTCTTTGCCAGGTACCATTACAATTATGTGGCACATTTGCCAGAACACACCACCTGTCCAAAAAGGGAAATTTTGGCGAATTAAACAAACACGGATCGAAACCACCAAAAAACAGACAAGATTCAGAAGATAACATGGAAGAAAAAGGCAAGGAAATAGAGTGTTGCCAACCAAGATCTGGTCCCTCTATGCATAGACCCCGGTACATCATACGGGAGGGCGCCGCCTGACGGGAGAGCGCCGGAGGGCACGGTTGGCCGCCACAGGAGGGCGCCGCCGTCGGATGGGAGAGCGTGAGCGACTCCTCCCCGCCGGAACTCGCGGCGGAGGGCGGAGGTGGTCGGTGCCGTCGCGCGAGGGAGGGTTGCGGGGAGGATAGCGGCGGCTCTGTGCCGCCCGACGACGAGGAGGCGACCCTCTCCCGTGTCCAGCAGGCGGGGTTAGGGAGGGGCTGGGGTGCGGGAGGGGGGGCTCTGGGCGAGGGACGGGCCGGGGCTCGGGGAGGTTGGCAAGATGGAGAGGCGGCGGGAGGGGAAGGGAGGGGAGAGTGCTGGGGTTAGGGTTAGATGGGCAGCGGGAGTAGGTTTTGCTCTCCCAGTGTTGTACTGGGGGTTAATTTCAACGATTGTGTGGGTCTTACATGCAAAAACTTCCAAACCATTGACCTGTGGACTTTTGCACGAATCTCCAATGAATAGAGGGTTTAGATAGTGCCGGGGTGCCTTCCTCCATCAGGGAAATCCGCACTCAGGGTCATATATACAAATATTGTAGTTTGAGAATTGGACAATAGACATGGATCGAATGAATCTCAACTTAGAACAAACGTGTTTTAGATACGGCCCACTAGGTTCAACATTCATCACAAGATGCTTGTAGGTTCAGATGAAAATGTGCACATCAGAGCAAACACTGGTAGAAAAAAGGCCTTCCGGACAGCCCCATTAGTCGCGGATATGCAAGAACCGCGACCAATGGGACCTTTAGTCGCGGCCCTTGTGGCGAACCGCGACCAAAGGCCTGGCCCAGCGCGCTCGGTGGCCAGCTGGTGGACGGGAGGGGCTTTAGTCGCGGTTGGCCTGCCAACCGCGACTAAATGTCCTCAGGCCTGGCCCAAAGGCCTTTAGTCGCGGTTGGCCAGGCCAACCGCGACTAAAGCCCCTCCCCTATATATACCATCCAGCCCACATCACTTAGCCATTTGGTGCCACTTCTCTTCACAAACTTCACAAGGGGTGTAGGGTTTGCTTTTGGCTCCTCTTATGCACACAAGGTGTTTGATGAAATGTCCCAAGAGCATGAAACAAACATGATATGAAGTGTCGGAGCCACACTTGAGCGAGCTTCCTGATACGCGTAGATGCACACGTCCGTTGGGAACCCCAAGTGGAAGGTATGATGCGTATAGAAGCAAGTTTCCCTCAGTATGAAACCAAGGTTTAATCGAACCAGTAGAGCCAAGAAGCACGTTGAAGGTTGATGGTCGCGAAATGTGATGCGGCGCAACACCAGGGATTCCGGCGCCAACTAGGAACCTGCACAACACAACCAAAGTACTTTGCCCCAACGAAACAGTGAGGTTGTCAATCTCACCGGCTTGCTGTAACAAAGGATTAAACGTATCGAGTGGAAGATGTTTGCAAAGAAAACAATAAAACAAGTAGATTGTATGCTATGGAAAGAATAGGACCGGGGTCCACAGCTCACTAGAGGTGTCTCTCCCATAAGATAAGCATGTTGGGTGAACAAATTACAGTCGGGCAATTGACAAATAGAGAAAGGCATAACAATGCATATACATGACATGGTAAATATAGTGAGATTTAATTGGGCATTACGACAAAGTACATAGACCGCCATCCAACTGCATCTATGCCTAAAAAGTCCACCTTCAGGTTATCGTCCGAACCCCCTCCAGTATTAAGTTGCAAAGCAACAGACAATTGCATTAAGTATTGTGCGTAATGTAATCAACAACTACATCCTTAGACATAGCATCAATGTTTTATCCCTAGTGGCAACAGCACATCACAACCTTAGAACTTTCTGTCACTGTCCCAGGTATCAATGAAGGCATGAACCCACTATCGAGCATAATTACTCCCTCTTGGAGTTAAGAGTAAAAACTTGGCCAGAGCCTCTACTAATAACGAGAGCATGCAAGATCATAAACAACACATGAACAATAGATTGATAATCACCATAATCATAGTACTCTCTATCCATCGGATCCCGACAAACACAACATATAGAATTACATATAGATGATCTTGATCATGTTAGGCAGCTCACAAGATCTAACAATGAAGCACAACAAGGAGAAGACGACCATCTAGCTACGCTATGGACCCATGGTCCAGGGGTGACTACTCACTCATCACTCCGGAGGCGACCATGGCGGTGTAGAGTCCTCCGGAGATGAATCCCCTCTCCGGCAGGGTGCCGGAGGCGATCTCCGAATCCCCGAGATGGGATTGCGGCAGCGGCGTCTCTGTAAGGTTTTCCGTATCGTGGCTCTCGGTGCGGGGTTTTCGCGACGGGAGCTTTAAGTAGGCGGAAGGTCAACGCGAGGGGCCACACGGGGCCCAGGGGCAGGTCGGCGCGGCCAGGCCTGGGCCGCGCCGGCCTAGCCTCTGGCCACCTCGTGGCCCCACTTCGTTAGGTCTTCGGTCTTCTGAAGCTTCGTGCAAAATAGGACCCCGGGCGAAAGTTTCGTCCAATTCCGAGAATATTTCTTTACTAGGATTTCTGAAACCAAAAACAGCAGAAAAAACTTCTGGCATCTTGTTAATAGGTTAGTTCCAGAAAATGCATAAATATGACATATAATGTGCATAAAACATGTAGGTATCATCAATAAAGTAGCATGGAACATAAGAAATTATCGATACGTTGGAGACGTATCAGCATCCCCAAGCTTAGTTCTGCTCGTCCCGAGCAGTAAAACGATAACAAAGATAATTTCTGAAGTGACATGCCATCGTAATCTTGATCATACTATTTGTAAACATATGTAATGAATGCAGCGATCAAAGCAATGGTAATGACATGAGTAAACAACTGAATCATATAGCAAAGACTTTTCATGAATAGTACTTCAAGACAAGCATCAATAAGTCTTGCATAAGAGTTAACTCATAAAGCAATAAATCAAAGTAAAGGTGTTGAAGCAACACATAAGAAGATTAAGTTTCAGCGGTTGCTTTCAACTTGTAACATGTATATCTCATGGATATTGTCAACATAAAGTAATATAACAAGTGCAATATGCAAGTATGTAGGAATCAATGCACAGTTCACACAAGTGTTTGCTTCTTAAGGTGGAAGGAGATAGGTAAACTGACTCAACAATAAAAGTAAAAGAATGGTCCTTCAGAGGAAAGCATCGATTGCTGTATTTGTGCTAGAGCTTTTATTTTGAAAACATGAAACAATTTTGTCAACGGTAGTAATAAAGCATATGAGTTATGAAAATTATATCTTACAAGTTGCAAGCCTCACGCATAGTATACTAATAGTGCCCGCACCTGTCCTACTTAACTTGGACTACCGGATCTTTGCATGCCATGTTTCAACCAAGTGTCACAAAGGGGTACCTCCATGCCGCCTGTACAAAGGTCCAAGGAGAATGCTCGCATTTCGGATTTCTCGCTTTTGATTATTCTCAACTTAGACATCCATACCGGGACAACATGGACAACAGATAATGGACTCCTCTTTAATGCATGAGCATGTAGCAAAGTTATTATTCTCATATGAGATTGAGGATATATGTCCAAAACTGAAACTTCCACCATGGTTCATGGCTTTAGTTAGCGGCCCAATGTTCTTCTCTAACAATTTTGCATGCTCCAACCACTAAAATGATAGACCTTCAGACAAGACGGACATGCATAGCAACTCACATGATATTCAACAATAGTTGATGGCGTTCCCCAGAAACATGGTTATCGCACAACAAGCAACTTAATAAAATATAAAGTGCATAAGTACATATTCAATACTACGATAGTTTTTAAGGCTATTTTGTCCCATGAGCTATATATTGCAAAGGTGAATGATGGAATTTTAAAGGTAGCACTCAAGCAATTTACTTTGGAATGGCGGGTAAATACCATGTAGTAGGTAGGTATGGTGGACACAAATGGCATAGTGGTTGGCTCAAGGATTTTGGATGCATGAGAAGTATTCCCTCGATACAAGGTTTAGGCTAGCAAGGTTATTTGAAGCAAACTCAAGGATGAACAAGTGCAGCAAGACTCACATAAAAGACATATTGTAAACATTATAAGACTCTACACTGTCTTCCTTGTTGTTCAAAACTCAATACTAGATATTATCTAGACCTTAGAGAAACCAAATATGCAAATCAAATTTTAGCAAGCTCTATGTATTTCTTCATTAATGGGTGCAAAGCATATGATGCAAGAGCTTAAACATGAGCACAACAATTGCCAAGTATCACATTATCCAAGACATTTTTAGAATTACTACATGTAGCATTTTCCAATTCCAACCATATAACAAATTAACGAAGAAGAAACTTCGCCTTGAACATTATGAGTAAAGCCTAAGGACACATGTGTCCATATGCAACAGCGGAGCGTGTCTCTCTCCACAAAGTGAATGCTAGGATCCATCTTATTCAAACAAAAACAAAAACGAAAACAAACCGACGCTCCAAGTAAAGAACACCAGATGTGACTGAATAAAAATATAGTTTCAGGGGAGGAACCTGATGATGTTGTCGATGAAGAAGGGGATGCCTTGGGCATCCCCAAGCTTAGACGCTTGAGTCTTCTTGAAATATGCAGGGATGAACCACGGGGCATCCCCAAGCTTAGAGCTTTCACTCCTCTTGATCTTAGTATATCATTCTCTCTCTTGACCCTTGAAAACTTCCTTCACACCAAACTTCAAGCAAACTCATTAGAGGGTTAGTGCATCATTAATAATTCACACATTCAGAGGTGACACAATCATTCTTTTCACTTCTGGACATTGCATAATGCTACTGGACATTAATGGATCAAAGAAATAAATCCGACATAGCAAAAGAGGCAATGCGAAATAAAAGGCAGAATCTGTCAAAAACAGAACAGTCCGTAAAGACGAATTTATAAATGGCACCAGACTTACTCAAATGGAAAACTCAAAACTAATGAAAGTTGCGTACATATCTGAGGATCACGCTCGTAAATTGGCAGATTTTTTCGAATTTTCTACAGAGAATTATGCCCAGATTCGTGACAGACAGCAATGCTGTTTCTGCGCAGCAATCCCAAATATAACATCAACTTTGACATAGAAACTTTACTTGGCACAAAAACATGATAAGGAGAGGTTGCTACAGTAGTAAACAACTTCCAAGACTCAATAAAACAAAAATTGCTGTAGGTAAAAACATGGGTTGTCTCCCATAAGCGCTTTTCTTTAACGCCTTTCAGCTAGGCGCAGAAAGTGCAAATCAAGTATTATCGAGAGATGGTGTGTCAACCTTACCTTGGGCTTCATCTTTACCTTTCTTAATGTTTTTCTTTCCTTTTGGTTTAGGAAATATATGATTCCCCCTGGTATAGAGGTGAATTTCAGAGTGCCTTCTCCCACATCAATGACTGCTCCCAATAATTTCAGCAAGGATCTTCCGAATATGATTTTTCCTGTTTCAATAATAAGATAATCAATGGATACTGTTCTTCCACGAATGGTTGTATGCACACCTGCAGCTATTCCCTTAGGAATTATGATAGAGTTATCAATAAGAGCTATTTCTTCTCCCCCTTTATCGACTCCCCAAAGTTTCAAAGATTTATAAATGTTTTCAGGCATAAGGCAAAATTCATACATAATATCACAATAGGCATGAAGAGTTCGATCACCGATGACAATTTTAACAGAAGGGTCCCATGATGAAGGTTTAGGATTCTCTAAGACTTGTTCAAGACGATTACGAACACAGTGATAATTATCATTTAAGCGAGATGTACTTATCTCGAGATTGTTCAATCTATTATGAATGCTAATAAGGGCTGAATCAAAGTTATTAGCTGAATCATGTGATGCAACCAATTTCTTTATGGCATTAAAAGCTTGATCCCCATTACAATGAAGGAAATCTCCTCCTACTAAAGTGTCCAAAGCATATCTATAGCGAACCATAAGACCAAAATAAAAATTACTAAGGAGCAAACTTAGAGTCATTTGAGGTTCAGTTTTGCGATAAGAAGTAAAAATTCTAGACCAAGCATCCTTAAAACTCTCCTCATCCCCTTGCTTGAAAGTGAAAACTAAGTCTTCAGGTGAAGAAGTAACAGGTTCAGAGCTAGACATGGTAATAAAAGTAACTAAAATTTTTTTTGTATTTTAAATATAGAGTGCAGGACAATAAAGCAAACTAGATAGAGTAAATGCAAGTAACTAATTTTTTTGTGTTTTCGATATAGAGAGCAAGACAGTAAATAAAGTAAAACTAGCAACTAATTTTTTTGTGTTTTGATTTAGTGCAGCAAACAAAGTAGTAAATAAAATAAAGCAAGACAATAACAAAGTAAAGAGATTGAGAAGTGGAGACTCCTTGCAGCGTGTCTTGATCTCCCGGCAACGGCGCCAGAAATTTAGCTTGATACGCGTAGATGCACACGTCCGTTGGGAACCCCAAGTGGAAGGTATGATGCGTATAGAAGCAAGTTTCCCTCAGTATGAAACCAAGGTTTAATCGACCAGTAGGAGCCAAGAAGCACGTTGAAGGTTGATGGTCGCGAAATGTGATGCGGCGCAACACCAGGGATTCCGGCGCCAACTAGGAACCTGCACAACACAACCAAAGTACTTTGCCCCAACGAAATGAGGTGAGTCTCAATCTCACGGCTTGCTGTAACAAAGGATTAAACGTATCGAGTGGAAGATGTTTGCAAAGAAAACAGTAAAACAAGTAGATTGTATGCTATGGAAAGAATAGGACCGGGGTCCACAGTTCACTAGAGGTGTCTCTCCCATAAGATAAGCATGTTGGGTGAACAAATTACATCGGGCAATTGACAAATAGAGAAAAGCATAACAATGCATATACATGACATGGTAAATATAGTGAGATTTAATTGGGCATTACGACAAAGTACATAGACCGCCATCCAACTGCATCTATGCCTAAAAAGTCCACCTTCAGGTTATCGTCCGAACCCCCTCCAGTATTAAGTTGCAAAGCAACAGACAATTGCATTAAGTATTGTGCGTAATGTAATCAACAACTACATCCTTAGACATAGCATCAATGTTTTATCCCTAGTGGCAACAGCACATCACAACCTTAGAACTTTCTGGTGTCCCAGGTATCAATGAAGGCATGAACCCACTATCGAGCATAATTACTCCCTCTTGGAGTTAAGAGTAAAAACTTGGCCAGAGCCTCTACTAATAACGGAGAGCATGCAAGATCATAAACAACACATGAACAATAGATTGATAATCACCATAATCATAGTACTCTCTATCCATCGGATCCCGACAAACACAACATATAGAATTACATATAGATGATCTTGATCATGTTAGGCAGCTCACAAGATCTAACAATGAAGCACAACAAGGAGAAGACGACCATCTAGCTGCTATGGACCCATGGTCCAGGGGTGAACTACTCACTCATCACTCCGGAGGCGACCATGGCGGTGTAGAGTCCTCCGGGAGATGAATCCCCTCCGGGTGCCGGAGGCGATCTCAGTCCCCCGAGATGGGATTCGCGGCGGCGGCGTCTCCGGTTTTCCGTATCGTGGCTCTCGGCTGGGGGTTTGCGACGAGGCTTTAAGTAGGCGGAAGGTCAACGCGAGGGCCACACGAGGGGCCCAGGGGGGTCGGCGCGGCCAGGGCCTGGGCCGCGCCGGCCTAGCCTCGGCCACCTCGTGGCCCCACTTCGTTAGGTCTTCGGTCTAAGCTTCGTGCAAAATAGGACCCCGGGCGAAAGTTTCGTCCAATTCCGAGAATATTTCTTTACTAGGATTTCTGAAACCAAAAACAGCAAAAAAAGCGCTCTTCGGCATCTTGTTAATAGGTTAGTTCCAGAAAATGCATAAATATGACATATAATGTGCATAAAACATGTAGGTATCATCAATAAAGTAGCATGGAACATAAGAAATTATCGATACGTTGGAGACGTATCACTTCCTCATTTATTTTTTCCTCCTCGATCGCGGTTAGCAACAACTTGAACCTTTCATATATATGTGTCATTGATAAAATATGCATATGTGTGTAGTTCATTGTTTAATTTCTATTTAGTTTAACAAATGCATGATGGTTAATTATATATTTTGTATTATAATAATGCAGATGAATCGGCAATGGATGTACGCTAGCCGACTCTCCGGCGAATTCACTACGGGTTTGAAAGATTTCCTCGTAGTGGCTAATGCGAACAAGCAGGGGGGTTTTGTTATCTGTCCATGTGTTGACTGTAAGAATCAGAAGGGTTACTCTTCCTCAAGGGAAGTTCACCTGCACCTGATTCGGCATGGTTTCATGCCAAGCTATAATTGTTGGACCAAGCATGGAGAAAGAGGGGTTATAATGGAAGAAGATGAAGAAGGGGATGACATCGATGAGAGCTATCTTGATCATTTCGGTGATACTTTCATGGATGATGCTGAAGGTGGGGAAGGTGAAGGGGAAGGTGATCAAGAAGAGGCACGTGATGAGCCCGTTGATGATCTTGGTCGGACCATTGCTGATGCACGGAGTCGCTGCGAAACTGAAAAGGAGAGGGAGAATTTGGATCGCATGTTAGAGGATCACAGAAAGGCGCTGTACCCCGGATGCGATGATGGTCTGAAAAAGCTGGGCTGCACACTGGATTTGCTAAAATGGAAGGCACAGGCAGGTGTAGCTGACTCGGCATTTGAAAACTTGCTGAAAATGTTGAAGAATATGTTTTCAAAGAATAACGAGTTGCCCGCCATACGTACGAAGCAAAGAAGGTTGTCTGCCCTCTAGGTTTAGAGGTTCTGAAGATACATGCATGCATCAACGACTGCATCCTCTACCGCGGTGAATACGAGAATTTGAATGAATGCCCGGTATGCACTGCATTGCGTTATAAGATCAGAGGCGATGACCCTGGTGACGATGTTGAGGGCCAGAAACCCAGGAAGAAGGTTCCCGCCAAGGTGATGTGGTATGCTCCTATAATACCACGGTTGAAACGTCTGTTCAGGAACAAAGAGCATGCCAAGTTGTTGCGATGGAACAAAGAGGACCGTAAGTCGGACGGGGAGTTGAGACACCCCGCAGATGGAACGCAATGGAGAAAGATCGACAGAGAGTTTAAAGATTTTGCAGCTGACGCAAGGAACATAAGATTTGGTCTAAGTACAGATGGCATGAATCCTTTTGGCGAGCAGAGCTCCAGCCATAGCACCTGGCCCGTGACTCTATGCATCTACAACCTTCCTCCTTGGTTGTGCATGAAGCGGAAGTTCATTATGATGCCAGTGCTCATCCAAGGTCCGAAGCAACCCGGCAACGACATCGATGTGTACCTAAGGCCATTAGTTGATGAACTTTTACAGCTGTGGGGAAGACCTGGTGTCCGTGTGTGGGATGAGCACAAAGAAGAGGAATTTGACCTACGAGCGTTGCTTTTCGTAACCATCAACGATTGGCCTGCTCTTAGTAACCTTTCGGGACTGTCAAATAAGGGATACAATGCATGCACGCACTGCTTACATGAGACTGACAGTGTACATTTGCCAAATTGTAAGAAGAACGTGTACCTTGGGCATCGTCGATTTCTTCCGAAAAATCATCCAGTAAAAAAGAGAGGCAAGCATTACAACGGCAAGGCAGATCACCGGCCGAAGCTGCGGAACGCACTGGTGCTGAGGTATTTGATATGGTCAAGGATTTGAAAGTCATCTTTGGAAAGGGTCCTGGCGGACAATCAATTCCGAAGGGAGCTGACGGGCACGCACCCATGTGGAAGAAGAAATCTATATTCTGGGAGCTAGAATATTGGAAAGTCCTAGAAGTCCGCTCTGCAATCGACGTGATGCACGTTACGAAGAATATTTGCGTGAACCTCCTAAGCTTCTTGGGCGTGTATGGGAAGACAAATGATACAAAGGAAGCACGGCAGGACCAGCAACGTTTGAAAGACCCTGATAACCGGCATCCGGAATGGTTTCAAGGTCGTGCCAGCTACGCTCTGACCAAAGAAGAGAAGGTCATCTTTTTTGAATGCCTGAGCAGTATGAAGGTCCCGTCTGGATTCTCGTCCAATATAAAGGGAATAATTAACATGGCGGAGAAAAAGTTCCAAAACCTGAAGTCTCACGACTGCCACGTGATTATGACGCAATTGCTTCCGATTGCTTTGAGGGGGCTCCTGCCGGAAAATGTTCGAGTAGCCATTGTGAAGCTATGTGCATTCCTCAATGCAATCTCTCAGAAGGTAATCAATCCAGAAGTTCTACCACGGTTACAGAACGATGTGGTCCAATGTCTTGTCAGTTTCGAGTTGGTGTTCCCGCCATCCTTCTTCAACATTATGACGCACCTCCTGGTTCACCTAGTTGAAGAGATTTCCATTCTCGGTCCTGTATTTCTACACAACATGTTCCCCTTCGAGAGGTTCATGGGAATATTAAAGAAATATGTTCGTAACCGTGCTAGGCCAGAAGGAAGCATCGCCAAGGGCTATGGAAATGAGGAGGTAATTGAGTTTTGTGTTGACTTTGTTCCTGACCTTAAGCCGATTGGTCTTCCTCGATATAAAGGAGATGAAAGCATGTCATCTGTATTATCCTATCGGGAACATGTCCATGAAGGTAGCCATCGGCAGTGCTTTACCACCTGGAGCACTCCACCACAACAACCCCATTCCAGATGGCTATGCTCGTGTCACGGTGGAGGACATAGTCCAAGGGTTTGAGGACCTGGACATTGACATTGCTACACCTGAAGGGGCGACAAGACTTGGAGATGTCAAGCGCCAGTTCATTCTATGGCAGAAGAAGTTTATCAAGTTTCCAGGCGAGGCGCCAAGGCAAACAAGTCCACCCCCCGGGTGGTGGCGGCGGCGGTGGTGGTGGTGGTGGTTCACCTACACCTCCGGCGGGTAAGCCGACGCGCCCCCCAATTCACCTCCGGCGGGTAACCGCCCCCCAGTCCTCATCCGGCGGGTGATCAGACGCCGCCCCCAATCCACCTCCGGCGAAGAAGCAGAGGCAGTCTTGGGTTATTAACCCGGAGCCTTATGTACCTGCAACCACAAAGATACCAGAGCCATCACTAAAGCCTCTCACCCCGAGGCCTTGGGAACTTAGTGTGGAGCAAAATGCAGCGGTCGTGGCTGCTCAGCATGAGAAATGGCAGGCGGACTGCAAGAAGAAAAGAGAGCCCGAGCCCAAACAAGTATTTTCTGAGAAGGAAAAGAGCTGGGCTAAGTCATTTTTGAACACACCGTCCCAAGCCGCGAAGAATCTGCCTGACGACTATGAACGTGAACTTCGTAGTCAAGCACTCGCGGTCGGGGGGAAACAAGTTGCCCAGCTCGGGGAACAAAGTAAACAGTCGATCGCCCCGCTCATAGTGAAAGCCGCAGGTCCGGAGGACGATGCCCCTGATGTCATAGCAGCTGCGGCAGCACAGGGATTGACTGTAGCGAGAGCCAAAGAACAAGCGGCAGACTTAGGTCTGACTCTTCGTGCAGCGTTAGGCCTTGATGACGTGGCAATGAAGGACGTAGTATTTACATATGTGAAGAATGGTCCTCTCGTCGAGCCTGCGCAGGAAGAGGATCTACCTCGACAAATGAAAGGTCTGCTAAATTGGTACAAGGCTTACATAGAACTTAAAAATGCCAAAGACTATATTTATGCGGAAGTTAGACCTGAGCATCACTTCAAACATTACTATATAACAATTCATCGGAGTGAATTGTTCCAGCTGTTCAATCTGCGCGAGCTCGACAAATCTATCATCAGTTGCTATGTTCTGTAAGTGATTTATTAATTTCTACCCCATCTCGTTCATTGCCTGCACTATAAATATATATATTGTCCTAACTATCTTGTTGTGTACGCTATTATGCAGATTAAAGAAGCGGGAAATGCGAATAAGGCGCGTCCATGATGTTGGGTTCATTGACCCACAAATCGTTAATTCATATGTGTTAGAACACCACCCCAAAGACGTGGAGGATGACCTGTGGCGGTTTCTTATAAAACAGGAACTCAAAAGTGATATTCTATTTCCTTACCATTTTGGGTGAGTGTTTCTGTCTTGAGCACATTCTCTTTTGTTTACTCCATGCATGGTATGTGGCTAATCGATGAGTTATGCATGACTGTGCATGTATCGTGTCCGCAGGTTCCACTGGATTCTGCTAGTAATTCAAATTCAGAACTCCACAGTTCTCGTCCACGACTCTCTGAATATGGATCCGAAGCATTGGGCCGACATGAGAAAAATGATGCAAAAGTAACTATTTTCATTCGTTTGCGCTCTATATCGATCGGCCTTTTTCGTTCATCATTTCCTAATATCAAGTAACTAATTAATAACTCTCTTGTTCATTTAATTTTCCTTGCCTCGTAGGGTTTGGAGACGGTTCGTAGATCAAAAGGTCGGTGAATTCAAAAAAGAGCTACATTTTAAAAGGGCAAAGGCTGCGACCGGGGATATTCAGCCACCGGGGACCAATCTATGTGGATACTATGTTTGTGAGAGGATCCGGAGATACACCACTGAGCGGCAGCCGTCTGAGAACAACATCAGGAGGAATAACCTCCGGACGACGCTTACTCCAGAAGCTCGCTTCCGACCACTTCAAGAGGAACTAGCTGGATGGTTCGCGAGGGAAGTCATCGATCCTAGAGGAGAACACTATGTAGAGGACGTAGAACTTTATATGCACTAAATATGTATGGAAACTTGTTCAAAATTGTATATGGTCATCCGATATCGAATATATATTGTATATTCCTCTTGAATTCTTTTTGTTCTAATTTCAAATTTGTTTGAAATTGTAAATTCATATGCATGTATGTAGTACGGTAGAATATGTGAAACTCCTTCAAAATTAAAACCCAAAAGAAATAAAACAATACAAATTAAAAACAAACCAGATTTAGGGGGAGGGGGGCTAAACCCTAAACCCTGCGGAGGCCTTTAGTAGCGGTTGGCCAGAAAAACCGCGACTAAAGGTCCTCCGCCCTGGCGCTCGCCTGCCGCCCACGTGGACGGGCCTTTAGTCGCGGTTCGTAAGGAACCGCGACTAAAGGGGGGCTTTAGTCGCGCCTAATTGGTCGCGGTTGCGCAACCGCGACTAATGGCAGTTGCCAACCGCGACCAAAGGCCATTTTTCTACCAGTGAAATAAAGAGATCATCCCAAAATCAGTTCAACAAGAGGCCTGAGCCCAAACTCTTATCATTCTTCTTGCCACCAGTTTTTCATCATTGCTCCAGGGACATGTTTGCTGCCCGACCATCTGCCAATCCCAGAATCCGTTGTACCGAACATGGCCATCCTTCAGCAGAACAATGCGTTGCAGCGATGTGCAAACTCTCACAACATACTTGAAAAGCCATATGTTGCGCTGCGTGAATCCAATCACGACAAGCTCCTTGAGGTGATGGTGCCGAAGATTAATATGCGTTTTCGACCAATTCATCCCGCGAAGGTAATCTGGCCCTGTTTCCGACTGAGGCACATGAATGTGCAGGACCTCGAGAAATGGCGAGGCCATCAGGAGGCCGCGTGTCCATGAGATGTCCCAGTTTGAAGGCATGTCGGCCACAAGGAGCCTTTTCAGGTCCGGCAACTGCCTCTTAGTACGACTTGGCCCAATCCATCTTCTGAGCCTGGTAAATCGGATGACGAGGTTCGCCATGGTGGGGGACATACCAAGGAACGAGTCGAACTCATCCACTGGACGCCGTAGCGCCACTAGACTATCATCCTCCATAGAGAATGTGAGGTTAGTGTCCATGAGGCACGGAACCGAGCCGAATTCAATCCTTAGAGTATCGGTTAGGCAGAATGCCAGGCGAACAAGCATTGGGAGGTTGCGCAGCTTGATCTCCATGAAAGAACACTCTTCCACGACGAGCTCCCTAATCTGTGAACACGGCGCGTCCACAACCAAAGTGTGATGTGCACAACAGCAGGACGTGAGGTGAAGCACCTGCAGCCCGGTGCAGTCTTTGAACACCTTCTCGTACACGTCTACGGGCGTGGAAGTGGGAATGTCACGCAGGACGAGCTTGGTGAGCGTGCCGTAGCTGTGCAGCGACGGCAGTGAGCAGCACTTTCCCAGCGTCAGGCTGCGAAGACGCGACTGGACGTTGAGGCAGTCGTGAGGCAAGCTGTAGGTCGGCGTCTGATCATCGCCGGACGCTAGTCTGACGATGACCTCCAGATCTTCCACTCCCCACGCGCCGACCGCGGCGGTGATCATGCGGTCGGCACAGATGCCGTCGTGTGTTTGAAAAAACTCGAGACGGAGGGTCTTCAGGCGCCGGTCGTGGCCACCACCTGCTTCCAGGAAGCTCGTCACTCCGTTGGCGAACGTCCTCATCGTATCCATCTCGCAGCGCGCCATCAGACCGTCGAGTATCCTGGCCAAAGTCGTATCACGCGGCATGTTGCGCTGGCGGAGGGTGACGGTCCGGTCGTACTCCGGCGGGAGTACGTCGCTCACCCGGAAGTCCAGCTCCGGCAGCTCGCGCGGGATGCGCGCCCAGCGCCTGGCGAGGACAGCCGTCGAGAGCGCCGTCCGAGTGTCCAGCCTGCTTACTATGAGGAGGATCAGATCGTCAGGGAGCGCGCTGAGGCGATCCTCGCCGTCAGCCGTGCGCCGCCGCACTCGACGCAACGTCGGCATGGCTCTCGGTGTCGGTGGTACGTTCGCGATTGGTAGGGATCCTTTAAAGACGGAGGCGTTGGGGCTATGGAAAGCACCATGCAGTTTGGATTCGGCCGGAAATTAAGGTTCCCCGTATAACAATAAAACTGGGGGAAAATCCTGTAACAGCAAAATGCAGTGCCTGGCACACGGGCTGTACATCAACAATCGTTCCAGGCGTTGTTAACCCGACGCAGGCGACGCAACATTACCATGGCGGCATGGCGTCCGCAACTTTTTTTGTTTGAGCTTAATGGCGTCCCCAACTAATTTGCAGATATATCTTTTCAGATCTCATCGCATCTCCTTAGAGTGTTTGGTAGCCCGGGGCAACTCAAATTTGCTCTCCCACTTGAGATATCTCATCTCATACAAGCTGAATTGAGATTTTGTGGCGTGTTTGGCAGCCCGTTTGTGTTGAGATAATCTAAACCAATACATTGTTTGGCAATATCTGTGGGTTGAGATTGGCTCAGAACATAAGAAATTACACACCAGTCCAAACTCTTACACACAAGACCCTAAACAAAATTTTAAAAAAAACCAATCGGGTCCCTATCTCTGGAACAACACGGCACGGTGTGGTGGAGCGCCGGTGGCGGGCGGTGGAGCTCCGGCGGCGCGAGGTGGTAGGCGGTGGACGACGCGCCGGCGGGCGGTGGTGCACTCGTTGCTACTGCTCGGCGGGAGAACAAGAGGGCGGCCGGCACGAGAAGGGGAGGGAGGTGGTGCGACCGTTGCTACTGCTCGACGGTGGCGCGGCCGTTGCTTCTTCTCGGCGGCGGCGCGGGTGGCTGGGGACGCGGGAGGATGGCGGCCGAAGGGAGAGGCGGAAGCCTGCGGAATGACGACGGTAGCTGAAGGAGGAGCCTAGGCCTCGGGCTCATCCGACGAGAGATCTGGAGGCGGCGCTTGCTTCTGCTCAGAAGCGGTGCCCCTTGCTCCTGCTGACGGCGACCCTTGCTCCTGCTGGCGACAGCGCAGGACGCGGTAGGAGGGTGGCGAGGGAGAGGCGGAGGGTGGCGACGGGAGAGGCCTCGGGCTCAGGGGCTTGCGTTTGTTGCAAATAAGTGGAAAAGAGGTGGAAGTTGGGGGTCTGGGGGGTCCGTGATGCGACTTTGCGGGATGGATTCAGCTAGGCTGAATTGTGAAGCTCGATTTGAGCTCCACAACCGGACCTAGCTTCTTTTTTTTTTGAGAATTCACAACCGGACCTAGCTGAGGAGCCTTTTCCGTACGAGGTGGGATAGCTTAGATGGGTTGACGCAGGCTAACAAATTTGCTTCAAAAATCTGTGTGGAGATGAGATTTTCTGAGTTGGCCCGGGGCCCGGGCTACCAAACAAACCCTTGTATATTCTGCTAAAGCCTTGTGTCGTTTGGCCCATGGGCCGTGGTTCCATTGGATTTTTTCTTTGCGAGGGTCCCATCGGATATACTAACAACCTTTTCTTTTAGCTGATGGGATGTACTCCGTACGATCGGATATACTCTGCTCAAAACAACGTAAGAAAAACAGAAGGCGTCGCATACTAATTTTCTGATCTACACAAAGGATCGAGGTTGAGAGGGCTTGATCGGCGACGATGAGCCGGCGGTTTCTGTACATGGTGGTCGGAAACTGCTCGTTCGCTCCCAGCTCCTACACGCTGCACCGCATCAACCCGTCGCACCTTTTCTACCCCAAGGATTCACCGAAGCGAGCGGCAGCGGCGGTGGCGGCTGGTGCGAAAGCGACAACGATGGAGGCGGCGGAGTCGGCTGAGAGGACGAGGATGAAGGCGATGCGGACGGCGGAGGAGGCTGAGAGGGCGAGGAAGAAGACGATGTGGGAGGCGGAGGCGGCTGAGAGGGCGAGGATGACGCCGATGCGGGCGGCGGAGGCGGCTCGGAGGGCTAGGAAGAAGGCCATACGGGCGGCTATGCGGCAGAGGGCGATGAAGCCGACCACGGCGAATGATGCAGAGAATGCGCGTTTACCTGCCGCCCATATGAACTTCTCCAGTCCCGGCGTAGTCATGGACTTCGGGCTCATCGGCCAAAGCAAGGATAAAATCGTCGTCGTGGACGGCGCGCCTCCCAAATACGCCAGAGACGTTTGCGACGCACCGGGACGCGCCGTCCTCTACGACGACGCCTCGCACTCCGTCCGCGCGCAGGCCGGCATCCGACTGCCCCAGTGCGAGACCGTGCCTGTCGCCGTCGGCGACAACCTGTACTTCATGGACGAGGAGGTCGAGGTCGTGCCCAACAAGAGCGACAAAAATCTGCGAGCGCTTATCCGTTACCCCGCCGGTGAGCCTGACCATGACAGTGACTGGTTCTGGTATTTTTTCCTGCGGCCTCCCTACGACGCGATAGGCACCGGCGAAAATGGCCCCGAGAGGAGGGACATGCTCGGCGCCTACGCGGTGGTCGGCGAGTCGCACATCTGGGCGTCCACCCGCATCCGCGGGACCTTCTCCTTGGACACTGCGAGCGGCACCTGGAGCAGGGCCAGCGTCTCGCCGCTCCCGTTTCGTGGGCGCGCGGAGTACGCGCCGGAGCTCGGACTATGGTTCGGCTTCCCAAATGATGAATGGCAGTATGAGTCTCGCGACAGCGGCCTCCTCTGCGCCTGGGATCTGAACTCCGTTAAACCTGTTGGAGCCTTCGTGCCTCTACAGGCGAGCGGCGTGTGGAAGGTCTTTGGGGCGCCAAGCGGGAGCTTCGATGTGAGGTCGCAACTCGTGCATCTGGGTGACGGCGGACGCTTCTGCGTCGCCAAGCTCTACCAGACGGACGAGCCGGTGCCGCCAGGGGCCTGCTCCCACTGCTACAACGACGGCACGCCTAATGAGATCAACTTCGCTGTGCTCACCGGCGTGGAGGTGGAGCGTTGCGACGGCGGAGAGCTCCGCATGGTCAAGCACAGGTCCTGCAAATATAGCTTTGGTGAATACAGCTTCCCCCGCGATGTACTGTAGACCCGTGATGAGTGATGACACGCATGCATGCATCCATCATCGTTGCCTAGGTGAAAATCTGTTTTACTCATGAAATCTGAGAATAATCCTATGAATCAAAATAAACAAGTTGCCTAAATAATAGAAAGTATAAGTCCAAGTAATTCGTTTTTTTTTTGTTTCCACGTACTCCTCTTCAACAAACAAAGGAGCGAACAATGAAGATTTGCATAAGAAAGTACGAGTTTCAGTGATTATGTGATGTCTAGTTTAGTTTTCATTAGCCTTTTTTTTGTGTGGCAAGTTTTGATTGTAATTTTTGTTTCTCAAGATTTGAAATTGCTGATGGCCGGGGACTGACATTATTAATTTTGGGGAACTTACAATTTGTCCCTTTTTCTACAAGAGCATGTAGTTCAATTTACATCTTCTCTTAATTACCCCCGGGATCACCTCCTTCCTGCCGCCACCGTTCATGAAGGACGTCCCGCCTATTGGTATGACATGCATAATGAGCATTTCGGCAGCAGCAAGTTGGATGTCAATGGCGGGTTTGTGAGTATTGGGCTAAATTTAGTCAAATTTGAATTCATGACTATATGGACTTTTAATTTATCGTTTTATGGTTCTCTGGCCGCTGATTGAATAAAGGTTTACATTTATGTGACATGGTTATCAGTTATCACTTGATGTATCTACATAGTAAATTCTTTTCCGGAATTTTAACTATTTGTAACTCCTACACTACGAGAAACCGGTCTTTTCCCCACGGCCATGAACCTACAGGAAATTAGCATAAACCGTTAGGATAATTCCGCAGGGATTATTTCGACGGGGAAGTTAAAATGCCTGACTGTTGACTGACAGGAATTATTTCCCTGGCGGGTGTTCCTGATGGTGGCCCACAGGAAATTGTTAGTCCGTCAGGTTTACTAATTTTAGTTCTGCGTCAATTGACCCATAGGGAAAAGCCTCCAGGAAAACAAAATCATATGAAAACAAGCCCACATGATAAATGCTTGTACCGCAAGAGATTGTAGGCTACATGACAATAGATTGCTCACATGAATATGGGAGTAACGCCAGGAAAAATCATTCAGTGAATACAGGTTCAAGCCAGCTAATGAACTCCACATCATATTCCAGAACGAGTCTACAAATAACAATGTAACAATACACTAAAGGTTGGTGACAGACATGACACAAACTTGCCCAAAAGCAAGTAATAACAGTGGCACACATACATGCCACCATCACTCTAGTTTCCAATACATTACACATGGCAGTGCAATGTAACAACAAAATACATGAACTTCAAAGTCATACATGTTCACGGTCAGGACCATCACCTACATACATAGCTTCACTATTTCCCATACATCACTTAACCTAAGTTTATCAAAGACAATCAAACCACAAAAGATCCAAAATACCATAAGAGTGCCAATAACTAGCTGAAGTGCAAGGACACTATAGTGAGAACCTCCTCCAGAAGCATAGTTACCATCACCATCTTCATTGTAGACAAAGTCGTTGCTATCACCACAAACATTCTCACTATCATTGCTACCTCCATTGTTTCCATGACCAACAAGGTCATCCATAGCAGCAGCATCCAAGGCTGTGTTCCCCTACAAAGTCATGTGCACCATGTAACGAATTAAGTATCTTATTAATGTACAGCTCATGCAATAGTAAGCAAAACTGAATTAGCTTAAGGTTCAAAGATGGGAAAGAATTTATGTGTTGGTATGTATTCTGATCTGGGTATGAGCTTGGGTTCGACCTTGTTGAAACCATTCCGGGAGGTCTCTGCCCATCTCAGCAAAAAGCATCTGCGGGAAGAAAGCATATTTATCATGATTATATAGTAGAACATATTTTTCCATTTATAGCTAGATTGTAACAAATCATACTTATCATTACCCTGAACATTTGGTCATGCATTTCTGTTTTCCTTGTTAGAATCTCATTTGTAGTACGTAACTGTTGATTCTCTTGGATAACATTACGGTAAGCAAACAGAACTTGAGGGCTTCAGATTTGTTGCCTTTGCAGTAGAGATAATGTGGGATTTCTTGACGGCACCAGTAGCAATTGATATGCGCACGTCGATTGGCTGCCCGTTGGCGGCGACCATTGCCCGCGGGGGGCGGGGCTTGACTCGGTTGTTTGTCGAGTGAGCGGTGCGCGGCACTAGGGGTGGGCAGTTGTTGACGTTGGCGAGCGCGCGATTTGCTGCCGCTTAGGACGCGACACGACTGGCCGAGGAGCGTGAATAGAGCCGCCCCTGTTAGTCTGCCGCAACATGTTGCTATTCCAAAGCCTTGGCGACCAAAGCCTTGACATGCTGGACAAAGAGAGCTCCTTCGCCGGTGTCGGGGAGGTTGCCCAGGGCGGCCTGCGCGGCGGCAACGTTGTCCGCTGGTGACGAGTGGAGGGGCAGCCCGTTGACGTCGACTTCCGGACGGGTGCTAGGTGGCGATGGTGGTGGTGGTGGTCGTGGCGCGCCGTGCGCCACTCGGCCAGCAGCGGCTCGGCTTGATTCCGGGACACCATGGTTCTAGATTTGGGCGACCCGGACTTCTGCGTCCGGATCATCGAAGTTGAGGCGAGCGGAGGGGAAGCCCTGCTGGTGAGCTCGCTCCATACGCGTGCGATTGCGCTGCCGGCGGAACTAGGAGACGGCCCGCGCCGAGTCCTGCTCGAGGCGGAACTTCTATCGTTCGGCAAGCTCCCTTTTCCTCTGCTCCTTGAGGGCCGCCGGATGCGCTTCGATCTCGGTCGCGTTTGCAGTCGCGGGAGGAGGTGTCGAGAAGGGATCGTTCGGAGGTACTTCATCACCAGCCACCATGAGGACGGCGATTGGGTATTGGTAGCGTGAGGCGTCGACGGAGTCGGTCTCCGAGTCAGAGTCGAACAGAGGGATGATGGAGTTGTCCTCGAAGTCGCTCGGGTGGGAGACTGGGGTGATGGAATCCCCCAGTGACACCGCGAAGATGGATCCAGTGACTGACACCGCGGCCGCCGAATCAGCGTCATCCTCCAGGGCCGACTCGTCCTCGACGTGCGTGCCGTCAGAGAGGGGGAGAGTGGCAGTGAGGAGCTTCCCTGGCGCGAAGGGGTCGTGCAGCTGGCTAGGGCGAGCCTCGGTGGGGTGGCTGACGCCGGCGAGCCCGACGAAGAGGTTGATCGTGCCGACCGGCACCATCCAAGCGTGGGTGAGGGGCGACGAGGTCGGCTGGTAGGAGCTCGGCTGGATGTGGAAGAAGTTGCCCGTGGCGATCATCCTGCCGGAGGCGACCGGCCGGCGGATTGGTGAGTAGGGCCTCGTCGCAGCTTGGAGGCCGGATGTCCCATGCCCCACGGTGGGCGCAAGTCATGGATATGCACGGCAGGTGCTATAGGGTGCAGCACTTCGTTGATGCGGGGGCAAGGGAACACAACCATCTGCGGAACGAGGTGCACAAGACGCAATGTTTTACCCAGGTTCAGCCCCTCCGGAGAGTAAAAGGCCTACGTCCTGCTAGATCTATTACTCAGTGGGGAATTAGAATGGGGGGGGGGGGCTCAGTCGGGGGCTACGCCAAGAGCTATAGGAAGAGATCGGATCTCAGATGATGTGTCTTTCTAGGGTCTTAGCTCGGGGGTTTATATAGGCACCCCCGATCTAGGGTTACATGAAGATAAGTCCGAATCATATCAGTTGCTACTAATGAGATTCATCGCTCCTCTTGCAAGTAATCTCCTTCTCCAGTCGCACGGGCCTAGCGTCCATCGGCCCACCCAGGGGTTTTAGCCCATCGCTCCATGGCCCATCCACCCATCCTCAGCGGGGCACCCTTCCGGGGCCCTTTACTCCATGGCGAGTGGGACTGGTGATACACCCCACTAGGGCATATCCCCATCAGCACAAATAAAGGATTATCATGAGATTTATCAAAATAGCATGGATTATTATAAATAACAGTAGCATAATTATTCTCACAAGTTTTAGTCACATGGAATATTTCAAGAGAATCCTCATGAACATAACATTCGTCCTCCTTTGGTGAGCATGGAGGGCAATCAAATAATGTAAGAGATAAAGAGTTACTCTCATTAGAAGGTTGGCATGTGTAGCTAATCCATTGTTCATCACTCTCCTCCTCTTTTTCATCTAATAAGCTTTCAGGTTCAGCATCTTCTTCTTCCACGGGTTCCTGCAAATTGTGGATACATCCTTGTGCATAATTGAGTCTCTCTTTATAATCAATGATATAAAAATTATTGCTGAAATTTTATGTGCAATAATCAAGGATAGAAGAGACATAATATTTAAGGTCATGACAAGCAACACAAGTTTCATAATTTTTAGATATGAAGGATTCTATTTCAGAGGCTCCCATAAATAAGGAAAATTGTTCTACTTCTTCGAATCCAAGATGAATATAGTTATTCCAATGATAGTTCGAAATTAAAACTTCTTCACTAAAGCCACATTGGAATTTAAGATGTTTAGTATCCTGTTTAGAGCAACAATTTATATCATGACGTTTAAGCAAAATTTTAGCAATTGTATCCAACTTTTTTAACGTGCCCCCATGACTTTGTCCTTATATGATTCTCTATACTTCATAAATAATTCTGCAAGTTCCATAGAGTATAAAGCAGGTCCTTCCATAACAACAGTTTTTAGTTTTTCGATTTTTCAAATTTTTATGGATTTTCAAATATATAGGAAAAATAAAACAAGACAAAAATAAACTAGACAAAACAAAATGAAATAAAAACAGCGAGAGAGGTGGAGTGTACTCCCCAGGTGAACTTATAAGTAGAGCTATGCTCCCCGGCAACGGCGCCAGAAATAGTCTTGATGACCCACAAGTATAGAGGATCGGAGTCTTCGAGGGAAGTAAAACCCAAATTTGTTGATTCGACACAAGGGGAGCCAAAGAATACTTATAAGCCTTGACAGCGGAGTTGTCAATTCAGCTGCACCTGGAAAAGCACTAGCAACAGGGTGATGTGAAAGCAGTGGTAATATGATGCGGCGCCAGAAAATAGTTGGTACTACATTGATGGCGTGTGATACGTCTCAAACGTATCTATAATTTCTTATGTTCCATGCTAGTTATATGCCAATACTCACATGTTTTATATACACTTTACATCATTTTGATGCATTTTCCGGCACTAACCTATTAACAAGATGCGAAGCGCCACTGTTTTCTGCTGTTTTTGGTTTCAGAAATCCTACACGGAAATATTCTCGGAATTGGACGAAACAAAAGCCCACGGTCTTATTTTGCACGGAGCCTTCCAGAAGTCCGAAGAGGAGACGAAGAGGGGCGACGAGGCGGCCACACCCTAGGGGGCGCGGCCCCGCCCGGGCGCGCCGCCCTATGGGGTGGGCCCCTCGAGCGCCCACTCTGCCCCTTCGCCTATATATTCTCTCCATCGCGAAAACCCTATCACCGAGAGCCACGATACGAGAAAAGTTACTGTGACGCCTCCGCCGCCAATCCCATCTCGGGGGGATTCAGGAGATCGCCTCCGGCACCCTGCCGGAGGGGGGAATCATCATCGGAGGACTCTACATCATCATCCCCGCCTCCGGATTGATGCGTGAGTAGTTCATCCTTGGACTATGGGTCCATAGCAGTAGCTAGATGGTTGTCTTCTCCTCTTGTGCTATCATGTTTAGATCTTGTGAGCTGCCTATCATGATCAAGATCATCTATTTGTAATGCTACATGTTGCGTTTGTTGGGATCCGATGAATATGGAATACTATGTCAAGTTGATTAATTGATCTATCATATATGTGTTGTTTATGTTCTTGCATGCTCTCCGTTGCTAGTAGAGGCTCTGGCCAAGTTGATACTTGTAACTCCAAGAGGGAGTATTTATGCTCGATAGTGGGTTCATGCCTCCATTGAATCTGGGACAGTGACAGAAAGTTCTAAAGTGGATGTGCTTGCCACTAGGGATAAAACATCAATGCTTTGTCTAAGGATATTTGTGTTGATTACATTACGCACAGTACTTAATGCAATTGTCTGTTGCAACTTAATACTGGAAGGGTGCGGATGCTAACCCGAAGGTGGACTTTTTAGGCATAGATGCATGCTGGATAGCGGTCTATGTTCTTTGTCGTAATGCCCTAAGTAAATCTCATAGTAGTCATCATCATATGTATGTGCATTGTTATGCCCTCTCTATTTGTCAATTGCCCAACTGTAATTTGTTCACCCAACATGCTATTTATCTTATTGGAGAGACACCACTAGTGAACTGTGGACCCCGGTCCATTCTTTTACATCTGAAATACAATCTACATCAATCTCTGTTCTCTGTTCTTCGCAAACAAACATCATTCTCCATACCATACGTTTAATCCTTTGTTTACAGCAAGCCGGTGAGATTGACAACCTCACTGTTAAGTTGGGGCAAAGTATTGTGATTGTGTTGTGCAGGTTCCACGTTCGCCGGTGTTGCGCCGCACTACACTCCTCCACCAACAACCTTCACGTGGCCTTCATCTCCTACTGGTTCGATAACCTTGGTTTCTTTCCGAGGGAAAACTTACTGCTGTGCGCATCACACCTTCCTCTTGGGGTTCCCAACGGACGTGTGCATCACGCGCCATCAGCGTGTTGACGGGGAAATGGGATGCGGCAGTAATATAAGATCAATAGTAACACAACAGTAGTAGTAACACAGAGGAGATGGCACTGGAAAATATCCCAGCGCGCAGTTGATTGAAAAGCAATGATGATAAAATAAAGGACCGGGGTTCCCGACGATCTACACTAGTGGTAACTCTCCAGATAACAAGTGTTGGGTGAACAAATTACAGCTGGGCAATTGACAGAATTGAATTTAGCATTAAGACAAAATATCCAGTCTATTAATATCGTAGGCATGTTTTCCATATATAGTCATACGTGCTCGCAATGAGAAACTTGCACAACATCTTTTGTCCTACCAGCCCGTTTGCAGCGGGGCTCAAGGGAAACTACTGGTAATTAAGGTACTCCTTTTAATAGAGCACCGGAGCAAATCATTAACAATTGGTGAAAACATATGATCCTCATATCAAAGCCATCCCCTCCGGTTATCCCAATTCAAGATCACTTTGGGGCCTCGGGTTCCGGACAAACATGTGCGTACAATTTGTAGATACAATCTAAGCAACAATTATAGAGCCTAGATCTAAGATCATGCCACTCGTGCACTAGTGACAAGCATTAAACATAACAATATTGCAGCAACAAATACTTCACAAACTTATAAGATATACTGAACATAATGATCAATCCATCGGATCCCAACAAACACAACACCGATTACATCATATTGATCTCAATCATGTAAGAAAGCTCATGAGATCATTGTATTGAAGCACATGGGAGAGAGTACCATCTAGCTACAGCCAAGAACTCATAGTCCCTGCGGGAATTACTCATAAACCATCATGGAGTCGAAGTGGAGGCGGTGGAGTCGATGGCGATGGCTCCGGGGGCACTTCCCCGTCCCGGCAGGGTGCCGAAACAGAGACTTCTGTCCCCCGAAACTTGGTTTCAGCGATGACGGCGGCTACGAAACTTTTCGTGGATGGAGGGTGATATCTTGCGGAGTTTTTAGGTCAGAGGGGTCTTATAGGCGAAGAGGCGACGCGAGGGGGTGCACGGGGTGCCCATACCACCCCCAGGCGCGGCGAGGCCTGGGCCCGCGCCTGGGTGTGGTATGGCTGCCCCGTGGCACATCTCCGTCTCCCCTTCTGGCTCCCAGAGTCTTCTGGTATATTAGAATTTCTGTGATTTTTTCAGAATTTTCCGAGCACTTTCAATTTTTGGACATTTTCTGCAATAAACAGACATAGTAAACAGAAACTGGCACTGTGGCACTTGTTAATAGGTTAGTCCAATAAATGTTAGAAAATGATGCAAATTGCACAAAAAACATAGAGGAATTGGTGTAAAACAAGCATGGAGCATCAAAAAGTATAGATACGTTTGCAACGTATGATATGGGGTGGCCCGATCTTCTCAGTAAGTAACGGTGGTGATGATGATCACGGGATGATGGCAGCATAGATAACTTGATGAAGTGGAAGATAACTTGTATGACGCAACGAGATCTCTCGATTGGTCCCTGTCGCCAATGCAACAGCTCTCAACCCTGCAAGATATTTGCAACTCCACACACTTGTGCACGTAGCCGCCGACCACGAAGCGGTAAGTTGCAACCGTCTAATTCCCAATGGAACAGCAGATCACACAAGACTTCCAGGGGCTCAACGATAAATCAATGCAATATGGTGTAGAGATTCAATAGAGTTGCAAAGTAATCAACTATGAACTAGGGTTTATCTTAAAAGTGGTCTAAACCTAATTGGGGGGCGTCCTGGGCACTTATATAGGGGTTCAGGACGACCTCAGGTCGAAAAGATACAAAAATAACCGACACAGAATAGATCTGGTCGAGACAGACTCGACTCGGCCGGCTCAGGGGCCGGTCGGGCCGGACGGCCGGTCCGGTTTGGACCGGGCCGGGACCGGATGGCGCTGGCGGGCGTCCAGTTTACTGGATACGCCCCGGCTGGCACAGGCGTGGGACCCGGTTTGGACCTAGCTGATCCGGCGTGGGAGCCGGTCGGACTGGCCCTGGGGCCGGTCGACCCGGCGGCACGGCCGGCTGACCGGGTTGGGCGCCGGCCTGAACATCTCCTCTCGCGCATGCCTCCCGCTCCTCCCTCGCGCGTCCATGGGATATCTTCATGTCCAACTCCATGTCCAGCTTCACGTCCATCTTTTGTCCAGCTGCTCCTCTCCTCCTCGTGCGATGCTTGCTCCTTCTTCATACCTGATCATACATAAGTAATACGACTTAGGCAGTATAAAATTCTCATCGATCAAAGTATCACTTAGGAACAAGTTCACCTGTTGTTTAAGTAGCTTCGCACGGGCTCGTGTTATTGGTCCAATCCTAACTTCATTGGACTTGAGCTTCACAGCAGGATCATATTCAACTTGTAATGACGGAGGTAGTAGTGAGGTAGGGATGTCCTCATCATCTCCCCCCCCTCAAAAGGCGTCGACCTCGACGCTCCATGGTCTTCTCCGTCATATGGTGTCAAATCAGCAATATTGAAAGAATTACTAACACCAAACTCATCAACTGGAAGATCTATCGAGTATGCATTATCATTGATCTTGGCAAGCACTTTGTTAGGACCGGCACCACGAGGAAGTAACTTGGACTTCCGCAGCTTCGGGAACCTATCCTTGCAAAAATGTACCCATACCATATCACCAGGCTTGAACAATATCTCCTTGCGCTTCTTATTCATTCTTGCAGCATTGCTCTTGCCTTTGTCTCGATCAACTCTTTAGTCTTCACATGAATCTTTCGCACAAAATCTGCCCTCTTGGATGCCTCCATATTGACTCTCTCATGTATGGGTAGAGGCAACAAATCAAGCGGAGTAATGGGTTTAAAACCATACACCACCTCAAAAGGACACAGCTCTGTGGTAGAATGTACCGCCCTGTTATAAGCAAACTCCACATGCGGCAAACAATATTCCCACTCCTTCAGGTTCTTCTTGATCATGGATCTCAACAATTGTGACAATGTCCTATTGATACGTCTCAAATGTATCTATAATTTCTTATGTTCCATGCCACTTTTATGACAATACTTGAATGTTTTATACATACTTTACAGCATTATTATACATTTTCCGGCACTGACCTATTAACAAGATGCCGAAGCGCCAGTTGCTGTTTTCTGCTGTTTTTGGTTTCAGAAATCCTAGTAAGGAAATATTCTCGGAATTGGACGAAATCAACGCCCAGGGTCCTATTTTTACACGAAGCTTCCAGAAGACCGAGGGGAAAGGAAGTGGGGCCACGAGGCGCCGACACAACAGGGCGGCGCGGCCTGGCCCTGGCCGCGCGGCCCTGGTGTGTGGGGCCCTCGTGTGGCCCCCTGCGTTGCCCTTCCGCCTACTTAAAGCCTTCGTCGCGAATACCCCTGTACCGGGAGCCACGATACGGAAAACCTTCCAGAGACGCCGCCGCTGTGAATCCCATCTCGGGGGATTCAGGAGATCGCCTCCGGCACCTGCCGGAGAGATGAATCATCACCGGAGGGGCTCTACATCATCATGCCCGCCTCCGGATTGATGCGTGAGTAGTTCATCCTTGGACTATGGGTCCATAGCAGTAGCTAGATGGTTGTCTTCTCCGCTTGTGCTATCATTGTTATAGATCTTGTGAGCTGACTAACATGATCAAGATCATCTATTTGTAATGCTACATGTTGTGTTTGGTGGGATCCGATGAATCTAGAATACTATGTTAAGTTGATTATCAATCTATCATATATGTGTTGTTTATGTTCTTGCATGCTCTCCGTTGCTAGTAGAGGCTCTGGCCAAGTTGATACTTGTAACTCCAAGAGGGAGTAATTATGCTCAATAGTGGGTTCATGCCTCCATTGAATCTGGGATCGTGACAGTAGGTTCTAAGGTTGTGGATGTGCTGTTGCTACTAGGGATAAAATATTGATGCTTTGTCTAAGGATATTTGTGTTGATTACATTACGCACCATACTTAATGCAATTATCTGTTGTTTACAACTTAATACTGGAAGGGGTGCGGATGCTAACCTGAAGGTGGATTATTTAGGCATAGATGCATGCTGGATAGCGGTCTATGTACTTTGTCGTAATGCCCTGATTAAATCACATAGTAATCATCGTTGATATGTATTGAATCTTGATTTGTCAATTGCCCACCTGTAATTTGTTCACCCAGCATGTTAGTTATCTTATTGGAGAGACACCACTAGTGAACTGTGGACCCCGGTCCATTCTTTTACATCTGAATACATTCTACTGCAATCATTGTTTTTACTGTTCTTTGCAAACAAATACCATCTTCCACTCGATACGCTTAATCCTTTGTTTTCAGCAAGCCGGTGAGATTGACAACCTCACTGTTACGTTGGGGCAAAGTATCTTGATTGTGTTGTGCAGGTTCCACGTTGGCACCGGTTTCACTTGTGTTGCGCCGCACTACACTCCTCCACCAACAACCTTCACGTGCTTCTTGGCTCCTACTGGTTCGATAACCTTGGTTTCTTTCTGAGGGAAAACTTGCTGCTGTGCGCATCATACCTTCCTCTTGGGGTTCCCAACGGACGTGTACATCTACGCGCATCAAGCATACTTTTTCTGGCGCCGTTGCCGGGGAGATCAAGACACGCTGCAAGGAGTCTCCACTTCCAATCTCTTTACTTTGTTTTTGTCTTGCTTTACTTTATTTACTGTCTTGTTTGCTTCATATCTAAAAACACAAAAAAAATTAGTTACTTTACTTTCTGTCTTATTTACTAGCTCTATATCAAAAACACAAAAAAAATTTAGTTACTTGTCTTTACTTTATTTGCTTAGTTTACTTTTATTACTGCTACAATGGGTACTCCTGAAAATACTAAGTTGTGTGATTTCACTAGCACAAATAATAATGATTTTATATGTACTCCTATTGCTCCACCTGCTACTACAGCAGAATTTTATGAAATTAAACCTGCTTTACTGAATCTTGTTATGAGAGAGCAATTTTCTGGTGTTAGTACTGATGATGCTGCTGCCCATCTTAATAATTTTGTTGAACTTTGTGAAATGCAAAAGTATAAGGATATAGATGGTGATATTATAAAACTGAAATTGTTTCCTTTCTCATTAAGAGGAAGAGCTAAAGATTGGTTGCTTTCTTTGCCTAAGATAGTATTGATTCATGGACTAAATGTAAAGATGCTTTCATTAGTAAATATTATCCTCCTGCTAAGATTATATCTTTGAGAAGTAGCATTATGAACTTTAAACAATTTGATAATGAACATGTTGCTCAAGCATGGGAGAGAATGAAATCTTTGGTAAAGAATTGCCCAACCCATGGACTGACTACTTGGATGATCATCCAAACCTTTTATGCAGGATTGAATTTTTCCTCGCTGAACTTATTGGATTCAGCTGCTGGAGGTACTTTTATGTCCATCACCCTAGGCGCTGCAACTAAACTACTTGATGATATGATGATCAATTACTCTGAATGGCTGTTGCCTGCCAAAACCCACCGGCGAGCAGTGGTTAAGCAACACGAAGAGCCGGGAGGCTTCCAAGGGCGGCGGGCCCTGGTCCCTCGACGTCGTCCCGCAAATGCTCGGCACACGACCTAGCGGTTGTGAGGGCGTGCCACCTGACCTATACCTGGCCGGGAAGGTGTTGAATTGCTTCGATTAGTTCCCTGCGGACACGTAAACATTAAATACGAGCCCTATCGGCTCTCAGGTTGCCCTGTGGATCGGCTCAAAGCCGATCGCCCCATGGTTCATGTTGGATTTTCGATGACATGGGGATCCTGCTTGATCATAACAAAGCTAAACCAATCTACGACAGTTTAGGGTTTTCACCGTATGATCGGAACATCCTACACGTAGTTGAGCCTAATAGACACGAAAGATAATGGAAAACTAACCCTAAAAGAGGCCTAAAAACCAACATTAAGTTAATTCCCGGAACATCCCTCTTAGGACTAACAAACCATACCTAACACACTACCGGATCGTTCAACCCGTTTGCAAGGTCTAACCATACGGATATTAAACTAATCCTTGAAGAACAAGGAGCAACTATAACAGATCGGATCTACTAAGTAACGAACAAGCAAGATGCTGCCCTTACACCTGGATAGGTGTAAGGGCAGCTAGATATTGAGGGACGGCACAGCTAAGCAGATATGCGCAAGAAAAGCATATATGCAAGCCCCAAAACATCTACGATAAATAGTGCTACTCGCCATCAACAACGCTTCAAGTACGAGCAACACAAGGTAAACGAATAAACGTTGTCTGCCTAGATCGCAAGATGCGATCTTAGCATGATGCTTACCCGGAGAAACCCTTGAAAGAAGGGGTGGCGATGCGCCTGATTTGTGTTTGTTGTGAACGTGATTGTCCTCCTTTTCCGATAACCCTAGATACATATTTATAGTCCAAAGGACTTTCTAATTTGGACGTGCACCTAACCGTGCACGGGTTAAACTCTATCTTTTATCTAAACTACAATGCGATCTACTATATTACAGATACATGGGCAATCTAGCCCAAACTCCTCGCGCAAGGCCGCTTCAAAGACGCTCCACGTGTATGTCCTTTAAGCCCATCTTCACTTACGGCCCATCTCCTGATTTGGCCAAAATCCGGTGATAACACATGCCCCCCTGGTTTTGGCAATGATAATTTCAAAACCTCTGTTTTTCCTTCGAGGGGTCATGTCGTGGCAGAGCAGAACCGTCGCAGTATTCTTCATCATGACACCTTGCCTTCTCAACTTCTCTGCACGATTTGACAGTTTTGGCACCACATCCTCGAAAACTGCTTAAGCATTAAATCTCTGCTATATCTTCTTTTATTTAGCCACTTCTTGCAGTTCCCTTCTTCATCCCTTTCGCATTAGCACTCCAAACCCCCCTCTGCCACCATGTCTTCCTCTTCTTCCTCCTCCACTTCGTCGGGTCTTTCCTACGTGTCCTCTCCCATTAGGGAATCGACACTAGAGTGGGGCACGCAGGCGGCGTACGACATCCTTGCCCCAACGGCGTGGGACAAGGAGGACCACGACTTCTGCGTTTGGTCTGAGGACGACAAGTCCTCGACCGACGGGGAGAGTGACCTCCGCTTCCTTGCCGATGGGGAAACAGAGGAGGAAAGCGTGACGATCGCTGGGACTCACCTCCCTCGAGGAGGAGGAGGAGGAGGAAGAGGAGGAGGAGGACGACACCTCCTCCAACGAGCCACCGGCCAAGCGCTTTTGCCCTTGGCCGGGCAACCTCAGCGACTTCGACAGCGACGACGATGCTGACGAAGAAGACGAGGACAACGAGGGTCCTCCTGGCGGCCGCGGCAGCAGCGACGACGAGCCCGCCGAGAGCAGCGCTGATGGTGGCGGCGACGGCGATGACGAGGGCAGCGACGGCCCGTAGATAGGATCTTAGCATAGGATCCGTAGTAGTAGATAGGGCAATGTACCCCTAGTTCTTCCTTTTGAGGGCAATCAGCTCTTCTATGTAAGAAATCTTATTATCAATGAAGAATTTCCTCTAATTTGACTTTGTCGATTTCCTTCAAATTGATTTAGCCGATTTTCCCTCAACTGATTTTGCCGATTTATCCACTTAGCCAATGCTTAATGAGCCGATAGCAACGCATCGGTCCTACATAATCCATCCTTCAATTCCTCAACTGATGATGTTTAGATCTGGTGGATAATGTGAAGTTTTCAAGAAAGCCCTTAAACTCCTCCCACCAGGTCCAGTGATCCTCAAGAATTCACCATTTTTTTTTGAAGAAGGTTGCGACGAAGGATCAGCCGATGACATCCCAATCGGCTTCTAAAACAGAGCATCTACCAGACCAGCTGCCCCCCGAGCCTCAGTCAAGGCGAGAACGGTAGTGAAATAAATGGCTGTCAGGACAACTTTGAAGGGCAAGCATCCCTCTAGTCTTTAGTAGCCTATCAATTCCAATAATCCTGTTCTTGTAGACCTCTACTGAAGGTATACTAGCGAGGACATGCAATCCAGCCGTCGAGGCTCCAACTTAGGCACCTCTGGGAACACCACCACCAAAAAACCAGCCGGATATGCCACCATCGGCTTCCAAGACGAGGTCAACCTCCAACTCCCATCAAAACAGGTCAGGAAAGCTTACGCACCACGATGGCTCGGAAGGATTGGCATACCCCTTTCTTGAACCCAGAAGTTTTGCACATAATGGTTCTCCAACTCCCCTGGCTCCAATCGGCTCACCAACTCCAACGCCTCAAAGCTCTGCCTCCCTCATCCATTGAGACATTGGTTGAAAATTCTGAGGAAGTGAAGAACATCCTTGAAGAGATCCAGCCCCATGTCCCAATGACGCTGCAGTTAAAGCTCGTTTTGCCTTCGAGCCACGGGTGTAGAAGTGGATCGCGTCCGTACTGGTGTACTCTGTGCCTTAGAGATTTTCCTTCGGAGAGGCCTGATCAAGAGGCATCTCAACCTCTATAATTCTAAAGTCGATGTCCGAGCATCGGCTGTGCTGAAATTTTTTGTATTTTCGATTTTTTATTAGCCAATCGATTCATGAATCGGCTTCCCCTGGGTACATACTTCGTGGCTTTGTACCTTCTCCGTGTGTATGCCCCGAGCCGAATCCTTCAAGTGATTGAAGATATCGGCTTTTCAGCCAATTCAAGCTTGTCTCACCACTCACCATGCGAAATAGCACATCAGTAAACACGGGTGGTGCGAATAATTTTAGCCGATTGCTGGAATCGGCTTCCCTTGTAGTTGTCGATCCGACTATTTGCTGATAAATGTTGGCCATGGCTTATCCCCAGGACCAATTTCGATCTCTTCTAGTCCATCAGCTGTTGTAAACCCATATCTCAGCTTTCCATTGCCTGCGAAATCAATGATGAACACCGGCAGAAGGTATGGTGAGGGTGATTTTGGCCGATGGCTAGAATCGGCCTCCTTTCCCATTGCAATGTTTACTGAGGGTTTACAACTTCTTGGTTCTCTGCTATAGCTACGTGGCTTACTTGAGGTGAGATCCTTGTTTCTTATTTTTTGGGGCCGATCGCAGGGATCGGCCTTGCCACGTACGCCAATAGACTTGGATCTTGCTACTCTGTCCGGCCAGTGGATAAGACTAGCCTCACCCCGTTTTTTGTAGCTTCGATGCGCTCATAGTCGTCCAGATTGATTCCAGAGAGCGGCTCTTGGTCATTTGCTTCCTAGATGTTCATGGCAGCCAAAGAGATATCGACTGAATCATGAACAACCTCCACTTCATCTCCATCCCATTGTATGATGCACCGATGCATTGTGGATGGAATGCAACATTAGCGTGGATCCAATCCCTTCCTAACAGGACAGCGTAAGTGCTCTTGCTGTCGACGATGAAGAAGGACGTAGGGATGGTCTTTCGGCCGACAGTTAAGTCCACGTTCAGAACACCCTTGGCTTCTGACGGTTGGCCGTTGAAATCGCTTAGCGTGACGTTGGTCTTGATCAGATCTTCGTAGGAACGTCCCAAACGCCGTAACATGGAGTACGGCATTATGTTGACTGCTGCTCCCGTGTCAACCAGCATCTTGCTGATAGGCTGCCCGTTGATATAACCCTTCAGGTATAGGGCCTTCAGATGCCTATAGCTCCTTTCTCGTGGCTTCTCAAAGATAACTGGCCGTGGCCCGCAATCAAACTGTGCCACTGATACTTCCTCGTCTTTTGGAGCACAAAACTCTGACGGGAGAACAAACACCATGTTTGTATCAGCCGATGTCCCTGCATCGGCTTTCGTCTGCTTGGGTCGCCACACTTTCTTCGGTGGGCGAGCTTCTGTTTCAGTGTTTGTTGAATTTTCACGGCCAGATCAGGCCGTGCTTTCCTCAACGTGTATAGGTACGCGCCTCGGCTTCTTCCAAGTTTCTGAGCCGTTGCACTCTGCGCTTTTGGGAGTGGCTGAGTCCATCAGGACACCACCTTGGTCGGTGATATCTATCTTCTTCTTGACTCCTCAAAGTCTTCATCTTGGGATGACTCAGCTCGTTTGTTCCGAGGTGGGAGAGGTCCTAGACGCTTGAACACTGAAACTTCATTTGTTCCCTTCTGTCTACATTCTGGGCAGTTCTCGATTGTAGGCAATCGGCTCATTCCCGAGTCCCAGCAGTGTTTGAAGAAAGGACAATTCCAATGTCTTTCCACGTCCTCTTGCTCCCTTGACCTCCCTCTGGCGTGACGCTCATACCCTTCGTATCGACGGTATTTCCTGTCTGCATCAGACCGACGATATCTATCATCATCTACGTCGTAGCGCCGACGTCGGTCGTATGCTGTTCATATTTGTTAAGGAGGTGCGCGGAAAGTGGTCGTTGATACCGCACGCTTATCACCTCTTCCTCAGTCAAATACCGTCTGTCATCATGCTGGGGCCGGTCGCGTGGATCGGCCTCCTTTTTATCCTTGCCACGGGAGCGACTACTCTCTGGCTTATCATCGCCATGGCGATCTGCAAGCCCTGCCATGTTAATATCAAACGAGAAACCTGGCTCGCGTCCTATGCAGTGACTGAGATCGACCATGTTGACGTCCGGAAACGGCTGCGTGTCAACTCTCATGGCAAACTGACCGAAGAGCAATCGGCCTTGTTCTATCGCCATCTGAATCTGTCCGCGCAGGACTTTGCAGTCGTTGGTGGTATGGGTGAACGTGTGATGCCATTTGCAGTATGGCTTGCCGTTCATCTCTTGTGGTGTGGGGATTTTGTGGCCTTCGGGTAACTTCAGCTGTTTCTCCTTCAGCAGCAAATCAAAAATTTGCTCCGTTTTGCTCAAATCGAAGTCAAACCCCTCACAGGCCCTGGTTGCTTCACCCACTTGCAGACACGGGTTTTGCCCCCGAGTCCACTCAGCTACAGCGACCTCCTGATCTCCTGCAGAATCTTCATCTTCGTCCTCGATCAGGGCGACCGCTTGTACTTGTCCTGGTACAATTCTGGATGGCGCTGTTCATATGCTGTCAACTTCGAACCATGTGCGCCAGTGAATTGTACTCTGCTTGGAAGGTCACATCTTTGAGCGGCGCGATAATCCTGCTACCGCCAGCTCGACTGCTTCCTTCTCAGATAGGCGAACCGAATAACATCGGTTCCTGACGGTCCTGAACCTCGGGATGTACTCAGATACCGTCTCTCCTCGTCTCTGCCGAACTTGGGTCAGATCGGCAAGGCTAGCTTCCGTAGTTTGAATGATATTGTATGTGGAATTGCTCTTCCAGTTGCTTCCACGTCCGAACCGAATCTGGTAGCAGCGAGGTGTACCACCCAAAGGCTGGACCCGTGAGAGACTGCGAGAAGAACCTCACACGTAGCTCGTCTGAAGCTGAGACCATGCCCAATGTGCCAAGTATCGGCTCACGTGCTCGATCGAGCTGGTTCCTTCTGATCCACTAAATTTTGTGAAGTCAGGGAGCCGATACTTAGGTGGCAGCGGGATCAGGTCGTAGTCGTTGGGATACGACTTGGAATAGCCGATCATCCTCTTCTTCGGCAGGATGCCGAACTGGTCTCTCATGATCGCGGCGATCTCATCCACCGTAGGAGCTGCAGAAGTTGATCGTTCATGACTTGTACTGGTGGCATATTTAGTTAGCCACGCCTGTTTCTCAGCATCTGCTCATCGCTTCCTGCTCCAGACTCCTCCTGCCGTGGCAGTCCTTCCTGCTGTCACCTGGGTCATCCAGTGTTGCAGTCCGGTACGTATGTGCACACGTATCCATGTGGAATCTCCTTGGGCGGCTCATAGAATTGGTAGTCGCCTGGATCACCTCCAACCTTGTAAACGACGTACGCCGGTGAACCTTGTTGCTGTGGAGCTGCAAACGTGTGTTGCAGTGGTGGCCTTGTGTAGAGCGGTACCTCCCCTTGGTGAGTTCCTAGAGCAGGACCTGACGGAGAGTACTTGTGCTTCGTGACTTCTTGCACCACATTGAGCGCGACACGCTCCAGAGTATTCAAAGCTCTCAGCATGCCGATGAAGAGAGTGAGCAACGGCGTAGTTGACTTCTGTCGCAGGGCTCTGGTACGTTCGTCGAAGGGAGAGATAGATCTAGTCCATCTAGCGCGCCTTCGGGTTGGAACCCTTTGAACTTGATCCCGTGCGAACGGGTTTTCTCAAAAGCGCCGATGAGATCGGCTTCCAGGATGGCCTTGAGCTCATCATATCTCTTCTTATGCTCAGGAGGCAGATCTTCATACTTGACTGGTTCCGCCGTCTGAGACGCAGATGACGACGTGGTTGCTACGAAAGATTGTCCCGATGTCCCACCGGGCGTGCCAGAATGTGTTGCCTGCCAAAACCCACCGGCGAGCTGTGGTTAAGCAACACGAAGAGCCGGGAGGCTTCCAAGGCGGCAGCGGGCCCTGGTCCCTCGACGTCGTCCCGCAAATGCTCGGCACACGACCTGGCGGTTGCGAGGGCGTGCCACCTGACCTATACCTGGCCAGGAAGGTGTTGAAATGCTTCGATTAGTTCCCATGGCAGACACGTAAACATTAAATACGAGCCCTATCGGCTCTCAGGTTGCCCTGTGGATCGGCTCAAAGATCGCCCCATGGTTCATGTTGGATTTTCGATGACATGGGGATCCTGCTTGATCATAACAAAGCTAAACCAATCTACGACAGTTTAGGGTTTTCACCGTATGATCGGAACATCCTACGCGTAGTTGAGCCTAATAGACACGAAAGATAATGGAAAACTAACCCTAAAAGAGGCCTAAAAACCAACATTAAGTTAATTCCCGGAACATCCCTCTTAGGACTAAGAAACCATACCTAACGCACTATCGGATCGTTCAACCCGTTTGCAAGGCCTAACCATACGGATATTAAACTAATCCTTGAAGAACAAGGAGCAACTATAACAGATCGGATCTACTAAGTAACGAACAAGCAAGATGTTGCCCTTACACCTGGATAGGTGTAAGGGCAGCTAGATATTGAGGGACGGCACAGCTAAGCAGATATGCGCAAGAAAAGCATCTATGCAAGCCCCAAAACATCTACGATAAATAGTGCTACTCGCCATCAACAACGCTTCAGTACGAGCAACACAAGGTAAACGAATAAACGTTGTGCTGCCTAGATCGCAAGATGCGATCTAGGCAGCATGATGCTTACCCGGGAGAAACCCTTGAAAGAAGGGGTGGCGATGCGCCTGATTTGTGTTTGTTGTGAACGTGATTGTCCTCCTTTTCCGATAACCCTAGATACATATTTATAGTCCAAGGGACTTTCTAATTTGGACGTGCACCTAACCGTGCACGGGTTAAACTCTATCTTTTATCTAAACTACAATGCGATCTACTATATTACAGATACATGGGCAATCTAGCCCAAACTCCTCGCGCAAGGCCGCTTCAAAGACGCTCCACGTGTATGTCCTTTAAGCCCATCTTCACTTACGGCCCATCTCCTGATTTGGCCAAAATCCGGTGATAACAATGGCATACTGAAAGAACTCCTGAAGGTAAGAAGGTAAATTCTGTTGAAGAAACCTCTTTTTTGGGTGATAAGATTGATGCTATTATGTCTATGCTTGCAAATGGTAGATCTCATATTGATCCTAATAATGTTCCTTTAGCTTCATTGGTTGCTCAAGAAGAAAATGTTGATGTGAATTTCATTAAGAGTAATAATTTCAACAACAATGCTTATAGGAATAATTATGGTAACAACAACTATAGGCCATATCCTTCTAATAATGGTAATTCTTATGGTAATTCTTACAACAATAATAAGAGTGTACCCTCTGGTCTTGAAGTGATCCTTAAAGAATTTATTAGTACACAAACTGCTTTCAATAAAACTGTTGAAGAAAAGCTTGGTAAAATTGATGTTCTTGCTTCTAAGGTTGATAGTCTTGCTCTTGATGTTGATCTTTTAAAATTGAAAGTTATGCCTGAGGAAGTTAAAGATGCTAGGTTTGCTAAAACAAATGCCATCCAAGTTCGAATTAATGATAATATTAGAATGTTGGCTGAATTGCATGCTCTCATTAAAGCTAGGGAAGAGAAATTAAAACTTGAAGCTTCTATTCCTAGGAAGTTAGAAGATGGTTGGGAGCCCATCATTAAAATGAAATTCAATGATTTTGAATGTAATGCTTTATGTGATCTTGGTGCAAGTATTTGTTATGCCTAAGAAAATTTATGATATGCTTGACTTGCCACCATTGAAGAATTGTTATTTGGATGTTAATCTTGCTGATAATGTTAAAAAGAAACCTTTGTGGAGGATTGATAATGTTCGTATTACGGTTAACAATAACCTTGTCCCCGTTGATTTTGTTGTCTTGGATATTGAATGCAATGCATCTTGTCCTATTGTGTTGGGAAGACCTTTTCTTCGAACCGTTGGTGCTGTTATTGATATGAAGGAAGGTAATATTAAATATTAATTTCCTCTCAAGAAAGGTATGGAACACTTCCTAGAAAGAGAATGAAGTTGCCTTTTGATTCTATTATTAGAACAAGCTATGATGTTGATGCTTCTTCTCTTGATGTTACTTGATTTGCACTTTCTGCGCCTAGCTGAAAGGCGTTAAAGAAAAGCACTTCTTGGGAGATAACCCAAGTTTCATTTTATTTACTGTATTGTTGAGTCTTGAAGTTGTTTACTACTGTAGCAACCTCTCCTTATCATGTTTTTGTGCCAAGTAAAGTTTTAATGCTAAAGTTGATGCTAGATTTGGATCGCTGCGCAGAAACAACATTGCTGTCTGTCACGAATTCGTACAGATCTCACTGTAGAAAAATCAAAAAAATCTGCAAATTTACGAGCGTGATACTCATATATGTACGCAACTTTCATTAGTTTTGAGTTTTTCCATTTGAGCAAGTTAAGTGCCCCTGCCAAATTCGTCTTTACGGACTGTTCTGTTTTTGACAGATTCTGCCTTTTATTTCGCATTGCCGCTTTTGCTATGTTGAATGAGTTTCTTTGTTCCATTAACTTTCAGAAGCTTTGTGCAATGTCCAGAAGTGTTAAGAATGATTGTGTCACCTCTGAATATGTGAATTTTTGATTATGCACTAACCCTCTAATGAGTTTGCTTGAAGTTTGGTGTGGAGGAAATTTTCAAGGGTCAAGAGAAGAGGATGATATACTATGATCAAGAAGAGTGAAAGGTCTAAGATTGGGGATGCCCCGGTGGTTCATCCCTGTATATTTTAAGAAGACTCAAGCATCTAAGCTTGGGGATGCCCAAAGCATCCCCTTCTTCATCGACAACATTATCAGGTCACTTCTAGTGAAACTATATTTTTATTCCATCACATCTTAATTATGTTCTTTACTTGGAGCGTCGGTTTGCTTTTATTTTTGTTTTGGTTTGAATAAAGTTTGATCCCATCATTCTTATATTGGAGATATTATGCTCCGCTTTTCATATGGAACACTTGTGTTCTTAATTGTGCTTTAATGTTCATGGCGAAGGCTGAAATTGCTTCGTTAAATTGCTATTTGGTTGGAATCAGAAAATGCTGCATATGGTTTGGAATAACTTGGCAATTGTTTGAGCTCTCATAGATCATGTTTATGCTCTTGCATCATGTAGTTTAATCTATTAATGAAGAACTACCGTAGAGCTTGTTTAATTTGGTTTGCATGATTGGTCTCTCTAAGTCTAGATATTTTCGGGTAAAGTGTTTGAACAACAAGGAAGACAGTGTAGAGCCTTATAATGCTTGCAATATGTTCTTGTGTAAGTTTTGCTGTACCTGTTCATACTTGTGTTTGCTTCAAACAACCTTGCTAGCCCAAACCTTGTACTGAGAGGAAATGCTTCTCGTGCATCCAAACACCTTGAGCCAAACCCCATGCCATTTGTGTGCACCATATCTACCTATGTGGTATTTTTCTGCCATTCCAAAGTAAATTACTTGAGTGCTACCTTTAAAATTTCATTCCTTTATCTTTGCAATATATAGCTCATGGGACAAATAGCTTAAAAACTATTGTGGTGATAAATATGTAGTTATGTGTCTTAATTCTTATAAGTTGCTTGTTGAGCGGTAACCATGTTTCGGGGACGCCATCAACTTTTTACCTTTGTTGGATATCATGTGAGATGCTATGCATGTTCGTCTTGTCTGAAGTAAGTGCGATTTCATGATCAAATGGTTTGAGTATGCATATGTTAGAGAAGAACATTGGGCAGCCAACTAAAGCCATGTATCATGGTGGAAGTTTCAGTTTGGACATACAACCTCAATCTCTTATGAGAATATTATTTGTTGTTGAATTCTTAAGCATTAAAAGAGGAGTCCATTATCTGTTGTCTATGTTGTCCCGGTATGGATGTCTAAGTTGAGAATAATCAAAAGCGAGAAATCCAATGCGTGCTTTCTCCTTAGACCTTTGTACAGGCGGCATAGAGGTACCCCTTGTGACACTTGGTTGAAACATATGTCATGTGATGATAATCCGTGTTATCCGAGCTGATTAGGACAAGGTGCGAGCACTATTAGTACTCTATGCATGAGACTTGCAACTTGTAGGAAATATTATGCATAGCACATATGAATTATTACTACCGTTGACAAAATTGTTTCTATGTTTTCAAAACAAAAGCTCTAGCACAAAAATAGTAATCCATGCTTCCCTCTGCGAAGGGCCATTGTTTTACTTTATGTTGAATCAGTTTACCCACTTCTTTCTATCTTAGAAGCAAACACTTGTGTTAACTGTGTGCATTGATTCTTACATGTTTACTTATTGCACTTGTTATATTAGTCTATGTTGACAAATATCCATGAGATATACATGTTACAAGTTGAAAGCAATTTCTGAAACTTAATCATCCTTTGTGTTGCTTCAATGCATTCTACTTTGAATTTATTGCTTATGAGTTAGCTCTTATGCAAATCTTATTGATACTTGTCTTGAAAGTACTATTCATGAAAAGTTTTGCTATATGATTGATTTGTTTAGTCATTATCTTTGTTAGCAATCTTTTGTTGAGATCACTCCATCCATCTCATATGCTTTACAATAATGTTGATCAAGATTATGTTGGTAGCATGTCACTTCAGAAATTATTTGTGTTATTGTTTACCTACTCGAGGACGAGTAGGAACTAAGCTTGGGGATGCTTGATACGTCTCAAACGTATCTATAATTTCTTATGTTCCATGCTACTTTTATGACAATACTTGAATGTTTTATACATATTTTACAGCATTATTATACATTTTCCGGCACTAACCTATTAACAAGATGCCGAAGCGCCATTGCTGTTGTTTTTGGGTTTCAGAAATCCTAGTAAGGAAATATTCTCGGAATTGGACAAAATCAAGGTGGTCCTATTTTTACGAAGCTTCCAAGACCGAGGGGAAAGGAAGTGGGGCCACGAGGCGCCGACACAACAGGGCGGCGCGGCCCAGGCCCGGCCGCGCGTGGTGTGTGGGGCCCTCGTGTGGCCCCGCGTTGCCCTTCCGCCTACTTAAAGCCTTCGTCGCGAATACCCGTACCGAGAGCCACGATACGGAAAACCTTCCAGACGCCGCCGCCCGATCCCATCTCGGGGATTCAGGAGATCGCCTCCGGCACCCCGGGAGAGGGGAATCTTCACCGGAGGGGCTCTACATCATCATGCCCGCCTCCGGATTGATACGTGAGTAGTTCATCCTTGGACTATGGGTCCATAGCAGTAGCTAGATGGTTGTCTTCTCCGCTTGTGCTATCATTGTTATAGATCTTGTGAGCTGCCTAACATGATCAAGATCATCTATTTGTAATGCTACATGTTGTGTTTGGTGGGATCCGATGAATCTAGAATACTATGTTAAGTTGATTATCAATCTATCATATATGTGTTGTTTATGTTCTTGCATGCTCTCCGTTGCTAGTAGAGGCTCTGGCCAAGTTGATACTCCAAGAGGGAGTAATTATGCTCGATAGTGGGTTCATGCCTCCATTGAATCTGGGATCGTGACAGTAGGTTCTAAGGTTGTGGATGTGCTGTTGCTACTAGGGATAAAATCGATGCTTTGTCTAAGGATATTTGTGTTGATTACATTACGCACCATACTTAATGCAATTATCTGTTGTTTACAACTTAATACTGGAGGGGTGCGGATGCTAACCTGAAGGTGGATTATTTAGGCATAGATGCATGCTGGATAGCGGTCTATGTACTTTGTCGTAATGCCCTGATTAAATCACATAGTAATCATCGTTGATATGTATTGAATCTTGATTTGTCAATTGCCCACCTGTAATTTGTTCACCCAGCATGTTAGTTATCTTATTGGAGAGACACCACTGAACTGTGGACCTCGGTCCATTCTTTTACATCTGAATACATTCTATGCAATCATTGTTTTTACTGTTCTTTGCAAACAAACACCATCTTCCACTCGATACGCTTAATCCTTTGTTTTCACAAGCCGGTGAGATTGACAACCTCACTGTTACGTTGGGGCAAAGTATCTTGATTGTGTTGTGCAGGTTCCACGTTGGCGCCGGTTTCACTGGTGTTGCGCCGCACTACACTCCTCCACCAACAACCTTCACGTGCTTCTTGGCTCCTACTGGTTCGATAACCTTGGTTTCTTTCTGAGGGAAAACTTGCTACTGTGCGTATCATACCTTCCTCTTGGGGTTCCCAACGGACGTGTACATCTACGCGCATCACCTATTCACCACTTCAGTTTGACCATCAGTTTGGGGATGACAAGTAGTGCTGAAAAGCAGCTTCGTCCCCAGCTTTCTCCACATCGTCTTCTAGAAGTAGCTCATAAACTTCACGTCACGATCAGAAACAATAGTCTTCGGGACTCCATGTAGACGTACAATCTCCCTGAAAAACAGGTCAGCAATATGCGATGCATCGTCGCTTTTGTGGCAGGCAATAAAGTGTGACATCTTAGAGAATCTATCCACTACCACAAATATAGATCGAATCATGGCCTCGTTTAGTACACGACAAACCCAACACAAAATCCATACTAATGTCTTCCCAAGGTGTAGTAGGTGTCGGTAAAGGAGTATACAAACCGTGAGGCTTCAGCTTGGACTTGGACTTGTTGCAAGTAATGCACCTCTTCACATACCTGTCCACATCCCGCCTCATCTTTGGCCAATAAAAGTGGTCAGCCAGCATGAGTAGCGTCTTCTTACGCCCAAAGTGACCCATCAAACCTCCAGCATGAGATTCCTGCAATAAGAGCAAACGCACAAACGATTCTGGAACACATAGTTTGTTAGCTCTAAACAAGAACCCATCATGTATGTGATATTTTTCCCATGCTGTACTAATAGCACACAAACGATATGGTTCAGCAAAATCATGATCAGTAGCATACAAATCACATATATAGTATCCCTAAACCAGGAATTTTAAATTCAAGTTGAGTTAATAGCATATTCTTCCTAGATAGAGCATCAGCAACAATATTATCTTTTCCCTTCTTATGCTTAATAATGTATGGAAAAGACACAATGAACTCAACCCACTTAACAAGACACTTATGCAAAGTAGATTGGGCTTTCAGATATTTTAAAGCTTCATGATCAGAATGTATGATAAATTCTTTTGGCCACAAATAATGCTGCCAAACCTCAAGAACTCTAATTAAAGCATACAATTCTTTGTCATATATTGGACAGTTCAACTTAGCACCAGAAAGTTTCTCAGAAAAATATGCAATTGGACGACCCTCTTGCATCAACACACCACCAATTCCAATACCACTAGCATCACATTCAATCTCAAATTGTTTATTGAAATCAGGAAGTGCAAGCAACGGTGCAGAAGTTAACAATCGTTTCAGTTCATCAAAAGCATGATCTTGGGCTGCGCCCCACTCAAAGACAACACCCTTTTTAGTCAAATCATTCAAAGGTGCAGCAATAGTACTAAAGTTGGGCACAAATCTTCTATAAAACCCAGCTAGACCATGAAAACTTCTTACTTGACTCACATTCATGGGAGTAGGCCAATTTTGAATAGCTTAAATTTTAGACACATCTACTTCTACTCCATGCTTAGAGACAACATAACCCAGAAATATGACCTTGTCTTTGCAAAATGTGCACTTCTCAAGATTACCATAGAGTTTATTATCACACAACACTTGCAAAACATGTCGAATATGTATAGTATGATCAGATTCATTGCGGCTGTAAATTAATATGTCATCAAAGTACACAACCACAAACTTGCCAATAAAATCACGCAAAACATGGTTCATCAGTCTCATGAAAGTGCTAGGTGCATTAGTTAACCCAAAAGGCATTACTAACCACTCATATAAACCAAATTTTGTTTTAAAAGCTGTTTTCCATTCATCCCCTTCTTTCATCCTAATTTGATGATAACCACTATGCAAATCAATTTTAGAGAAAACAGCAGCACCACTCAATTCATCTAGCATATCCTCTAAACGGGGAATAGGATGACGATATCGAATAGTAATGTTGTTTATCGCTCTACAATCTACACACATACGCCATGTACCATCTTTCTTAGGAACTAAAATAACATGAACATCACAAGTACTAAGGCTTATGCGGATATAACCTTTGTCGAGTAGCGCTTGTACTTGCTTCTGTATTTCCTTCGTCTCTTCGGGGTTCATCCTATATGGCGCCCTATTGGGCAGCGAAGCTCCAGGGATCAAATCAATTTGATGCTCAATACCACGCAATGGTGGTAGTCCTGCGGGTACCTCCTCCGGAAACACGTCGCCGAATTCCTGTAAAACATTAGAAACACCAAGAGGAAAAGGGGTCATGTCGTTAGAAACCAAAACTGTACCCCTGTACAATAGCACAAGAGGCATGGCTGTAGGATCCTCACTAAATTCTCTCATGTCTTCTTTGGTGGCTAATAAAACTAAGGAATTCACTCGCTCACTCTTCGTTATATCACTCACGACATTACAATTCTCTCGCCTATCTATAGGTGCATCCTCCAAGTTTACTTCAATTTTCTGACGAGATTCATTGACAATTTGTTGTGGTGACATAGGCTGCAAGTTTATTTTCTTGCCCTTGAACTCCAAGTGATATGTATTGGCACAGCCATTGTGTTGCACAGAACGGTCATAGAGCCAAGGCCGACCCAATAGTAGGTGACACACCGTCATAGGAACCACATCAAAATCAATGGAATCCTTATACGGTCCAATCTCAAACTCAACACGCACCATGTGGTTTACCTTCATCTCACCATTGTCGCTCAACCACTGAATATAGTATGGATGCGGGTGCGGTAGATACTTCAACTTCAGCTTGGTACACAACTCCTTGCTTGCTAAATTGCGGCAACTCCCGCCATCAATAATAACCTTGCAAGCCTTGTCAGGACCAACTAAAGCCTTTGTTTGGAACAAATTGCAACGCTGAGTAGATGCACTAGGCAACACATTTAGAGCACGCTGAGACACAACAATAGTGCGAGCATCAGACGGATATGCATCTACACCATCAGTGTCATAGTCATCATCGTCTGGAGCATATGGATCAACATCATTTCCAATCACATACTCATTGTCCTCATTGATAATCATGACTTTGCGGTTAGGACAATCTCTCTTGAAGTGACCCTTGCCACCACATGTATGACAAGCCATATCATGGTTGCGCGCAGTAGACATGCTAGAACCACTCGTACTTGCAGCAGATTCGGGCTTCTTTGTGTTGGACACATTGGAGACCGGCTTGCTAGACGGAGTAGAGTAAGGTGCGGAGCGCGTAGATGGCGCCAAAGCCGTAGGTGGGGGCACCCTAGGCGTGTAGCGCCCAGCTCCCGTAGAACGGCTTTTGATTTGCGCCGCCTCAGCCAACTGTGCTTCAGCTTCTCTTGCATGATCTAGCAACTCATTCATAGTGATGTAACTGTGATAACGAACAATGCCTTTAATATCATACTTCAAACCATGAAGAAAACGCTGCATTGTCATCTCAAGAGACTCACGGATACGGCCACGCTGCATAAGCATCTCCATCTCCATGAAGTATTCGTCAACAGTATTCACACCTTGTCTCAATAGGGTCAACTTATCATATATTGTACGCAAATAATTAGTGGGAACGAAACGAGCGGTCATAATGGTCTTCATCTCACGCCATGTACGAACGGGCAGCTCGTTTTTTTCTTGACAAGTACGTGTAACTCCATCCCACCAACGTAAGGCATAGCCATCAAATTCCGAAGAAGCAAGCTTGACCTTCCTATCTTCAGTATAATCATGTAAGCGCCATAACTTCTCAATCTTGAGCTCCCAAGTGAGGTATTCTTCAACATCATCCCCTCCTTCAAACTTGGGTATGGAGAACTTGGGTTTACCCAATCCATCTTCTTCCTCAAACCCGCGACCTGGACGTCGGAGTTCAGCAAATCCACGAGCGCGGTTACCACGCGCAGCACCACGATTAGCATTAGGTGCGTCATCTTCTGCTTCGTCTTCGTCTTCTTGTTGCTGTTGGTGTGTCAGATTGTCAACAGCCAGATGCAAAGCTTGAAGACTGCGCTGGATATCCGTCATTTGATCTTTCATTGTAGTGACGGTCTCACTAGTAGCATCCAGCTTTTGGGAGATCCCTTGGACCGTTCCCCTAAGCTCATCATCCTGAATGCAGAATTCACATCGCATCTCATTACGAAGAGCTTCATACTCCCTCCATGTGATGATATCAGCAGAATTCTTGTTTTCCTGGTTAACAAGTTTAGCATCACTAGCAGACATGGTTAGTAGATTAGTGCACTAAATCAAAAATATATGGTGGTACTCTCACAACTCACTCAAAACTGATAAGAAAAGGAAATCTTACCGCTCCAAAGTGAATTAGTGTTGCTTACCACTTGTAGTAACAACTAGTGCACGGATGTAGCGAAGCGAATATCAAGGGTATAAAGCAATCACACGACAAAGCAGGATATATGTGGGGCTGTAGGTAGGCTACCTATTTGCACCAATAACAAGCTCTAGCGCTGACCGTATACAACCAAAGATACTCACACAAGGCGAAAAATGTGGCAATGCAACTATTTGGATGAAAGGTTGCAATGCCCTCGAGAGACACCAGCAAAGCTCAACGAAACAGGCACAAGATTGCTCAACTACAGGTGCAGAAAAGTAAACTAGGCCTTCACTTGATCTTACTAGCACTTCACACTTTTTTTTGGATTTTCTTTTTGTAACACACGCAACTATGTAGCTCTTTTTGCTTTTATTTTTATTTTATGACTCAACTCCTTGATAACACAGCCAACAGATAATGCAAAGCACCAAAACCCTAATAGCAGCCTGTCGAGCGGTAAAACTAGTCTCTTCTGGGGAAGTTCCTAGTCACGTATATCGAAAGGCTGTGGCTATGGTTTGGACAAACACACTGTATGCTATGTGGACTCGGAGCAACAAAAACTGACTCTAGATGAAAGCGGAAACACAAACCCTAACAATACTAGATGGAAGAAAATGATACGCAAAAACAACTACGAAAAGCAACTAAAACTCGAAATTAGTGCAATCTAAAGCTATGGCAAACCCTAACCCTAATATTTTTGGCTTTTTCTGGATAGGAAACACTAACAACTCAACTATGGGGTGGATTGTGGATGGCTTACCGAGGAAACCCGAGAATCTGATACCAATATGATATGGGGTGGCCCGATCTTCTCAGTAAGCAATGGTGGTGATGATGATCACGGGATGATGGCAGCGGAGATAACTTGATGAAGTGGAAGATAAGTTGTATGACGCAACGAGATCTCTCGATTGGTCCCTGTCGCCAATGGAACAGCTCTCAACCCTGCAAGATATTCGCAACTCCACACACTTGCGCACGTAGCCGCCGACCACGAAGCGGTAAGTTGCAACCGTCTAATTCCCAATGGAACAACAGATCACACAAGACAGGGGCTCAACACCAAATCAATGCAATATGGTGTAGAGATTCAATAGAGTTGCAAAGCAATCAACTATGAACTAGGGTTTATCTTAAACGTGGTCTAAACCTAATTGGGGGCGTCCTGGGCACTTATATAGGGGTTCAAGACGACCTCAGGTCGAAAAGATACAAAAATAACCGACCCAGAATAGATCTGGTCGAGACAGACTCGGACTCGGCCGGTCTGGGGGCCGGTCGACCGGGCCTGGGACCGGCCGGTCCGGTTTGGACCGGGCCGGGCCGGGTGGGACCCGGTTAGACCGGGCTGATCCGGCGTGGGAGCCGGTCGGACCGGGCCTGGGGCCGGTCGACCCGGCGGCACGGCCGGTTGACCGGGCTGGGCGCCGGCCTGAACATCTCCTCTCGCGCATGCCTCCCGCTCCTCCCTCGTGCGTCCATGGGATGTCTTCATGTCCATCTCCATGTCCAGCTTCACGTCCACCTTCTTGTCCAGCTGCTCCTCTCCTCCTCGTGCGATGCTTGCTCCTTCTTCATACCTGATCATATATAAGTAATACGACTTAGGCAGTATAAAGTTCTCATCGATCAAAGTATCACTTTGGAACAAGTTCACCTGTTGTTTAAGTAGCTTCGCACGGGCTCGTGTTATTGGTCCAATCCTAACTTCATTGGACTTGAGCTTCACAGCAGGATCATCTTCAACTTGTAATGACGGAGGTAGTAGTGAGGTAGGTATGTCCTCATCAACGTATCAGATATCATCAAGGTTGAGAAGGGCAAGTTCAAGATGAGCATATCAAAGATATCATACTTGAAGCTTGTTGTCCACTTGGTGATAATGGATATGTGAAGATGTGCCTCAATGGAGCTACCCCATAATGGTGTATGGGGGAGCAACAGTGAGTCCTCACGAAGCAACAACGATCAAGCGAGTCATTCCGGCTTGAGTGGAGCTTGAAGCGTCATCATCAAGATCAAGCGGGATGCCCAAGGCAAAGTTATGGTGTTGCTGTGTTTTCCTTTTACCGGTCTTAAGGTGGTTGTTGAGAGACCAGGTTATAGGATAGATAGCCGCACTATCAAGAGGGTTTTTTGGTTTTGTAACTTGATCGCATCGTCTTAGGGAGCTCAGTCCTTTGTATCCATATTATTGTTGCTTATTGGTATTTCTCTGTGTGAGGTTCTTGAGCTTTTGCTAGATTTTCAACAAGCCAAAGTTCATCGGAGACGGAATTCGTATGCATCTTCCTTTGCGTTTTCGAGTTTGGAGGTCTCACCGTTTCTTCTTTTAGGGAGGTTTCATACCTCTCCTTATTTGATATTTTGCCTCTAGATCTTTCTTGGATCTTATATCTTCTATTATATAGAGCTTGTTCTTAGCTTCTCAAAAAGCCCAAGTTTGCTAAAATCAGAGTCCGAATGTAAAAGTTATCATCGTTTTTGTATTCTGTCTGGAATTCCAGTGTAGAAACCGGTGGTGCTGGTTTCCCCACCGAAATCATTCCGGCATGCTGGATTGTCTCCGGTAAATCCCGAATGGCGTACCAGTACGTCATTCCAACGAAACTGAAATGATTCCGGCAAGCCGAAATGATTCCTGTGTAGAATCCGGCGCTGCCAGAATTTTTCCAGCAGACAGACTGGATGCTCTTTTTTCCCCCCAAATGGCCATATTTTGAGGGGCTATAAAAGGGGCTTCTTCCCCAAAGGTTTTGTAGGGTTCTTGATCTTATTTTCTCCTACCATTGTTGACCTTCTTGAGCTTGCTTCCTCTCTAATCCCTCCTATGATTCTTGCATATTTCTGATGGCTTTGAAAGAGGAGATCTAGATCTAGAACCTCCACCAATCTTTTCCTCCTCTAAGTGAGGGGAACTCTTGGGATCTAGATCTTGGTGTCATTGGTTGACCTCTACCATTGTTCTTCCTCTCTAGTTCCTCCATAGAATTTGTTGCTTTGGTGGGATTTGAGAGAGAAGGATTTGAGCATTTTTCTTGGTGTTCTTTGTTTGCATCCTTGCATAGTGTTGAGCTCTCTAATACAATTACTTCGAGTGAGAGACCGTGAGCTTGTTACTCTTGGAGGGGTGACCTCCTAGTTGGCTTGGCGGTTGGTGCTCCAGTGACCTCCTCGTGGAAGATTGTGAAGAGGCCCGAGCTTCTCCTTCGTGGAGCTTGTGAAGTGGTTGTGGAGCTTGCTATCTCCGGAGTGGAGGAAAAGGTAGCCATAAGGGAAAGGCTTTTTTCCTTCGTGGTATTGTCCTGGAGAAGAAGGTGACCCTTCGTGGCGTTCGGGAGACCTTCGTGGTAGCTCACATCTCTCCAACGTGACGTACCTCACCTTGTGTGGGGGAACACGGGAATACATCTTCATCGCCGCGTGCCTCGGTTATCTCTATACTCAAGTTTACTTTCCTTGTTATAGCCATCATGCTTGATGTACTTATATATTGGTACCACTTGTGTTACATATGTCTTGTGCCTATCTTGCTTAGCTTGAGTTGTTGTTGTTGTTGCACTTAGTTGAGCCTAGCATATTTAGCTTTTGTGGTTGTAAAATAAATGTTAGCTTAATTCCGCATTCTTACAAGCCAAATCCGTAATAGTTTGTAAAACGCCTATTCACCCACCCCCTCTAGGCGACATCTCGTCCTTTCATCCCTCACCTCTTCTCCCTCATTTCTCCTTCATCTCTTCCTCTTCCTCACCCTGTCCCTCACCTCTTCTTCCTTCCTCTCCCTCACCTTCGCCCCGCCATAATGGCTACGCGGTCCATCGTCTCACTTGGTCCCGCCCTGCCATGGATGATGGCGACCGGCGAACCCCTCCTTCGTCCCTTCCATTAACGCCGACGACCGACCATGCTCCTGCTCCCTACCTCCTGATGATGGTGAGCACCTTAAACAGTGGGGGATCCAACCATGCTCCTTCACTCTACCTCTCGAGACGATGAGCACCTTCTAAAAATGTGCGGGGGCGGGGCGGGGGGGGGTAATCGTAAAACTGCCTCATATCTGGAACTAGATTTGAGGTTTTAAAAGAATTTGAAAAAAAATTACCCGTGCCGCACCATGTGATGCGCCATGGCTATGTATTGTATATTAGCCATGGCGCACCATGTAGTGCACCATGGCTAACTAATAGCCATGGCACGGTAGTCGTGGTGCACCGTATTGCACTGTAGTGCGCCACAGGTAGCAAAAATAGGTGCGCGACGGATAGGCTTTTTCTGTAGTAGTGTGCCCTTTGTAGCCCTAACTGTTGCAGCAGATCGAGCACCCCGGCCAGAGGTCGGATCAAGAAGGCGCAGCCACCAGTGTGAGAACGAGTGTGGATTTCGTCAGCATATATGTAGGTCACTCTCTCCTAGCCATCCAAATATGTTTGAAATGTACATGAATCTTGGTGGGTCCCACTGTAAAGTTTATATGAGCCAATGGCTAACACATGTGAACCCTGGCCCAACATATAATAATCCTAGGCACAACAAAAAGACGAAGATAGAGGGTTACCTCAACATATGTTGACTCAAACAAATCCCATGTGAGAACCGCACAAGGATGCAACCGTCTCGGCCCTCCCAGACTCCTCTATCCCATATAAGACCGAAAATTGCCCAGATCCAGGTCCCTGCATCCCAGCCAACTCGCCTCGAGCAACACAAAGCCACCGTTGGACGACACCTCTAGGTTCCACCGCCTCTCCTTGCTCAACCTGCACCATAATTCCGCTGCTCCTCCATGCTTTGTCATCAACCGTGATCGGCCCACCCAGCTTCGCCGCCTCGAATCACTGCACCAGCTCGCCCCCTCAGCCCCTTCGCCTTCGTTGGCTGGGCACCGGCACCACTGCCAATTCTGGCGTGGCGGCAACAACCAGAGAAGCTTGATACAGGAGAGGTGTTTTCTAGGATTTGGAGGGGGCCTCCGGAGCCGTCGGGAGGCATAAGTAGGGTTGAATGGGCTACCACCGCAACTATCTCCACGAAATTTGTTCTCCTCACTATGTGTCATGACACCGTTGACCATCCTGGCTAAAGTCGTGTCACGCGACAAGTTGTGTTGGCCTAGTTCGGCGGTCTGGTCGTATTCTGGCCACTCACCCTGAAGTTGATCACCAACAGCTCATGCGGGCGCATGCCTTGGCGAGAATATCCGTCGGCATCATGTGGATGTCCAACCTGCTTACTATGAGTCCATGCGATGGATCAGATTGTCAGCGAGTGTGCTCAGGCTGTCCTCATTGCCGGTCGTGCGAGGCTGCACGACACTCAATATGCTAGTATCGGCATGACCAACGACTCAGTTGCAATTTTTTTAGAACAAATCGTACTCCCCCGTTTAAAAATATAAAATGTTGAAGCATTTTGTTTGGTTCGTCTATTTTAGTTTGTATCTAGTTTATTTTTATAGGTTCAGTTACTCACTTTGGTTTGTATATATTCTACTTTAATCTAGGAAAAAGAGCCCGACTCCCGTGTCGCCTCTCTCTGGCGGCCCGGGAGACCCCAACCCTATCCACTGGCGGGCGGCCGCCCTCGTCTCCCCCACCGCCTCTGCCGCTGGCTGGGTCCACGGTGGTGGTGGACCTCGTTCCCAAAGGGGATGGGGGCCTCCGGCTGTCCCTCGCGGTGGCGGAGTACTGGATCCCGGGGTGGCGGCCTTGATCGGTGGTGGCGGGTGAGGCTCGGGACTCCCTCGGCTACGCGGCACGAAGAAGATCAAGCCAAGGCGGCGCTGCTCCGACGGTCTGGTGCCTTTGGCCTGGATGACTGCATGGTGCTACGGCGGCTTGATGGTGGCGGCTCTCCTCCCTGGTGGCGCGCTTCGGCAATGGCCGGTGCGCCGGACTCCCGAGGTGCTGCGCGGCCGTGGGTGGTGGGCTGATCTAGGTGGTGTGCCCTGCCGGCAGTGGAGGGAGGGGTGGGGGCTGTTACCTGCCAAAACCCACCGGCGGGCAATGGTTAAGCAACACGAAGAGCCGGGAGGCTCCCAAGGCCGCTTAGTGGACCCTGGCACCTCGCGTCGTCCCGCAAATCTTCCAGCCACGTCCTGGCGGTTGCTAGGGCGTGCCACCTGACCTAGACCCGATCAGGAAGGTGTTAGAGTGCTTCGATTGTTCCTGCATGGTAGACACGTAAACATTAAATACGAGCCCTATCGGCTCTCAGGTTTCCCTGTGGATCGGCTCAACGATCGCCCCATGGTTCACGATGGATTTGCAATGGCATGGGGATCCTGCTTGATCAAAGCTAAAACGATCCACGACAGTTTAGGGTTTTCACCGCATAACCGGAACGTCCTACGCGTGATCGGGCCTAGCAGATACGGAAGATGATGAAAACTACCCCTACAAGAGGCCTAAAAACCAACGTTACGTCAATTCCCGGATCATCCCTTGTAGGAACGGTAAACAACACCTAACGCACTACCGGATCGTCCGACCCAACATAAGGCCTAACTATGCAGATATTAAACTAATCCTTGCGGAGCAAGGAGCAACTATAACGGATCGGATCTACTAAGTAACGAGCAAGCAAGATGCTGCCCTTACACCCGTAAAGGTGTAAGGGCAGCTAGGTGTCGAGGGACGGCATTGCCAGATATGCACGAGAAAGCATCAATGCAAGCCCCTAAACACCTAATGATAAGTAGTACTGCTCGCCATCAACAAGGCTTCAGCACGAGCAGTACAAGGTAGACGAATAAACGTATAGTGCCTAGATCGCTAGATGCGATCTAGGCAGCATGGTGCTTACCCGGGAGAAACCCTCGAAGGAAGGGGTGGCGATGCGCCTGATTTGTGTTTGTTGGAACGATGATTGTCCTCCTTTCTCGTTAACCCTAGATACATATTTATAGTCCAAGGGACTTTCTAATTGAGGCGTGCACCTAACCGTGCACGGGCCAGACTCTATCTTTTAATTCTAAATTACAATGCGATCTACTATATTATAGATACACGGGCAATTTAGCCCAAACTCTTAGCGTGAGGCCGCTTCAAAGACAATCCACGTGTAATCTTCTAAGCCCATCTTCACTTACGGCCCATCTCCTGATTTGGCCAAAATCGGGTGGTAACACATGCCCCCTGGTTTTGATAATGATAATTGCAAAACCATCTGTCTCCTTCGAAGGGTCATGTCGTGGCAGAGCAGAACCGTCGCAGTATTCTTCATGATGACGTCTTGCCTTCTCAACTTCTCTGCACGATTTGTCTGGCACCACGTCCTCGGAAACTGCTTAGGCATTAAATCGCTATAACCCTTTTTATTTGGCCACTTCCTGTAGTTCCCCTCTTCATCCCCCTGCTCCACAGTAGCCATCGGCAAACCAAAAAAAAACCCTCCTTAGTCCCCATGGACTCTTCCTCCTCCTCCGTTTCCTCTGGCCTGTCTCTCCAGTCCTCCTCCTCCAGCGAGCTCGAGCAGGAGGTCGATTGATGGCCATCTACGAGGCCCGCGCCCAGTATTGGGACGCGCGGGACTGGGACTTCTCCAACGAGTCGGAAGACGACGAACCCCTCACCGACGGGGAAGAAGACCTTCAGTTCCTCATTGACGGGGAGCTGGAAGCAACAAGCGAGGACGACCTCTTCCCCTGGGAAGGGAACTTTTCCTCCGACGAGGAGGAAGAAGAGGAGGAAGAAGACGACGACGACTCCCTCGAGGGTCACCCAACAGCGAAACGCCTCCGCATGTGGTGGGACGACGACGACATCGATTATGAAGAAGAGGGTGAAGCTCCCGCAGAGGGCTACGGGAGCAGCGACGAGGAGCCCGTCGGCAGCAGCGCCGATGGGAGCTCCGAGGATGATGATGAGGCAGTGACGGCCCGTAGACTAGGATCTACTAGTGTAGGCCTAGCAGTAGTAGATTGGTCAACAGACCCTTCTTTTGTTCTCCCTTTCTTAAGCAATCGGCTCTTCCCTTGTAAGAAATCTGGTTTATCAATGAAGAATTTCTCCAACTTGATTTTACCGATTCTTTTTTTATGCTAATTTAGCCGATTGTCAACTCGATCAATTTTTAATGAGCCGATCTCCACGCATCGATCCCCCCATGATCCGCTCTTCATCTTTTTGACATCGGAGTGATCGTGAGCTTGGTCAATGCTCAATAAGTCAATGTCCGCGGGACCAGCCGATGACTCTCCAATCGGCTTCTAAAAACAGAGCATCCACGAGGCCAGCTGCCCCCCGAGCCTCAGTCGAGGTGAAAACAGTGATGAGGACCCGTAATTTAGACAAACAGTCCCGGGCTTGATCACGTCTGAAAGAGATATCACGCAGGGCCAACCAGCCGATCACCTTTCTCCCATTATCGGCCGATACTTTAAATGATCACCCATAGCTCAATGAACAACAGGCTGTCTTGGATGCCAACTCTCTCCTGACAGCACTGCCAAACTGGCAATGAGGCAACTTTGAACACTTGTACTAGAGTCGATGGCCGTGCATCGGCTTTGCACCATGAGACACCTCAAACAGGATCATGACTCTTACCAGCCAACCCAGCGGGCTGGTAATCTGGTTTTGGGCAGGTGTCTACAATAGAGCTCTGGGCTTGTCACTCAATTGACTTGTATGCGGAAACTGATATTTTTGCGACATCAGCGCCATCCCTCAGACAAGTTGTGATGCAGAGCCAGCCGATTCCGAAAAAATCGGCTTCCTATAGCGAAGGATCCTTCAGGGCAAACTGCCCCCCGAGCTTCTTCCGTTCAAGTCCTGCGCCTTGCTGATCAGATTGGCTCATCATCTTTGGCAGGCTGATGCAACTCCTGGTGAGGATGTTTCCTGATGCTCTCCCCAACTTTGGTCGCAACAACCTTTGACAGTAACGCCGACCAAGTCACCACCTTAGCCAAACCTTGATCAAAAAATGCCATAGCCGATTGCTTCATCATCGACTGTCCTCCTGGTCTTAGAAGAGACATGCTCCTTCGTCGGGCTCACCCTTAACCTGAACTGCATGTTTGTGCTGCTCCATTGTTGATCGGGTCGTGATCCCTTAAACTTGCCCCAACCGATGTGCCAACACATGTCTGCCGCTAAGCTTGCTGGACTTGGAGGTTTGCTAACGGAGCCACCAACAATTCCACTGAGGAGAGCCGCCGGTGTGTTTGTCCTTCAGTAGAGCCTCGCTACTTGATGACTGCTCCATTAGGCTTCTGCTTGTAACGGTCGTATCCCTTGAGTCGATGGCCATGCATCGGCTTTGAATTCTTAAGTCGATGTCTACGCATCGGCTGTGCTCAAAATTTTTGGATTTTCCATTTTTTACGGCCGATTTGCTTACGTATCGGCCCCCATATTTGAGCTGTATCCTCTGTCTCATCCATCTATGTGCCCCCGAGCCGATTCTGTCAAGTAATTGATGGTATCGGCTTTTCAGGCATCTGTTGGATCAATGTTGAACACAGACAAAGGTATGTTGAGGATAGTTTTGGCCGATTGCCAGAATCGGCCTCCTGTTCCGTTGCAATGCTTTGACGATGGTTTGCAACTTCTTGGATTTCCACTTGTAGCTACGTGACGTGTTGGAGATAAGATCCTTTGCTTTTTTATTTTTTATTTTTTTTGAGGGCCGATCGCAGGGATCGGCCTTGCCACGTATGTCCAATGTCTTGGACGTGCTACTCTGTCTGGACCACGGACACCATGTTTGTGTCAGCCGATGCCTCTACATCGGCATCAGCCGATGCCTGTGCATCGGCTTTCGCCTGTTTGGGGCGCCATACTTTCTTTGGCGGGCGCGCCTTTGTCCCCAATGTTTGCTGAATTTTCACGGCCAGATCGGGCCGCGCTCTTCTCAGCGTGTACAGGTACTGTGCCTCGGCTTCTTCCAAGTTTCGCAGCCGCTGCACCCTACGCTTCTGAGAATGGCTGAGTCCATCAGGGCACCACCTTGGTCGGTGATACCTATCTTCTTCTCCATCTGACTCCTCAAAGTCTTCTTCTTGAGATGACTTAGCTCGTTTGTGATGAGGTGGGAGAGGCCCTAGACGCTCGAACACTGACACTTCACTTGTCCTCCTCCTTTGCTGTTTGCATTTTGGGCAATTCTCGATTGTTGGCAATCGGCTCATTCCTGAGTCCCAGCAATGTTTGAAGAAAGGACAGTCCCAGTGCTTATCCACGTTGTCTTGTTCCCTTGACCTCCCTCTAGCGCGACGTTCGTACCCGTCGTTGTCCCTGTCGTGCTGACGATACCTCCGTTTTCCGCATCACCGACGATATCTTTCGTCGTCTTCGTCGTAAACGCGCCGACGTCGGTCGTACTGCTGCTCATATTTGTTGAGGAGATGCACGGAGAGTGGGCGCTGATACCGTATGCTTCTCACCTCCTCCTCGGTTAGGTACCGTCTATCATCATCTTGGGGCCGGTCGCGTGGAACGGCCTCTTCTTTATCTTCGCCACGAGAGTGGCTGTTCTCTGCTTTGTTCGCGCCATGGCGGTTTACCAGCCCTGCCATGTTAACACTAAAGGAAAACCCTGGCTCCCTTATGGAGTGGCTGAGATCTACCGTGTTGACGCCATGCGACAGACGCGTGTCTCCTTTGAGCTTGATGCTGTGAGAACGGGTTGTCTCAAAGGAGCCGATGAGCTCGGCTTCACAGATGGCCTTCAGCTCATCGTATTTCTTCTTGTGCTCCGCAGGGAGATCCTTGTATGTGATCTGTTCCTCTGCCATCTCGGATGTCGGTGTTGACGTGGATGTTGCAGAAGATGTCCCACCGGGCGTGCCAGAATGTGTTACCTGCCAAAACCCACCGGCGGGCAATGGTTAAGCAACACGAAGAGCCGGGAGGCTCCCAAGGCCGCTTAGTGGACCCTGGCACCTCGCGTCGTCCCGCAAATCTTCCGGCCACGTCCTGGCGGTTGCTAGGGCGTGCCACCTGACCTAGACCCGATCAGGAAGGTGTTAGAGTGCTTCGATTGTTCCTACATGGTAGACACGTAAACATTAAATACGAGCCCTATCGGCTCTCAGGTTTCCCTGTGGATCGGCTCAAAGAGCCGATCGCCCCATGGTTCACGATGGATTTGCAATGGCATGGGGATCCTGCTTGATCGAACAAAGCTAAAACGATCCACGACAGTTTAGGGTTTTCACCGCATAACCGGAACGTCCTACGCGTGATCGGGCCTAGCAGATACGGAAGATGATGAAAACTACCCCTACAAGAGGCCTAAAAACCAACGTTACGTCAATTCCCGGATCATCCCTTGTAGGAACGGTAAACAACACCTAACGCACTACCGGATCGTCCGACCCCAACGTAAGGCCTAACTATGCAGATATTAAACTAATCCCTGCGGAGCAAGGAGCAACTATAACGGATCGGATCTACTAAGTAACGAGCAAGCAAGATGCTGCCCTTACACCCGTAAAGGTGTAAGGGCAGCTAGGTGTCGAGGAACGGCATTGCCACGTGATACGCGTAGATGCACACGTCCGTTGGGAACCCCAAGTGGAAGGTATGATGCGTATAGAAGCAAGTTTCCCTCAGTATGAAACCAAGGTTTAATCGAACCAGTAGGAGCCAAGAAGCACGTTGAAGGTTGATGGTCGCGAAATGTGATGCGGCGCAACACCGGGATTCCGGCGCCAACGGGAACCTGCACAACACAACCAAAGTACTTTGCCCCAACGAAACAGTGAGGTTGTCAATCTCACCGGTAACAAAGGATTAAACGTATCGAGTGGAAGATGTTTGCAAAGAAAACAGTAAAACACAATTGCAGATTGTATGCTATGTAAAGAATAGGACCGGGGTCCACAGTTCACTAGAGGTGTCTCTCCCATAAGATAAAAGCATGTTGGGTGAACAAATTACAGTCGGGCAATTGACAAATAGAGAAAGGCATAACAATGCATATACATGATATGATAAATATAGTGAGATTTAATTGGGCATTACGACAAAGTACATAGACCGCCATCCAACTGCATCTATGCCTAAAAAGTCCACCTTCAGGTTATCATCCGAACCCCATTCAGTATTAAGTTGCTAAGCAACAGACAATTGCATTAAGTATGGTGCGTAATGTAATCGACAACTACATCCTTAGACATAGAATCAATGTTTTATCCTAGTGGCAACATCACATCACAACCTTAGAACTTTCTGTCACTGTCCCATGTGTCAATGAAGGCATGAACCCACTATCGAGCATAAATACTCCCTCTTGGAGTTAAGAGTAAAAACTTGGCCAGAGCCTCTACTAATAACGGAGAGCATGCAAGATCATAAACAACACATAAACAATAGATTGATAATCACCATAATCATAGTATTCTCTATCCATCGGATCCCGACAAACACAACATATAGTATTACAGATAGATGATCTTGATCATGTTAGGCAGCTCACAAGATCCAACAATGAAGCACAACAAGGAGAAGACGACCATCTAGCTACTGCTATGGACCCATGGTCCAGGGGTGAACTACTCACTCATCACTCCGGAGGCGACCATGGCGGTGTAGACTCCTCCGGAGATGAATCCCCTCTCCGAGGGTTGCGGAGGCGATCTCCTGAATCCCCGAGATGGGATTCGCGGCGGCGGCGTCTCTGGAAGGTTTCCGTATCGTGGCTCTCGGTACGGGGTTTCGCGACGGAGGCTTTAAGTAGGCGGAAGGGACGCGGGGGGCCACACGAGGGCCCCACACCCTAGGTCGGCGCGGCCAGGGCTTGGGCGCGCCGCCCTATGGTGTCGGCGCCTCATGGCCCCACTTTCTTCCCTCTTCGGTCTTGGAAGCTTCGTGCAAAAATAGGACCCTGGGCGAAGATTTCGTCCAATTCCGAGAATATTTCCTTACTAGGATTTCTGAAACCAAAAACAGCAGACAACAACGGCTCTTCGGCATCTTGTTAATAGGTTAGTTCAGAAAATGCATAAATATGACATATAATGTGCATAAAACATGTAGGTATCATCAATAAAGTAGCATGGAACATAAGAAATTATCGATACGTTGGAGACGTATCGGCATCCCAAGCTTAGTTCTGCTCGTCCCGAGCAGGTAAAACGATAACAAAGATAATTTCTGATGACATGCCATCATAATCTTGATCATACTATTTGTAAATATATGTAATGAATGCAGCGATCAAAACAAAGGTAATGACATGAGTAAACAAGTGAGTCATATAGCAAAGACTTTTCATGAATAGTACTTCAAGACAAGCATCAATAAGTCTTGCATAAGAGTTAACTCATAAAGCAATAAATCAAAGTAAAGGTATTGAAGCAACACAAAAGAAGATTAAGTTTCAGCGGTTGCTTTCAACTTATAACATGTATATCTCATGGATATTGTCAACATAAAGTAATATAACAAGTGCAATATGCAAGTATGTAGGAATCAATGCACAGTTCACAAGTGTTTGCTTCTTAAGGTGGAAGGAGATAGGTAAACTGACTCAACAATAAAAATAAAAGAATGGTCCTTCAAAGAGGAAAGCATCGATTGTTGTATTTGTGCTAGAGCTTTTATTTTGAAAACATGAAACAATTTTGTCAACGGTAGTAATAAAGCATATGAGTTATGTAAATTATATCTTACAAGTTGCAAGCCTCATGCATAGTATACTAATAGTGCCCGCACCTCGTCCTACTTAGCTTGGACTACCGGATCTTCGCATGCCATGTTTCAACCAAGTGTCACAAAGGGGTACCTCCATGCCGCCTGTACAAAGGTCTAAGGAGAATGCTCGCATTTTGGATTTCTCGCTTTTGATTATTCTCAACTTAGACATCCATACCGGGACAACATGGACAACAGATAATGGACTCCTCTTAAATGCATAGCATGTAGCAATGATTATTATTCTCATATGAGATTGAGGATATATGTCCAAACTGAAACTTCCACCATGATTCATGGCTTTAGTTAGCGGCCCAATGTTCTTCTCTAACAATTTTGCATGCTCCAACCACTAAAATGATAGATCCTTCAGACAAGACGGACATGCATAGCAACTCACATGATATTCAACAATAGTTGATGGCGTTCCCCAAGCATGGTTATCGCACAACAAGCAACTTAATAAAATATAAAGTGCATAAGTACATATCCATACTACGATAGTTTTTAAGGCTATTTTGTCCCATGAGCTATATATTGCAAAGGTGAATGATGGAATTTTAAAGGTAGCACTCAAGCAATTTACTTTGGAATGGCGGAGAAATACCATGTAGTAGGTAGGTATGGTGGACACAAATGGCATAGTAGTTGGCTCAAGGATTTTGGATGCATGAGAAGTATTCCCTCTCGATACAAGGTTTAGGCTAGCAAGGTTATTTGAAGCAAACTCAAGGATGAACCGGTGCAGCAAAACTCACATAAAAGACATATTGTAAACATTATAAGACTCTACACCGTCTTCCTTGTTGTTCAAAACTCAATACTAGATATTATCTGGACCTTAGAGAGACCAAATATGCAAATAGAATTTTAGCAAGCTCTATGTATTTCTTCATTAATGGGTGCAAAGTATATGATGCAAGAGCTTAAACATGAGCACAACAATTGCCAAGTATCACATTATCCAAGACATTTTAGAATTACTACATGTAGCATTTTCCAATTCCAACCATATAACAATTTAACGAAGAAGAAACTTCGCCTTGAACATTATGAGTAAAGCCTAAGGACATATGTGTCCATATGCAACAGCGGAGCGTGTCTCTCTCCCACAAAGTGAATGCTAGGATCCATCTTATTCAAACAAAAACAAAAACAAAAACAAACCGACGCTCCAAGTAAAGAACACAAGATGTGACTGAATAAAAATATAGTTTCAGGGGAGGAACCTGATGATGTTGTCGATGAAGAAGGGGATGCCTTGGGCATCCCAGAGCTTAGACGCTTGAGTCTTCTTAGAATATGCAGGGTGAACCACGGGGCATCCCCAAGCTTAGAGCTTTCACTCCTCTTGATCATAGTATATCATTCTCCTCTCTTGACCCTTGAAAACTTCCTTCACACCAAACTTCAAGCAAACTCATTAGAGGGTTAGTGCACAATTAATAATCCACACATTCAGAGGTGACACAAACATTCTTTACACTTCTGGACATTGCATAAAGCTACTGGACATTAATGGATCAAAGAAATAAATCCAACATAGCAAAAGAGGCAATGCGAAATAAAATGCAGAATCTGTCAAAAACAGAACAGTCCGTAAAGACGAATTTAAAACTGGCACCAGACTTGCTCAAATGGAAAAACTCAAAACTAATGAAAGTTGCGTACATATCTGAGGATCACGCTCGTAAATTGGCAGATGTTTTCGAATTTTCTACAGAGAACTGTGCCCAGATTCGTGACAGACAGCAATGCTGTTTCTGCGCAGCGATCCTAAATATAACATCAACTTTAACATAGAAACTTTACTTGGCACAAAAACATGATAAGGAGAGGTTGCTGCAGTATTAAACAACTTCCAAGACTCAACAAAACAAAAATTGCTGTAGTAAAAACATGGGTTGTCTCCCATAAGCTCTTTTCTTTAACGCCTTTCAGCTAGGCGCATAAAGTGCAAATCAAGTAACATCGAGAGTAGAAGCATCAACATCATAACTTGTTCTAATAATAGAATCAAAAGGCAACTTCATTCTCTTTCTAGGGAAGTGTTCCATACCTTTCTTGAGAGGAAATTGATATTTAATATTACCTTCCCTCATATCAATAACAGCACCAACGGTTCGAAGAAAAGGTCTTCCCAACACAATAGGACAAGATGCATTGCATTCGATATCCAAGACAACAAAATCAACGGGGACAAGGTTATTGTTAACCGTAATGCGCACATTATCAATCCTCCCCAAAGGTTTCTTTTTAACATTATCGGCAAGATTAACATCCAAATAACAATTCTTCAATGGTGGCAAGTCAAGCATATCATAAATCTTTTTAGGCATAACAGAAATACTTGCACCAAGATCACATAAAGCATTACATTCAAAGTCATTGAATTTCATTTTAATGATGGGCTCACAACCATCTTCTAACTTTCTAGGAATAGAAGTTTCAAGTTTTAGTTTCTCTTCTAGCTTTTATGAGAGCATTTGTAATATGTTTTGTAAAGGCTAAATTTATAGCACTAGCATTAGGACTTTTAGCAAGTTTTTGTAAGAACTTTATAACTTCAGAGATGTGGCAATCATCAAAATCTAAATCATTATGAGCTACAGCAATTGGATCATTGTTCCCAAGGTTGGAAAATTTCAGCAGTTTTATCACAAGCAGTTTTCAGCAGTTTTAGCAATTTCGCAGTTTTGTACGCTTTGCACTAGGAGTAGAAACATTGCCAACACCAATTATTTTACCATTGATAGTAGGAGGTGCAGCAACATGTGAAGAATTAGCATTACTAGTGGTGGTGATAGTCCAAACTTTAGCTATATTATTCTCTTTAGCTAGTTTTTCATTTTCTTCTCTATCCCACCTAGCACGCAATTCAGCCATTAATCTTATATTCTCATTAATTCTAACTTGGATGGCATTTGCTGTAGTAGTAATCTTATTATCAATATCATTATTAGGCATAACTTTCAATTTTAAAAGATTAACATCAGAGGCAAGCCTATCAACTCTAGAAGCAATAGTATCAATTTTATCAAGCTTCAGATTTGTTAAAAGCAGTTTGTGTACTAATAAATTCTTTAAGCATGGCTTCAAGACCAGAGGGTACACTTCTATTATTATTGTAAGAATTCCCATAAGAATTACCATAACCATTACCATTAGCAGAAGGATATGGCCTATAGTTATTACCAGAGTTGTTCCTATAAGCATTGTTGTTGAAATTATTGTTTTTAATGAAATTCACATCAACATTTTCTTCTTGAGCAACCAATGAAGCTAAAGGAACATTATTTGGATCAACATTAGATCTACCATTCACAAGCATAGACATAATCACATCAATCTTATCACTCAAGGAAGAGGTTTCTTCAACAGAATTTACCTTCTTACCTTGAGCTCTTTCCGTGCCATTCAGAGTAATTTATCATCATATCATCAAGAAGTTTTGTAGGCCCCCAAAGTGATGGACATAAAGGTACCTCCAGCAGCTGAATCCAATAAATTCCGCGAAGAAAAATTTAATCCTGCATAGAAGGTTTGGATGATCATCCAAGTAGTCAGTCCATGGGTTGGGCAATTCTTTACCAAAGTTTTCATTCTCTCCCATGCTTGAGCAACATGTTCAGTATCTAATTGCTTAAAATTCATTATGCTACTTCTCAAAGATATAATTTTAGCGGGAGGATAATATCTACCAATAAAAGCATCCTTGCATTTAGTCCATGAATCAATACTATTCTTAGGCAAAGATAGCAACCAATCTTTAGCTCTTCCTCTTAATGAGAAAGGAACACTTTCAATTTAATAATATCACCATCTACATCTTTATACTTTTGCATTTCACAAAGTTCAACAAAATTATTGAGATGGGCATCAGAACTAACACCAGAAAATTGATCTCTCATGACAAGATTTAGCAAAGCAGGTTTAATTTCAAAGAATTCTGCTGTAGTAGCAGGTGGAGCAATAGGTGTGCATAGGAAATCATTATTATTTGCATTTGTGAAGTCACACAACTTAGTATTTTCAGGGGTATTCATTTTAGCAACGGTAAATAAAACAAACTAGATAAAGTAAATGCAAGTAACTAATTTTTTTGTTTTTCGATATAGAGAGCAAGACAGTAAATAAAGTAAAACTAGCAACTAATTTTTTTGTATTTTGTTTAGGTGCAGCAAACAAAGTAGTAAATAAAATAAAGCAAGACAAAAACAAAGTAAAGAGATTGAGAAGTGGAGACTCCTTTGCAGCGTGTCTTGATCTCCCCGGCAACGGCGCCAGAAATTTAGCTTGATACGCGTAGATGCACACGTCCGTTGGGAACCCCAAGTGGAAGGTATGATGCGTATAGAAGCAAGTTTCCTCAGTGAAACCAAGGTTTAATCGAACCAGTAGGAGCCAAGAAGCACGTTGAAGGTTGATGGTCGCGAAATGTGATGCGGCGCAACACTAGGGATTCCGGCGTACGTGGAACCTGCACAACACAACCAAAGTACTTTGCAACGAAACATGAGGTTGTCAATCTCACCGGCTTGCTGTAACAAAGGATTAAACGTGTCGAGTGGAAGATGTTTGCAAAGAAAACAGTAAACACAATTGCAGATGGATGCTATGTAAAGAATAGGACCGGGGTCCACAGTTCACTAGAGGTGTCTCTCCCATAAGATAAAGCATGTTGGGTGAACAAATTACAGTCGGGCAATTGACAAATAGAGAAAGGCATAACAATGCATATACATGATATGATAAATATAGTGAGATTTAATTGGGCATTACGACAAAGTACATAGACCGCCATCCAACGCATCTATGCCTAAAAAGTCCACCTTCAGTTATCATCCGAACCCAATTCATTATTAAGTTGCTAAGCAACAGACAATTGCATTAAGTATGGTGCGTAATGTAATCGATAACTACATCCTTAGACATAGAATCAATGTTTTATCCCTAGTGGCAACAACACATCACAACCTTAGAACTTTCTGTCACTGTCCCGTGTGTGAAGGCATGAACCCACTATCGAGCATAAATACTCCCTCTTGGAGTTAAGAGTAAAAACTTGGCCAGAGCCTCTACTAATAACGGAGAGCATGCAAGATCATAAACAACACATAAACAATAGATTGATAATCACCATAATCATAGTATTCTCTATCCATCGGATCCCGACAAACACAACATATAGTATTACAGATAGATGATCTTGATCATGTTAGGCAGCTCACAAGATCCAACAATGAAGCACAACAAGGAGAAGACGACCATCTAGCTACAGCTATGGACCCATGGTCCAGGGTGAACTACTCACTCATCACTCCGGAGGCGACCATGGCGGTGTAGAGTCCTCCGGGAGATGAATCCCCTCTCGGTCGGAGGCGATCTCTGAATCCCCCGAGATGGGATTCGCGGCGGCGGCGTCTCGGAAGGTTTTCCGTATCGTGGCTCGGTCGGGGGTTTCGCGACGGAGGCTTTGGCAGCGGAAGGGCAACGTGGGGGCCACACGAGGGCCCCACACCCTAGGTGCGCGGCCAGGGCAAGGCCGCGCCGCCCTATGGTGTCGGCGCCTCGTGGCCCCACTTCCTTCCCTCTTCGGTCTTCCGTGCAAAAATAGGACCCGGGCGAAGATTTCGTCCAATTCCGAGAATATTTCCTTACTAGGATTTCTGAAACCAAAACAGCAGAAAAAGCAACTGGCTCTTCGGCATCTTGTTAATAGGTTAGTTCCAAAATGCATAAATATGACATATAATGTGCATAAAACATGTAGGTATCATCAATAAAGTAGCATGGAACATAAGAAATTATCGATACGTTGAGACGTATCACCACGATATATGCAGAAAGCATCAATGCAAGCCCCTAAACACCTAATGATAAGTAGTACCTCGCCATCAACAAGCCTTCAGCACGAGTACAAGACAGACGAATAAACGTATATTGCCTAGATCGCTAGATGCGATCTAGGCAGCATGGTGCCCGGGAGAAACCCTCGAAGGAAGGGGTGGCGATGCGCCTGATTTGTGTTTGTTTGAACGATGATTGTCCTCCTTTCTCGATAACCCTAGATACATATTTATAGTCCAAGGGACTTTCTAATTGAGGCGTGCACCTAACCGTGCATGGGCCAGACTCTATCTTTTAATTCTAAATTACAATGCGATCTACTATATTACAGATACACGGGCAATTTAGCCCAAACTCTTAGCGTGAGGCCGCTTCAAAGACAATCCACATGTAATCTTCTAAGCCCATCTTCACTTACGGCCCATCTCCTGATTTGGCCAAAATCGGGTGGTAACAGGGGCGGGCTGCAGGGAAACCCTAGGTCCTCTTCTCCTCGCATCTCGGCGGCCAGCGGTGGAGGTCTGGTTCTCGGCTGCGGCGAGGCCCAGACATGTGCGGTGTCTCCGGACTACGCGATCTGCGCTTGGTGTCTCCGGCGGCAACTTTGGCTGGCCTGGGATGGTCGCCGGCGTGGGGGAGCAACTTGAATAAAGGTTGCGTTCCTAGGGTTCCAATTTGTGTCAAGGTGATGATCTGCGAGAGATGTGTCCGCATTGATCTGGCTAGAGTGACGGGCTCCGGGAGGCGCCGCCGGCGATCTTTGATACGTCTCCAACGTATCGATAATTTCTTATGTTCCATGCTACTTTATTGATGATACCTACATGTTTTATGCACATTATATGTCATATTTATGCATTTTCTGGAACTAACCTATTAACAAGATGCCGAAGAGCCATTCTGTTTTCTGCTATTTTTGGTTTCAGAAATCCTAGTAAAAAAATATTCTCGGAATTGGACGAAACTTTCGCCAGGGTCCTATTTTGCACGAAGCTTCCAAGACCGAAGATAACGAAGTGGGGCCACGAGGTGGCCGAGGCCAGGCCGGCGCGGCCCGTGCCCCGCCCCGCCGACCTATCCCCCGGGCCCTCGTGTGGCCCCTCGTTGACCCTCCGCCACTTAAAGCTTCCGTCGCGAAACCCCCCAAAGCCGAGCCACGATACGGAAAACCTTACGAGACGCGCCGCGAATCCCATCTCGGGGATTCAGGAGATCGCCCTCCCACCGCCGAGAGGGGATTCATCTCCCGGAGGACTCTACACCGCCATGGTCGCCTCCGGAGTGATGAGTGAGTAGTTCACCCTGGACCATGGGTCCATAGCTAGATGGTCGTCTTCTCCTTGTTGTGCTTCATTGTTGGATCTTGTGAGCTGCCTAACATGATCAAGATCATCTATATGTAATTTTATATGTTGTGTTTGTCGATCCGATGGATAGAGAGTACTATGATTATGGTGATTATCAATCTATTGTTCATGTGTTGTTTATGATCTTGCATGCTCTCCGTTATTAGTAGAGGCTCGCCAAGTTTTTACTCTTAACTCCAAGAGGGAGTATTTATGCTCGATAGTGGGTTCATGCCTCCATTGAATCGGGACTGATGTAAAGTTCTAAGGTTGTGATGTGCCGTTGCCACTAGGGATAAAACATTGATGCTATGTCTAAGGATGTAGTTGTTGATTACATTACGCACCATACTTAATGTAATGTCTGGCTTTGCAACTTAATACGGAGGGGTTCGGATGATAACTGAAGGTGGACTTTTTAGGCATAGATGCAGTTGGATGGCGGTCTATGTTCTTTGTCGTAATGCCCGGATTAAATCTCACTATATTTACCATGTCATGTATATGCATTGTTATGCCTTTCTATTTGTCAATTGCCCGACTGTAATTTGTTCACCCAACATGCTTTTATCTTATGGGAGAGACACCTCTAGTGAACTGTGGACCCCTCTTTACATAGCATACAATCTACTTGTTTACTGTTTTCTTTGCAAACATCTTCCACTCGATACGTTTAATCCTTTGTTACAGCAAGCTTGAGATTGACAACCTCACTGCTTCGTTGGGACAAAGTACTTGGGTTGTGTTGTGCAGGTTCCTAGTTGGCGCCGGAATCCCTGGTGTTGCGCATCATTTCGCGACCATCAACCTTCAACGTGCTTCTTGGCTCCTACTGATTAAACCTTGGTTTCTTTCTGAGGGAAAACTTGCTACTGTGCGCATCATACCTTCCTCTTGGGGTTCCCAACGAACGTGTGAGTTACACGCCATCAAGCTCTTTTGGCGCTGCTGCGGGGAGATCAAGACACGCTGCAAGGGGAGTCTCCACTTCTCAATCTCTTTACTTTGTTTTTGTCTTGCTTTATTTTATTTACTACTTTGTTTGCTGCACTAAATCAAAAAAAAAATTAGTTGCTAGTTTTACTTTATTTACCGTCTTGCTCTCCATATCGAAAACACAAAAAAATTAGTTACTTGCATTTACTTTATCTAGTTTGTTTTATTTACCGTTGCTAAAAAACCAACCATGAAAATACTAAATTGTGTGACTTCACAAATGCAAATAATAATGATTTCCTATGCACGCCTATTGCTCCACCTGCTACTACAGCAGAATTCTTTGAAATTAAACCTGCTTTACTAAATCTGGTTATGAGAGAACAATTTTCTGGTGCTAGTTCATGATGCTGCTGCCCATCTCAATAATTTTGTTGAACTTTGTGAAATGCAAAAGTATAAAGATGTAGATGGTGATATTATTAAATTGAAAGTGTTTCCTTTCTCATTAAGAGGAAGAGCTAAAGATTGGTTGCTATCTTTGCCTAAGAATAGTATTGATTCATGGACTAAATGCAAGGATGCTTTTATTGGTAGATATTATCCTCCCGCTAAAATTATATCTTTGAGAAGTAGCATAATGAATTTTAAACAATTAGATACTGAACATGTTGCTCAAGCTTGGGAGAGAATGAAAACTTTGGTAAAGAATTGCCCAACCCATGGACTGACTACTTGGATGATCATCCAAACCTTCTATGCAGACTAAATTTTTCTTCGAAATTTATTGGATTCAGCTGCTTTATGTCCATCACATTGGGGGCGGCTACAAAACTTCTTGATGATATGATGATAAATTACTCTGAATGGCACACGGAAAGAGCTCCACAAGGTAAGAAGGTAAATTCTGTTGAAAACCTCTTCCTTGAGTGATAAGATTGATGTGATTATGTCTATGCTTGTGAATGGTAGATCTAATGTTGATCCAAATAATGTTCCTTTAGCTTCATTGGTTGCTCAAGAAGAAAATGTTGATGTGAATTTCATTAAAAATAATAATTTCAACAACAATGCTTATAGGAACAACTCTGGTAATAACTATAGGCCATATCCTTCTGCTAATGGTAATGGTTATGGTAATTCTTATGGGAATTCTTACAACAATAGTAGGAATGTACCCTCTGGTCTTGAAGCCATGCTTAAAGAATTTATTAGTACACAAACTGCTTTTAACAAATCTGTTGAGGAAAACTTGATAAAATTGATACTATTGCTTCTAGAGTTGATAGACTTGCCTCGATGTAAATCTTTTAAAGTTGAAAGTTATGCCTAATAATGATATTGATAATAAGATTACTACTACAGCAAATGCCATCCAAGTTAGAATTAATGAGAATATAAGATTAATGGCTGAATTACGTGCTAGGTGGGATAGAGAAGAAAATGAAAAACTAGCTAAAGAGAATAATGTAGCTAAAGTTTGGACTATTACCACCACTAGTAATGCTAATTCTCCACATGTTGCTGCACCTCCTACTATCAATGGTAATATAATTGGTGTTGGCAATGTTTCTACTCCTAGTGCAAAGCGTACAAAACTGCCTGAAATTGCTAAATCAAACTGCTTGTGATAAAACTGCTGAAATTTTTCCAAACTTGGGAACAATGATCCCATTGCTGTAGCTCATAATGATTTAGATTTTGATGATTGCCACATCTCTGAAGTTATAAAGTTCTTACAAAAACTTGCTAAAAGTCCTAATGCTAGTGCTATAAATTTAGCCTTTACAAACATATTACAAAATTCTATTTTCGTGTCTCGAAGTTGTACTCAGTTTTCCCCAGCTCCTTAGTTTTTCCTCAGTTTTACCCAAACTTTTGTCTGAAACCATCACACGTGATGTAACGGCCAGTTGCCCGACGGTTGACCGTTATCTTCTGACTAGTGGGGCCACGTAGAGCCCGCAAAGACACGTCAGACCATCCATCTTTGTTTGACCGTAAGCATCGCTTATCTGACCAAAACGCGAACGAGTGGGGCTTCGGTATATCGAATGACAAGTGGGGCCATGACGCTGATACAAGGGGCAATACACGGGTAGGATTAGATTTTTAAATGGAGCTCTACAGCGATGGCACGGAGGAGGTGGCATGCGGGGTGCCGAGATGAGATCGACGTCCACAATGAACTGCATGAGGCGAGACCAGACGCATTAGATAGATATGAACTAGACGCGTTTAACCATGCAAAGAAGAGAAGAAATGGTCGACGACATCGAAGACTACGTCAAAACTTTGACTGACCGTGTCGGACACGAACACGAGCAATGTAGAGAAAACTAGTGTCTCTCCTTTCTGGCGTGTATAGGTGGGTGCTAGGAGAGTGTGGTGGCGAAGGGAAAGACCTCGCGGCGGTCTGTGGCGTCCAGCATAGCGGGTCGGCGTGGCCGTGCCCACAGCGGCGTGCATGCATGTTCGGCATTGGCATCAGCATGTACGTTCGGCATTGGCCTCGGCGGTATCTCTGGTGTGTCAGTGATCGAATGAGGGGACGGGATTGAGGGTGCATCCCGACGTTGACCTAGCAGTGGCGGCGAGCATAGCCGTTCGACCATGCCGATATCGGCATCGGCATCGTTTGGAGGCTGTGGTGCTCGAATCAAGTTGGGATTTGTTTCTTGTAGGCCAAAATGAATTTGAAACAAGTTTCATGTTGAAGGTTAGGTAACGAAAGTTTGTAACTATCCCAAAATTATACTAGCGCCATGGTGAGGTTCTTTTTGATAGAGCTATACGGTTGGGCAAACTTTTTTGACACTTTTTAGATAGGGTTCCTTGTTGTTACACGTATGGCATCATGTATGGAAAATTTGTGGTCATTTGGAGATGTTCGAAAATCACTTTGCTTAAGCGCATGCCGTTCGTCTCACTGAAACCAGCTTTTCTAACAAGGTGATTTTTTCTACCTTCTCTAAATAACCTCAAATTTCATACAGCTGATCTTCTATACATAGATAGATAGATTGTTTCGTTTTTACATTTTTCGAACTTTTTATTTCCCTTTATAATACCCAATTGATTTTCAGGTCAAAACCTCGAAAAACAGCATCATGTATGGCATCATTTCACCCTAAATTTCAAATTTTCTGAAACTTTCCCTTTTAGATATTCCTTGTTGTTATAGGTATGCCATCATGTATGCCAAACTTGGTTAGGTCTCACTGAAACCAGCTTTTGTAACAAATTAGGTGATGGTTTATCATTTTTTTGCGTGAAAAGTAATGGCAACAACAAATCGGTGATGGTTTATCATTTTTTTTGCGTGAAAAGTAATGGCTACAACAAATTGTTGATGGTTTATCATTTTTTTTGAAAAGTAATGGCAACAACAAATCGGTGATGGTTTATCATTTTTTTCGTGAAAAGTAATGGCTACAACAAATTGTTGATGGTTTATCATTTTTTGCGTGAAAAGTAATGGCAACAACAAATCGGTGATGGTTTATCATTTTTTTGCGTGAAAAGTAATGGCTACAACAAATTGTTGATGGTTTATCATTTTTTGCGTGAAAAGTAATGGCAACAACAAATCGGTGATGGTTTATCATTTTTTTTGCGTGAAAAGTAATGGCTACAACAAATTGTTGATGGTTTATCATTTTTTTGCGTGAAAAGTAATGGCAACAACAAATCGGTGATGGTTTATCATTTTTTGCGTGAATTACAACAAATTGTTGATGGTTTATCATTTTTTTGCGTGAAAAGTAACGCCTAAAATAGTTTATAATTTTTAGCGCGTGAAAAATAATACAGAAAACCGCCCTTCAGCATACTTAGAGGGTGGAAGCTAATTAACCGCCAACAGAGAGAGAGAGGGTTATCCTGCCCGTTCCCTATCATACGATCAACGATCGGCGGGCACGATCCGCGTGACATGGGCTAGACCAATCAGGGGCGATGATGCACGTCTGCGAGAATTTGTGAAGAGAGAGGGCAAAACTGAGTACTATCAAGAAACCAAGGGCACCTGAGTAGTAAACAGACTAAGGGATTCAAATTTGAGATTTGAAAAATGGAAAATGTGTGTTTTGTACAATGAAACCCATCTTGGCCTACCTCAAACTATTTGCAATACCAATATACATCAGTGTGAGAATTGTGGCCTCATTTAGACAAAGTATGATTTGGGGGCTGTTTTGGGAAGGGCTTGTTGTGGAAAACCATGCACCTTCATAGCTACTAGGTGATTTGAGAAGTGGCAATTTGTGGTAAAACTTGATTTATCTATGATTTATCTATGATTTGAGAAGTGGCAATTTGTGGTAAAGACTCCATGAGTAAGTGCCACTCTTTTTAGGATTTTTTTGCACATTAAATGACTCATTTAACTAGTTAATCCCATTTGTTGACTCTCTGGTGACCAGCCACTTGAGGGTAAAACTGAGTATATTGCACTAGCCAGTATTAGCACTCGAGGGAAAATTGAGCACACAAAAATGCTAGTATAAGACTCGAGGGTATACCTGAGTATATCTAAATTTCCAGGGTTAGACTCGAGGACACGTGCAATTGTTGACGCGTAGACGCGGGTCGCGGTGGAGAAGTCGAGACGTGCAATCGTGGACGCGTGTCGCGTTGCGAAAGTCCAAGACGTGCAGACGTGCACCGGTGCACGCGTAGGACGCGGGTCGCATTACCCTCGCCTTTATAGACGCCTCCTCGCACTCTCTCTGTCACTCTCACTCGCTCACGCATCGCCAACTCTCTCACGTCCCATCATCTTCTCCAAAGCAAAAAACCCTCTCCCTCTCCTCTTCCTCTTCCTCCGCCTAGAGATGGACAAGGAGAATGCCAATCCCATCGTCGAGGTGGGCTCAAAGCGCGACGCCTCCATCTTCGCCGTCCCCTCTCGGACGACGCCTCCGCCGCCGCCGCCGGTGCCGGACCCTGCCGCCGGTGGCGGTCAGATCCGGCGGGATGGGTCGACCCCTACGACCCCGTGCCGTACGTCCCGCCCCCGAACCTACGACACCTCCCTGGAGGACCCATGGAACGAGGTAATTGCTTCCTTTTTTGTTCCCCATTCCTTTTTGAACCCTATTTTTGCCGGTGTAGATGGATCTGTAGATGGATGAGTATTGGGCTAATATTTGCGCCGATTTTATTCCATTTTGTTTTGATCACTTCTTGATTTCGTTTAAGATTTGGGGTTCGGCTGTTCGGTTAATTTATGCAAGTAATATTGGATCTCAATCAGTTAATTTATGCAAGTAATCATGGGATCTCAATCAGTTATTTTATGCACTAATCAAAAGATATCAACCGTTTAATTTTGCAAATAATCTCGAATGTGTTCAAGTTTAGATCTAGTTCAGATCTAGAATCTGTTTCTTTGCCTATGATGAATGGTTGGGCACAAATTTTTACAGGGAGGGTTCAGCGAACCATTGCTGTGTACAAATCTGTTGTGCATGAGCTTTAGTTCGCTAACACCTTCCCTGTAGATATATAATCATGTCCACTCTAACTGAGGCTGACTCTGTTTTTCTTAACTTTGTTATCATGTACGTTAGTCATCGTTGCAACTCATTCACTAGTTTCTGTTTGATATGGATCAGATGTCCAGCGACGTCGGGCGACGAAGAGGAGGAGGACGTCAAGACTCGCCAGGTCCTGCGGAGGCTGCAGTCGGCCAGTACATCTCCTACTTCGCCAAGGAGGTGTACAGGTGCCCCTGCACCAGGAGACTCGGCGCCACGGACTTCAACTGCCTCGTCACGCATGCTGAGAACATCAGCAACACCTTCCCCAACGTCGGCACGATGGTGAACGTCCACTCCTTCCGCGCCAAGCACAGGGCGCTCGGCATGCACCTCCGCAGCTTGCAGCGGGTGGAGATCTCCGCGGCCGCATGCCTCCGCTCAAGCCAAGGCTCCCAAGGGGAGCAAGAGCAACAAGTGGAGGCAGAGCCAGATGGGGGCGGAGTCCCTGGACGTGTCGCTGCCTGCTGCCTCCTAGTTTGTTGTTGGGATCCCTTTGTTGTTAGCTAGGGATCCCTTGTTGTTATGTTAATATGATGGTGCTGTGAAGAACCTGTTACTATGTTGGCTGTTGTGTATGCAGCCTATTATCTATCCATATTATCTAGGGATTATCTATCCCTAGTCTACTATATTTTGTTGGCCGTACTTAGTTTTCTTGATTTACTATGACTGTGAATTTATCGTACATTATCCTGGAGATTTGCTTCTAGATTTAACTACATACATATGGACCAGAGGGAGTACTAGATTTGCTGCCATATTGGGCAAACAACGAGGGCCAAAAGGCACAAATAATTGAAGAAAGTCAGAAATGCAAGCTTCTCTAGATTTTATACTAATTTGGTGAAAAGGACAGAGAGAAAGAGGGGAAAAAGGTGCACTTAATAATGCCAATTTTGGGAGAGAGACAGAACCCAGCTCCTGCTCACGTGCAACCAAACGCTTCTCGTCCTGTCCCACGCGGTCCCTTTCTACCAGCCCCACGCGACGCGGGCCCACACGACGCGGGCCCCCACGACGCGGCCCCACACGTGACAGAACGGTCAACTAAACGGGAATCCTGCCGTCTGAGTTGCTTCTGGTTTTGACAAACGTTTGGGGGTAAAACTGAGGAAAAACTAAGGAGCTGGGGAAAACTGAGTACAACTAAGGAACCGAGAGCACGAAAATAGAAATCCCTATTACAAATGCTCTCATAAAAGCTAGAGAAGAGAAACTAAAACTTGAAACTTCTATTCCTAGAAAGTTAGAAGATGGTTGGGAGCCCATCATTAAAATGAAATTCAATGACTTTGAATGTAATGCCTTATGTGATCTTGGTGCAAGTATTTCTGTTATGCCTAAAAAGATTTATGATATGCTTGACTTGCCACCATTGAAGAATTGTTATTTGGATGTTAATCTTGCCGATAATGTTAAAAAGAAACCTTTGGGGAGGATTGATAATGTGCATATTACGGTTAACAATAACCTTGTCCCCGTTGATTTTGTTGTCTTGGATATCGAATGCAATGCATCTTGTCCTATTGTGTTGGGAAGACCTTTTCTTCGAACTGTTGGTGCTGTTATTGATATGAGGGAAGGTAATATTAAATATCAATTTCCTCTCAAGAAAGGTATGGAACACTTCCCTAGAAAGAGAATGAAGTTGCCTTTTGATTCTATTATTAGAACAAGCTATGATGTTGATGCTTCTACTCTCGATGTTACTTGATTTGCACTTTCTGCGCCTAGCTGAAAGGCGTTAAAGAAAAGCGCTTATGGGAGACAACCCATGTTTTTACCTACAGCAATTTTTTGTTTTGTTGAGTCTTGGAAGTTGTTTACTACTGTAGCAACCTCTCCTTATCATGTTTTTGTGCCAAGTAAAGTTTCTATGTCAAAGTTGATGTTATATTTGGGATCGCTGCGCAGAAACAGCATTGCTGTCTGTCACGAATGTGGGCATAATTCTCTGTAGAAAATTCGAAAAAATCTGCCAATTTACAGCGTGATCCTCAGATATGTACGCAACTTTCATTAGTTTTGAGTTTTTCCATTTGAGCAAGTCTGGTGCCATTTCTAAATTCGTCTTTACGGACTGTTCTGTTTTTGACAGATTCTGCCTTTTATTTCGCATTGCCTCTTTTGCTATGTTGGATTTATTTCTTTGATCCACTAATGTCCAGTAGCATTATGCAATGTCCAGAAGTGAAAATAATGATTGTGTCACCTCTGAATGAGTGAATTATTAATTGTGCACTAACCCTCTAATGAGTTTGCTTGAAGTTTGGTGTGAAGGAAGTTTTCAAGGGTCAAGAGAGAGAATGATATACTATGATCAAGAGGAGTGAAAGCTCTAAGCTTGGGGATGCCCCGTGGTTCACCCCTGCATATTTTAAGAAGACTCAAGCGTCTAAGCTTGGGGATGCCCAAGGCATCCCCTTCTTCATCGACAACATCATCAGGTTCCTCCCCGAAACTATATTTTTATTCAGTCACATCTCATGTTCTTTACTTGGAGCGTCGGTTTGTTTTCGTTTTTGTTTTTGTTTGAATAAGATGGATCCTAGCATTCACTTTGTGGGAGAGAGACACGCTGTTGCATATGGACACATGTGTCCTTAGGCTTTACTCATAATGTTCAAGGCGAAGTTTCTTCTTCGTTAATTTGTTATATGGTTGGAATTGGAAAATGCTACATGTAGTAATTCTAAAAATGTCTTGGATAATGTGATACTTTGCAATTGTTGTGCTCATGATTAAGCTCTTGCATCATATGCTTTGCACCCATTAATGAAGAAATACATAGAGCTTGCTAAAATTTGATTTGCATATTTGGTCTCTCTAAGGTCTAGATAATATCTAGTATTGAGTTTTGAACAACAAGGAAGACAGTGTAGAGTCTTATAATGTTTACAATATGTCTTTTATGTGAGTTTTGCTGCACTTGTTCATCCTTGAGTTTGCTTCAAATAACCTTGCTAGCCTAAACCTTGTATCGAGAGGGAATACTTCTCATGCATCCAAAATCCTTGAGCCAACTACTATGCCATTTGTGTCCACCATACCTACCTACTACATGGTATTTCTCCGCCATTCCAAAGTAAATTGCTTGAGTGCTACCTTTAAAATTCCATCATTCACCTTTGCAATATATAGCTCATGGGACAAAATAGCCTTAAAAACTATCGTAGTGAATATGTACTTATGCACTTTATATTTTATTAAGTTGCCTGTTGTGCGATAACCATGCTTCTGGGGAACGCCATCAACTATTGTTGAATATCATGTGAGTTGCTATGCATGTCCGTCTTGAAGGTCTATCATTTTAGTGGTTGGAGCATGCAAAATTGTTAGAGAAGAACATTGGGCCGCTAACTAAAGCCATGAACCATGGTGGAAGTTTCAGTTTTGGACATATATCCTCAATCTCATATGAGAATAATAACTTTGCTACATGCTTATGCATTTAAGAGGAGTCCATTATCTGTTGTCCATGTTGTCCCGGTATGGATGTCTAAGTTGAGAATAATCAAAAGCGAGAAATCCGAAATGCGAGCATTCTCCTTGGACCTTTGTACAGGCGGCCACCCCTTTGTGACACTTGGTTGAAACATGGCATGCGAAGACCCGGTAGTCCAAGTTAAGTAGGACGAGGTGCGGGCACTATTAGTATACTATGCGTGAGGCTTGCAACTTGTAAGATATAATTTACATAACTCATATGCTTTATTACTACCGTTGACAAAATTGTTTCATGTTTTCAAAATAAAAGCTCTAGCACAAATACAGCAATCGATGCTTTCCTCTTGAAGGACCATTCTTTTACTTTTATTGTTGAGTCAGTTTACCTATCTCCTTCCACCTTAAGAAGCAAACACTTGTGTGAACTGTGCATTGATTCCTACATATTTGCATATTGCACTTGTTATACTACTTTATGTTGACAATATCCATGAGATATACATGTTATAAGTTGAAAGCAACCGCTGAAACTTAATCTTCTTATGTGTTGCTTCAACACCTTTACTTTGATTTATTGCTTTATGAGTTAACTCTTATGCAAGACTTATTGATGCTTGTCTTGAAGTACTATTCATGAAAAGTCTTTGCTATATGATTCGCTTGTTTACTCATGTCATTACCTTTGCTTTGATCGCTGCATTCATTACATATGTTTACAAATAGTATGATCAAGATTATGATGGCATGTCACTTCAGAAATTATCTTTGTTATCGTTTTACCTGCTCGGGACGAGCAGAACTGCTTGATGCTGATACGTCTCCAACGTATCGATAATTTCTTATGTTCCATGCTACTTTATTGATGATACCTACATGTTTTATGCACATTATATGTCATATTTATGCATTTTCCGGAACTAACCTATTAACAAGATGCCGAAGAGCCATTCTTTTTTCTGCTGTTTTTGGTTTCAGAAATCCTAGTAAAGAAATATTCTCGAATTGGACGAAACTTTCGCCCAGGGTCCTATTTTTGCACGAAGCTTCCCGAAGACCGAAGACCTAACGAAGTGGGGCCACGAGGTGGCCAGAGGCTAGGCGCGCGGCCCAGGCCCGGCGCGCCGACCTATCCCCGGGCCCCTCGTGTGGCGTTGACCCTCCGCCTACTTAAAGCTTCCGTCACGAAACCCCCAGACCGAGAGCCGCGATACGGAAAACCTTACAGAGACGCGCCGCCGCGAATCCCATCTCGGGGGGGAGATCGCCTCCGGCACCCTGCCGGAGGGGGATTCATCTCCCGGAGGACTCTACACCGCCATGGTCGCCTCCGGAGTGATGAGTGAGTAGTTCACCCTGGACCATGGGTCCATAGCAGTAGCTAGATGGTCGTCTTCTCCTTGTTGTGCTTCATTGTTGGATCTTGTGAGCTGCCTAACATGATCAAGATCATCTATATGTAATTCTATATGTTGTGTTTGTCGGGATCCGATGGATAGAGAGTACTATGATTATGGTGATTATCAATCTATTGTTCATGTGTTGTTTATGATCTTGCATGCTCTCCGTTATTAGTAGAGGCTCGGCCAAGTTTTTACTCTTAACTCCAAGAGGGAGTATTTATGCTCGATAGTGGGTTCATGCCTCCATTGAATCTGGACAGTGACAGAAAGTTCTAAGGTTGTGGATGTGCTGTTGCCACTAGGGATAAAACATTGATGCTATGTCTAAGGATGTAGTTGTTGATTACATTACGCACCATACTTAATGCAATTGTCTGTTGCTTTGCAACTTAATACTGGAGGGTTCGGACGATAACCTGAAGGTGGACTTTTTAGGCATAGATGCAGTTGGATGGCGGTCTATGTTCTTTGTCGTAATGCCCGGATTAAATCTCACTATATTTACCATGTCATGTATATGCATTGTTATGCCTTTCTCTATTTGTCAATTGCCCGACTGTAATTTGTTCACCCAACATGCTTTTATCTTATGGGAGAGACACCTCTAGTGCTGTGGACCCCGGTCCTATTCTTTACATAGCATACAATCTACTTGTTTTACTTTTTCTTTGCAAACATCTTCCACTCGATACGTTTAATCCTTTGTTACAGCAAGCCGGTGAGATTGACAACCTCACCTTTCGTTGGGACAAAGTACTTGGGTTGTGTTGTGCAGTTCCTAGTTGGCGCCGGAATCCCTGGTGTTGCGCATCACATTTCGCGACCATCAACCTTCAACGTGCTTCTTGGCTCCTACTGGTTCGATTAAACCTTGGTTTCTTCGAGGGAAAACTTGCTACTGTGCGCATCATACCTTCCTCTTGGGGTTCCCAACGAACGTGTGAGTTACACGCCATCAATCTTCCATGGGTGATTCACACCTGGAGACTGCTGGATCGGGTGGGACTCGGTCGTGCGCACCCATGTTTTACTCTGGCCGTTTGGTTTTGGAGGGAGCGCTTCGAAGCTCTGATGGCTGTTAATATCATGGGGCATGTTCTCGTTCCATGGTTTTGGTAGAGAATGTCATGAAGGCCGAGATCTGAGGACTAGCAATGGAGGATCCGTTCTTTGGGGCGAGGAGGAGTTGGCTTGGTGTTTCATGACTTGGAGCAGCGGCATGCAAGTGGGGGCGACTGCACAGGAGAAGAACAAAGTCTTATCTTTCAGGGTGAAAATCCAAGGTCTGGCCTTAATTGGTTGTGCCTCGCAATGGTTTTGTTGAAAGGCATTGTTTTGAGAGTGAGGACCTTCTTCAGGGTGAAAACCCAGATCTTTGTTCGGCGACGACAATGCTTGTGCATTGTTCCATTCTTGGAGGTGCTGTTTTTGAAGAAGTTGGACTTATGGTGCTATCTTGGTGGTGTTAGTGCTATTGTTTCAATGATTAAACTACCGTGGCGGGATTTCTTTTTTGTAATTCTTTTTATTCTTGTTTTGGCGATGTGCATCCGTAAGGCCGCTAGGGCAATTAGTTGTTGCAGAGGTTGAGTGTAATTGATATCTCCGATATTAATACATGCTCTTTATCAAAAAAATATTCTACTTTAAAAATCATAAAACATCGTACATTGATGCACAGAGAGAGGGAGTGGAGTTTTGGCTCCCGGGTCCAGCTGCACCTGTTATCTAGACCGTTGTATAGAGCTTGGAGATTGAGACTGAGGCATTAATAAATGAGCAAGCCACGCTAGTAAAGGGAGAATACATGGTGATTCTCGTGTACAGTATCATAGCAGGCCCGCAGCAGTAACGCACACAGGACGGAGGAGAACCGTGTTTGGAGACGGGGGCGTTTAGATGACAATCTGTACCCACGGTACAACTTATGCACGTGGTCCAGGTTTGTGTGTTAGTGTTTGATGTCGGCACGTTCCATCCCGATATGATCGGTTGAAACTCTGTGTCACCTCAAAGTAGAGAGTAAGCATCTACAGGCGCGTCCCCCAGCGTTCTCCAAATCGATTTGGGGCGCGTCGGACAAAAAACGGTTCAAGCAGCGTTTCCCAATGCCGATTTTTGTCCGACGCGGCCCGATACGGTGTCCGACGCTTCGAGCCCGTCCCCGTCCCACAAGGGACGCACCAGGAACGCCGGACACAACGAAAAGCGAGGCGAAGCGACGCGGGCCCAACCCATCAGCGGCTCGGAAGGCTAAAACCCCGTCGCCTACCTTTGGTCAAGCGAAGTTAATGGCGTCCCTGTTTTTCCAGGCGACGCATGGACGCGTCTCGTCGTGCATGGCCGTGTGGCCGTCCGCGCCGGCGTTATTGCATGCAACCACCCGCTGCCGTCGCTGTACATTAAGACGCCCTGCGGTTCGTCCCAATCTCTCACCGCTCCCAAACCTTCTCGTCGCCGCCGCCCCCCCCAGATCTTCTCCTCGCCGCTCCAAACAATGTCGACCTCGTCCTCCCGCAAGATCGCCGCGGCAAGCGGCTTCGGCCGTGGCAGCCTAACCGTGCCGGAGGCGTGGGCGTTGTACAACGCCGGATATCCTGTCCCGCCGGACATGCGCCTGCCAAGCAGCGACGGCTGGAATATGGCCGTGAACGGCATTGGCGTCCCGCCGCCGCCGAAGCCAGGCACGGAGCAATGGAGGGACGGCATCAAGGCCCGGTGGGCTCAACTTGATGGGGTTCGTAGCATAGAAAACAAAAATTTTCCTACCGCGAGACGAATAAATCCAAGATCTAATCTATGGAACACCCAAGATCTAATCTACAAGATCGGAGCAACGAGATTGATAAGGTACTAACCCTTGAAGATTTCCAAAGCCTACGAGATCAGATCTCGTTGTTGGTGTAGACGATCATCCCCGGTGCTGCAATCCGGCAGCACTCCCGTACTCGGTCGCGCGTACGGTGTCGATGAAGCCCTTCCTCTCCCCGTTCCACGGGCAGCGGGTGGTAGATCTCCACGGAATCCCCGCGTGACGTGGTGGTGGTGGAGAAGATTGCCTGGGCTTTGGAGGAGAAGAGAGGGGCTGCTGGGTTTCTGGGGGGGTTTGGATGGGGTGCCTTCCACCCCCTCCCCCTGGGTGGGTTTAGGGCCCACCCCCCCCTGGCCGGCCACATGGGGGGGCAAACTCCCTCCCCAAGTTTTCTCCCTTATCTCCTAATTTAAACCATTTATTTTAGGAGATAGATCTTATCTCTAGATTTAAACCATTTAAACTAGATATAGATCTTATCTCTAAGGGGGCCTAGGCCCACATGTCATGGTGGGTAGGACCCACTATGCCATGTGGCGCCTATGTGGCCTCTCCCGGGTGGTGGGCCCACTGGTGGCCCTCTAGAACCTTCTAGAAGCTCCGGTCAAAACACCGGACTTTTTCCCGAACCCCGGAATTTGACTTCCCATATATGAATCTTATTCTCCGGACCATTCCGGACCTCCTCGTGATGTCCCGGATCCCATCCGAGACTCCGAACAAAAACTTCGGACTCCAACTCATATTCCGAATCTACTTATGCGACATCGAACCTTAAGCGCGTCACCCTACGGTTCGCGAACTATGCAACATGGTCGAGACTCCTCTCCGAGCAATAACCAATAGCGGGATCTGGAGATCCATAATGGCTCCCACATATTCAACGATGACTTAGTGATCGATTGAACCATTTACATACGATGCCGATTCCCTTTGTCACGCGATATTTTACTTGTCCGAGGTTCGATCATCGGTATCTCCATACCTTGTTCAACCTCGTTACCGACAAGTACTCTTTACTCGTACCGTGGTATGTGATCTCTTATGAACCATTCATATGCTTGCAAGCTAATCAGATGACATTCCACCGAGAGGGAGTATATCTATCCGTCATTAGGATGGACAAATCCCACTATTGATCCATATGCCTCAACTCACACTTTCCAAATACTTAATCCCATCTTTATAACCACCCATTTACGCAATGGCGTTTGATGTAATCAAAGTACCCTTCCGGTGTAAGTGATTTACACGATCTCATGGTCGAAGGACTTAGGCAACTATGTATCGAAAGCTTATAGCAAATTGAACTTAATGACTTGATCTTATGCTACGCTTATTTGGGTGTGTGTCCATTATATCATTCACCTAATGACATAACCTTGTTATTAATAACATCCAATGTTCATGATCACGAAACCATGATCATCTATTAATCAACAAGCTAGTTATACAAGAGGCTTACTAGGGACTCCTTGTTGTTTACATAACACACATGTATCAATGTTTCGGTTAATACAATTATAGCATGAAATGTAAACATTTATCATGAACAATAAGATATAACAATAACTAATTTATTATTGCCTCTTGGGCATATCTCCAACAGTCTCCCACTTGCACTAGAGTCAATAATCTAGTTAACATTTGTAAAGATATAACACCTTGGCCTTCTGGTGCTTATCATGTTTTGCTCATGGGAGAGGTTTTAGTCAACGGATCTGACACGCTCAGAAACGTATGTATTTTGCAATTCATTTGCGTCTCAACGCATCACTCATTTTCCAAATGAGTCGGCATTAATATATGCTTAGTCTGGTGGAACCTTAATTCCGTGGTCTGAAATAAGTCACTAATATTGTCACACACAATATAGCTCCAAAGTTCTGACACTGTCGGAACTACACCAAGTTCTCAAAAAACTCCTCGACTTAACATCCTCAGTCATTGTCAAAACAATGACATACTCTGCCTTCATTTGTAGAATCTCACAATATTTAGAACTGATCTAAATCTAGCATAGACTTCTTCTAGCTCATTGTGCTACCTTATAAACAACACTTAGCCTAATTGAGATTGAAATTTTATTTTTATATGTGACCAAACTAATATCGGTGCAACACCTTACAGCGATTTGTTTGTCACTTCCCCATATAAAAACTATATATATAATATATCCTTGGTTCTTCTAAAGTACTCAGGATATTCTTACTGTTGTCCAATGATCATTACATGAATCATTCTGGTATATGCTCGTAACACTTTAGAGCACAGGACATCTGACATATTATTCGTGATCTAAAATCACTCATGTGTATTTACTCATCGAGTGTCAAATACACTCAAGTCTTGTTAAACCTTCACATGAAAAGAACACCTTCTTAATTGAACTACTTCAATATCTATTCTATGCACTTAAACTTAAACTTATTATGTGTTTCTATCTATCTTCATAGATCTTGACACTAAATATGTTTCAATCCATATCCTTTCATTGATGTTAATTCTCAATGAAACCTTTTAAATCAATTATATAATTACACTATTTATAATCAACGATATGTCATCTACATAAAGTATTATAAATATGTCTCAGTGCTCCCACTTAATTTCTTGCAAATGCAAGCATCTTCATCGTTCTGATGAAATCAAAACTCCTTGATTATTTCATCTGGTGAAGATTCCAACTCCGCGATACTCAGTTCATCCAATTGAAGTTTGTATACCTATCTAGTATTCCACGGACCAACAAAACTCTTGGTTGTATCTAGTATACATCCTTCATACACACTTCTGGTAAGGAATGTATTTCTGCCATCCTACTATCATATCTCATAAAATAAATATGTAGCGATTACTAGAATAATCCACATAGACTATAAGCATTGCCACGGAAGATCTAATCTTATCGTAGTCAACTCTTTGAACTTTTTCGTAAACTGCTTTTCGATAAGTCAAGCTTCTTTAAGGATATTCCATCCAAGTCCATCTACTTTATAGATCCATTTACTTTCAAAAAGTATTCACCTATCTTGGATTTCATGGCGCATAGCCATTTTAACGGAGTCAGGGCCCATCATAACTTCTTTGTATGTAGTTGGTTTATCATTGTTCAAAAACAATCCTTTGTCCACAAATCATTTATTTGATTACAAAATAAACCACATCTACAAGGTTCAATAAGTACTTTGATCTCCATGACTATAACACTTTGTAGACATGGGAGCCATGATCTTCATAGGTGCTTCCGGAACCATTTCCGATGCTGTGCTACTCTGATCATCATGCTCAGGTTCATGAACCATATCAAGTTTCATTGTCCTCCCACTCAAATAGTTCGCTAGAAACAATTTCTTTGAAATGAGTAAGAAACATCGACAAACTCTTTTATCTTTGTCTCCATAGTGGAAAGAATTCCCAATCAATTCTCTGGGATAACCAACAAAGACATTCATCCGATTTTGGTTGTAAACTTATTTACTTATGCTATGCATACCAAAATTTAAGAAAGGACTATTAGGGTTTATACCCATGCCATAACTCGTATGGTGTCATTTCAACGGATTATGATGACGCTCTATTTAGTGTAAAAGCGGTAGTCTCTAAAGCATAATCCACAAAAAATATAATGGCATCATTTTATCTCATCATTAATCCAACAAGGTTCGGATACGTCTCTCGGATACTCCGTCATCATTATGACACTCCAAGAAACGTGAGGTTGTAGAACAATTTCATAACTCTCTTAGATGTTCGCTAAAACTCGTAATTCAAATATTTCCACCATGATCCAATCACAGATATTTGACTTTTCTATTACGATGATTTCCACTTCATGCTGAAATTTATTTGAATCCATTCAAATGTTTCAAACTTCTTCCTTATCGAATATATCCACATATATATACTCAATTCATTGTTAGAAGTTTTCATGAAGTAGAAGAATCTCCGCACACAACTATGCCCAGTGAACCATATACATCATTATGTATGTTTTCACTAAGTTAGTTGCCCGTTCAACTCTTGGCCTATGAACGGTATTTAAGTCATTCTCTTTAGAAGAGATTTGCAAGCGCCAAATGATTCAAAAATCATATGACTCCAAAAATCCATTCAAATGGAGTTCCTTCATGCGTTTCTTTCTAACATGACCTAAATGGCGGTTCCACTAATGAGTGGAATTCATATCATTTGCCTTATGGCATTTTAACGTCAGTGTTATGCATGTGTGCTTCACCATAAAGATTTATAATAACTTATCCATCGTACATGGAATATGTCATAATTTGAACAACTCATTGTTTTCATTTGACTAGAACATAACAACCATTGTAAAGTTCTTTATTATAAAATCCGAAGGGCTAGGTAAATGCCAACGACGAACACAATAACACTTTATTTTGTTCCAGACGTGCATTTCTACCATATTCCTTGTCAGTCACTTAGGCCATTGAATTCTTGTATTGCGTTGTCTTGTATGACACCCCATACCAACCAATATGGTACAATTACCCAAGAATTTCATTGTGTGACCAAACAAGGAATACATCCATAACATGTATATCATCTATATACACCTGAGCTAGACTTTCTAGTCTTTTCTTTCTTTCTGCCAAAATATCTTTTGTAGTTTCTCTTTTAGCTTTCCTCATTCTCAGAGAACACTTCACCTTCAATAACTTCTAGGTCCATTGGTCAAATACCAATAACCTTGAGGTTCTTACCTTGAAGTTGACCATCACATGACAAGTGTTCTAGATTTCACTATTAGTAACCTTTTAATGTAATGAACAATTTCACTCATAATTTTATCCATCAAATCATGACGACTTTCCGAGACCATGTCTGTACATGCTAGGCTCGTAAAGTTTAACCTTAGTATTCGTATGTGCAAATCTGGCTTGCACCCGTTGTATGCACACGTAGAATCTATAACACCCGATCATCACGAGATGCTTCGAACGACGAGTCTTAGCAACGGTGCATACTAAGGACGATCACTTCATGGATATCGTTAGTGCCCAACTAGTTGGAGGATTGGGATGCCTGGCATCTTCAACCTTCGTACATTCCCATAAAACTTATGAGTTTATGTAGTCTCACTAGATTATATTCTATCATCTTGCAATAAGGTCTTAGATATCACATATATCTCATACCTTGCTCATTTCTGAAAACAAAATTTTCAGCTCCTTACTTTTCAAACGGATTTGAACTTCAAGTTTCACGGAGACAAGATGATTTAAGGTACTAATTGAAATCATTGCTCTTTGAATCATCAATGTGAAGTTTACTAAAAGTTTGCATTAGGACTTAATCATATCTTGATTCTTTAACAATACGGTACCAGTCCGTAAAGTTACTTGTTAACAGTATTTCTATCTCAATTACAAGACTAGCGCATGGTAGAAAACGGATGCCAATTCTACAAATTTAATTCAAAATACTATTCAGACTATGTTCATGATAATTTGAGTTCATTTTTAATTCTTCAATTAACTAGGTGAACTCCCTCAAAACAACATCCCTCGCATTGTCTTAGTGATTGCACGAACCAAATCCACTACACCAAGTCCGATCATCACGAGAAAAGATGTAGCTTCAAAGGCGAACACTCAAAGTGTTCATCATATCATTCATATGACTCATGCTCTACCTTTCGGTATCCCGTGTTCCGAGACCATGTCTGTACATGCTAGGCTCGTCAAGGCAACCTTAGTATCCGCGTGTGCAAATCTGGCTTGCACCCGTTGTATGCACATGTAGAGTCTATCACACCCGATCATCACGAGATGCTTCGAAACGACAAGTCTTAGCAACGGTGCATACTAAGGATGAACACTTTATTATCTTGATATTTAGTGAGAGGGATCATCTTATAATGCTACCGTCGCGATCTAAGCAAGATAAGATGCATAAAGGATTAACATCACATGCAATTCATAATATGTGATATGATATGGCCTTTCTTCTTGTGCTTTTGATCTCCATCTCCAAAGCACATGATCATGATCTCCATCATCACCAGCATTGCACCAAGGTCCGTGGCGCCGCTTCATGGTTATCCATCACTTATAGCTACCATAACAACTACTTGAAATAAAGCTATTACATGATGAATAGACACGCAGGTCTTTAACAAAAATTTAAAGACAACCATTAGGCTCCTGCCGGTTGCCATAATACAATAATGAACATCTCATACATCAAATATAATCATCATCACATCATGGCCATATCACATCACCAAACCCTGCAAAAACAAGTTAGACGCCTCTAATTTGGTTTGCATATTTTACGTGGTTTAGGGTTTTCGAGTAAGATCCAATCTACCTACGAACATGAACCACAACGGTGATACTAGTGTTGTCAATAGAAAGAGTAAATTGGATCTTCACTATGGTGGGAGAGACAGACACCCTAAGCCACTTATGCAATACAAGTTGCATGTCAAGCGTGGAGCAAGTCTCATGAGACGCGGTCATGTAAAGTTAGCCCGGCCGCTTCATCCCACCATCCCGCAAGATGCAAAGTACACTAACCAAAAACAACAAGAGCATCAACGCCCACAAACCATTGTGTTCTACTCGTGCAACAGATCTATGCATAGACATGGCTCTGATACCACTGATGGGGTTCGTAGCATAGAAAACAAAAATTTTCCTACCGCAAGAGACGAATAAATCCAAGATCTAATCTATGGAACACCCAAGATCTAATCTACAAGATCGGAGCAACAAGATTGATAAGGTACTAACCCTTGAAGATTTCCAAAGCCTACGAGATCAGATCTCGTTGTTGGTGTAGACGATCATCCCCAGTGCTGCAATCCGGCACTCCGTACTCGGTCGCGCGTACGGTGTCGATGAAGCCCTTCCTCTCCCCGTTCCAGCGGGCAGCGGAGGTGTGGTAGATCTCCACGGAATCCCAGCAGCACGATGGCGTGGTGGTGGTGGTGGTGGAGAAGAATTGCTGCAGGGCTTCGCCTAAGCCTGCGTATGGAGGAGAAAGAGAGGGGGCGGCCAGGGTTTCTGGATGGGGTGCCTTGGCCGGCCCCCCCTCTTTATATAGGTGGGGGGTCGGCCTAGGGTTTCCCCTAGGGCCCACCCACCCCTTTGGCCGGCCACATGGGGGGCAAACTCCCTCCCCAAGTTTTCTCCCTTATCTCCTAATTTAAACCATTTATTTTAGGAGATAGATCTTATCTCTAGATTTAAACCATTTAAACTAGAGATAGATCTTATCTCTAAGGGGGGCCTAGGCCCACATGTCATGGTGGGTAGGACCCACTATGCCATGTGGCGCCTATGTGGCCTCTCCCGGGGTGGTGGGCCCACTGGTGGCCCTCTAGAACCTTCTAGAAGCTCCGGTCAAAACACCGACTTTTTCCCGAACCCCGGAATTTGACTTCCCATATATGAATCTTATTCTCCGGACCATTCCGGACCTCCTCGTGATGTCCCGGATCCCATCCGAGACTCCGAACAAAAACTTCGGACTCCAACTCATATTCCGAATCTACTTATGCGACATCGAACCTTAAGCGCGTCACCCTACGGTTCGCGAACTATGGACATGGTCGAGACTCCTCTCCGAGCAATAACCAATAGCGGGATCCGGAGATCCATAATGGCTCCCACATATTCAACGATGACTTAGTGATCGATTGAACCATTTACATACGATGCTGATTCCCTTTGTCACGCGATATTTTACTTGTCCGAGGTTCGATCATCGGTATCTCCATACCTTGTTCAACCTCGTTACCGACAAGTACTCTTTACTTGTACCGTGGTATGTGATCTCTTATGAACCATTCATATGCTTGCAAGCTAATCAGATGACATTCCACCGAGAGGGCCCAGAGTATATCTATCCGTCATTAGGATGGACAAATCCCACTATTGATCCATATGCCTCAACTCACACTTTCCAAATACTTAATCCCATCTTTATAACCACCCATTTACGCAATGGCGTTTGATGTAATCAAAGTACCCTTCCGGTGTAAGTGATTTACATGATCTCATGGTCGAAGGACTTAGGCAACTATGTATCGAAAGCTTATAGCAAATTGAACTTAATGACTTGATCTTATGCTACGCTTATTTGGGTGTGTGTCCATTATATCATTCACCTAATGACATAACCTTGTTATTAATAACATCCAATGTTCATGATCACGAAACCATGATCATCTATTAATCAACAAGCTAGTTATACAAGAGGCTTACTAGGGACTCCTTGTTGTTTACATAACACACATGTATCAATGTTTCGGTTAATACAATTATAGCATGAAATGTAAACATTTATCATGAACAATAAGATATAACAATAACTAATTTATTATTGCCTCTTGGGCATATCTCCAACACAACTCCGCCGAGGGGCGGGCGGATCCGACATGGGCGGCCAAGGACAACGACGAGTGGTGGGCGACGTACTTCAAGGCCAAGTACGACGTCGAGATGCACAGCACCACCGGCCTCATCGGCGGGCCCAACAGCTGGAACAGGGATGGCCGCGCCCTGTTCTGGGGCATTCTGGGGCGCACCCTCGACAACGTCATCTGCGGCATCCGCAATGATGCACCAAGGTTGGAGACGCCGCCCTCACCGCCACCGTCTCCTCGAGGAGGACCACCGCAATGGCAGCCGAGGAGGATCACGTACTCGTCCTCCTCGAACTCTTCTTCGTCAGGACCGGCCCGATCGACGCTGTCCTCGTCGTACCGCTCGGCGCCCTACATCGTCCCCAAACGCGTCGTGAAGGAGGAGCCGGCGACGCCCGTCAACACGAGGCATGGCGGTAGGAGCAGCGGCAGCGGCAGAGGCGTGGCGGCGCCCTCCTCATCCCGAAGCCGGAGGTGAAGGAGGAGCCGGAGGAAGCGTCGCAGGCGGCGCTGCTGGCGGAGTACGAGCGGCAGCAGCGGCTCATCGCCAGCAGCGACGACCCCGAGGACTGCCCAGGGCTGCGGGCGGCGTGCTGGCGTCGATGAACGACAAGGACGCCTGGAGGGCGACCTCGACATGGCGATCGCCATGTCCATCCGCGACTCCGGCAAGCCGCTCGTGGACCTCACCGACGACGGCGAGGCAGGACCAAGCGGCTTGGTGAAGGACGAGCCCGTCGATGAGCTCGACGAGCGCGTTAAGCAGGAGGTCGTCACCGACGACATGTACAACTTCCACCAGTACTACGACGCCTCCTCCGGCCGCCGCAAGTACTTCTAGATTAGGTTTAGTTTTAAATGTTGTCAAATTTCGTTTGAATCAATGTAATATATGCCAAGTTTGGATGAATCTAATCGAATGTCGCTTAAGTTTAATTTTTTTGAAATTTTGTTTGGGGGACGCGGCTGGGGAGCGACGTCCCTTAAACGCGGCACGAACGAAACACGTCCCCAAATGCTTAATCCGGCGCGGTTTGAGAAACGGTTTGGGGGACGCGACTGGAAATGCTCTAAGCAGGCTTCTAGATGCCACCGAGTGATTCGAGCGCGAGATGAACCTGGCTGCGGTGTACCGGCGGCAGGGATAATTGCGACTTCGCCGGCGACCTGTTTAAACAAAGCGGACTTTCTCTGGATGCAGTACATGGATGCAGTACACACTAACGGAGCGACGGAAGCGAACTGATCCATCCGCCGTGATTCATTCGTGTTTTAAATTTGAGAAACCGATGTATTGAGCCGGACGTTGCCCGCGGGCCTACTTGGAAGCTACCGATGGCAGAAAGGCTGACCGGAGGCAACGTTTGCCATCAAGACCGCCGCTGACCACTGTGCCCGCCGCCTGGACTCCTGCGCCAGCATTGAAGTCGATGATGCTGGAAGCTACGCGTGCGCACTAGGTATTGATGGCCAGCAGTATTTAACTACGGCTGCACACGCATCTTCTTCCCACTTCAACCGCCGCCGCCATTGCCACCTCTACGCGCATGCACCCACGATGAAGCTGTCGAAATGGCTGAAGAAATCCGCCAACACCACGACCTCATGCGGCCAGCGGCGACGCTAGGATTCTCCACATAGACGGAACCCTGCAAGTCCCTGCCTCATTCTTTCGCCCCCGCAGCCGCACATGTTCTCCGGTCCGCAGGCGCCGGCGGCGCAGCCTCCTCCTCAGGACCAACCGGGCCACAACATGCGGTATGTGCCAGTGCTGGAGGCGTAGTGGCGGTGGGCGCAGGGCGACCCCTGCCGCCACCGCGACGTCTCCCTCCCGCACAGGTGACATTTGAACAGGGGGAGTCTCCCTGTTCCGCGAACTCCGGCGGGCCGGCAAGCCCTACGCCAGGAGATGCGCCGCCGGATCGAGCGCCTTTCGCTGGCGATGTAGCACCAGGAGGTGTACCAGCGTGAGGGATTTCTTGCACGCGTTCCTCGCCTGGGAGCAAGAGGCGCGCCGGGTCATCCACGACCGCCGGGATTTCATACCCGGCGACGGCGCGCCCGGCAGCGAGAACAAGGTCATCTACGACGAGGACGAGGACAATGACGATGACGAGGAGGACGAGGAGATGGGGGACATGCCTCCTGCCGCTGTGAAGCTGGAGGATGTCGTCCCCGACACAACTACGACGAGGACGCAGCCATGACAGCCACAATGGCCGCTTCATTGGCCGACGAGGATGCCAAGTGGCCAGGGTATGAGAACGTCGTCCAGCTATTGTCTATGGTGGCGGCGCACCTAGCCTCCCTGCCGTTGCCTCCTCCGCTGCCGCCGCACGCGCCAGCACAAGCGACATGGGACGGCCAGGAGGTTCCAACTCCTCCACCGGCGACACCACCGCAGTCCGCGCCTCCACAGTACGCGCCACCACCTCCGCAGCACGCAGCCAGTGGAGATCACTGCTTGGGCCCAGGAGGTTTGGGCGCCCCGCCCTTCATCGACCTCGCCTCCGACGACGAAGAAGACCGCGGCGCCTGAATTAGTTTAGATTTTATTTTTAAACTATGTAACTTATGTTTGAATCAATAAAATTTCTATCAAATTTCCGCGCGCTTTTTAAACTTCGCCATTTTTTCCTCTCCTGCGCGCGGGCAAACTAGCCAGCGGACCGAATGGGTCGCGCCGGTACGCGGGTTGTCCGAATAGGCTGGACCGCGCGACGCATCCTAAATCTACGATGGCCGTACCTACTCCCCATTTAGCGGCCTACTATGGTCAGGTTACTCCTAGTCGCGTGGCCTACTACTAGCCGTCGGCGTGACCTTACGGGCCGGCGCCGACTTCAGAGCGCATCCGGGCGGCAAGCGCCTTGCGCCGCTCGCATCGCCGGGTTTCCCCGGAGGCTTCCTCCTTCCGCCGGTGGCGTTCGATGTCCTCTGCCAGAGAGGAGTCCCATTGGATTCTCTGTGCCTCTGCCATCGCCTCCTGCACCGCTACCTCCACCGCCTTCACGCGCGCTAGCTCCTCAGCCGCCTCCACACGCGCCATCTCCTTCACCGCGACTGTCGCCACGTTGGCGTGGTAGCGGGCCCTGTCCCTCGCCGTGATGGCCTCCTCTAGCTCGCGGTTCTCCCATTCGATCCTCGTGTGGTCCCGTCCATCCACGCGACCGCCGCCAGGTTAGCGCGCACTTATGCCCGCCTCATGGCGAGCGCATCGCCGGGATCTTGCGCCACCGCCGGTAGAGCGTAATGGCGACCGACGTCGTGAGCAGCGCCTGTTGTTCAGCGCTTGCCCTCACCCTCCTCGTCATCGGGGAGGAAGCCGATGTCGTCGTCGACCGCGTGGATGACGGTGTCAGCGGCCGGGGACGCCGCGAGTTCTGCCCTTGCCTCTGTGAGCTCCTCCGCCTGGGGGTCGTCCATGGTCGCCGCCGCCGCCTCCGCACTGGCCTGTGGAGCCTCTGCTCCACCTCCGAGTCAGACTCCACCGCTGCCGCCGCCTCCGCACTGGCCTGTGGAGCCTCTGCTCCTCCTTTAACGCCTCCATCGCATGGAGGGCGGCGAGGACCGGATCATCCGGGTAGGCACGACGGGCCATCTCAACGAGGCGAGCCCAAGTGCGATCGTGCTCGGCCATGGGTGGTTTTTATGGTTATTGGGTTGAGGTGTGCCCTTCTCGCCCACCAGCGTCGACCATATATAGGCATGGCGGGGCGGGAAATCCCAATCGCGCGCAAGCCGCTTCCCGCGAGCGCGAAACGGCAGCGAAACGCCAATCTATTGGCCACGCTCATGAACCAACGCTCGCACACGGGAAGCGGTAATCGTTGGCGGCAGGCCGCGATGGGGCGTTAAACCGCCAGTACCGACCTTTACGCTGTCACGAAAAAAAATCCATCGGCCTGTTGGGCATACCTCGACGCAAACCGGTTACTACGGTCCTATACATCCGATTTGGTGTGTAGGCCGACGCAAACCGTTACACACCGTTAGTTTTGACATCCTCTTGCATCGGCCCGTTGAAGATTGCCTTGCTTAACAGAGGAACCACGAATCACACAATCTATTGAGCAGAGAAAGGAAAAGGCGATTTCCTGAACAAAAGCTGGATCTGCTTTTTCAGAAGTTTTAGCTCTGCATATTCATTGAAGGTTACGTCGGCTGAGCCAGACCAGTCACCTGCGGGTGCCATTGCTGGTCATGTTGGTCCAGGACGACGCGAAGTATGTGTACCGACGCAACAACAGAACATGACCGTGCTAATAAATTCGCTAACATCTGATTCAGGCCACTGTTCATTATGCGTCGTGCGCGGCCGAATACGGCAGGGAATACCCTGACTGCAATTGATCTGGACCAGGCTGATTGGTCTAGCTATCCAGAGCAGCTGCACCCGGGTGCCAATATGGATTTCCGTATGTTCTTTTACTATTCTGCTACGGCCTTTTATCGTTCAGCCCATGGGCCATGGTACTATCGGATACCACCTAAAATAACAGAAGGCATGAGTTTCAAAGAAGAAGGAAAAAAAAGACGCATCGCAGAGCAAATTTCTAATCTACAGAAGTGATCGTGGCGAGGCTGAGAGGTGTTTGGTGAGCGACGATGAGCCGGCGGTTTCTGTACATGGTGGTCGGAAACTGTTCGTTCGCTCCCAGCTTGTACACGCTGCACCGCATCAACCCGTCGGCTCTTTTCTACCCCAAGGATTCACCGAATCGCGCAGCGGCGGCGGCGGCCGCTTGTATGAGGGTGACAACGATGGAGGCGGCGGCGGAGGATTTGAGGGCTAGGAAGAAGGCGACGCGGGAGTCTAGGCTGTGGCCCAAGTCGATTAAGGCGGACGGTGCGGAGGAGGCTCGCTTGCCTGTGCCCACTATGAGTTTCTCCACTCCCGGCATCGCCATGGACTTCGCGCTCATCGGCCGAAGCAAGGATAAGATCGTCGCCGTGGACGGCGAAAATCCCGACTACACCAGAGATGGTTGGGAGGCACCAGGCCGCGCCGTCCTCTATGACGACGCCGCGCACTCTGTCCGCGCGCAGCTCTGCACCGGATTGCCTGAGCGCGACACCGTGCCTGTCGCTGTCGGCGACAACCTCTACTTCATGGGGGAGGAGGAGGACGTCGTGCCCAGCAAGCAAAATTTGCGAGCCCTTATTCGCTACCCTACGCGTGAGCCTGGAATTGATACTGACTGGTACTGGTATTCCTTCCCGCCGCCTCCCTACGACGTGATAGGCACGGGCGAACACGACCCACGGCCGCATTACCCTGAGAGGAGGGACATGCTCGGCGCCTACGCGGTGGTCGGCGAGTCGCACATCTGGGTGTCCACCCGCATCCGCGGGACCTTCTCCATGGACACCGCGAGCGGCACCTGGAGCAGGGCCAGCAACTCGCCGCTCCCGTTTTCAGGGCGCGCGGAGTACGCGCCGGAGCATGGCCTATGGTTCGGCTTCCCCAATGACGAATGGCAGTATGATTCCGACAACCAATGGCGGTATGAGTCCGGGGACAGCGACCTCCTCTGCGCGTGGGACCTCAACTCCGTTGAACCTGGCGGAGCCGCCGCGCCTCTACGGGCGCACGGCGTGTGGGAGGGCGGCTTCGGGGCGCCAAGCTGGAGCTTCAATGTGAGGTCGCACCTCCTGCATCTGGGTGACGGCGGCCGGTTCTGCGTCGCAAAGCTCTACCAGACGTACGAGCCGGTGCCGCCGGGGGCATGCTCTCGCTGCTACAACGACGGCACGCGTGATGAGATTAGCTTCGCTGTGCTCACCGGCGTGGAGGTGGAGCGCTGCGACAACGGAGAGCTCCGCATGGTCAAGCACAGGTCATGCAAATATAGCTTCGGTGAATACAGCTTTCCCCAAGATGTACTTTAGACCGGTGGTCAGTGATGACACGCATACATCGATCATCGTTACCTAGGTGAAAATCTGTTTTACTCGTGAAATTTTAGAATCCTATGAATCAAAATAAAAGTCGCTGAAATACCAGAACGTATATGTCCAAGTTCTTGTTTTTTGTTTCCACGTACTCCTCTTCAACAAGCAAATGAGCGACCAATGAAGATGTTTATAGGAAACTAGGAGTTTCAGTGATCATGTCATGTCTAGTTTAGTTTGCAGTCGCTTGATTTTTTTTTTGTGTTGCAGGTTTTGATTGCTATTTTTGTTTCTCAAGATTTGACACTACTGACCAGGCCTGCCGCCAAGTATGATTGTTATTTTCAGGGAACATAGGCTTTGCCCTTTTTTTCCACAAGATCACTTTTATTCATCAAATTTTAGAATCCTATATATCAAAATAAACAGGTGGCCGAAATACTAGAATTTTTTTTTTTAGATTCACAGGGAGACATCTCCCCGGTTCCATTTCATGATAAAATGAAACCACAATGTCAACACACACCTCCGTTCGCAACGTTTTAACACCCAACTCGGACCATGGGCCAAAGCTACTGCCCAAAACAGACAACCATAACCATCTCAAAAGCCACCAGATAAAACTAGGTTTAGCAACTAACCCATACCATCAACAAACTAACACAGCCGCAGCTAGGAAAGCAAACTAGAGCTATTACACATCGCAAGCTGAACCTTTCTTCACAGCACGACATGAACTGAGGCGTCTTCCTCCGGGTTCTCCTTCAGAAACTCCAGCGACGCTCGTCCACCATGAGAGGTTTTGGCGGCAGGAGCCCAGGAAGATATCCAATCGAAGGAAGAACACTTCATGGGGGTTCCAGCTCCAATGGTGCTTTGATCTTGTTTGACAAAATCTTCATGAACAGGTCCACTTCCTCCCACGTTTGGTCCTTGAAAGGGACCTTCCAATTTCTCAGGTAAGAAAGTATAACTCTCCACACCTGTTTCAAATCCAACCAAGTATGTGCCGCGGCCCGCGATGGACACCCAGATGAGCGAGCCGTCGCCCTCGCGGTGGACGTCCACGGCGTGGCAGGTGATATCGACGCCGGAGCAGCCATCCTTGCCGCAGCTGGGATTTTGGATGTAGGGCGGCGGCGGGAGGGAGCGCCATGCCCAGTCATCGTTACGATCGCGCACGAGTGCCTGGATGGGTTGGCCTGGGTCCGCCTCGATGACGTAGACGCGGCCGTCGTCCTCGGCGCCGTCATCTTTGGCAACGTCGTTCTGGGGGTCGACGGCGACGGAAAGTAGTGTGCGGCAACAGTTGGGCGGCGCCATGCTGGGCAGCGGTCGGACGGAGTGCGACCCGTCGTCGTAGAGGACGCCGCGGCCCATGTCGTCGACGCCGACGATCTTGTCCTTCTGGCGGCCCAGGAGCGAGAAACTGCATGCTGCCGGGGAGGTCGAAGCTCATGCGGCGTTCAGGCAGGGGCGCGTCCACCACCGTATTGGCCGCTCGGTCAGCTGAGCCATCGGGGCAGAAGAGCGGAGAAGTGTCGATGCGGTGGAGCGCGTACCAGGGGGAGCGCCTGACCGCGTGCTGGTGGACGACCAAGTAGAAGGCAGGGTAGCTTGGCAACTGGCGGTTGCACGTACGGACGTGTAGGCCGGTGAGCCGTACCACATGGTGTATGTGGAGAGCAACCTATAATAAACAAACAAAAAACTGAAGGTGATCGCTTTCCATGAATCTACACTGACCCGGGCTCATTTTGCTCGCAGGCACAAAAAACGCGCATGGGCTGGGACGAGGAGAGGAACGGGACCCCAACCGGTGCCAGGCAGCGCCCGAGTCGCTTTCGTCCTAGGCGCCAGCTGATTTCTTTCTTTCTAGCGACCAGATGCAGCAGCCAGCCATGCCATGGCTTCAATTTTGGAAAGAAACGCCATTGGATTCCTTCAGAAAATCGGAGAACCTATGCACTATCTATCTACCGTGTGGATACATCCAAGTTTACACAAATCTACAAAAACATTCACAGGACGCATGGAGTAGATAGCAACACGATTTGCAGCTTTTTCTAAAACAAATACACCTTGTGCTACCACTAATTGAACTATCTAATTAATTAATCAACTAACTCAATCTTAATTCACCAGTTCATATTTTCCCTGACTTCAACAACAAGGATCAAATAACCAGCAAAAAACTAATGCTCATCTAATCTGGGGCACAACTCCTGCGCGCCTGCTACATCAAACAACACACGATTACAACTACGATCGATGCAACTTCCAGGAAACCACCACACTGCTATCGATTCTTACTACAACAAAACTCGCGGCATCATCGGGAGCATTCATGAGCACCCAACCCATACTGCAACTGATGCCATTTGCCGCGTCTGCCCATGTCTTCAACTGCACACAAACGGCAGAAAGTGAATCGATATGTACAGAAACAAAATGCCAAATCTCTTCGACATTGGCATATGAACAAGAAACATATCACCAGAAACTGCAGGTATCATAAACAACCAAAGCCGACCTGGAACATCCTTGTGCATAATTGAGTCTCTCTTTCAGGTTCAGCATCTTCTTCTTCAACGGGTTCCTGCAAATTGTGGATACATCCTTGTGCATAATTGAGTCTCTCTTTATAATCAATGATATAAAAATTATTGCTGATATAAAAAAAGGCAACTCACTTAATTTGTGTGGGGAGTGGAACAATCCCTTCGTCAATAGATGAATCCCGGGCGATTAATGGAGTGCCATATTAGCAATATATGGCACACTGCATGTCAGGCGTCCGTGTTGAAAGATTTAAGAGGCCTTGAGTGATTGAACCCAGATTTGCCTTCTTCCTGTCAAACTATCCCCCTCCATTGAGAATCAAACAGTTCCAAAGCTCAAGCAATTTGTTACTAGCCCCCCGCACCCCCACCCCCTTGGTTGCATGCTGCACGCCGGCTATCGCGTGACTTGAACCACAAAAGGCAGAGATGGTTTTTTTAAAAAAATTGATTAGATATGTCATCAATCAGGTTGACAGGCACATGCAAGTTCAAGCAACCTAGCTTAGCCAGATTTTGTGGCAGTTGTAGTTCCCGTGTGTGTTAAAGGGCATTGAAGAACACAATACTAGTGTCGACTCAGGTCGGATCCGATGAAAGCAGTGGCGGACACAAACATGTTCATGGGTATTCAGCTGAATACTCATGTTCATGGAAGTAGATTGTGTTCTGTACTCTCTCCGTTTCCTTGATTAGAGCGTACTTTTTTTTTGCAATTGTCATGGAAGCTTAAGGTGCGGGTTGAGAATTGTTGTGATTTTTCCCAACCTACTCCCTCCCTGATTTACTCAGCATGCGGGCCAATAGTTACGCTGCATGCAGATTTTAAGAGGAAAAACCGTGTGCATGTGTGGGCAGGCCCGTGCAGAATTAATGCGAGCCAATAGTACGTGAGGGGTTGTTGCATGCAGAAAGTGGGTAGTAGTTCCCTATTTTGTTGGGGTTACGAGGGGAAGGGGCGGAAAATGGGGTACGTAAGCACGGAAACTAATTGACTAGTTGCGTGGAAATTCCTTAATCAACCATGCCAAAACAATAACTAGTACGCCTTGTTTAGAGGAAGTATCAATTGCGGGAAGAACATTAATGTTTAAGATGAGTGTCCAATGGTCATCTGGCCTTCTCCTGAAATGGAACATGTGGAAGTAAACCTGAATCAGTTGGATTGAAAGGAACGTAGTAGTTGTTGGCACACAAGAGCTTGCCGACCGATTTCTCCAACATGACGGTAGGGGGAAGGAGAGAGAGTTGTGAATGGAACATGGCACACCCGTGGAGTTGATGCATGTGATGGATGGATCACGGAAGGAGCTTGCTTGCCGATGAATTTCTCCAACAGGCCGGTAGGCGGAAGGAGCTCGCCGACGGCTGACCGGCCACACCTAGCTTCCGTGATCCGGAGCATGGTGGCCTCCCCTCCCCTCCCGTCGCCAAAGTCCAAAGTCCAAAGTCAGAAGTCACGGCACGCGCTGCCGCTCGCGGCGGCGACCATGGCCTTCTTTTATAGACGGAGGGAGGCCTGCGGAAACAGATGGAGTATCGGGATGGACGGTGGAGATGATTGATGGCACGGATCGGTGACGTGGAGTGTGGAGCGCAGATCTCGCGCACCGATTATTTAAGCAGAAACGCTTTAGGCAGGAGGGCCGGGTCGTCGGACTAATAGATGGCATGCGAATGCGACGCGACGACGGATAATTGATGGTACCTGTGATGGATTGTTGGCCGCGGCACGATTTCCGTTTTTGTCGCTTTAATTAATTACGTGCATGTTTCCGTTGGTCGCTTTAATTACGATTGCTTGATTTCCGTGGCCGTGGGGGTGATTGGTTGAGGCATGCGTCAAGACGCGCCGTGACTTCTTCCGTGGCGGGTGATTCGCAAGCCGCAACGTATTTTTGCCGCGATGGCTTGGTCGCGAGAGAGGCAGCGTTGTACTGTATTCGGTTCCGTCGACTTGCTACGGAAAGAAAGAAGGAAGCGCACGCGTTCCTTTCTTCCAGGGCGAGACCGTGCCAGCTAGCAACCCGGGGTTGTGCGGCGTCCTCGGAGGTCGGTGTGAGGATTTACCCATGGGCCATTTCTCGTTCAGCCCATGGGCCATGCTCCTATTTGATTTATACGGAACGCATAGGTTTCGATGGAAAGAAAAAATAAAGACGCATAAGGATCTAGTCTGATAGGTCTTGGTGAGCGATGAAGCCGACCATGCCGGACGATGCGGAGAAGGCGCGCTTGCCTGCCGCCCATATGAACTTCTCCGGTCCCTGCGTAGTCATGGACTTCGGGCTCATCGGCCAAAGCAAGGATAAAATCGTCGTCGTCGACTACATGGTGGTCGACAACTACTTGCACCGGCCCTCCCCCGTGGTACACGCTGCACCGCATCGACCCTTCTCAGCTCTTCGACCCCTTCATTGTCTCGCCGGCGCCGGTGGAGAAAGCGCGCCTGCCGGAACCCGCCATGAGCTTCGGCAACCTTTCCGAGGACATAACGTTCACGCGTGTCGGCCGTGGACGCGACAAGATCGTTGCAGTCGACCAGATGGGCCGCGCGCGGCGTGCTCTAAAACGACGGCTTGCACGCCGTCGCCCCACTCCCCAGCACGACGGCGCCCAAGCGTTGGCCCACCGTGTCCGTCCTCGTCGACAGCGTCGAGCCCGAGGACGAGGGCAGCGTGTACGTCATCGAGACGGTCCCCCAGGCGGACCGCGCCGGCCGACGGTCCGTCGAGGCGCTGGTGTTCGACGAAAAGGACGAGCGCTGGGCATGGCGCCCCCTCCTGCCGCCGCCCTACGTGCACGACCCAGGCTACGGCGACGACCGCTCCGGCGAGATCACCTGCTACGCGGTGGACTGCAACCGCGAGGGCGACGGCTCGCTCATCTGGATATCGACGGCGGGCCGCGGCACGTACTGGCTGGACACGGTGACCGGCACGTGGAACAAGGCGGGCGACTGGGCGTTGCCATTCCAGGGACAAGCCGTGCCCGCCGCGGAGCTCGGCCTCTGGGTCGGGTTCTCTGCCAAAGACAGCGGCCGCATCTGCGCCTCCGACATGTTTGCCGCCCTCGACGACGACCGTCCGCCTGGGGTGGACCAGGAGTGGGAGGTCTTCAAGCTGCCAGAGGGGTCGCGCGAGCTACAGTCCTACCTGGTGCACCTGGGCAACGGCCGGTTCTGCGTGGCCAAGCTTTGCGACAGGCGGCGGCGATGGATCCTCAACTGCGGCTGCTGTGAGGACAGGGAAGAGGAGAGCTTCGCCATGTTCACCGGCGTGGAGGTGGTGCGGGGCGACCACACCGGCAGATGGCACCGCATGATCAAGCACAGGACCATCCGGTACAGCTTAGGTACAGACTTCCATCAGTGTGTACTTTAGTCACCGCATTAGTAGGCAGGGAGAGCAAATCTAGCTAGTTTGGATGGAGCTTCGTAAAAAGATATCGAAGATTTGTCTAAAATCAGATGTATTACACTCTTAAATTTAGACAAATTGCGTCCTCTTTTTATGCTGTCGATTATGGTGTTGTGTGTATGCTTGGATGTTGACTAAATCTTCTCTACATAGCATATTTTTTCTTTTCGAAATGGGGAGTTTAACCCCGGCTTCTGCATCATGATGATGCACACGGCCTTTTATTAATATCAAGTATAATTAAGTCTTACATCTCACGTATCTCGAACATCGCCTATAGTTGATACAAAAATCAACCATCGGAATAAAAAGAGCATAGTAAAACTACACATCATTGTAGCCTACTAGTATGACGCCAACCAGCCTGACACAAGATATCCTGAGCGACCGTCAGGAGCCGTGTGCATCCGGAAACCATGGCATCCCGTAATCCCTCTGGCGAAAGGAGGGCCCATAGTTGAACCCAGTGAGCCATCATGTGGATAACCTGCAAACAATGAAAAGATTGTTTTTTGTTGTGAGTTTTCCGTGGTTCTGCGAATCATGAATACGTGACCTAGCTATCAGCTCATTGTCTCACTTGAAGCATATCTCTTTATTTAGGTAACGACACAGGAATTGCATATCCTGGTACTGCACCGATGTGTTGTTGATTTATGAACTAGAATGGTTTAGTTTGACTTGCATGTATGCATCAGAAGCGATTCTCCGTTTGTGATATGCAAGATAAGGATCTTCCTATATGTACTTGTTAACTCAATTGTCGTATGTGGCACACTGTTGTTATAAGTGCTTCACATTGTTGGTATCCAAACATTTGCGTATATTCTTCAAAAGAACTTCAAGGATTTCTTTACTTAAAATGTTTAGGTTATTGCCTTGCAAAAACTGCTAGTGGATCTGATTTTTAATTTCTGCTGAATACGTCGTTGTTGTTTTATGTTATGATTTGGTTAGAGCGTATTGTTCATTTGGCCCTATGTAGCCTCACCCTGTTAATGAGAGCTCAGCTATGGCATCTTTGGATACCCTGGGATCAATTCTATTATGTAAAACAAGAAAATTCGGCTGCTAAGTAGGTTGTATCCCCTTTGCTGGATCCTTATTCCCTAAATGGAAGGATTTATTGAATGTCTAAGCATAGTTTCCTCTAGACTGCAGTTTCGTGTTATTTACATGTGTACTGTTGATTTGCCTATTTTTTAGTCTCCTATAGCATGATTTGTCCAGTATGTTGTCCCCAGGTCTGTAGTATGATTAGTCCAATTTAGGCAAACTGAATGTTTTACTGGAGAATGGCTGATTTCTTACTACTTGGTCCACTCATCCTGATAAAACTGGTCCATCCCATCTCTCATTTTGCATGTGAATGCTTTGAGAAGTTTGTGTGACATGTCATCTGGTCCAAGATGTGTGTGTCGTATTTTCTGTTCGATTCACTTGCTGTAGTTTTTGTCGGTGCAGCTCCAATCATGCGCGGATGCAGATGATCACATGTCCAGGAGGTTGACGCTGCGGCGAACTCGACACCGCCATTGAGGAGCTCATCAACATTGGCACCAAAAGGTTGAATTTCTTTCTTTGGTAAAGCTGGAATACATTGATGTCACGCTATCACTGGATTAGCAGACATGTGTCCATGTATTGAAATACAGAAAATGCTACATTTCTTGGTGGTTCTTACCGCTTGCGACATAATGTCTCAATAGCATGCTCTTAATCAGTGTGTTCTGTTTATTCTTTCTCTAGCTTATGAAAAGCTGAATTATCATGCATAACGACTTGTCCTATCGGTGACTGTTAGCGATATCTCGCGACTTAATAGCTCAATATCATGTTCTTGGTTAGTGGTTTTTTTTGTTCTCTAGTCAATTTTTGCTATGGAAATATGGTGCATAATGACTTGTGCTATTTTTCGTCATAGTGATGCTCATTTTGTAACTATCCTTGTATTTCTGTGTCAGTGTTGGCTGCAATGGTATCTCTCTAATCTATTACTAATTAACCTGCAATCTGCAATTGATCAAGCTAGCTAAAGCCTTGTCTTTGTTGTTGTGAATAGCTGATGCTTTGATCTATGTTGACGAGTATCTGCCCTAAGCTTACGGTTGTAAAGTTGATGATAGTTTTTGAATTTGATCTCCATGCACAGCAACCTTGTTCTTGTGCCTTGTAATGTAATGAAGTGCACCAAATATATCAAAGCACGATATGACAGATATTTGAAAGTATAATATGCACGATGATGGCTAGTGCAACCACTACCCCGCTAATAGCACCGGTTAGATATGCGTGTAAATTCATGACCTCGGTATGCCTAGACGGGATGAAGATCCTGGCATCATCAATATTTATTAAATCATCAATCGTTGAAAACGTGAGTATCACGAACGGAATCTCGTGCAAATTATTATGACGACATCGTCCGCCTTGAGCGCCATACTTGGATACCGTAGACATGCTACTGGTCTATGCTAGCTAGCGACAAGATCGATGTAGCGAATGGGAGAGTCACAACTCGACATGATTCCTTTTTTATTTGTTGCACTTGATATCTGACAATCGACATTTCTAACTACGATTCCTCGCATGCATATGGGTCATTTCCGCTGTCTTTTGCATCGGAGACTAATACTTGGTTAACTACTTCACTTAAGCTGTAACTAAGATTTTTTTATCTCTACTTTGGGATTTGGTACTTTAGGTTCTATTTTATCACCCGATAGGAGGAAAATGTTTGATTGGTTCGAAGAAATTCATCTAGGTACTTTCTAGGCTGCTACAAAGGTAATATTGCAGTTTAGGAGGGAAATAAGTATTCATTAGTTGTTTGAGTTAATAGAAGAACACGGGTGTGAGCTAGAAGTCCTATTGGGCCGAATCTACCGAGGCCCATTTTATTTATGGTAAAACCACCCAGATCCCCTCCGGGTCGTTTTAAAAAAAAAATCCCATCCCACCTGGGCCGCTCCTCCACTTGTCGGTACCGTCCCCTCTGCTGGCGCCTTGTCTCCCCATCACCGGACCCTCGCGTGGGAAGCTGTATACACCAAAGCTATATTTGCATGACTTGTGCTTGACCATGCGGAGCTATCCGCCGTGGCAACGCTCCACCTCCACGCCAGTGAGCACATCGAAGTTGATCTCACTAGGCTCGTACGTCTGGTATAGGTTGGCGATGCAGAAGCAGCTACCGTCACCCAGGTGAACGAGTTGCGACCTCACATCGAAGCTCCTGCTTGGCGCCCCGAAGACCTTCGACACGCCGCATTAAATGGACCACACCACACTCCCTCTTGGTGAATACAGCTCCCCTCGGTGTTCGAGCTCCTCTGCCGCATTAAATGGACCGCACCACCCCCTCTATCCCTTGCACCAGCCTAACCCGTCAACGCCGACTTTCCCCATCGCCCTCCTCTCCTCCGCCCCTATCCCGCCTTATGCGCATCGCCCCCGGTGGCCATCGCCATGTTCAGCAGCTCCGGCCTCCATTTGCTTCTGCTCTTGATGAGAGCTCAGTCGCTACCCAGCAGGCATGGGGTTGCTGATAGCTCTCTCCCGTGCGTGGACGAGGGTTTGCGATACGGTGGTGCACGCTGGTGAGTGGATGTCGCGAGGAACATCTAATCGGAGGAGGAGGCGGCTGTGATCGATGGTCTGCGCCATTGTCGCCAATTCTGGGCGCTGCTTCTTAATGGCCTCCTCCGCCAGTGATGTTCTCGGCCGGTGCCCGACGGCATGTAGGCCATGGAGACGGCATATTTGAAGGCTGGGTGGTGGACTCGTCCACGTCGTGCGGGAGGTCGCCCCCAAGGCCCACCGCGTCATCGATGTCAGCATTTTGTCGATTTATTTGTGAAGATAAAATCTTAGGTTATAGCACTGGTTATCATGCATAGATATAGGAAAATAAAGCGATGAAGAAATTGTTGGTCGGAGACGTGAAGTGAGTGGAATCTGATCAGCTAGAGCATTTCTAAGTACTCTGTCGGTCGGAGATTTGTGTAAATTTGGATACATGTACTCCCTTTGATTGGATTAGATTGACCCAGTATTGTGGAAAAGCATGCATGCGTGTACCTGTTGTCCGTGTCGATCAAACAGGATCTCAGAGGTAGTATATATGTTAAGGAGTAAGTGTGTATACATGTAAATCCTTTTATGGACAGATGTAGTGGTATTTGTTTGGACGAACGACAAGAAGATGGAGGAAGAAAGCAGGGGATTTGTTTGCGCGTGCGAGAGCGAAGCACCAAAAATTTGGTGTTTGACCCGAGGGATCGATGGAAATAGTCCAAGAGCACGCGCATGTATGTAATTAACACATGTAAATTAAGTCTGCCCCGGTTGAAAAATAACTTTCTCTCCCCTAAATTTGGTCCGCGATAGTAGGAGAGCAGCGCATGCATGTTTTAAGGAGCAAATCTCTTTTGTCCGTAATTACTTATTATTATTACGATGGCTTACCGTTGTTTTATCTCCCCTAATTAAAAGGGGCAGCGCAATTTGCCTTTTAATTAACTTATACCGTTCTTCAGAAATGATTTAATGTGAGAGAATGCGAAGCATTTAATGTGAGTAGCAGTTTCCCAAGGGCCGAGTAATTAACGGCATGCAGGATATAAATCCCTTTTAAACGGCCCGGCCTAATTAATAAATAGGGTCCGAAAAGAATGCCAGCATGATTCCAGCTAGAGTAGCGAGCATGAAAATAGGGGTGTCCATTTTAATTTTGTGAAGCATGCGTATTAATTTGTTTTTGTTTGGGCGAAGGAAGAAAGAAGGAGTAGCACGGGATTTGTTTTGTTTGGGCAAACGAATCCGATCGAACCTGCCACGTCCTTTTCGTGGTTTGTGGAGGGAATGAACGGGACGCGTCGGAGGTTTCGTCGCCACTCGCGAGGGAGGTCAGTCGTCAGTCTAACGTGGGGCCACGCGTCGGAGGTTTCGTCTACGATGACCGCCTCGCACTCGGTCCGCTGCGAGACCGTGCCAGCTAGCAAACCGGGGCTTGCGCGGTTCTCGGAGGGCCGACCAGGTCGGTGTCCCAATACTCCAGCTTACCGCTTGGGATTTACCAGGATGCAATGCGTGTTCTCTGAGGCATCGGGGAAGAAGAGACGAGAAGGCTGGATGCGGTGGAGCGTGCAGCAGGGGGAGCGGCACATCGAGCACTCGTCGAGGAGCAGGTAGAGAAACCGCCGGCACAAACCCATCGCGCGTCGTCCACCGTGCGCCAAGATCCAGTTTGTCCTGCTCTTCTTCTAGTCATGTTTCGTGCACCATAAATCTCGCGACTCGATCGGTTTCAACTTTCAACCCTTAGCGCGCCGCCGTCCCGTATGTGCCCTAAATTCTACTGTATATCCCGCCGAACCCGTTGGGCCGCTGGCTGCGATCTGACTACAATGAACGTTATGAAGCTATCAAGGCCAGATGCTGAAGAAGTCGAACCTGGCACCCTTCTCCGACTGCTGACCTGCCGGCCAATGGACAGGGAGTTTCAGCGTTGGAGATTGCCCATAGTGTCGCAAAAGCTTCAGACTTGGAGACGGTGAGAGATAATCAGTTTGAGCAATCTCCAACACTGAAAATCGACTGCCAGAGTTCCTCAGTCACCTTAACGAGAGTGCAAAGTGCTTGTAGATAAGAGGTGCACTGTGATTTTGATGCAGCAACGCTAATGTGCAGCTTCACAAAGAAAGAAAAAAAGAAGGTACAGATTGATCGAGGTCCATGCTTTTCAGGTTTGGTCTTTCACGGCAAACTTGCCTGATGAACTTCTCTCCAGCTTGCAACACGTAATGAGTGAAATGGATATCAATTCTTTCTTGTGGCTTCATCATCATTATAATGGTGAGAAGCCCACCAAGAGTTGAAAACATAAAAGTAGCGCTAAATACAAGGAAAGGGGCTACAGAACCACAAATAGACAGAAAATAAGGCTGCGCTGCAGAAAATGTTTGTTTCATCTCCTGACAACGATTCAGCAGTAGTAATACAGGATGATAGATACCCCCAGAGGATGCACTTTGACAGTAGTATATCTAGACATAATTTACAGCAACAAAACCAACAAGCCACATTCCAGCCCATCATGAGCATTCTTGCAGCAACTTCTGGACATGACCAGCTTTTACATAATGCTGGAACTGAGATCAGCTCAACCCAACAGCAGTGACACCACAGGGAGCCTCAGCCGGAGACCATTTTCACAACGATGATAAGAATATTAAGCGCTATCAAGGGCATCCGCAGAAACTGAGTGGCGTAGATGAGCCCCACGATCTGGCCTTTCAAGGACTTGGTTCGCCCGTTTCCGGAAACTTCAGACATGCTCCATCCCCTGGGACCAAGAAAGCGGTCTTCGTTCAGTATCGCCAACGAGTTTGCGAGAAGCAGAAAACCCTCCAGCAGCATCCACAAGCCCATCCCTGCACATGAATACCACAGCTCTGTTAGTTGAAAATTCTGCTAGCTACGTGCGGTCACCATTATTTTAACAATCATTGTAAGTTAATTAATAGACTGGTCGGTCCACATGTATTCAACATAGCTATGTAACATCATCCTGTGAAAACATAAACGTAACTGGACAAGAAAATAAACTAAGAAATATATTAAGACTGCCACCAGGGCCAGCGATGGCATTCGAATGTTAATGATACACCATAAAGTTTCGTTTCTACAGTAACTTTCAAAGCCCACCAGTAAAGAACTCTCTGATGCAGGAATGCCATAAGAGCAAAGCATCACTGCGGAGATATTGCACACTAACAGTATATGGGAAACAGGGAGTCTCAAAATCTCGCTAAATAACAAGGAGCCAGAACAAGGAGTGAACAGCTATGTTTTCATACAAAGGAGGGCAGACCTAGATTCGACATAGCAAAGTATCATCTTGAGAAAACATAAACATAAGTGGACAAGAGGTACGAAATATAGTACGACTACCACCAGGGCCAGATAGAGCATTCGAATGTTAATGACATACAATGAAGTTTCGTATCTATTGCAAATTTCAAGGTTCACCAGGAAAGGAACTCTAGCCACAAGAGCAAAGCATCACTATGGAAGATGACAATTACTGAGATACTGCACACTAGCGGTATATAAAAAACAAGGAAATCTCAAAATCTCGGTACTTAATAAGGGGGCGATCCAAGGACAGAAAAAGCTAGGGCTTCATACAAGAGGGGGGGGCAGTCCAAACGGTGCACAACCACACCAATAAATTGTGAAGGTCCCCTCCCTCCCTAGTGGGATTAATTTAACTACATACAGATGATGGTGTACAAACACACATGTATGGCACTGAACAATGGTCATCCCAACAGTCGCCAGAAACAGAACCATGATTTTTTATTTTATTTTTGAACGAGAGGAGGCGCCTAAGACGCCATTTCATTGATCAAGAGCAGAGTACATAGCGAATTACATAACCCTGATAAGTGAGATTCTGTAACTGTGCATACATACTGCAACAAAAATATTAGTGCATCGGTTATATGTAGTACCTCGGATTTTTTAGGAGGTGAAATCACCAAAACTGAAGAAAGTTGCTGCCGGGTTTCTTCTTGGTCGCCGGCTCAGTCAACTGTCACTGTTCCACACTCCTGCAGAGAGAGAGAGGAAGGGAGGGCATCAGATCATAGAGAGGGTTACCCTGTGAGAGAGGGGAGCGGAGGGGCCACCCGTTCCCCGCCGCCACCTGCTCGCCGTTCCCCGCCGCAAGACAGGAGAGAGGAAAAATGACAGAGCAAGCGAGTCAGGAGGCACTGATAAACAATAAAGTTTCGTTTCTACAGCAAGTTTCAAGGTTCACCAGGAAAACAACTCTCTGATGAAGGATCGCCATAACACGAAAGCATCACTGTGGAAGATGGCAAGTACTGAGATATTGCACACTAGCGGTTTACCAGAAACAAAGAGTCTCAAAATTTCGTTAATTAACAAGGAGCAAGGATTGAAAAGCTAGGGTTTCATACAAAAAAAAGGGCAGACGTAACGAGAAGCACCTAGAGATTGTGATGATCCCCTCCCTCCCTATTCGTGTTGATTAAACTATATAGGCTGATAATGATGTAGAAACACAAACAGTCATAGCATTGAACAATGCTCGCTGGCCAACAATAACCCAAAATAGAACCACGCTCCATACAAACTGCAACTAAAATTATTTGTATAGGGGTTATACCTTTGATTTTTTTTCTTAAGGGGTGAAATCGCTGAAGTGAAGCTTGCTGCTGGGCTTCTTCTTGGTCGCCGGCTCAGTCCACCGTCCGGTGTTACTGCAGAGAGAGAGGGAGGGCGTCAGATCAGAGAGAGGGAACCCTGCGAGAGAGGGAAGAGGGGGGCCCGCCCGTTCCCCGCCGCAACCTGCTCACTGTTCCCCACCGGAGAGATGAGAGAGGATAGGAGGCACTGACCACCGCTCGCCGTTCGCCGCTGCGACGCCTGATTGCCGCCGCCGCCGCTGCTGGCAGGGACAAAGCGTAGTGATAGATGGAGATGTGGAGAGAATATTCCCGAAAGATGGTTGCCGATGGCCATCCTATCCTTCGAACCAAACGCTCCGTATGATCTGGCCATCGATTAGGGTCACAAATTTGGTGCCTTCTTTTCATAGTAATTTAATTTGAAATGTGTACTTTTGAATTTTAAAACTTTCAAATTTTATTTTGGAAATACGTATACATGGTCCCTATATCTGTGGGAAGTTTAGGTGGAAAACACTAATATTTCAGGCTATCGAAAATTTCAAAATTTTGACAGTATATAGCCGTTATGTACGAGTATTTTTTTCCAAAAAAATATCATTTTATACTTTACAAAATACGATGTAATTTTAAACAAAATTTATGGCATACAAACTCAATATATGTACTACCTCCGCTGGGATTATTATTTTGAAGTGGCATTTCATTCGGTAACACGTGGCAAGTACAAATTACAGGCATGCCCCTAACATAACTCGTTCTAAAGAACCTATTATTTGAAGATAAGGCCTGCACAATTACATAAAACACCCTAGAACCAAAAATTGAAAAAGCAATCTGGTCATCGGGTATCGCCGCCACCGATCGTTGGCGTCCTCCAAGCGTCACCACCGAGGAACGAGGCTAGATTGCTCAAAGGCCCTCTTCTGGCGAAGAACCACCGTCACTGGCCACATCGAAACCACCGGGGACGAACCACTTGGCGGTGAGGACGCGTCGAGCTCCAGCAGCAGAAGCGGTGTGGAACCTCCACGAAGGAGGTTGAACAAGGGTCGCCTTGTCAGCCAAAAATCACGGTGGCGAGGATGCCATCCGCGTGGTAGCGCTCACTGACGTAGAACCACCGCTGCCAAGGGTGGCTCCATCTGCAGGAGGAGAAGGAATTAGGGCAGAGCACCATCTCCCTGGATAACAGCCACCATACCTACATGCCCAGCTCGTCGAAGCCGAGGCAGAACAAACAACAGGAAATCGATACCCCCTCACCACCATGGCCGGCCAGGGGAATAAGCTTTCATTGTCGTCGAAGCCACCGCGCCTCTCCCCAGCTCGCCGCCACGGCCGGCCAGGAGAAGCAGGGCAACCTCCCACAACTGCAGCAGAGAGAGGCGTCTAGAGGGCCCTTTATTCTTGGAGATCCCGTATGAGAAGAAGCTTGTGGCTTGCTCCGACCGCCGTAGAACATCGCTGCGAGCCCACCACCGGATCAGCCAGGTCCTGGCCCGGAACCTAGTCTCCCTACTCCAACAAATCGGCAAACTGCCAAAAAAAACCTATATCTAACCCTAGATCCTACTCCGGCGCCTCTCCTCTGCCATCTCCGGCCGGCCAAGCCGGCGAAAATAGCTCGGGATCAGCCCGGTCTTTGGTGGCTAACTCTTAGACGCGGAGGAGAAGAGGAAAGGGGAGGGGAAATAGAAGAGAGCCCTCCATTGGGATTATAAGGCTCCCACGAAATTTGAGCCCAATTTTAACCATAACATTAACTAACAAAATATAATTTATTTGTCACAAAAATTATAAGGTTGAAAACTTCTTTCAAAAATAAATCTAATGGTATAATTTATGCAACATGTAATTTGTATTTAATATGTTAAATTTATAGTCACTTGGGCCCAAATTTCGAGAATGCTTTATATTTCCTAACAGAGGTAATAGCTACGTAATTACTTTTGCGGAGTTTTTGAAGAATGAAAAATGCGGTTTTTCAAATGAGGTCATGGTGCTCAAGAACACCGATGAGTTTTCAGTTTTTTCACTAACCATTGCCCTAAGAAACAAAACAAAAATGACCAAAGACCTGAACATAGTCCTTCTGGTAGTGACATGCCTAGGGTCCTCTTCAGGGTGCGTATTCGAAATTCAAAGGAGTGCACAACAAATACTTCCTCCATATCTATATATTAGGGTACTACACAGGTCGATAAAAAAAATCATTAATTTGATCAACAAAGTATGAGATATATGCCACAAATGTTATACCACTAGATTTGTATTCAAAAGAAGTATCCAGTGGCATAAAAAAAATTGTCACATAACTTATATTTTGTTGAGAAAATTAATTGTTAAAGTTTTTTGCTTTATGAATTCTTTTTTACTCTGTAAACAAATTATTTTAGTTGAGACCCACTTTTAACTCAAAAAAGTTCAATTGCAATCCACTCCAGCTCATAGGGCTCCTAGGTGAAAAACTTCTTTTGCAATTTTGTCAGTTGCAACATATTTCCAACTCAAATAACTTAGTTGCAATCCACATTTTTTGTCTTTGATTTTTTTTTCAACCATTCTTAACGGTTCCTCTGCATCGGCGAGAATCCCTTAAATATCGCGAGACGAGAAAACAGGGACGTGTACAGGAAGACAAGCACAAGGCAAATTTGGATCTCTACGGCGGACGGCGATGATGAGGAATACATGGTTTGGCCGGCAGTTTCTCTACATGGTGGTCGACAACTACTTGCACAGGCCCTCCCCGTGGTACACGCTGCACCGCATCGACCCTTCTCAGCTCTTCGACCCCTTCATTGTCTCGCCGGCGCCGGTGGAGAAAGCGCGCCTGCCGGAACCCGCCATGAGCTTCGGCAACCTTTCCGAGGACATAACGTTCACGCGTGTCGGCCGTGGACGCGACAAGATCGTTGCAGTCGACCAGATGGGCCGCGGCGTGCTCTACGACGACGACTTGCACGCCGTCGCCCCACGTACTCCCCAGCACGACGGCGCCCAAGCGTTGGTACACCGTGTCCGTCCTCGTCGACAGCGTCGACGCCGAGGACGAGGGCAGCGTGTACGTCATCGAGACGGTCCCCCAGGCGGACCGCGCCGGCCGACGATCCGTCGAGGCGCTGGTGTTCGACGAAAAGGACGAGCGCTGGGCATGGCGCCCCCTCCTGCCGCCGCCCTACGTGCACGACCCAGGCTACGGCGACGACCGCTCCGGCGAGATCACCTGCTACGCGGTGGACTGCAACCGCGAGGGCGACGGCTCGCTCATCTGGATATCGACGGCGGGCCGCGGCACGTACTGGCTGGACACGGTGACCGGCACGTGGACCAAGGCGGGCGGGCGACTGGGCGTTGCCGTTCCAGGGACAAGCCGTGCCCGCCCCGGAGCTCGGCCTCTGGGTCGGGTTCTCTGCCAAAGACAGCGGCCGCATCTGCGCCTCCGACATGTTTGCCGCCCTCGACGACGACCGTCCGCCTGGGGTGGACCAGGAGTGGGAGGTCTTCAAGGTGCCAGAGGGGTCGCGCGAGCTCAAGTCCTACCTGGTGCACCTGGGCGACGGCCGATTCTGCGTGGCCAAGCTTTGCGACAGGCGGCGGCGATGGATCCTCAACTGCGGCTGCTGTGAGGACAGGGAAGAGGAGAGCTTCGCCATGTTCACCGGCGTGGAGGTGGTGCGGGGCGACCACACCGGCAGATGGCACCGCATGATCAAGCACAGGACCATCCGGTAATTAGGAAACTAATATCAACATGCATTCCCTGTTATTCTCAAGCACGCTAGAACCAGTTAAACGGCACAGTGAAGCATATGAGTACAGATCATGTTGAAATTGAAACAAAAAAATATGAACTTTTCACCTAAAGCTCTTTACTGAGCTCCAGCTGTTGGCACGCATCGGGATGCAAATTCCAAAAACGAATGCAAGCATGTGCAGATCCACAACGCGCCAAACCAGAAACCAGAGGTGAGGAGAAACGGGTGTCCCTCACCTGAGAGAACGGTAGCTGAAACCGAGATAGCACCACCACCGCGGTTGTGGCGCGCTGAACTCACCGCCATGGCTTGAACAACAGCAGCCTTACCACATACTGTTATGCACCTAACATATTAGAAGAAGAGTGTATATTATAAAAGAAACAAATACAATTAAACTATTATGGAAAAACACAGTTTATCAGTTGAATACACCATGGTCATTATGCAGAGGACATACACTTATCACAAGATCTTAAAGATAACAAGTACTTGATAGCCAATCCTCCAGTGCCCTTGTACAACTCCAAATTACAGTCAAGCCTCCAGTGTCTTTAAACAGCACCAATGCCTCTTGCCTTGTCACTTCCTGCTTAAAGTGCATAAAGTGAGTACAGAAGAAATTATGAGTGCTTGTGAAATAAAATCAGAAGAAATTTGAATGATCCACTATAGAAGAGAGGCATCAAACTAGCATATGAAGACAAATTACTACTGCCAAGTAATTATGAACCGATTCATGCATTAAAATAGCGCTACACTTTCCGAATTAGAATGAAATATACATCAGTGGAAATTGATCTCAAAACTTGATTTAGCTAATGGGCAGGAATAGGACTGTGTATTCATTCATCTCGAGCAGCTCGGACTAGCTAATTCTGCATATTACAAGTCAATGTTTAGAGCAAGGCTGGAAACAAAGTTGTTTTCCCTTGTCAGTGGTCAGCAATAGCAGGTGAGTTAACTTATTTTATTAAGAAAGATACTCCTTTTCTAAATTCTGGATAACCTGCATATATCTTTTTGTTGGCACTCTGCAAATAGATGGTTCATAAAACCTAATGCATACAACCAACCCAGTCTTTATGATGCACAGAGATGCATATCACATAAACCCGATGCATGCAAAAATACAATTCTCACGAAAAATGCAGACCAGCAGTTTTCCTACCAATGTACTTATATTTAGGTTTGAGACTTGAGAGCATCAGGTTTTGTAATGCACACAATTTTCCGAAACCTGTGTTTTGAGGCTGCAAACAAGATCATCATCATGTTTTGTAATACATCAGAACGAATCCCGCACACTTGCCAACTATTCTAGCCTGCTCACAAAAATAGAGAGTAGAAAAAACTGCACTTTCAGCGTTAGCACCAAATGTATGTAAGTTTGAACCAAATTGCACTTTCAGCCAATCTAGCCACCCATTAATCCATATCAAATTGATATGCTCGTCCCTGAATACAGCTATACAAGTCCACGAATACAGGAGTCTTGAAGGTAAGAGCTTGCCATACCTGAAACTGCAGCCCCTCCCAAGGTAGCACCCAGCAGATGTGGTGGACTCCTGGCCGGAGAAGCTGATGTATCGGCAGTACTACTAGTGCGGCTCCTCTGCAGAGAAACTATTTTTTCAGTCAATGAAACTGAATCAGGGGAACAAAAAGATTAGGTTCAGGGTTCAGGCAGCGTACCTGCAGGCGACGTCCCAGAGCAGGGCGCTGCGAGGGCCACGGTCTGGCCGTCGGCGGAGACGAGCCGCAAAAAGAAAACAGCTGCCCTGCCGCGTCCGGAAGGGCGGCACACCTCGCCGGCGTGAAGCAGCCCCCGTCGGCCACGCACTCGACGCGGGCGGCGAGTTCGACGGAGCGCCGCGCGCCGTGCTACCGGTGCACGTGCGCGCCGGCGAACGGGCCGCCGGGACAAGGTAGTTCTTGGGGGCGCCGCCTCTCTCCTTGGCGAGTCCATGGCGACGGCGGTCGATCTTGTGCGCGGGGCTCGGGAGCGGGTGGAGTTTGGCCGGATGGAGGAGGGGACGGCGGAGGTGAGGTGGCCGGCGGCGTTCGATCTGGATTTCGTTCGTTGGGTAGGAGAGGAGGGGATCGCGTCGCGGCAGATGAATGGAAATGCGTTCTGTTCCCTCAAAGCGTGGGTTTCGTTCCGGACTTTACGCCAAATTCGTTTGGCGCGGGAATTTATTTCGCTACCGCTCCTACCGACCTGACTGGATCACACACATTGCAATTGCATGCATGGCACGTTCTCTCCCAGTAGGGCAAGGTAGGGCAACCGCCCTACCTTGATTTTTGGTTAATGCACTTAGATGCGAGTGTTTTTTCTGAAAATTTTGAGTGGTCATACATGGAAAACGGACTCCGTATGAGAAAGTTATGCGTGTTTCATTAAAAATACTGCGCAAAATCGATTACAGACTAAAAACATAGACTATTTTTACCTCCAAATATAAAATCGTATTCTAGATTCAATGTAAATAATATTGCTTGTATTACAAAGATTTATAATTGAATGTAACCTAGTATATACAAGATAAGCTCGAGTTATTCATTATACATACTTGTAGAATTGAAGATTTTTAGATATTTTAAAGACACGTAATACTTTCTCCGACGGGATTATTACTCCATTAAGATGACATATAGGGTTTACCCATGAAGACATCAACAATTGAAAGGAATTTTCTAGCAACAAAAATAATCATAATCGAGTTGCGCATCGAACGAGGGATAATCAAATGTCTTGATTATTTGAATTACATCATATTTTTTAAGAAGATGTAAAGCTTTGCCATTGAGTTAGTATTATTGGTATTGGTATTTTTTTTAGGTTATACTTATAATCAAATATTTTTATTTTTATTGTAATAAGGTATTACTACTTTTTTAGAACTATTTGGTATTTGCATCATTCAAAGTTCGCCCTACCATAGTTTTTTTTCGTCCTTCGCCACTGCATATGCTTACATGTATATACATATCTCTCTCTCATAAAAAAAGTGTATATACTAGCTCGGCGAACTAGAGCAAATAAGTTTTGAACTGAGCTTCACTAGATGGACATATCATAGAGTTCTGATCGGTGAGTCAAGCGATTTATCGTCCGCATGGAATCACGGTGTCGGGGTCGTTCTTGTTGTGTGAGGGTTTCAGCATAGGAGTCTTGGTTTGTTGGAACAGGGGTGTCGCTTGATTTGTTGCATGAACGATACACGAGGTTTCGGTGGGAATAAAAACGTTTTCGAGGCTTCTGCTCTCGCCCCCGCGGGTGACGGCAGGGGCGGAACCCCTAGCCCATCCCAACAACCACCGCCCTCCTCCTCTCCCCTGCCGCCACCGGCGGGAGCCGCTAGGCAAAGCTCTTCTCCGTGTTTTTCGACCGGCGGCGCAACGAGGCTCGGCGGAGCTTCCTTGGTGAGCTAGGTGTCCTCCGTGCGACGCATCGACGGAGGGAGTTATTGTCGGCGAAGCGCCGGTTCTGGCCTGATCTGGGCCTTCTGCGGACCAACGGGCCTGTGGCGGGTTTGGCTAGGTTGCGTCTTGACTTCTTGGGGTGGTGTCGTGTCCTGCATCGGTGGCAGGGTGCCCCCTCCTAGGCCTCGGCGTACAGTGGTCTAGCCGGTTGTGGCCATGGGTACGGTCTCCTCTCCGATGTGAGGTGAGCCGTGGCAATGGTGGTGGTGGCTTCTTCTTGGTGTTTGCTGGGCGCCGGTGTCGGGTCCTTGTCGGAGCTCTTAGATGCGTTGAGGGTGCCCCCTCAAATCTCGCAGGAGATGAATGGAGATGCGGGGTAGGGTTTTTGTTTGTTCCAGACTGAACACATAACTATGTTGGACTCTGTCACCCCTCAAAGCGTGGGTTCATTCTGGACTTCACGCCTCGGCCCAGAAACCAAATCCGTTTGGCGCGTGAGACCAAATGCTGCACGAGGATTTATTTCACTACCGCTCCTACCTGCCTGATTGAATCCCCTGCATGCACATGCAAACGTTCTCTACGAGTACACGCATATGCTTACATGTATATATCTCTCTCTCCCTCTGATAAAAAAATGTGTATATGTCTCTTACCTAGCTCGACCAACTAGACCAAATAAGTTTTGACTGAGCTTCACTAGATCTAGATATTGCGGAGTTCTGATCGCCTGATCGGTGAATCAAACGATTTATCGTCCGCATGGAAACACGGTTTCGGGGTCGTTCTTGCTGTCTGAGGGTTTGAGCCTAGGCGTCTTGGTTTGCTGGAATAGGGGTGTAGCTTGACTGGTTGTATGAACGATATATGAGGTACCTAAAAAATCTCTGGGACACAAAGTCACTAGCTAAGAATACAACACGATTAACAACCGTTATAGATGTTTAACCCACAAGTATATAATAGAAATTATTTTGTCATCTCATTACATTTACAAAAATAGGAAGACCGGTTTTCATGCTTAGGGCTTGCTCTTAAGATTATAATCATAATGTTTCCAACGTTTACTACATAAGGAAAACATTATGCTTTTAATCCAAAAAAAGTTGGAGATCCGCAGCTTAACATCAGGAAGCATAAACCAAAAAAAATTAGAAGATTCCCAACGTCATAATCCTGTTTTCGTGGGTCCCGAGATGTCTGCCCCTAGATTTTACTTGAATGTGGTGATTTCATGTAACTTTACTCTTTATCTATTTCATAATGTAGTTCATAGCAAAATGAACAAATCAACTTTCAAGAATTAGGTCGATGTCTCAGAGTGGTAGTTTTGCATTATAAGTTCACTATCTTCCTCTCGGATAGTTATATCCTATATAACTAAGAAGTCCATCATCACTAACATATTTCTCTTGACATGCAGCTTATCCACATCAGCAAGTCCCACTCGAGTCCACAATTTTCCACCACATGCAGCTCCACATCATCACTTTATTTATCAAATGCTATTAGCAACAAATTAATTCTTAATGCACCACATGTTTATTATATTGTTTTGTCTATGTTCCACTCAACTTCTTTGGACTATTCGGTTGGCCCAGACTATCTCCACACGCCTTCCCCTTGTTCACGAAGCAGTGCCACCCTCACGGCCTCAAGCTTTTTCTCCTTCAACCCGCACTCCACCCTCACCACACCCTCACTCCCCCATTTTGCTCCATCTTGCCTCCCCTCCCCATCGCCTCACCACCGCGCTCCCCTGGCTCGTCGTGCCACCTTCCATCGCATCACTATGCTCCCTCCACCTACCCACGAAAGACGGGAAGGGCTAGAAGATGAAGACGCACAATCTTTCCTCTTGGTCCCTCTCGACCTATATGTTTGTTCTTACGAATCCCTCATTTGTTGTGGGAGTTTTTTATTTTTATTTTGTTCCTCTTTTGTTTGTGTCGCAATGGTGCCGGCGAAGCCGTTTAGGTGGACGGGGATGGGGAAGATCATGCGGCAGTGACACGGGAAGAATCATCTTCTTAGCAAGAAGAACGCCTAGAGCCGGAAGAGGCTCTCCAAGATGGTATGAAAACGCTTTTTCACTTTGCTCATATTGTTTTATTCAGTTAGCCTGTCTACCTGTGACGAAACCGAAGAGTGTTCCCTTGATTCGGTTCCCACTATGCTTAGATTAGATGGAAATGTGGATTTTTTTATGTGAGCTCAGTTTCTTTCCCATGTTGTGACCTTTTTATTTTCTACAATTTCATCAAAGCCATAGACTGCACTAAAATTTCCACTTTATTGTGTCGATGTGGTAGTCATGTCATAGTTGCAACAAAATTCTGCTCGGAAGTGCGTACGTCGCATTTACGTCGGGAAGTTCTTGAATTACTAATAAACCCAGGTCACCTATAGTTGCCTGATCGTGGTAGCTATTGGACATGTCTGGATATAAGTTTTATCACATGTAATGGTGTATCATTTGACTATTGGGTTGGAATTAAGTATAATCTCAACCGAGTCCAATGGAGTACATGTTATATTTTATATATTCTTGCACTTTTCATTTTCTCGACGTTTGGGCAAATAAGTTGATAAAAGACACCATGTAATGATGTAAGCATTAATTTAGCACACATGATATTAGTTAGTTAGTCCAAAGTTCTGCCTTTGCCCATTACCAAAATTGTACTTACTACATACGGGTTGATCAACTTGTGTGCATGTACACAAAGGTAAACTACTCCTAATGATTGTGTGTATTGCACTATTGTTGTTGTTCTTGGATGTGTGTTGTTGCTGATGTGTGCTTTACTACAAGAAAATTCTTAATTTATGTTAGCCTTTTTTAATACTCCATGCAAATATTGGAATATATGTGATCTTTGTTTTTATATTATCCATGCAAATACTGAAATTTTCTTGCATTGTTTTGTCATGTAAAACCCCTTCACGGTGATTTCAAGGTACATGGAACAATTAAGGTCCACCCTGGTGGAACTGAGCCAAAAGTTAACAACATACTTTCTTTTCTGTTTGTTTCTTTGTCAAGTGCTAGTTTGACTCATCAAGTGAAGCTTGTACCGCAGTTTTAATCCATTCATATTTTAACATTGAATAGAATTATGTGTTCAAGTTTTTCAGTCAAGTGCTCTAAAAAGCTATTTTGGAGCACAAAATTTGTCTTTTTTACATGGGTCACAAAAAATTTCATTTTTTCGCGATTTTTTGTGTGCGAACATAAAATGTCTAGATGTACTCCTAGATAACTTTGAAACTTTAAACATTTTGAAATATGTTTTTGAGGCAATGCATGGGTGCATCTACACCTATGGACCAAAGTAGATATCCACTTGCAAGCTCACAATTCAGAAGATATGCACCCGGTGGCACTTGCAGATGTACTAGCTGATGTGTACTAGGTCACACCGGGCATAAAACCCGAACACCCGAGGCCTAGCCCAAAAAATAATATCTATTAGCGCATCCAAACCCTACTTCTCGTCTCCTCAACTCACAAATAATGACCCCACTCTCTTCTCTCTATGACCCCGTACCCTACCCACCACTCATGGGCGCTACACCGCCACAGGGACGCGCCACCATCTCCATGAATAAAGCCTAACTGGGATGTTCGGAATTTGTGTGTACATAAAAAGGCTAACCACGCGTGCATTTCTCGGTTCTTCCTCATACAACATACATTGCATAATACATGTAAGTACTTTTATTAGTTGTCCTCGTGCTCATTATGTTTTACTGGTTTGTCCTCTCCTACTTATCCTCGTGCTCATGCTGATTTGTGAGTGATCCTTTCGGTTACTAGTAGCTAGTGTGGTAACCAGTACTTCTGCTGACCAAGTTTATTTATTTTTATTATTTCCACGAGCTAGCAAGTAGTTGTATGGACATCACGGCCGCGCCAGGGAGCAAACACCAAAATCTGGTAGCATGCAGTGTTGATGTGCTAGTTTTGTGCATCACTAGGTAATGTATGTATGAGCTAGTATACATGCCCGTATGTATGAGCTACTAGTTGCTGCCAAACCGTTGAGCTAGAAAGTTGCTATCACCTGATCGATAGCTATGTTCCCGAGATATACGACTCGCTAAGATCGATGTGGCGTACTTCATCCGGATCTCGTATGTGAAGAGCAGTCAGACAAATTTGTCTTGTCAGCCATGCATGGCACTCTGTATTCAAGCTTACTGTTTTTCTTTCTGGTATAATTAAAAAACCATGAAGGAGGAGTACGTGACGAGGATGAAGACACTAGCGTGGGAGCAGCCAGACAAGTACGTCTTGTTAACCGTGCATGCCATTTGGTATTCAAACTTAATGTTTTCTTTTGGTAGTAAAAAACTACTCTCTCTATTTGAATGAATAAGACATCCTCATTTTGCGTGTTTTTTCTTTGACTAAGAATTACTCTAAATATATAAAGATTACTGGCACAAAATTAGCATGACTAGTAAGTGTTTTCCAACATGAATCCAACCATACTAATTACATACAATATAATCAAAATTTGGTTGCTCAATTTTCTCGGTTAGAGTTCGTCTAGAAATGTGCATGCGTCTTACTCGTTGAAACGAATGTAGTATGAAGGAGTGATGACGATAAAGGCAATGTGCGGAAAAAAGTCTCATTAGAGGTTAATTACTTAATAGTTTGTAGTTGGTGGGAGCGCAGTGTTGGCTCCCGAGTGTAGATGGACACGTTTTCTAGACCAATCAGGTTGTCTCGATATATGTGCATTGTCTCTTCTTTTAGTCAGACACGGAAGGCACAGAGTAGTTCTACTGCAGTTTCATGGTATACGTACTACATACATACGTATACGTGGGCTAGAGTTTGACGGCATACATGGTACACGTTGGCCAAAAAATCTGGACCCGTAGTGCAGAAGCTCATCAGACCTGCGGCCGCCACCAAATCGTCGACTCTCGCCGCGTCCAGCACGCCATGACCGAAGCTGGCGAGCTCATCTCCTCGCGCTGTGCATCATGGCTCATGAGCTCATGGCCCTCGGGCCTCAGGGGCTCTCCAGCTAAACAATGGCCGCGTCATGGCTTCCCCGCCCCTGATAGCAAGTGCAAAGGCCAGAGCACCGCTCCACCGCGCCATGGTTTCCCCATCCCCTCCCAAGTCCCCACCCCTACCTGCACCAACATCACCCGCTTTCCCCCGCACGAGCTCCACCACCTACAGTACTATCCGATCGTCGAGCGACTCCTCGGCCGACATCGCTGCCAAAGGCCCTCGATTTAAGGGTCACTGTCGTCTTGGGCAAGCACCTGAAGTTGGTCAAGGACAACCGGCCCACAATCTGTACCGGCGTCGGCAAAAGTAACGTCTGGCGTGGGCCAGTGGCACTGTTCAATAATCCTGATACTCAGTCCAATACACAACAGTATAAGCGCAAGAGCTTCCACCTGGCACGGGCGGGTTGGTCTGGGATGCGGGAGTAGATAGACTCGAGCGCCAAAGTGCATTTCCGGTAGTTGGTCCCTAATATTCTTAGCGATGTAGCATGCACATGCTTCACTCCTTTGCTACTCCAGAATCGTCTTCGTCATATGACAAGATTATTTCTAATTGGTATCAACATATACCAATTAGAACTAATCTTTGTCATATGTAGTTGAGAGGGAAGAAAGGAGCTGCCGACGCAGCCCCAACAATTGGTATCAGAGCCTCAAGGTTCGAGGTGGTAGCGACAGACTCCATGCGACATGGAGGACGAGACACGAGACGTGGAGGTTGTTAGTTATGTGATGCCCATAGAAGCAAGTTGTTGTGCGATGTGGCTTGGAGAAGATGACGTTGCGAGGGCAGTGGTGTGATGCCATCGCCAAGACATGATGGTGGTATTGGGTGCTGCGACATCGACAATGGGACATATGTTGCCACTGGTGCTCGCAGTTCATCCACAACATGGTGAAGCTCCTGCAAGATGGTTCGGATTATCCAAAGATTTGACGATTTAGCATGACAAGATTAAGGGGTGATTGTTAGAACAAAGTACTTGGATATCTTTCCGAGTCACACTTCCAAACCCTGGAGCGGCCTAGGATGATTAGCTTATGGATCTAGGCCGAGCCGCAAAAGCTCGTGCGAGGCTTTTCATAAACAAAAAAAATCACAGAAAACTGATTTTTCTGTAGTAAAAATACAATATAAATCAACCATTTTGCCAACTTGATGTTTGGGTAGCCGGAATACTAGGTGAATTATTAATATGACGTTGATTAGGCCACATGCATTATTATTCACAGACGAAAGGAGCAATTGCAAGCTAGTACTATCGTGCATGCATGGATTAGACGGCACGGCGTCCTTGATTAAGCAATGGACATATTTTTTGGCCTGAACAAAATTTTCGGAGTGTCAACGATTCCTTCCGCTAATTATCCGCCTACTTAAAAATCGACTGGAATCATCCACAATTTTAGGTGCTAATAATTATCATTGCTGGGAGACAAAGCAATAGCCAATGGCGTGCCATAATCATCCTTTGCATGGATCAAGTCCTCAACGGAGCTACCAACGAAACAAGAAAACGAAATTGACGCCGTCAATGCTGCCTCCCCAATTCTATAAATCTCGCCAACCACCACTCCTCTGCTCCCCAACCACCGCCCCGTCGCTGCCGGCACTCGCCCTCCGGCGCCGCCGCCTCCTCTCCTTCCCCATCACCGGCAACTCCTCCTCTCTGCCAACCCCTTCTCCACACCTCGCCTACAGCTCGCCCGGATCAGATCGACGGTGGTCAATGGGTCACCGGCGGTTTCCCCCGCCGCCCCTCCTCCCAAGCGCCGCCCCATCTTCGCAGACGAAAGACGAGACGCCGCGCAGCAGCCACCATGGCGGTGCGACTGGCCTGCTCGTCGATGTCGCGTGCATCGATTCAGCGGCGCCCGTGCGGCTCCGTCGATCACGCCGGTCTGCGTCGTGCGCGCGAACGAGGGACTGCGGCGCGGTGCTGCACGCAGCCGCGGGGGCGCCGGAGACCGGGAGGTCGAGCTGCTCGTCCCGAAGACGCCGCCGTCCAGGGGATTGTCGGCATCGGCCTCAAAGGTAGCAGCTTTCTAGACTCCCTCTCCGTCCTTGCTTCGGTAAAGCAGCTAATTCGACTAGTACATGATCTGATTAGAGTTTCACTACACTGGTTAGCTTCTCTTTTAAATACTCACATTACATGCTGCTGTAGTTTCTTCACCATTTTACTTCTAATGAAAAGCTCAGTTTCTATGATGCAATGTTGTAATTAAATCAATCCTTCAACCTCCAGTTGAAAATTAATGCAGCAAGGAATTTTAGTTGTATCACTAAACTTGGTTAATAGAGATTCTTGATAAATGTCACACTTCATCAATGACGCCTTACTCTCAGCATAATTTTGAGTTCATTACCCTTCACTATTATCAGGAACTTTAGCATATGACGGTCCCAGGTTCAGAGTTGCAGTGTGACAATTTTGTTTTCTTTGCAGAGGAGAAGAACTGATGCCGCTGAAGGGAAAAGGAGATTTGCTGCTGATGGCAGGTGAGGTGCTGGTGCAAATCTCGAGGGAGATTTCCTCTCCGTCCTTGCTTCGATAGAACACCTGATTCGACTATTAGGAGAAGTTTTTATACTAGTACATGATCTTATTCGAGTTTATTGCGCGCAAAGGGTTTCGCCATGGCCCGCGACGGCAGCCTGGAGCGCCTCCAGAATGAGTAGTACTACGTGATCTGCAAGGCTAGCTTGCCATCTTGATTCGATTCGGTGTGGTTCGATTCGTTGATGTGGGGGTAACGTCCTGATGCGCTTCTGTTTGGGTTGATTGTTGAGCGCCCGCATGCCCAACAACATGTTGGAGTTGTGTAGTAGGTAGTTTCCACTAATTCCATCTGCGTATTTTGTATTTACCGTCGTTCTCTTTAATGGAAACTACGTTGTGTTGCGGGAGTGGTACTTGTGATTGATGGGCTAGTATTGTGCTAATCGTTGATTGATGTGGTATGCATATGGATATGGAGTTTTAGCATACGGTTGTTCTTTGATTTAGTCATCGCGTGCTTACCTTTGCCCATTTTTAGCATAGGAATATAATATTTGAACTGCTTATCTAACCTGCTTAATGCATCTGTATGGATACTTATTGCTAATAATTCGATCCCTTGGCTAAGGAATTAGATTAAAACATTTTATATCTATCATCATTTATTTATGGTGGAAGGACTGATAAGTATACAGAACAAGTGCTGCACCTGTCTCTGGTAGAAGCATTGTAGAACATAAGGTCTCCGATAGTGCATATTTAGTTGATGCACTTGTATGTGTTCTGAGATGGCATCACTTATGTTTTGGTTATCTTTGATTTATTCTGGGAAATTCTATGGACTTGTGTGCGAAGAGACGTGATTTCTCATAGCTCTGTTGGTGACATAAGCGATTGATTTTGATCTGTATGTTCTGATTCTGATGATAGCCTTTTTATTTAGGGAGAAATAGCTCTTATTTGTTGTGGTTCTAGTTTTGGTTGGGGAGAATCGCTTTGTTCTGGTTCTGATGATGGCATGAATAATAAGAAGAGAATACTACTATGTATGATCTGTTTTTCACTTTAGTTGTTAAGTTGTCAAGAAGATAGGCTACAGTATCGATGGTCATTTTTTCCACTTTAGAGCTCTTTCTAGTCACTCTCGAATATTGCCAATTATCCTTATGGATCATGCTCATTTCTGAAGAATGTCGTGCTTTATTAGTTTCCTCAGTAGGTTGTCCTTGTGTTATATACAAATAACGGGACTGCACTTTTGTCTCTTGGCTGCAATGGTGTGGAAATTGCAGTGCAGTGACAGGAATCCCACTGGCAAGGTAGACTGAAGAGTTTTACTCATTTCGACTTCAGTTGCAATCCTTTTTTACGTACCTTCTGAATCATCTCTACTATCTCGTTAATCTACTGCAGTTTCGTCTCAAGGACAACCTGTTGTGCCTCCAGAAGAAGTAGCATGTGATCTGCAAGGTGAGTTGCCAACTTCCTGTTCGTTTATGTTCGGTGTTGTTCGGTTCCATTGATATTACAAAGTCCATATGCGCCACAGTTGGGTTGCAGGAGTTGCCGGTCCTGATTGTGGCTCGCCCGCTTGCCTAGCGACACGTTATAGTGGCGTAGGTAGTTTCCACTGCTTGATTACACCTGTATATGTAGGATTTAGTGTCCCTTAGTTTGCTAATATTCTGTGTTTGGGAGTGAGTATTGTGATTGGTGATCTGGTATTGTGCTAACCGTTGGTGGAAGTGTTATGCAGTAATTAGCTCCTCTGTTTTCTCATTGATTCAGTATAATGCATACATGGTTTGCCGTGATCAGAAACCTTTTTCTTCTTTCTTCTTCGTATGTAATTCTCTTCAAATTATTGGAACCCCGTCATGTAATATTTGATAGCTAAAAGTTTGCTTTTTTCCTGTTGTGGAAATGTTTACACTAATGTTTAGTGATCAGGTGCTGTTTTGGGAGAATAGCTCCATTATTTTACATTTCTCTACTTCATGTTAAGAAAATAGCATCAGAACAAAATTTGGCTACTAAATGTAGTAGATTATAAATATCTTTATGTTTGATTCCATTATTCCAACATGAAAAAATGTTTTCAATGCCAATCCTGTTCTCACTTTTCTTTTATTCTTCCCAATTTGATCCCAGTTTGATCTAGTCTTTTGTTCCTTGGTTCTTTATACCAGGAATTAACATATGTTTATCTCTTGTGCAGCTGTGCTATTCCTGGGAGCTGTCACGGGCTTCTGCCTGATCATCTGAGCCACGGATAGTGGTGTCGACTCCATGTGTTTGGGTGAGTTTCTGTTTGTCCCTTCACTGCTCTACATGGCCATGGATGCATGGTTACCTCCGCATCCTCAGATGCTATGTTGATGGTCTCATGGTCATGAGCTGTTTCTATCCCCCGTCTTTTATATGTCAAGAGGCGAAACCCCATTTCTTATGTTTTTTTTGGTTCTTCTGCTTATGGATGATATGTGATGTAGCGATGTGGTGTTTCATTCCCTGTTTTGGTACAAATGCCATGAACAACTTTGCTCCTAGCGATGTCCTAGAAGTTTCATGTTGCTACAATGTTTGTGCCTGAACATAGTTTGGTATCTAGTTGTGTATGTTGTGTAGTGTTTTTTCAGGTTGAGATCCGTCTGCTCTAGCAAGTTGTTGGCCATTTTTTCGGTGAAATTTGATGCAGTAGTAGCGATTTTACTTTGAATTTAGTGATTGTAACTGTGCCAAAATGGTTCAGCCATTTAACTCTACTTATCTGAATATTATTTCCTTCGACACAATCTATTCATTCATTCAAATTTATCATCTGCCCTCTTATGTTGGTTAAAAATTTATTTCCTTCGACACAATCTATCATTTGAATTGCCGAATACTAGTAGCGCTGCATCTATAGGCAGCAGTAGCACTACATGTACCAATTTGTACGTATTACTACTATTATAACAAGACAGTAATTACGGTAGTCAAGTATTGTTTCAACATCTTATTGCTTTTCTTTCTTCCCTGGAAGTAAACTTGTGTCTTTTTCCTCAGGTGATTCTTGGTAAATATTTGGCTTCAAGAATTCCAAGCAAGCGGAACTATTCAAATACCAAGCAAGCAGAACGATTCTTTTTTGTCGCCGAGGTTTAGGTAAGATGTCGGGTTTCTCTATGAGCTTTGTGATATTTGTGGCTGTATTGGCATGTAGGCCTAGTTGTGAATGATTGATTTTATGTTAGAGGTTCTTAATTGTACTCCATTCTTTTTTTCAGATTATTTGAAACTGGTCATGTGTAGTTGTTGGTACAGATGTTTGACACTTTACATTATGTATTGCTCTACTCTTAGGTGGTAGTCGAGATTAATTAGCTATGTTGTTTTCTTTTGCATCACAGTTTTGTTTGACATTGCCATCACTTGCTGTCAATTTGTTTATTTTTTTGCAATCCTGAAAATTGTATGTCACTATGTATCTCCTTGGTGTTTATTTTCCTGATAACTTGAAAACTATGGTGCAGTTGTAATTCCATATACATAGGTGACTGCCATTTCGAGGAAACAAATGTGCTACCATGTTGGTAGATAGATGCATGTCCGTTGTCATGCATGTCTAGTTGAAATCTTCCTCTTAAATCTATTTATTTCTTTGCTAAATATGCTTTATTAAAGCTGACGCTTATGTTTTGTTCCTGCTGGAGGGTAAATAACAAGGCATCCAGCTTGGGTGTTGAGGCTGATGCATCACTCGACAAGGAAGAACAGTGGGGCAAGGAGACGTGGCCAACAGGCAGCACCATATTGCATGAGTTGTGCTGTATGCGCCTTTAGCCTCCTTGAATATTATATCCGTGATGTATATAGTTGCAAAGGATGTGTTTTTCTGTAATATTCGCCATACCATGTTGCATGAGTTGTGTTGTATGCGCCTTTAGCTTTGTTTTATTTGCTTTGTGATGTGAATGTCCCTAAAAGATGCTGATATATATTCGCTTTTATTGTTGATTGTTTGATATGTGACCTAAATGCTTGAGGAATCAAAAGGTCTTGGCAAATTTTCTATTTTTTTTTCTGTAGCAAAGTTAAAGTGTTGAGGAATGTTGACTTGGAGCTGAGCTTGTATATGCATGTATACTAAACTTGCAATGGGTGCCAAGGGGATGTTAGGAAAAAAATGGCCTGATGGATGACACACCCATTTATCTATAAGAAGCCTTGCTAATAAATGACTAGCTTTAGGTAAGTATTAAGCAAAACTGTAGTACTTATCTTGCAAACAAGTAGAAATAAGTATTTTTTTACAAGTGCTAGATAGGAAGTAGTATCAATCAAGTTAGCTACGTTCGACCTGGAAATTGTCAAGCGAGCTGAAGCCTTGTATTTGTTAGTGTGAATAGCTGTTGCCTCAGTAGCAAAGCTTGCGTTGTAAAATGTTGATGATAGTTTCTGAATTTTAATCTCCATGCACAACAGCAACATCGGCACTGGGCCTTAATTAATTCTTAGAACTGACCTGATCTGTGTGCAGTGTAAAGCTGATCCTAGCGCCTGGTCGTTTCTTGGACCAAGCAGGCTTTCCTGGACATGTTTGTTTCATAATTAAACACTTACGTGTGCTTAATATATCTATTTTGCTTTGCACAAGAGACAGGAGATCGTTGTTTTCTTTTCGCTGCGAAAATAAGTCCTGGCTACTTTCGTTTTCTTGTAGGAAAGTCTTGAAACCACACAAGCAGAGATGAACTTTTTCAGAGATGATCAGATCGGTCAAAAATCAGGTACACATGCAGATGCACGGTTAAGCAACCTAGTTTGGCTACTTCTGTACGTGAATGCCAGATACGAGCTAGCTCTTCTGGTGTTGTAGAGTGACGCAGTTCTATAATTTCCCGCGTAAAGGGTGTTGATGAACACAATACTAGTGTCGCCGGAGGTCGGAGTTTAGAGTCGATGGAAGACACTACTAGCACGTCCATCAGCACCGACGGCTTTCTCCAACAGGCGGAGTGCGAGCCGGACAAAGACAATGATACGACGAGGAAGGCCATCGGCGAGTCCATCCCTAAGCCATGTTCCAAATTTAGCACCAGGCTGCAAGGGCACAACACCCTAGGTTTTTTTAGTCGCCGGCCGGCCCTGTGGCGCCATAGGGCGGGCATGCGAGTGTGGGCCGAGCAACCATTGCGAAGGAGTGTAGGCTGAGCAGCCGTTAGCGTAAAACGGTTGAATAAATCATTGTTGTGCTTTGTGAGCTGTTGGTGTGAATAGCTGTTGCCTCTGTAGCAAAGCTCGCCGGTGTAAAATGTTGATGATAGTTTCTGAATTTTAATCTCCATGCACAACAGCAACATTGGTACTGGGCCTTAATTAATTCTTGGACCTGACCTGATCCATGTGCAGTGTAAAGCTGATCCTAGCGCCCGGTCATTTCTTGGACCAGTACCAATCTGTGTGGGGAGTGATAATTGGATAATGAGCGCAGCCGTGATAATTGGAGAAAAAAAAGGCAACTCACTTAATTTGTGTGGGGAGTGATAATTGGATAATGAGCGCAGCCGTGATAATTGGAGAAAAAAAGGCAACTCACTTAATTTGTGTGGGGAGTTGAACAATCCTTTCTTCAATAGATGAATCCCGGACGATTAATGGAGTGTCATATTAGCAATATGTGACACACTGCATGTCAAGCGTCCGTGTTGACATATTTAAGAGGCCTTGAGCGATTGAACCCAAATTTGCCTTCTTCCCATCAAACTACCCCCTCCATTGAGAATCAAACAGTTCCAAAGCTCAAGCAATTTGTTACTAGCCCCCGCACCCCCACCCCCTTGGTTGCATGCCGCGTGCCGGCTATTGCGTGACTTAAACCACAAAAAGCATAGATGGTTTTTTTTTCAAAATTGATTAGATATGTCATCAATCAGGTTGACAGGCACATGCAAGTTCAAGCAACCTAGCTTAGCCAGATTTTGTGGTGTTGTACAGTGAGCCAGTTGTAGTTCCCGTGTGTGTTAAAGGGCATTGAAGAACACAATACTAGTGTCGACTTAGGTCGGATCCGATGAAAGCAGTGGCGGACACAAACATGTTCATGGGTATTCAGCTGAATACTCATGTTCATGGAAGTAGACTGTGTTCTGTACTCTCTCCGTTCCCTTGATTAGAGCGTACTTTTATTTTGCAATTTTCATGGAAGCATAAGGTGCGGGTTGAGAATTGTTGTGATTTTTCCCAACCTAGTCCCTCCCTGATTTACTCAGCATGCGTGCCAATAGTTACGTTGCATGTAGATTTTAAGAGGAAAAACCGTGTGCATGTGTGGGCAGGCCCGTGCAGAATTAATGCGAGCCAATAGTACGTGAGGGGTTGTTGCATGCAGAAAGTGGGTAGTAGTTCCCTATTTTGTTGGGGTTACGAGTGGAAGGGGCGGAAAATGGGGTAAGCACGGAAACTAATTGACTAGTTGCGTGGAATTCCTTAATCAACCATGCCAAAACAATAACTAGTACGCCTTGTTTAGAGGAAGTATCAAGTGCGGGAAGAAAATTAATGTTTAGGATGAGTGTCCAATGGTCATCTGGCCTACTCCTGAAGTGAAACATGTGGAAGGAGACCTGAATCGGTTGGATTGAAAGAAACGTAGCAATTGTTGGCACATAAGGGCATGTACAATGGTACACACTCAGCCGTCGGTAGCGTGTTCCACGTAAGAAAATAGATGACGTGTGAGAAAAAATAACTGAAAACGGCCGAGTCCGTCCGCAGAAATAAAGACGGTCTATTCCCGAGTAAATCGCTGCTTACCGACGGCTTTGTTTCCATTGTACCGAGGGCGTCGCATGTCGTGGGATCGTGGCTCAACTGAATCTGGTGTTCCTCTCCACAGCTCGCCGGTCCTCCACAAGGTCCTCGTGTAGGTATCCAACCAGGTGCCCGTCGATCGCTCATGTCTCCTACCAATCGACGCAGCACCGCGGCCGCGGTCACCACCGAGAACGCATCCTCCAAGTTCTCGTTGCCTGATTTGTTCATTCTCGTTCTCACCTCCGGATTTTAGTGTTGCTGGATCTGACGATGTTGGCCTTGTTTAAATTCTCGGCATCTTCAGGTAATTTGGTTTTTCAGAGGTGGACCTGAAGTCTTGATGGGGATTGGGGGAATTTAATGCTTGTTCTTGCTGCGTTTGATCTCCTTCTCTTTGCTTGTTTTATTTGGAACTTTCTAAACGGGACATCTAGTTTAGAGAAAATAACCGTAGGGGGATTTTACAGATAGCCAAAAGACACTCTGCCGCTGTATGAGATGTTTTTCATGCTGTCTATAGCTGCCGTGGAGAGATACTACAGACAGCAGGTGTCTAAACTGTTGTACATGCCCTAAGAGCTTGGCGACCGATTTCTCCAACATGACGGTTTGGGGGAAGGATAGAGAGTTGTGAATGGAACATGGCACACCCGTGGAGTTGATGCATGTGATGGATGGATCACGGAAGAAGCTTGCTTGCCGATGGATTTCTCCAACAGGCCGGTAGGTGGAAGGAGCTCGCCGACGGCTGACCGGCCACACCTAGCTTCCGTGATCCGGAGCATGGTGGCCTCTCCTCCCCTCCCGTCGCCAAAGTCCAAAGTCATAAGTCACGGCACGCGCTGCCGCCCGCGGCGACGACCATGGCCTTCTTTTATAGACGGAGGAAGGTCTGAGTTTTCGAGAGGGAAACAGATGGAGCACCGGGATGGACGGCGGAGATGATTGCCGGCACGGATCGGTGACGTGGAGCTAGTGTGGAGCGCAGATCTCGCGCGCGGAATATTTAAGCAGAAACGGTTTAGGCAGGAGGGCCGGGTCGTCGGATTAATAGATGGCATGCGAATGCGACGCGACGACGGATAATTGATGGTACCGGTGATGGATTGTTGGCCGCGGCACGATTTCCGTTTCTGTCGGTTTAATTACGCGCATGTTTCCGTTGGTCGCTTTAATAATTAATAATAATTACGATTGCTTGATTAATTTCCGTGGCCGTGGGGGTGATTAGTTGGGGGTGATTCGCGAGGGAGGAAGCGTGAATGGGGGGACCCATCCATTCGGTTCCGTCGACTTGCTACGGAAAGAAAGAAGCGTTCGAATTACGATGTGCGAGACCTATGCCAGCTAGCAATCGTCTCGGGGTCCTCGCTCCTCGGAGGGCCGACCAGGTCGGTGTGAGGAGCTCAATAGGCCGTCGTCTCGGGTGGGATTTACCAGGATGCATTCGTTCGCTTAAATAGTCGCATCATAGCCTTTTGTCCTTCAGCCCATGGGCCATGGTCCTATTTGATATATACGGAAGGCATAGGTTTCGATGAAAACAAAGAAGACGCATAGGGATCGAGTCGGAGAGGTCTTTGGTGAGCGAGCGACGATGAGCCGGCGGTTCCTGTACATGGTGGTCGGAAACTGCTCGTTCGCTCCCAGCTCCTACACGCTGCACCGCATCAACCCCTCGGGTCTTTTCTACCCCAAGGATTCACCGGATCGCGCGGCGGCGGCGGCGACCGCTTGTATGAGGGCGACAACGATGGAGGCGGCGGCGGAGGATTTGAGTGCTAGGAAGAAGGCGACGACGCGGGAGTCTAGGCTGTGGCCCAAGTCGATTAAGGCGGACGGTGCGGAGGAGGCTCGCTTGCCTGTCCCCACTATGAGTTTCTCCACTCCCGGCATCGCCATGGCATGTGCTACCTTATTACAAGAACGTGGAGCAAAGCGAACCTCCACAGAGATAAAGTTTAGCCTAAGAAACGACTTAATATCGCGGAAAATAATTCCTTCAGGTGCCAGATCACGGTCTGAGGAATTCAGAGCATTGACTAGATTGAGAGAGTCCGATTCGAATTGCACATGGCCCATCCCCCAGTCATTTGCTGCTTGGATAGCTTCGCCGCACGCCACCGCTTCAGCCTGCAGTGCTGATCCTACATGTTCGATATACCCAGCACCAGAGCCTCTGACTCTTCCATCAGAATCACGAGCAACGAAACCCCATCCGCCTTGTCTAGTGGAATCACAGAACGCCCCATCAAAGTTTATTTTGATGATATCTGCGATTGGCCGCTGCCAAAGCTTTGAAGTTTTTGTTGATTCATGCTCTTTCTCATTAACATAGAATTGTCGACACTCTCTTACCCAAGCATTGAGGAGAAAATTTACTTTGATGATACTTTGCCTCCCATTTATGATGATTATAATGATAGTAGTCTTTTGTTACCACCTGTTATGGAGGATAAATTTGATTATGATTACAATATACCTCCTATATTTGATAGCTACTTTGTTGAATTTGCTCCCACTACAATTAATAAGAATGACTATGCTTATGTTGGGAGTAGTAATAATTTTATGCATGAGACTCATGATAAGAATGCTTTATGTGATAGTTATATTGTTGAGTTTGCTCATGTTGCTACTGAAAGTTATTATGAGAGAGGAAAATATGGTTGTAAAAATTTCATGTTACTAAAACACCTCTCTATGTGCTGAAATTTTTGAAGCTACACTTGTTTTATCTTCCTATGCTTGTTACTTTGCTCTTCATGAACTTGTTTATTTACAAGATTCCTATGCATAGGAAGCATGTTAGACTTAAATGTGTTTTGAATTTGCCTCTTGATGCTCTCTTTTGCTTCAACTTCTATTTCTTGCGAGTGCATCATTAAAACTGCTGAGCCCATCTTAATGGCTATAAAGAAAGAACTTCTTGGGAGATAACCCATGTGTTTTTTTACTACAGTACTTTGTTTTATATTTGAGTCTTGGAAGTTGTTTACTACTGTAGCAACCTCTCCTTATCATGTTTTTGTGCCAAGTAAAGTTTCTATGTTAAAGTTGATGTTATATTTGGGATCGCTGCGCAGAAACAGCATTGCTGTCTGTCACGAATCTGGGCCTAAGTCTCTGTAGAAAATTCGAAAAAATCTGCCAATTTACGAGCGTGATCCTCAGATATGTACGCAACTTTCATTAGTTTTGAGTTTTTCCATTTGAGCAAGTCTGGTGCCATCTTAAAATTCGTCTTTACGGACTGTTCTGTTTTTGACAGATTCTGCCTTTTATTTCGCATTGCCTCTTTTGCTATGTTGGATGAATTTCTTTGATCCATTAATGTCCAGTAGCTTTATGCAATGTCCAGAAGTGAAAAGAATGTTTGTGTCACCTCTGAACATGTGAATTTTTGATTATGCACTAACCCTCTAATGAGTTTGCTTGAAGTTTGGTGTGAAGGAAGTTTTCAAGGGTCAAGAGAGGAGAATGATATACTATGATCAAGAGGAGTGAAAGATCTAAGCTTGGGGATGCCCCCGTGGTTCACCCCTGCATATTCTAAGAAGACTCAAGCGTCTAAGCTTGGGTATGCCCAAGGCATCCCCTTCTTCATCGACAAAGTATCAGGTTCCTTCTCTTGAAACTATATTTTTATTCGGTCACATCTTATGTACTTTACTTGGAGCGTCTGTGTGTTCTTCTATTTTTGTTTTGTTATCTTAGTTCTCTGAATAAGTTCATCCTTGTGTGGGAGAGAGACACGCTCCGCTGGTTCGTATGAACACATGTGTTCTTAGCTCATAATATTCATGGCGAAGTTTCCTCTTCGTTAAATTGTTATATGGTTGGAAACAGAAAATGCTACATGTAGTAATTGGTAAATGTCTTGGATAATGTGATACTTGGCAATTGTTGTGCTCATGTTTAAACTCTTGCATCATATACTTTGCACCCATTAATGAAGAAATACATAGAGCTTGCTAAAATTTGGTTTGCATAATTGGTCTCTCTAAGGTCTAGATAATAACCTTGCAAGCCTTGTCAGGACCAACTAAAGCCTTTGTTTGGAACAAATTGCAACGCTGAGTAGATGCACTAGGCAACACATTTAGAGCACGCTGAGACACAACAATAGTGCGAGCATCAAATGGATATGCATCTACACCATCAGTGTCATAGTCATCATCGTTGGAGCATATGGATCAACATCATTTCCAATCTCATACTCATTGTCCTCATTGATAATCATGACTTTGCGGTTAGGACAATCTCTCTTGAAGTGACCCTTGCCACCACATGTATGACAAGCCATATCACGGTTGCGCGCAGTAGACATGCTAGAACCACTCGTACTTGCAGCAGATTCGGGCTTCTTTGTGTTGGACACATTGGAGACCGGCTTGCTAGACGGAGTAGAGTAAGGTGCGGAGCGCGTAGATGGCGCCAGAGCCGTAGGTGGGGGCACCCTAGGCGTGTAGCGCCCAGCTCCCGTAGAACGACTTTTGATTTGCGCCGCCTCAGCCAACTGCGCTTCAGCTTCTCTTGCATGATCTAGCAACTCATTCATAGTGATGTAACTGTGATAACTGATACGTCGCAAACGTATCTATAATTTCTTATGTTCCATGCTACTTTTATTACAATACTTGAGCGTTTTACACATACTTTACAGCGTTGATGTCTACGGGTGCTTCTATTCTTGTAGAGCCGTTTTGCACGTAAACCATGTGTGCGGGCTCCCGTGAGGTAGCTAGGCAAGGGGCACATGATTTCTTCCATGGATGGTGATGTAAGTGGTGTTTGGATGGCATGGTGAAGCAGATCCCAAAAGATGGGACCACCATGCACACGCGCCGTCAGACGATCCACTGTTTTGACACCTTTTTCTGACGAGAACCCTATATTTCAGGGGTCTACACCACATGAACATGGGCATTCACACATGCAAAACCCTAAACCCATGGCTTGGAGTGGGTGGGATGACATGGTGCACCGTGCCCACAACATGGGGTCACCCAAGGGTTGTGGGCCCACTTTGTGGCCTGGGTAGAGCCGTTTTGCACGTAAACCATGTGTGCGGGCTCCCGTGAGGTAGCTAGGCAAGGAGAACATGATTTCTTCCATGGATGGTGATGTAAGTGGTGTTTGGATGGCATGGTGAAGCAGATCCGAAACGATGGGACCACTATGCTCACGCGCCGTCAGACGATCCACTGTTTTCACACATTTTTCTGACGAGAACCCTATATTTCAGGGGTCTACACCACATGAACATGGGCATTCACACATGCAAAACCCGAAACCCATGGCTAGGAGTGGGTGGGATGACATGGTGCACCAGTGCCCACAACATGGGGTCACCCAAGGGTTGTGGGCCCACTTTGTGGCCTGGGTAGAGCCGTTTTGCACGTAAACCATGTGTGCGGGCTCCCGTGAGGTAGCTAGGCAAGGAGCACATGATTTCTTCCATGGATGGTGATGTAAGTGGTGTTTGGATGCCATGATGAAGCAGATCCCAAAAGATGGGACCACCATGCACACGCGCCGTCAGACGATCCACTGTTTTGACACCGTATTTGAGGGGTGTACACCACATGAACAAGTGCATTCACACATGCAAATTGCAAAACTCATGGCTTGAAGTGTGATAAATGACATGGTGCACCACTGCCGACAATATGGGGTCATCCCAGGGTTGGTCAAAAAAGTGCCAGAAACAGGCTCCAAAGGTAGGGTAAACGGCCTCATTTCTAAGCATGTTTTTTTTCGACCTTGTCTAAATGATCCAAATAAATTTCCTAGACATCTACTTGATATGTATAGACTGTTTTTGAAGATTTTTTTTTAATTTTCTCTGAATTTTTTTGGAATATTTGAATATACAGCAATCTGATTGGCTGGACTCCTTTTTTTCCTGAACACGGGTGGGGGTTCCGAGCGGGCACGCTAGATGGACTGTTGGGCCGTGTTGCGGTCTGGCCTTGTGCCCGTTGTGCAATGCGCCGGCCTAGGCCTGCATGCGCGGGAAGCGACGACGACGGCATGCATGCGCCCCGCAGCAGTGACTCAGCTATGCATGCATCGCCACGACGTCGCCATGAATGAGCCAGCAAGCCCCGTTTCAGTGCGGTCGATTCAGCTGATAGCAGACGCGCCGCCCCGTTTCAGTGTAAAACGACAACGACACGGGACACCCCCTCGATTAATGTGCGAAACGGCAACGGCTACATGCACGCGTCACTCGCGTCGTTTCATCGCCAAACAACAATCTTCGTCTCCCACACCACATTTTCTAGCCTATTTATACGTCTACATTCCTCTCCCACACACCACCCAGCTCCACTCCAGACACGACGCCCTTCATCCTTTCCTAGAACGCCAAAGCACCACCAGAAGATGCAGTACGTCGGACCGACCTTCGTTCGGCCGCCTACCGTGCCAGAGCTGCGCTACCCGCCGGGCGTCCTCGTCGAGCGCACGCTCCGTGTGTGGGCGCAATCCAGGTGGAGGAGCCCCGTCGAGCTCGCCGACGCATTCTTCACCGCCGATTTCGCCCACCTCCCACCGGGCTCGCCGCCGATGATCCACCTCGAGGAGGTTCGTGACGGCGTCACCCTCAAGTTGCTCACGGTCACCCTCACCAACCCGTGGGACACGTACGAGCTCCTCGGCCAAGTGTTCTGGTACGGCTGCGAGTCAATCTTCTTCACGACGTACAACATCTTCACCAACTACGAGTGCATCTTCCCCACCGAAAACCAGATGCACTGCCTCCCCTACGAAGAGTGAGGTGTTGATGATGTACGGTGGTCGAGTAGCGCGGCCAGGGTGGAAGAAAGTTGAGGAGGAATTTCGTGAAGCTTGTCATGCATGTTTCTCTACTTTTTAGTTTTATTGTGTTTATTTAAAATGTCGTGTTTTTATATATTGTACCGTGTCGTGTCCCTGGACTTATCTATGTAACGACGGTGGTACTTGTTTACCGCTCCTCCTTGTTTACATCCTTATTTATGTAAGTGACATATTTATGTAATCTAAGTGAGTCTCTATGTGTGTTCAAACCTATTCGTCCTCAAATGACTACTATTTCTTGTACCAAATTGTTTACAAAACCCAACAAAAAAACAAAAAAATTCTAATCCACTAAGACAAGAATTTTAGCTATTTTCAATTTTTTAAGTTGTTATTCATATATATTACTAATTTAGTGTTAAGATTCATATTGAATTATCTATTTCATATTCAATTAGTGAATTGTATATAATAGACTACACAAAGATCTGTGTGTTGAAAAATGTACAAACATGCATTTAATAACCTAACGGAAGTGATAAAATGACTATAGATACCTTTATTACTTGTGAGTGTCAATATGTATCTATCCGTCCCACTGGTTACCAGACTACCCCTGCGAGACGACTTCCCACGAGGTGTGCGGTTCGAGTCGCGGCAACACCCATTTTTTGCTTCATTTTTTTTGATATTTAATATGTACCACCTCAACTAGACTGTTGGAGATATGCCCAAGAGGCAATAATAAATGGTTATTATATATCTTTGTGTTTATGATAATGTTTACATACCATGCTATAATTGTATTAACCGAAACATTGATACATGTGTGATATGTAGACAAACAAGAAGTCCCTAGTATGCCTCTTAAACTAGCTTGTTGATTAATGGATGATTAGTTTCATAATCATGAACATTGGATGTTATTAATAACAAGGTTATGTCATTGTATGAATGATGTAATGGACACACCCAATTAAGCGTAGCATAAGATCTCGTCATTAAGTTATTTGCTATAAGCTTTCGATACATAGTTACCTAGTCCTTATGACCATGAGATCATGTAAATCACTTATACCGGAAAGGTACTTTGATTACACCAAACACCACTGCGTAAATGGGTGGCTATAAAGGTGGGATTAAGTATCCGAAAGTATGAGTTGAGGCATATGGATCAACAGTGGGATTTGTCCATCCCGATGACGGATAGATATACTCTGGGCCCTCTCGGTGGAATGTCGTCTAATGTCTTGCAAGCATATGAATAAGTTCATAAGAGACCACATACCACGGTACGAGTAAAGAGTACTTGTCAGGAGACGAGGTTGAACAAGGTATAGAGTGATACCGAAGATCAAACCTCGGACAAGTAAAATATCGCGAGACAAAAGGAATTGGTATTGTATGTGAATGGTTCATTCGATCACTAAAGTCATCGTTGAATATGTGGGAGCCATTATGGATCTCCAGATCCCGCTATTGGTTATTGGTCGGAGTGAGTACTCAACCATGTCCGCATAGTTCACGAACCGTAGGGTGACACACTTAAAGTTGGATGTTGAAATGGTAGTACTTGAATATGGAATGGAGTTCGAATATTTGTTCGAAGTCCCGGATGAGATCCCGGACATCACGAGGAGTTCCGGAATGGTCCGGAGAATAAGATTCATATATAGGAAGTCATATTCCAAGTTTGGAAATGATCCGGTGCATTTATGGCAGGTTCTAGAAGGTTCTAGAAAAGTCCGGAAGAATGACACTTTGGAAAGTAGAGTCCCGAAGAGACTCCACTTGCATGACCAGCCAACCCTAAAGGGGAGGAGTCCAAGGTGGACTCCCCTAGGGTGGCCGGCCAACCCACCTCAAGGAAAGGTGGGAGTCCCACCTTGAGTGGGACTCCCTCCTTGAGTAGGTTTCCCACATATGGGAGGTTTTAGTGTTGGGGTCTTATTCGAAGACTTGGACTAGAACTCTTGGGTCTTCCACCTATATAAAGAGGGGGAGAGAGGGGCTGGCCGGCCACTCAAGCCACCACCATGGCCGCACCCCTCAAGGGTGCTCTAGCCGCGCCCCTCTCCCCAAACCCTAGCGGTCTCTCTCTCCTCCACCATATCCCGCACGCTTAGCGAAGCTCCGCCGGATTTCTCCACCGCCACCGACACCACGCCGTCGTGCTGTCGGATTCAAGAGGAGCTACTACTTCCGCTGCCCGCTGGAACGGGAGGTGGACGTCGTCTTCATCAACAACCGAACGTGTGACCGAGTACGGAGGTGCTGCCCGTTCGTGGCGCCGGAACCGATCGTGATCAAGATCTTCTACGCGCTTTTGCAAGCGGCAAGTGATCGTCTACCGCAGCAATAAGAGCCTACTCTTATAGGCTTTGGAATCTCTTCAAGGGTTAGTCTTGATCATCCCCTCGTTGCTACCGTCTTCTAGATTGCATCTTGGCTTGGATTGCGTGTTCGCGATAGGAAAATTTTTGTTTTCTATGCTACGTTATCCTACAGTGGTATCAGAGCCAGGTCTATGCATAGATGGTTGCACGAGTAGAACACAATGATTTGTGGGCGTTGATGCTCTTGTTATCTTTAGTTGAGTACTTTGCATCTTTGTGGCATAGTGGGATGAAGCGGCTCGGGCTAACTTTACATGACCGCGTTCATGAGATTTGCTCCACGCTCGACATGCAACTTGTATTGCATAAGTGGCTTTGCGGGTGTCTGTCTCTCCTACTATAGTGAAGATTCAAGTTATTCTTCTATTGACAACACTAGTATCACCGTTGTGGTTCATGTTCGTAGGTAGATTGGATCTTACTCGAAAACCCTAAACCACGTAAAATATGCAAACCAAATTAGAGAACGTCTAACTTGTTTTTGCAGGGTTTGGTGATGTGATATGGCCATAATGTGATGATGACTATGTATGAGATGATCATTATTGTATTGTGGCAACCGGCAGGAGCCTTATGGTTGTCTTTAATTTTCATGTTGAGTAGTATTTCAAAATAGTTGTAATAGTTGCTACATGAGGTGAACAACCATGAAGCCGGCGCCATGAACCTTGACGCTACGCCGACGATGATGGAGATCATGCCCGAAGATGATGGAGATCATGTCCGTGCTTTGGAGATGAAGATCAAAGGTGCAAAGACAAAAGGGCCATATCATATCACATATGAATTGCATGTGATGTTAATCCTTTATGCATCTTATTTTGCTTAGATCGCGACGGTAGCATTATAAGATGATCCCTCACATTAATATCAAGATAATAAAGTGTTCTTCCCTCGTATGCACCGTTGCATTGTTCGACGTTTTGAAGCATCTCGTGATGATCGGGTGTGATAAACTCGACATACAACGGGTGTAAGCCATGTTGCACACGCGGAATACTTGGGTTTGCTTGACGAGCCTAGCATGTACAGACATGGCCTCGGGACAACGGAAACCGAAAGGTTGAACACGAGTCATATGGATGATATGATCAACATGTTGATGTTCACCATTGAAGCTACATCATCTCACGTGATGATCGGTTTTGATGTAGTGGATTTGGATCGTGTACCACTTAACAACTATGAGGGATGTTGTATTAAGTGGGAGTTCATTAGTAATTAGATTAAAACATGAACTAATTATCATAAACATAGTCTGAGTAGTATTTTGAATTAATTTTGTAGTATTGGCATCCGTTTACTACTATGCGCTAGTCTTGTTATTGAGATAGAAATACTGTTAAAATCTGATAAGAAACTTTACGGATTAGTACCGTATTGTTAAAGAATCAAGAATTGATTAAGTCCTATTGCAAACTTTTAGTGAAACTCACTTTGTTGATTCAGAGAGCTATGGTTTCAATTAGTACCTAAAGTTATCTTGTCTCCGTGAAACTTGAAGTTCAAATCTGTTTGAAAAGTAAGGAGCTGAAAATTTAGTTTTCAGAAATAATCAAGGTATGAGATATATGTGATATCTAAGACCTTATTGCAAGATGATAGAATATAATTTGGTGAGACTACATAAACTCATAAGTTTTATGGGAATGTATGAAGGTTGAAGACGCCAGGCGTCACAATCCTCCAACTATTGGAGCACTAACGATATTCGCATATCCATGAAGTTATCATCCTTAGTATGCACCGTTGCTAAGACTCGTCGTATCGAAGCATCACGTGATGATCGGGTGTTATAGATTCTACGTGTGCTTACAATGGGTGCAAGCCAGATTTGCACATACAAATACTAAGGTTAAACTTTATGAGACATGGTCTCAAAAAGTTGTCATGAATTGATGGATAAAATTATGAGTGAAATTGTTCATCATAGTTACTAATAAGTGAAATCTAGAACACTTGTCATATGATGAACAACTTCAAAGTAAAAACCTCAAGGTTATTGGTATTTGACCAACAAACCTAGAAGTTATTGATGTTGAAGTGTTTTTCTGAATAATGAGGAAAGCTAAAAGAGAAACTGCAAAAGATATTCTGGCAGAAATAAAGAAAAGACTAGAAAGTCTAGCTCAGTGTATATAAATGATATACATGTTATGGATGTATTCCTAGTTTAGTCACACAATGAAATTCTTGGGTATTAGTGCTATATTGGTTGGTATGAATTGTCATACAAAACAACACAATACAAGAATACAATGGCCTAAGTGACTGACAAGGAATATGATAGGTATGCACGTCTGGAACAAAAATAAAGTGTTATTATGTTCATCGTTGGCATTCTATCTAGCCCTTAGAATTTATAATAAAGAACTTAATAATTGTTATTTTGCTCTGGTCAAATAAAAACAATGAGTTGTTCAAATTATGACATTACTCCATGTATGATGGATAAGTTATTATAAATCTTAATGGTGAAACACACATACATAACACTGACGCTAAAATGCCATAAGGCAAATGATTTGAATTCCACTTATTTGTGGAACCGCCATTTAGGTCAAGTTAGAAAGGAACGCATGAAGGAACTCCATGCAAATGGATTTTTGGAGTCATATGATTTTTGAATCGTTTGGCGTTTGCAAATCTTTTCTAAAAAGAATGACTAAAATACCGTTCATAGGCCAAGAGTTGAAACGGGCAACTAACTTAGTGGAAATATACATGATGATGTATGTAGTTCACTGGGCATAGTTGTGTGCGGGAGATTCTTCTACTTCATGAAAACTTCCAACAATGAATTGAGTATATATGTGGATATATTCAATAAGAAAGAAGTTTGAAACATTTGAATAGATTCAAATAAATTTCAGCATGAAGTGGAAATCATCGTAATAGAAAAGTCAAATATCTATGATTGGATCATGGTAGAAATATTTGAATTACGAGTTTTAGCGAACATCTAAGAGAGTTATGAAATTGTTCTACAACTCACATTTCTTGGAGTATCATAATGATGATATAGTATCCAAGATATGTATCCAAACCTTGTTGGATTAATGATGAGATAAAATATTATGACGCCATTATATTTTTGTGGATTATGCTTTAGTGACTACCGCTTTTACACTGAATAGAGCATCATCATGATCCGTTGAAATGACACCATACGAGTTATGGTATGGGTATAAACCCTAATAGTCTTTCTTTAAATTTTGGTCTAAGAGTTTACAACCAAAATCGGATGAATGTCTTTGTTGGTTATCCCAGAGAATTAATTGGGAATTCTTCCCACGAGACAAAGACAAAAGTGTTTGTCAATGTTTCTTATTTCCGAGAAATTGTTTCTAGTGAAGTATTTGAGTGGGAGGACAATATAATTTGATAAGGTTTATGAACCTGAGCATAATGATCAGAGTAGCGCAGCATCGGAATTTGTTTCGGAAGCGGCCACGACGATCATGGCTCCCATGACTACAAAGTGTTTTAGCCATGGAGATCGAAGTACATATTGAACCTTGTAGGTATGGTTTACTTTGTGATCAAATAAATGATTTGTGAACAAAGGATTGATTTTGAATAATGATAAACCAACTACAAACAAAGAAGTTATGATGGGCCCTGACTCCGTTAAAATGGCTATACGCCATGAAATCCAAGATAGATAAATACTTTTTGAAAGTAAATGGATTTATAAAATTGATGGACTTGGATGGAATATCCTTAAAGAAGCTCGACTTGTCGAAAAATTGTTTACGACAAAGTTCAAAGAGTTGACTACGATAAGATTAGATCTTCCGTAGCAATGCTTATAGTCTATGTGGATTATTCTAGTAATCACTACATATTTCTTTTATGAGATATGCTAGTAGGATGGCAAAATACACTACTTAACAGAAGTGTATATTAAAGGTGTATACAAGATACAACCAAGAGTTTTGCTGGTCCGTGGAATACTAGATAGGTATACGAACTTCAATTGGATGAAGTAAGTATCACGGAGTTAGAATCTTCACCAGATGAAATAGTCAAAGAGTTTTTGATTTCATCAGAGACGATGAAGAGGCTTGCATTTGCAAGAAATTAAGTGGGAGCGCTAAGACACATTTATAATACTTTATGTAGGTGACATATAGTTGGTTATAAATGATGTAATTATATACTTGATTAAAAGGTTTCATTGAGAATTAACTTCAATGAAAGGATATGGACTGAAACAAATTTAGTGTCAAGATCTATGAAGATAGATTGAAACACATAAATAAGTTTAAGTCAAAGTACATATGATGGATATTGAAGTAGTTCAATATAGAAATATTAAGAAAATGTTCTTGTCATGTGAAGGTTTAACAAGACTTGAGTGTATCTGACACTCAATGAGTAAAAACACATGAGTGATTATAGATCACGAATAACATGTACACAATCAGATATCATGTGCTATAAAGTGTTATGAGCATATACCAGAATGATTCATATGATGATCATTGAACGACAGTAAGAATATCCTTAAGTACTTTAGAAGAACTAAGGATATATATATATATTTTTGTATGAAGAAATGACAAACAAATCGCTGTAAGGTGTTACACCGATATTGGTTTTGTCACATATAAAATATAATTTCAAATCTCAAATTAGACTAAGTGTTGTTTAAAAGGTAGCACAATGAGCTAGAAGTTGTCTATGCTAGATTTAGAAAAGTTCTAAATATTGTGATGGATTCTACAAAAGAAGGCAGAATATGTCATTGTTTTGACAATGACAAAGGATGTTAAGTCAGGAGGTCTTTGAGAATTTGGTGTAGTTCCGACAAAGTCAGAACTTTGAAGCTATATTGTGTGTGACAATATTAGTGACATATTTCAGACCGCGAATTAAGGTTCCACCAGAGGACTAAGCATATATGCCGACTCATTTGGAAAATGAGTGATGCGCTGAGACGCATATGAATTGCAAAATACATACGTTTCTGAGCATGTCAGAACCGTTGACTAAAACCTCTCCCGTGAGCAAAACATGATTAAGCACCAGAAGGCCAAGGTGTTATATCTTTACATATGTAAACTAGATTATTGACTCTAGTGCAAGTGGGAGACTGTTGGAGATATGCCCAAGAGGCAATAATAAATGGTTATTATATATCTTTGTGTTTATGATAATGTTTACATACCATGCTATAATTGTATTAACCGAAACATTGATACATGTGTGATATGTAGACAAACAAGAAGTCCCTAGTATGCCTCTTAAACTAGCTTGTTGATTAATGGATGATTAGTTTCATAATCATGAACATTGGATGTTATTAATAACAAGGTTATGTCATTGTATGAATGATGTAATGGACACACCCAATTAAGCGTAGCATAAGATCTCGTCATTAAGTTATTTGCTATAAGCTTTCGATACATAGTTACCTAGTCCTTATGACCATGAGATCATGTAAATCACTTATACCGGAAAGGTACTTTGATTACACCAAACACCACTGCGTAAATGGGTGGCTATAAAGGTGGGATTAAGTATCCGGAAAGTATGAGTTGAGGCATATGGATCAACAGTGGGATTTGTCCATCCCGATGACGGATAGATATACTCTGGGCCCTCTCGGTGGAATGTCGTCTAATGTCTTGCAAGCATATGAATAAGTTCATAAGAGACCACATACCACGGTACGAGTAAAGAGTACTTGTCAGGAGACGAGGTTGAACAAGGTATAGAGTGATACCGAAGATCAAACCTCGGACAAGTAAAATATCGCGAGACAAAAGGAATTGGTATTGTATGTGAATGGTTCATTCGATCACTAAAGTCATCGTTGAATATGTGGGAGCCATTATGGATCTCCAGATCCCGCTATTGGTTATTGGTCGGAGTGAGTACTCAACCATGTCCGCATAGTTCACGAACCGTAGGGTGACACACTTAAAGTTGGATGTTGAAATGGTAGTACTTGAATATGGAATGGAGTTCGAATATTTGTTCGAAGTCCCGGATGAGATCCCGGACATCACGAGGAGTTCCGGAATGGTCCGGAGAATAAGATTCATATATAGGAAGTCATATTCCAAGTTTGGAAATGATCCGGTGCATTTATGGCAGGTTCTAGAAGGTTCTAGAAAAGTCCGGAAGAATGACACTTTGGAAAGTAGAGTCCCGAAGAGACTCCACTTGCATGACCAGCCAACCCTAAAGGGAGGAGTCCAAGGTGGACTCCCCTAGGGTGGCCGGCCAACCCACCTCAAGGAAAGGTGGGAGTCCCACCTTGAGTGGGACTCCCTCCTTGAGTAGGTTTCCCACATATGGGAGGTTTTAGTGTTGGGGTCTTATTCGAAGACTTGGACTAGAACTCTTGGGTCTTCCACCTATATAAAGAGGGGAGAGAGGGGCTGGCCGGCCACTCAAGCCACCACCATGGCCGCACCCCTCAAGGGTGCTCTAGCCGGCGCCCCTCTCCCCAAACCCTAGCGGTCTCTCTCCTCCACCATATCCCGCACGCTTAGCGAAGCTCCGCCGGATTTCTCCACCGCCACCGACACCACGCCGTCGTGCTGTCGGATTCAAGAGGAGCTACTACTTCCGCTGCCCGCTGGAACGGGGAGGTGGACGTCGTCTTCATCAACAACCGAACGTGTGACCGAGTACGGAGGTGCTGCCCGTTCGTGGCGCCGGAACCGATCGTGATCAAGATCTTCTACGCGCTTTTGCAAGCGGCAAGTGATCGTCTACCGCAGCAATAAGAGCCTACTCTTATAGGCTTTGGAATCTCTTCAAGGGTTAGTCTTGATCATCCCCTCGTTGCTACCGTCTTCTAGATTGCATCTTGGCTTGGATTGCGTGTTCGCGATAGGAAAATTTTTGTTTTCTATGCTACGTTATCCTACACCTAATGGGCCTAATTTGGTTGGAGATGGCCCATTAGTCAAATCTAGATTGGGCTATCCGCTGCGATTATTGTTGCTGTTAAATGAGATAGTTGTTCCTGTTTTATATGTAGCCTAATGGGCCTAATTAGATGGAGTTGGCCCATTAGTCAAGTCTAGATTGGCCCATTAGTCAAGTCTAGATTGGGCTGCTGTCTGCTGTGAGTGTTGTAGCTGTGAAATGAGCTATTTGTTGTTGTTGACTGAGAGATTTAATATGTATCTATCCGTCCCACTGGTTACCAGACTACCCCTGCGAGACGACTTCCCACGAGGTGTGCGGTTCGAGTCGCGGCAACACCCATTTTTTGCTTCATTTTTTTTGATATTTAATATGTACCACCTCAACTAGCCTAATGAGCCTAATTTGGTTGGAGATGACCTATTAGTCAAATCTAGATTGGGCTATCCGCTGCGATTATTGTTGCTGTTAAATGAGATAGTTGTTCCTGTTTTATATGTAGCCTAATGGGCCTAATTGGATGGAGTTGGCCCATTAGTCAAGTCTAGATTGGGCTGCTGTCTGCTGTGAGTGTTGTAGCTGTGAAATGAGCTATTTGTTGTTGTTGACTGAGAGATTTGTTGCTGTCAAGTATCACATAAGATAACAACTCCACCCTACTGCCAACACGCCGTCTTTATTTTAGATTACCAGAGGTTTTCCCCCATTTCCACTGGAAAATACCTTATCAATTATGTACAAATCGTCTGCAACACAACTGAGCAAAACTGACAATACATTTCCTATAATCAAACGCTTACTTTGGCAAAATCTTTGTCACTTGGTGAATTGAAGCATGGGAGTTGTGCTAGTGTGTCCTACCTATCTGTTTGGTTTGTGTAATGGATTTAGATGGCGGTTGTTTTCAGTGTGTGATCACTGCTCTAAACCTGTTCCAGGCTTTTCTGGTATTTCGGAGTTGGTTGGGATGGCAGCCAATCTCCCCAGTAAACCCTGTTTTCCTTTTATTTTGTTGGTGTCTAGTTTTAATCCTGTAATAGACTTGGCTTATTTTTCAATGAAATTGGGGCTGGGGGGCAACCCGTGTTGATCTAAAAAAAATAATCTTTGTCACTACATCATGCTAACAGGCTAGATCAACAGCAGCAAATAGAACATGCTTACCTAGCATCCAAGCACACAACAGGGCCAAGCATGCACAACACATCAGCATATGTAGTAAGCACATCATACACATGCTTAAACACTAAGCATACTTAATTAGAAACATAGTTCACACATACTTAAATAGAAACATAGTTCACAACAACATTAACCAAGTTTTAACACCACAAGCACGACAGAGTTTAACATAAACACACAACTAAAGAAAGAGGCATCAGGTAGGCAGGCAGGTCGGCAGGCAGGTAGGCAGGCAGGTCGGCACCATCCTCCGCATGCTCCTACTGCCGGGGGGCGTACTTCTTGAGGAACAGGCCGTAGGCGGCATGCTTGGCCCTGAGGTGTGCGGGTGTCTGCCCGCTGCCAACACCAGTGTAGGTGGCATGCTGGTACATGCCGAGGAAGTCCATCGGCATTTCCTTGCGGCTGCACCAGGGGCACTTGAACCTCCCTGGGCCAAGAAGGTAGCGAATCTCCCCAGACCTAAGCCTGCGGAGAACATGCCTGCTCTTCTGGTCCCTATCCTCCCGGTCAGAACCGACTTCATCCGAAGGATCCTCCTGTTAGATGAAGTAAATTAGGTTAATTAGCTGCTATTGCATACAAACAATAGAAAAGGAATGAAAACAATGCAAAGTAATTATTTGTATAAATGCACATTAGTTAGTAACTATACATACCATATCTAATTTAAACAAAAACTAGTGTTTGGAATGGAACAAGTGGCAATACCATCACAGAAGAAAAACACTATGTCTAGATGCTGGACAAAGGTATACTTGATACCTGGAAAGGATCCAGAGGATCCAATCCATCAATATGCATGCTCAAATCACACCAATGAGCAGATGCTCAAAAGGTATTAGTCATCACTTCGTATAGACCAAGTGATGCTAGCAATATTTGAGGCAAACAAAAACTTGGAGTGCCCAGTAGATGCAGATATGCAAAATAGTATGAAATACAAGCATATCCAAGTATAAACCAGATACACACAAAGCTTTGACAGCCACATACACCACCTAGCTATTAAACCATCAGAAACCCTTATTTTCTTCATAAAACAATCATAGTGGCATTCATATGTATGATACCCTACTGTGAGGATCTCTATTAATAAAAACCAACATTTTATCCATCAAGGTGAGCAACCAGTAGCAGTAGCAAGAGCTACTGAGGTCACATCAAACCTAGTAAGCCACAGCCATAGCATCAATCATCATAATATGGACAGATTCAGATTGTGATGAATATTAATCCAACAATAGTTGGCATCCATCCATTCTTCTCAAACAAATTGAATCATTACCAATACACAGTTCATCAATAAAGAATTCCAGTGAATATCCTTACACAGCAAGCAACCATAGTTCAATTAGTAACAATAACAACACCAAATGATCAAGTTTACAGTAGCATGACTTGCACATGACACTCTAGTGAAGGCAAAGCTCCAGTCAAGAAATCAAGGCTTCCATGCAGTGATTAACAGGCAACATCTGCAAGTATTGGAGCCACATTTCAACTTCTGTGTCCATACAATGTAGTAGCAGTTAATCTAAAACCTGTCTAGACATCAATTGCAAGCAGGCACAAGTGATAAGTGAATCATCCAGTGCCTAGATCCATATAATTGCTAGGAACCAGTCATAATAGCAAGCTAATCAAACTAGATAGCCTTATTTATCAGCAGATAGGGATTACAGGGAACCCAACCAAGCAAGAACCTCAGATGAACACTTGAGCAAGCTCAAATTCATCTCTGGAACTACTAGAAATATCAAAATGGCTTGGTACTACAACAAATTCACAGCATATAGATTAGCCAAATTCATCTCTGGAACTACTAGAAATTTAAAAATGGCTTGGTACTACAACAAATTCACAGCATATAGATTAGCCAAATCCACGGATTTCGTACAAGCTTGCGAGCGAGCAAGGCATTCCTGCATGTCGTCGGGGTCGGCGGAGAAATTTACCTCGGACGGGTCGGCGGAGTCGGATTCGTCGAAGGTGGGCACGTCGTCGGGGCTGTTGATCTTGAGCCCCGCCGCCTTCCTCTCCTGCCTCTCGCGGTTCTTCAGATTCTTCTTCTTGCGCCGCCGCTTCTGCGCCTCTGTCTCGTGCGCACGCTTCTTGCTCGCCGGTGCAGCCACCGTCCTCTGGCCCCAAGCGGAGCTCAGATCTGGGGCAGCTCCGCCCGCCGATGAAGCGGCCAACTGGGTTTCCTCAACCGCCGCCTCCTTGCCCTTCCCCTCCTTCCCCTTCCCCCTCTCCATGGACGAGCGCGAGCGAGCACGAGAGCGAGCTCTGCTGTTCTTGACCTAGGGTTTTTTGCCCGATTTGGGGATTGCTTTTGCTTTGGATAGATGTGCTGAAGAGGACAGGGGAGAAAGATATTTATATCTCGGCGGTTCCGTCGTGGCCGCGCGTGGACACGTAGGCGTATAATACATAGAGGTATGGGTCATACGGGCTTGTACGTGGGCTGATACGAACCCAGCCAAACCCGAAGTACACAGGAAATGACGTTCATGCCCCCAGACCCGAATCGGTATGAACGAATCCTAACCGTCCGTGTGTTTTCGCGATTTGGCGAGTTTGTGGTGGGTGCGTACGGAAGCAAAAGCGTTTAATTTATCTGTTAGCTTTGCTGGAACCTCTTGCTTCTTATCGGAATCTGGAACATCTTTTAAGACTAATACATTCAGTTATTTGTCCATGGTGAATTTTCCTTAATGACACACTTTATTGATACTTCAGGCCATGATCTTCTTTTTACTGATACCAGGTGTGGAGGGCTATATTTAGGTTGCATTCATGGTCTTAGCAAATTGTTCATGTAATGTTTGAAGATGGTTTGTCCACTGTTAGATAGATAAAGGAATTCATCTTATCCCTTTAGGTATTCACATGCGTCTGAATAGCAATTCTTGCTCTTATGCTCAGTAGCTGGATGTGCTTAGGTCTGGAGCACAGACTGGAGGTTTATATTCGACTGGAGGTTTATATTCATTTTGCGTCCATGGTCTGAGTAAATTGTTCATGTAATGTTCAAAGATAGTTTGTCCACTGGTAGATAGATAAATGAATTCATATTATTCCTTTAGATATTCACATGCGTCTAAATAGCAATTGTTTTTCGTTTTAGTGGAATGATTAGTAGTTGCTGCATTCTTCTTGCAATATTTTCTTGGCATGAACCAAGTATTTTCTTTCCTGTTGCACCCAGTCTCTGGGGCTGCTACAGATGAGTTTTTAGTTCATTTTGTTTGTAACTCCTGTGATGATAGGTGGTTCCACATGCTGCCTCATGTGCTCCGAGCCTTTTCTGCATTCGGTTTGTTCTACTCCCTTCGATCTATAATAAGTGTCGGGGGTTTAGTTCAAATTTGATTGGAGGGAGCATGTTTTTCTGTCTATGCTGTCATCCTGCAGTTTGGTGTATTTTCTTTGTCTTTGTACAGGACCTTGTTATCTCTGTTCATGTTCTCTGTATCATACATTCATACCGTCTGAAGGTTTTCATTTGATGTGGCCTGAAAAAGTTATTGTTTTTTCGCAGCATAAATCTTTTTTTGCAGTAATTTGTGAAAACCAAAACACGTTTAGGCATCATACTAACGTATCTAAGATCATAATTCCCAGGCTTTGCGCCTCCCTCTCAAGACACCTGCGTCCGACAGACCAGTGTTCCATGTTTGATTGCATTCACCAAGACCTAGGAGCTCAATTTGGCTAGCAAGATTACATTCAGACGTTCCAGTTGGATGGTGTTTTGGATGTGACATGGTCTCCCACAAACTTGCTGCACAACAAGTTTAAGTGGAATGTATTTCCAGTAAAAAAAGCTGTAGGCAGAACAACTCAATCAAGTAAAGCATGTACACATATTTTAGTTTTGAGAATGGGACAATGCACATGGATCGAATAAAACTGAACTGAGGGCAAACATGTTTTCGATACGATCCACTAGGTTCAACATCCATCACAAGGTGCCTCTTGGTTCAGATAACAATGTGCACTTAATAAGAGTAAATAAAGAGATCATCCCAAGATGAGTTCAGCAAGAGGCCTGAGCCCAAACTCTTTTATCATTCTTCTCGCCACCAGCTTTTCATCATCGCTCCATGAGGTACATGTTGACTGCCCGACCATCTGCCAATCCCAGAGTCCCTTGTACCGAACATGGCCATCCTTCAGCAGAACAACTCGTTGCAACGATGTGCAAACCCTCACAACATACTTGAAAAGCCATATGTTGCGCTGCGTGAATCCAATCACGACTAGCTCCTTGAGGTGATGGTGCCGAAGATTAATAAGCGTTTTCGACCAATTCATCCCGCGAAGGTAATCTGGCCCTGTTTCCGACTGAGGCACATGAATGTGCAGGACCTCGAGAAATGGCGAGGCCATCAGGAGGCCGCGTGTCCATGAGATGTCCCAGTTCGAAGGCATGTCGGCCACAAGGAGCCTTTTCAGGTCCGGCAACTGCCTCTTAGTACGACTTGGCCCAATCCATCTTCTGAGCCTGGTAAATCGGATGACGAGGTTCGCCATGGTGGGGGACATACCAAGGAACGAGTCGAACTCATCCACTGGACGCCGTAGCGCCACTAGACTATCATCCTCCATAGAGAATGTGAGGTTAGTGTCCATGAGGCACGGAACCGAGCCAAATTCAATCCTTAGAGTATCGGTTAGGCAGAATGCCAGGCGAACAAGCATTGGGAGGTTGCGCAGCTTGATCTCCATGAAAGAACACTCTTCCACGACGAGTTCCCTAATCTGTGAACACGGCGCGTCCACAACCAAAGTGTGATGTGCACAACAGCAGGAGGTGAGGTGAAGCACCTGCAGCCCGGTGCAGTCTTTGAACACCTTCTCGTACACGTCTACGGGCGTGGAAGTGGGAATGTCACGCAGGACGAGCTTGGTGAGCGTGCCGTAGCTGCGCAGCGACGGCAGTGAGCAGCACTTCCCCAGCGTCAGGCTGCGAAGACGCGACCGGACGTTGAGGCAGTCGTGAGGCAAGCTGTAGGCCGGCGTCTGATCATCGCCGGACGCTAGTCTGACGACGACCTCCAGATCTTCCACTCCCCACGCGCCGACCGCGGCGGTGATCATGCGGTCTGCGCAGATGCCGTCGTGTGTCTGAAAAAACTCGAGACGGAGGGTCTTCATCAGGCGCCGGTCGTGGGCACCATCCGCATCCAGGAAGCTCGTCACTCCGTTGGCGAACGTCCTCATCGTATCGATCTCGCAGTCCGCCATGAGACCGTCGAGTGTCCTGGCCAAATTCGTGTCTCGCGGCAGATTGCGCTGGCGGAGGGCGACGGTCCGGCCGTACTCCGGCGGGAGTATGTCGCTCACCCTGAAGTCGAGCGCCGCCAGCTCGCGCGGGATGCGCGCCCAGCGCCTGGCGAGGACAGCCGTGGAGAGCGCCGTCCGGGTGTCCAGCCTGCTTACTATGAGGAGGATCAGATCGTCAGGGAGCGAGCTGAGGTGATCCTCGCCGTCAACCGTGCGCCGCCGCACTCGACGGAACGTCGGCATGGCTCTCGGTGTAGGTGGTACGTTCGCGATTGGTAGGGATCCTTGAAAGACGGAGGCGTTGGGGCTATGGAAAGCACCATGCAGTTTGGATTCGGCCGGAAATTAAGGTTCCCCGTATAACAATAAAACTGGGGGAAAATCCTGTAACAGCAAAATGCAGTGCCTGGCACGCGGGCTGTACATCAACAATCGTTCCAGGCGTTGTTAACCCGACGCAGGCAACGCAACATTACCATGGCGGCAGCCGGCATGGCGTCCGCAACTTTTTTTGTTTGAGCTTAATGGCGTCCCCTACTAATTTGCAGATATATCTTTTCAGATCTCATCGCATCTCCTTAGAGTGTTTGGTAGCCCGGGACAACTCAAATTTGCTTTCCCACTTGAGATATCTCATCTCATACAAGCTGAATTGAGATTTTGTGACGTGTTTGGCAGCCCGTTTGTGTTGTGAGATAATCTAAACCAATACATTGTTTGGCAATATCTGTGGGTTGAGATTGGCTCCGAACATAAGAAATTACACACCAATCCAAACTCTTACACACAAGACCCTAAACAAAATTTTGAAAAACCAATCGGGTCCCTATCTCTGGAACAACACGGCACGGTGTGGTGGAGCGCCGGTGGCGGGCGGTGGAGCTCCGGCGGCGTGAGGTGGTAGGCGGTGGACGACGCGCCGGCGGGCGGTGGTGCACTCGTTGCTACTGCTCGGCGGGAGAACAAGAGGGCGGCCGGCGCGAGATGGGGAGGGAGGTGGTGCGACCGTTGCTACTGCTCGACGGTGGCGCGGCCGTTGCTTCTTCTCGGCGGCGGCGCGGGTGGCTGGGGACGCGGGAGGATGGTGGCCGAAGGGAGAGGCGGAAGGTGGCCTACGGAATGACGACGGTAGCTGAAGGAGGAGCCTGGGCCTCGGGCTCAGCCGACGGGAGATCTGGAGGCGGCGCTTGCTTCTGCTCAGAAGCGGTGCCCCTTGCTCCTGCTGACGGCGACCCTTGCTCCTGTTTTATCACCAGATTTTGGCCAAATCAGGAGATGGGCCGTAAGTGAAGATGGGCTTGAAGGATACACGCGTGGAGCATCTTTGAAGCGGCCTTGCACGAAGAGTTTGGGCTTTATTGCCAATGTATCTGTAATATAGTAGATCGCATCTTAGTTTAGAATTAAAAGATAGAGTTTAACTCGTGCACGGTTAGGTGCACGCCCGAATTAGAAAGTCCCTTGGACTATAAATATGTATCTAGGGTTATCGAAAAAGGAGGACAATCACGTTCACAACAAACACAAATCAGGCGCATCGCCACCCCTTCTTTTGAGGGTTTCTCCCGGGTAAGCATCATGCTGCCTAGATCGCATCTTGCGATCTAGGCAGCACACGTTTATTCGTTTACCTTGTGCTGCTCGTGCTAAAGCGTTGTTGATGGCGAGTAGCACTACTTATCGTAGATGTTTTGGGGCTTGCATAGATGCTTTTCTTACGCATATCTGCTTAGCTATGCCGTCCCTCGATATCTAGCTGCCCTTACACCTATCCAGGTGTAAGGGCAGCGTCTTGCTTGTTCGTTGTAGATCCGATCCGTTATAGTTGCTCCTTGATTCTTCAAGGATTGGTTTAATATCCGTATGGTTAGGCCTTGCAAACGGGTTGAACGATCCGGTAGTGCGTTAGGTATGGTTTGTTAGTCCTAAGAGGGATGTTCCGGGAATTAACTTAATGTTGGTTTTTAGGCCTCTTTTAGGGTTAGTTTTCTATTATCTTTCGTGCCTATTAGGCTCCACTACGCGTAGGATGTTCCGATCATACGGTGAAAATCCTAAACTGTCGTAGATTGGTTTAACTTTATACTGATCAAGCAGGAGCCCCATGTCATCGTTAACCCGACATGAACCATGGGGCGATCGGCTTTGTGAGCCGATCCGCAGGGCAACCTGAGAGCCGATCGGGCTCGTATTTAATGTTTACGTGTCTGCCATGCAGGAAACTAATCGAAGCAATCCAATACCTTCCTGACCAGGTATAGGTCAGGTGGCACGGCCTTGCAACCGCTAAGACGTGTGCCGGAACATTTGCGGGACGACGTCGAGGGACCAGGGGCCCCTGCAGCCTTGGAGCCTCCCGGCTCGTGTTGCTTAACCACTGCTCGCCGGTGGGTTTTGGCAGGCAACATATTCTGCACGCCGGTGGGACCATCTTCTGCAACAACCACGTCAACATCCGAGATGGCGGAAGAACCGGTCAAGTATGAAGATCTGCCTCCTGAGCATAAGAAGAAATATGATGATCTCAAGGCCATCTTGGAAGCCGATCTCATCGGCGCTTTTGAGAAAACCCGGTCGCACGGCATCAAGTTCAAAGGGTTCCAACCCGAAGGCGCGCTAGAGGGACTAGATCTATCTCTCCCTTCGGACGAACGTACCAGAGCCCTGCGATAGGAAGTCAACTATGCCGTGGCTCACTCTCTTCATCGGCATTTTGAGAGCCTGGTGAACACTCTGGAGCGTGTCGCGCTCAATGTGGTGCAAGAAATGATGAAGCACAAGTACTCTCCGTCAGGACCTGCTCTAGGAACTCATCAGGGAGAGATACCGCTCTATACTAGGCCACCACTGCCGTACACGATGGCAGCTCCACAGCAACAAGGTTCACCGGCGTACATCGTCTACAAGGTTGGAGGTGATCCTGGCGATTACCAATTCCTGTATGAGCCGCCCAAGGAGATTCCACATGGATACGTGTGCACATACGTGCCGGACTGCAACAACTGGATGACCCAGGTTACAGAGGAAGGACCGACACAGGAGGGATCGCCGGAAGAGTAGTTGCTGGAGCAGGAAGCGTTGGAGCAGATGCTGAGAAACAGCGTGGCTAGCTAAATATGCCACCGGTACAAGTCATGAACGCTCAACTTCTGCAGCTCCTACGGTGGATGAGATCACCGCAATCATGAGAGATCAGTTCGGCATCCTGCCGAAGAAGAGAATGATCGGCTATTCCAAGCCGTATCCCAACGACTATGACCTAATCCCACTACCGCCTAAGTATCGGCTCCCCGACTTCACAAAATTCAGTGGATCAGAAGGAACCAGCTCAATCGAGCACGTGAGCCGATATTTGACACAGTTGGGCATGGTCTCAGCTTCAGACGAGCTGCGCGTGAGGTTCTTCTCACAATCTCTCACAGGTCCGGCCTTTGGATGGTACACCTCGCTGCCACCAGATTCGGTTCGGACGTGGAAGCAGCTGGAGGAACAATTCCACGTACAATACCATTCAGAAGCTACTGAAGCTGGCATTGCCGATCTGACCCAGGTTCGGCAGAGGCGAGGAGAGACGGTGTCTGAGTACATCCAGAGGTTCAGGACCGTCAGGAACCGATGTTATTCGGTTCGCCTATCTGAGAAGGAAGCAGCTGGCGATAGCAGGCCTGTCGCGCCGCTCAAAGATGTGACCTTCCAAGCTGATTACAATTCACTGGCGCATATGGTTCAGAAATTGACATCGTATGAACAGCGCCACCCAGAATTGTATCAGGACAAGTTCAAGCGCGTCGCCCGGATCGAGATGGAAGAAGATGAAGATTCTCTAGGGGATCAGGAAGTCGCTGTAGCTGAATGGACTCGGGGGCAAAGCCCGTGTCCTGCAAGTGGGTGAAACAACCAGGGCCTGCAAAAGGGTTTGACTTTGATTTGAGCAAAACGGAGCAAATTTTTGATTTGCTGCTGAAGGAGAAACAGCTGAAGTTACCCGAAGGCCACAAAATCCCCACGTTACAAGAGATGAACGGCAGGCCATACTGCAAATGGCATCACACGTTCACCCATGCCACCAACGACTGCAAAGTCTTGCGCGGACAGATTCAAATGGCGATAGAACAAGGCCGATTACTCTTCGGCCAGTTTGCCATGAGAGTTGACACGCAGCCGTTTCCGGACGTCAACATGGTGGATCTCAGCCACTGCATAAGACGCGAGCCAGGTTTCTCGTTTGATATCAACATGGCAGGGCTTGCAGATCGCCATGGCGAGGATAAGCCAGAGAGCAGTCACTCCCGTGGCAAAGATAAAAAGGAGGCCGATCCACGCGACCGGCCCCAGCATGATGACAGACGGTATTTGACTGAGAAAGAGGTGATAAGCGTGCGGTATCAACGACCACTTTCTGCGCACCTCCTTAACAAATATGAACAGCAATACGACCGACGTCGGCGCTACGACGTAGACGATGACATATATCGTCGGTCTGATGCAGACAACAGGAAATACCGTCGATACGAAGGGTATGAGCGTCACGCCAGAGGGAGGTCAAGAGAGCAAGAGGACATGGATAGGCATTGTGTTATCACCCGATTTTGGCCAAATCAGGAGATGGGCCGTAAGTGAAGATGGGCTTCGAAGATTACACGTGGAGCACCTTTGAAGCGGCCTTGCGCTAAGAGTTTGGGCTAAATTGCCCATGTATCTGTAATATAGTAGATCGCATCGTGTTTAGAATTAACAGATAGAGTCTGGCCCGTGCACGGTTAGGTGCACGCCTCAATTAGGAAGTCCCTTGGACTATAAATATGTATCTAGGGTTATCGGAAAAGGAGGACAATCACGTTCACAACAAACACAAATCAGGCGCATCGCCACCCCTTCCTTCGAGGGTTTCTTCCGGGTAAGCATCATGCTGCCTAGATCGCATCTCGCGATCTAGGCAGTACGTTTATTCGTCTACCTTGTGCTGCTCGTGCTGAAGCGTTGTTGATGGCGAGCAGCACTACTTATCATTAGGTGTTTAGGGGCTTGCATTGATGCTTTCTCGTGCATATCCGCGTGGCAATGCCGTCCCTCGACACCTAGCAGCCCTTACACCTATCTGGGTGTAAGGGCAGCATCTTGCTTGTTCGTTACTTAGTAGATCCGATCTGTTATAGTTGCTCCTTGCTCCGCAGGATTAGTTTAATATCTGCATAGTTAGGCCTTATGCTGGGGTCGGACGATCCGGTAGTGCGTTAGGTGTTGTTTACCGTTCCTACAAGGGATGCTCCGGGAATTAACGTTATGTTGGTTTTTAGGCCTCTTGTAGGGGTAGTTTGCATCATCTTCCGTATCTGCTAGGCCCGACTACACGTAGGACGTTCCGGTTATGCGGTGAAAACCCTAAATTGTCGTAGATCGGTTTAGCTTTGTTTTGATCAAGCAGGATCCCCATGTCATTGCAAATCCAACGTGAACCATGGGGCGATCGGCTCTTTGAGCCGATCCACAGGGCAACCTGAGAGCCGATAGGGCTCGTATTTAATGTTTACGTGTCTACCATGCAGGAACAATCGAAGCAATCTAACACCTTCCTGATCGGGTCTAGGTCAGGTGGCACGCCCTAGCAACCGCCAGACGTGGCTAGAAGACTTGCGGGACGACGCGAGGTGCCAGGGTCCACTAAGCGGCCTTGGGAGCCTCCCGGCTCTTCGTGTTGCTTAACCATTGCCCGCCGGTGGGTTTTGGCAGGTAACACATTCTGGCACGCCCGGTGGGACATCTTCTGCAACATCCACGTCAACACCGACATCCGAGATGGAAGAGGAACAGATCACATACGAGGATCTCCCTGCTGAACACAAGAAGAAATACGATGAGCTGAAGGCCATCTGTGAAGCCGAGCTCATCGGCTCCTTTGCGAAAACCCGTTCACACGGCATCAAGGTCAAAGGAGGCACACGCTCGTCTCCTGGCGTCAATATGGTGGATCTCAGCCACTCTATAAGGGAGCCAGGGTTCTCCTTTGGTGTCAACATGGCAGGGCTTGTGAACCGCCATAGCACGGACAAAGCAGAGAGCAGCCACTCCCGTGGCAAAGATAAAGAGGAGGCCGTTCCACGCGACCGGCCCCAGGATGATGATAGACGGTACCTAACCAAGGAGGAGGTGAGAAGCATACGGTATCAACGCCCACTCTCCGTGCATCTCCTCAACAAATATGAGCAGCAGTACGACCGACGTCAGCGCCACGACGAAGACGACGAAAGATATCGTCGGATGCAGCGGACAGGAGGTATCGTCAGCACGACAGAAACAACGACGGGTACGAGCATTACGCTAGAGGGAGGCCAAGGGAGCAAGACAACATGGATAAGCACTGGAATTGTCCTTTCTTCAAACATTGTTGGGACTCCGGAATGAGCCGATTGCCAACAATCGAGAACTGCCCAGAGTGCAAACATCAAAGGAGGAGGGCAAATGAAGTTTCAGTGTTCGAGCGTCTAGGGCCTCTCCCACCTCATAATAAACAAGCTGAGTCATCTCAAGAAGAAGACTTTGAGGAGTCGATGGAGAAGAAGATAGGTATCACCGACCAAGGTGGTGCCCCGATGGACTCAGCCATTCTCGAAGCGTAGGGCAGCGGTCGCGAAACCGAAAGGCGTACCTGTACTCGTTGAGGAAGGCACGGCCCGATCTGGCCGTGAAAATTCAGCAAACATTGGGGACGAAGGCGCGCCCGCCCAAGAAGGTATGGCGCCCCAAACAGACGAAAGCCGATGCACAGGCATCGGCTGATGCCGATGCAGACATCGGCTGACACAAACATGGTGTTCATACTCCCGTCGGAGTTTCGCGCTCCAAACGACGAGGAGGTATCGGGGGCTCAATTCGACTGCGGTCCACGACCAGTTATCTTTGAGAAGCCACGAGATAGAAGCTATAGGCATTTGAAAGCCCTATACTTGAGGGGTTACATCAATGGGCAGCCTGTCAGCAAGATGTTGGTTGACACCGGAGCGGCAGTCAACATAATGCCGTATTCCATGCTACGACGTTTGGGGCACTCCAGTGATGATCTGATCAAGACCAACGTCACATTAAGCGACTTCAACGGCCAGGCGTCAGAAGCGAAAGGTGTTCTGAATGTAGAGCTTACTGTAGGCCGGAAAACCATACCTACCGCGTTCTTCATCGTCGACAGCAAAAGCAATTACGCTGTCCTATTAGGAAGGGATTGGATTCATGCTAACTGTTGCATTCCATCTACAATGCACCAATGCATCATACAATGGGATGGAGATGAAGTGGAAGTCGTTCAGGCGGATGACTCAATCGAGATATCGTTAGCTGCCATGAGTGTGTGGGAAGCAGATAACCAAGAGCCGCTCTCTGGAATTAGTTTAGAGGGTTGTGAGCGCATCGAAGCTTCGAAAAATGGGGTAAGGCTGGTTTTATCCACCGGCCTAACGGAGTAACAGGTCCGAGACATTGGACGTACGTGGCAAGGCCGATCCCTGCGATCGGCCCTCAAAAAATGAAAAGCAAAGGATCTTATCTCCAGCATGCCACGTAGCTACAGTGGAAATCCAAGAAGTTGCAAACCATCGTCAAGCATTGCAATAAAAAGGAGGCCAATTCCCGCAATCGGCCAAAATTATCCTCGACAGGCGTTTTGTCTGTGTTCAACATCGATCCAACAGATGCCTGAAGAGCCGATACCATCAAATACTTGACAGAATCGGCTCGGGGGGCACATAGAAGGATAGAACACGAGGATACGGAGTTTGAAGCAATTCAGGATGTATTCTCTGATAAAGTGGGGGCCGTTACATGAGTAAATCGGCCGTAGAAAATTCAAATTTCAAAAAACTTTAAGAGCAGCCGATGCGCAGACATCGACTCAAGGATAAAAAGCCGGTGCATGGTCATCGACTCAAGAAGCCCAATGGAGCAGTTATCAAATTACATGGAGGGACTCCTCAATGGAATGGGTCGATGACTTGGATCCTCTCTGCAAGGACCTCCAACCTCCTTGGCGAGCCATCAGGTGCAGCAGTGCTAGCAGGAGCATCAGTTGTGGCGTCCAACACTGCCTTGGCCCATTTAAAGCCGCTGATGTTTTTCTGCAAGATTGAGGATTGTAACCCTGACTAACAACAAGAGCAGCATAAACATACGAGTCAGGTTAAGGATGGGCCCAACGAAGGGAACATACCTCCTCTAGGACCGTGAGGACGGCCGATGATGAAGCAATCGGCTGTAGCATTTCTGCCTGAGGGCTTGGTCAAGGTGGCAACTTGGTAGATATTACCTTCAGAGGATGTTACGTCCAGAGTTGGGAAGGGCGTCAGGGCTTCATCAGACATCCCCACTAGCAGTTGCGTTAGCCTCCCAAGAGGATGAGCCGATCTGATCAGCAAGGCGCAAGAACTGAACTGAAAAAGCTCGGGAGACAGCGCGCCCTGAAATTTCTTTCGCTCTGGAGAGCCGATTTGGTTGGATCGGCTGATTTTGCCCTACAACTTGGAGGCCGATGGAAGCCCATTTGGATGGCCCACTGTGGTCCTCACCCTGACTGAGGCTCGGGGGGCAGTTTGCCCTGAATGATCCTTTGCTATAGGAAGCCGACTCTTGTCGGAATCGGCTGGCTCTGCGTCACAACTTGTCTGAGGAATGGTGCTGATGCTGCAAAATTATCAGTTCCAAAGTGCAAGACCATTCAGCGACAAGCCCAGAGCTCTATCGAAGACACCTGCCCACAACCAGGTTACCAGCTTGCTGGATTGGCTGGTAAGATTCGTAGTCAGGTTTTATGATCCCTTTTGAGGAGTCTCATGATGCAAAGCCGATGCACAGCCATCAACTCTAGTACAAGTGCGCAAGGGTGCCAGGTTGCCGGTTCGGCAGTGCTATCAGGGGAATGTTGGCATATAAGGCAGCCTTTTGCTCATTGCACTGTGGGTGATCAGCTACGTATCGTCTCCAACGTAAGAAATTTCCATGCTACTTTTGATGATACCTACATGTTTTATACACATTATATGTCATATTTATGCGTTTTCTGGTTGTTGAATTACGAGATGCCAGTGCCTGTTTTCCCTGTTTTTGGTTTCAGAAATCCTAGTAACGAAATATTCTCGAATTGGACGAAATCAACGCCTGTGTTCCTATTTTGCCCGGAAGCATCCAACACCCGAGAGCCGCTGAGGGGCCCTGTGGGCCCAGATGATAGGGTGGCGCAGCCTGGCCCTGGCGCGCCACCATGGTGTCGTCGCCCCTTCGACCCTCTGCGCCGCCTCTTCGCCTATTTAAAGCCTCCGTCGCGAAACCCTATTACGGAGGACGAAACCCACAGAAACCTTCCGAGCCGCCGCCATCGCGAAGCCAAGATCCGGGGGACAGGAGTCTCTGTTCCGCACGCTGCCGGAGCGGGGAAGTGCCCCCGGAAGGCTTCTCCATCGACACCGCTGCCATCTCCACCGCCATCTTCATCACCGCTGCTGCTCCCATGAGGAGGGAGTAGTTCTCCATCGAGGCTCGGGGCTGTACCGGTAGCTATGTGGTTCATCTCTCTCCTATGTAGTTCAATACAATAATCTCATGAGCTGCCTTTCATGATTGAGATTCATATGATGATGCTTGTAATTTAGATGTCATTATGCTAGTCAAGTGAGTTTTACTTATGTGATCTCCGGAGACTCCTTGTCCCACGTGTGTAAAGGTGACAGTGTGTGCACCGTGTGGGTCTCTTAGGCTATATTTCACAGAATACTTATTCACTGTTATGAATGGCGTAGTGAAGTGCTTATTTATATCTCTTTATGATTGCAATGTATTTTGTATCACAATTTATCTATGTGCTACTCTAGCAATGTTATTAAAGTAGTTTTATTCCTCCTACACGGTGTAATGGTGACAGTGTGTGCATCCGTGTTAGTACTTGGTTTATGCTATGATCATGATCTCTTGTAGATTGCAAAGTTAACTATTGCTATGATAGTATTGATGTGTATTATTCCTCCTACATAAGCGTGAAGGTGACAGTGTGCATGCTATGTTAGTACTTGGTTTAGTCGTTTCGATCTTTCATGCACTCTAAGGTTATTTAAATATGAACATTGAATTGTGGAGCTTGTTAACTCCGGCATTGAGGGTTCGTGTAATCCTACGCAATGTGTTCATCATCCAACAAGAGAGTGTAGAGTATGCATTTATCTATTCTGTTATGTGATCAATGTTGAGAGTGTCCACTAGTGAAAGTCTAATCCCTAGGCCTTGTTCCTAAATACTGCTATCGCTGCTTTTTACTGTTTTACTGCGTTACTACTGCTGCGTTACTACTGCATGTTTACTTCCCGCAATATTACTACCATCAACTGCACGCCAGCAAGCACTTCTCTGGCATCATACTACTGCTCATATTCATTCATACCACTTGTATTTCACTATCTCTTCGCCGAACTAGTACACCTATTAGGTGTGTTGGGGACACAAGAGACTTCTTGCTTTGTGGTTGCAGGGTTGCATGAGAGGGATATCTTTGACCTCTTCCTCCCTGAGTTCGATAAACCTTGGGTAATCCACTTAAGGGAAACTTGCTGCTGTTCTACAAACCTCTGCTCTTGGAGGCCCAACACTGTCTACAAGAATAGAAGCACCCGTAGACATCAAGCACTTTTCTGGCGCCGTTGCCGGGGAGGAAAGGTAAAAGGCTCTCATACTTCGGTCCCAGGTAAAGTACTTTTCTGGCGCCATTGTGTGTGTGCTCGAAGCTATTTCTTTAGACTCTGCAATTGCGACATTTGGTTTCTTGTTTACACTAGTTAGGCATAATGGACAACAATGACCTTTTTATTCTATTTCCTGATTTAAGACATGGATGGTTTGATGCGAAAATTAAAAAACCCATGGAACATATTAATATGAATGCTTTGAACACCATTGTTGCTAATGATATGGAAAATTCTAAGCTTGGGGAAGCTGGCTTTGATGAGCATGATATTTTTAGTACCCCAAGCATTGAGGAGAAAATTTACTTTGATGATACTTTGCCTCCTATATTTGATGATGAGAATAATAATGATAGCTACTTTGTTGAATTTGCTCCCACTACAACTAATAAAATTGATTATGCTTATGTTGGGAGTAGTAATTATTTTATGCATGAGACTCATGATAAGAATGCTTTATGTGATAGTTATATTGTTGAGTTTGCTCATGTTGCTACTGAAAGTTATTATGAGAGAGGAAAATATGGTTGTAGAAGTTTTCATGTTACTAAAACACCTCTCTATGTGCTGAAATTTTTGAAGCTACACTTGTTCTATCTTCCTATGCTTGTTACTTTGCTTTTCATGAACTTGTTTATTTACAAGATTCCTATGCATAGGAAGCATGTTAGGCTTAAATGTGTTTTGAATTTGCTTCTTGATGCTTTCTTTTGCTTCAAATACTATTTCTTGTGAGTGAATCATTAAAACTGCTGAGCCCATCTTAATGGCTATAAAGAAAGAACTTCTTGGGAGATAACCCATGTGTTTTTTTTACTACAGTACTTTGTTTTATATTTGAGTCTTGGAAGTTGTTTACTACTGTAGCAACCTGTCCTTATCATGTTTTGTTGTGCCAAGTGAAGCCTCTAATCGAATGTTGATACTAGATTTGGATTTCTGCGCAGAAACAGATTTCTATCTGTCACGAATCTGGGCTTATTTCTCTGTAGGAAACTCAGAAAAATCTGCCAATTTACGTGCGTGATCCTCAGATATGTACGCAACTTTCGTTAGTTTTGAGTTTTTCCGTTTGAGCAAGTCTGGTGCCATTTTAAAATTTGTCTTTACGGACTGTTCTGTTTTTGACAGATTCTGCCTTTTATTTCGCATTGCCGCTTTTGCTTTGTTGAATGGGTTTCTTTGTTCCATTAACTTTCAGAAGTTTTATGCAATGTCCAGAAGTGAAAAGAATGTTTGTGTCACCTCTGAACATGTGAATTTTGATTATGCACTAACCCTCTAATGAGTTTGCTTGAAGTTTGGTGTGGCAGAAGTTTTCAAGGGTCAATAGAAGAGGGTGATATAATGTGATCGAGAAGAGTGAAGGGTCTAAGCTTGGGGATGCCCCGGTGGTTCATCCCTGCATATTTTAAGAAGACTCAAGCATCTAAGCTTGGGGATGCCCAAGGCATCCCCTTCTTCATCGACAACTTATCAGGTTTCTTCTAGTGAAACTATATTTTTATTCCGTCACATCTTATGTACTTTACTTGGAGCGTCTGTGTGCTTTTATTTTTGTTTTTGTTTTGTTATCTTAGTTCTCTGAATAATTTCATCCTTGTGTGGGAGAGAGACACGCTCCGCTGGTTCGTATGAACACATGTGTTCTTAGCTCATAATATTCATGGCGAAGTTTCCTCTTTGTTAAATTGTTATATGGTTGGAATTGGAAAATGCTACATGTAGTAATTCTAAAATGTCTTGGATAATGTGATACTTGGCAATTGTTGTGCTCATGTTTAAGCTCTTGCATCATATACTTTGCACCCATTAATGAAGAAATACATAGAGCTTGCTAAAATTTGGTTTGCATAATTGGTCTCTCTAAGGTCTAGATAATTTCTAGTATTGAGTTTTGAACAACAAGGAAGACGGTGTAGAGTCTTACAATGTTTACAATATGTCTTTTATGTGAGTTTTGCTGCACCGGTTCATCCTTGTGTTTGTTTCAAATAAACCTTGCTAGCCTAAACCTTGTATCGAGAGGGAATACTTCTCATGCATCCAAATACTTGAGCCAATATTCATGCCATTTGTGTCCACCATACCTACCTACTACATGGTATTTCTCCGCCATTCCAAAGTAAATTGCTTGAGTGCTACCTTTAAACCATTCAAAAGTTATCACCTCTGATTTGTGTCAATGTTTTATAGCTCATGAGGAAGTATGTGGTGTTTATCTTTCAATCTTGTTGGGCAACTTTCACCAATGGACTAGTCGCTTCATCCGCTTATCCAATAATTTTGCAAAAAGAGCTGGCAATGGGATTCCCAGTCCCAAATTAATTAACAAAAATAGACACTCCTCCATGGTATGTGATTGTTGGATGGCACCCGAAGGATTCGGTTAGCCATGGCTTGAGAAAGCAAAGGTGGGGAGGAGTGTCAACATAATAAAACTAAAATAAAAAGGCACTCCTTCATGGTATGAGATTGTTGGCAGGCACCCGAGGATTCGGTTAGCCATGGTTTGTGAAAGAAAGGTTGGAAGGAGTGCCACCCAAAAATAAAATAAAATGGGAGCCGCTCTTTGAAGGTTTGTCTGGCAAGGGGGTTAGAGTGCCCACTACCATTCGTTGACAACAACAAACACCTCTCAAAACTTTACTTTTATGCTCTCTTTATGTTTTCAAAACCAAAGCTCTAGCACAAATATAGCAATCGATGCTTTCCTCTTTGAAGGACCTTTCTTTTACTTTTATGTTGAGTCAGTTTACCTATCTCTCTCCACCTCAAGGAGCAAACACTTGTGTGAACTGTGCATTGATTCCTACATACTTGCATATTGCACTTGTTATATTACTCTATGTTGACAATATCCATGAGATAAACATGTTATAAGTTGAAAGCAACCGCTGAAACTTAATCTTCCTTTGTGTTGCTTCAATACCTTTACTTTGATTTATTGCTTTATGAGTTAACTCTTATGCAAAACTTATTGATGCTTGTCTTGAAGTACTATTCATGAAAAGTCTTTGCTTTATGATTCAGTTGTTTACTCATGTCATTACCATTGTTTTGATCGCTGCATTCATTACATATGTTTACAATATGATCAAGGTTATGATGGCATGTCACTTCAGAAATTATCTTTGTTATCGTTTTACCTGCTCGGGACGAGCAGAACTAAGCTTGGGGATGCTGATACGTCTCCAACGTATCGATAATTTCTTATGTTCCATGCTACTTTATTGATGATACCTACATGTTTTATACACATTATATGTCATATTTATGCGTTTTGGAACTAACCTATTGACGAGATGCCGAAGTGCCAGTTCTGTTTCTGCTGTTTTTGGTTTCATAAATCCTAGTAACGAAATATTCTCGGAATTGGACGAAATCAACGCCCGGTTCCTATTTTGCCCGGAAGCATCCGAACACCCGAGAGCGCGAGGGGGCCCTGTGGGCCCCAGATGATAGGGTGGCGCGGCTGGGCCCCGGGCGCCCTTATGGTGTCGTCGCCTTCGACCCTCTGCGCCGCCTCTTCGCCTATTTAAAGCCTCCGTCGCGAAAACCCTATTACGGAGGACGAAACCCACGAAACCTTCCAGGCGCCGCCATCGCGAAGCCAAGATCCGGGGGCAGGAGTCTCTGTTCCGGGGCTGAGCAGGGAAGTGCCCCGGAAGGCTTCTCCATCGACACCGCTGCCATCTCCACCGCCATCTTCATCACCGCTGCTGCTCCCATGAGGAGGGAGTAGTTCTCCATCGATGCTCGGGGCTGTACCGGTAGCTTTGTGGTTCATCTCTCTCCTATGTAGTTCAATACAATAATCTCATGAGCTGCCTTACATGATTGAGATTCATATGATGATGCTTGTAATCTAGATGTCATTATGCTAGTCAAGTGAGTTTTACTTATGTGATCTCCGGAGACTCCTTGTCCCACGTGTGTAAAGGTGACAGTGTGTGCACCGTGTGGGTCTCTTAGGCTATATTTCACAGAATACTTATTCACTGTTATGAATGGCGTAGTGAAGTGCTTATTTATATCTCTTTATGATTGCAATGTATTTTGTATCACAATTTATCTATGTGCTACTCTAGCAATGTTATTAAAGTAGTTTTATTCCTCCTACACGGTGTAATGGTGATAGTGTGTGCATCCGTGTTAGTACTTGGTTTATGCTATGATCATGATCTCTTGTAGATTGCGAAGTTAACTATTGCTATGATAGTATTGATGTGTATTATTCCTCCTACATAAGCGTGAAGGTGATAGTGTGCATGCTATGTTAGTACTTGGTTTAGTCGTTTCGATCTTTCATGCACTCTAAGGTTATTTAAATATGAACATTGAATTGTGGAGCTTGTTAACTCCGGCATTGAGGGTTCGTGTAATCCTACGCAATGTGTTCATCATCCAACAACAGAGTGTAGAGTATGCATTTATCTATTCTGTTATGTGATCAATGTTGAGAGTGTCCACTAGTGAAAGTCTAATCCCTAGGCCTTGTTCCTAAATACTGCTATCGCTGCTTTTTTGTTTTTTCTTACTACTGTTGCGTTACTACTGCATGTTTACTTCCGCAATATTACTACCATCAACTGCACGCCACAAGCACTTTTCTGCACCATACTACTGCTCATATTCATTCATACCACTTGTATTTCACTATCTCTTCGTGAACTAGTACACCTATTAGGTGTGTTGGGGACACAAGAGACTTCTTGCTTTGTGGTTGCGGGGTTGCATGAGAGGGATTTCTTTGACCTCTTCCTTCCATAAGTTGAATCCACTTAAGGGAAACCGCTCTACAAACCTCTGCTCTTGGAGGCACAGAATGCTCATTGTGGGGATCAGCTACAGTATCGGCTGTCAACGGAAGAAAGGCGATCGGCTGGTTGGCCCTGCATGATAGCTCTCTCAGACGTGATTGAGCCTGGGTCTGGTTGTTTGAATTACGTGTCCCCATCACTGTTTTCACCTCGGCTGAGGCTTGGGGGAGCAGCTGGCCTCGTGGATGCTCTGTTTTTTAGAAGCCGATTGGAGAGTCGTCGGTTGGTCCTGCAACGCAATTCCTCTCAAAGGCGATGAGTTCTTGCAAAAGAAGGATCCATCATCACCGATGGAGAATGGACTCTGGGCTATCTGGTTGCTGTAAAGGAACAGAGCAGGGGATATCTGTACTACAGGGGTCTCGGTTTCAACGGCAAGTTGTTTTAGAGGCAGTTTTAGGACTCTTTTGAAGGCATTGGCCTGCCTCATTGTCCATCAGGGCTCCAGGTCGTCGGTCGAAAAGGTGAAGGATAGATCGTGGGGGATCGATACGTTGACATTGATTGGTTGAGCATTGACCAAGTTCACGATCATTCCAACGTCAAAGAGAGGAAAAGCGGATTATGGGGGACCGATGCATGGAAATCGGCTCGTTGAGCATTGACCGAGTTGACAATCGGCAGACTCAGTACGAAGGACAATCGGCTAAATTATCATGAAGGAAATCGGCAAAATCAAATTGGGAAAATTCTTCATTGATGAACCAGATTTCTTACATAGAAGGAGCTGGTTGCTCTCAAAAGGAACTACTGGGGGATACATTGCCCCATCTACTACTCCTAGCTCTATCCTATCTAGGGGCCGCTGCCCTCATCGTCGCCATCGCCGCTGTCGGCGCTGCCCCGGCCGGCTCGTCGTCGCTGCTGTAGCGACCACCGGCGGGACCTTCATTGTCCTCGTCTTCTTCATCGTCGTCGTCATCGTCGCTGTCGAAGTCGCTCATGTTGCCCGGCCAAGGGCAGAGACGCTTGGCCGGCGGCTCGTCAGAGGAGGTGTCGTCCTCCTCCTCCTCCTCCTTCACCTCCTCAGCGGAGGAGAAACCGTCCCAGGAGAAGCCATCGTCGTCGCTTTCCTCCTCCGATTCCCCAATGGCGAGGAAGCGGAGGTCGCTCTCCCCGTCCGTTAAGGACTGGTCATCTTCGGACCAGACGGAGGAGTCGTGGCTCGACTCGTCCCCGTCGGCTATGGCGCGGCGGATGTTGGCCGCGTGGGCCTCCTGCGGATCCCACTCCGGCGTCGGCTCGCGGGAGGGGAGGATTGGGTGGAAAGACCCGATGAGGGAGAAGAAGAAGAAGAAGACATGATGGCCGAGGAGGGTTTTTGGGAGTGCTAGTGCGAAGAGGATGAAGAAGGGAACTGCAAGAAGTGGCTAAATAAAAGGGGATATAGCGATTTAATGCTTAAGCAGTTTTCGAGGATGTGGTGCCAAAACCGTCAAATCGTGCAGGGAAGTTGAGAAGGCAAGACATCATGATGAAGAATACTGCGACGGTTCTGCTCTGCCACGACATGACCCCTCGAAGGAAAGACAGATGGTTTTGAAATTATCATTACCAAAACCAGGGGGCATATGTTATCACCCGATTTTGGCCAAATCAGGAGATGAGCCGTAAGTGAAGATGGGCTTCGAAGATTACACGTGGAGCACCTTTGAAGCGGCCTTGCGCTAAGAGTTTGGGCTAAATTGCCCATGTATCTCTAATATAGTAGATCGTATCGTGTTTAGAATTAACAGATAGAGTCTGGCCCGTGCACGGTTAGGTGCACGGTTAGGTGCACGGTTAGGTGCACGCCTCAATTAGAAAGTCCCTTGGACTATAAATATGTATCTAGGGTTATCGGAAAAGGAGGACAATCACGTTCACAACAAACACAAATCAGGCGCATCGCCACCCCTTCCTTCGAGGGTTTCTTCCGGGTAAGCATCATGCTGCCTAGATCGCATCTCGCGATCTAGGCAGTACACGTTTATTCGTCTACCTTGTGCTGCTCGTGCTGAAGCGTTGTTGATGGCGAGCAGCACTACTTATCATTAGGTGTTTAGGGGCTTGCATTGATGCTTTCTCGTGCATATCCGCGTGGCAATGCCGTCCCTCGACACCTAGCCCTTACACCTATCCGTAAGGGCAGCATCTTGCTTGTTTGTTACTTAGTAGATCCGATCCGTTATAGTTGCTCCTTGCTCCGCAGGATTAGTTTAATATCTGCATAGTTAGGCCTTATGCTGGGGTCGGACGATCCGGTAGTGCGTTAGGTGTTGTTTACCGTTCCTACAAGGGATGTTCCGGGAATTAACGTTATGTTGGTTTTTAGGCCTCTTGTAGGGGTAGTTTGCATCATCTTCCGTATCTGCTAGGCCCGACTACACGTAGGACGTTCCGGTTATGCGGTGAAAACCCTAAACTGTCGTAGATCGGTTTAGCTTTGTTTTGATCAAGCAGGATCCCCATGTCATTGCAAATCCAACGTGAACCATGGGGATCGGCTCTTTGAGCCGATCCACAGGGCAACCTGAGAGCCGATAGGGCTCGTATTTAATGTTTACGTGTCTACCATGCAGGAACAATCGAAGCAATCTAACACCTTCCTGATCGGGTCTAGGTCAGGTGGCACGCCCTAGCAGGACGTGGCTGGAAGACTTGCGGGACGACGCGAGGTGCCAGGGTCCACTAAGCGGCCTTGGGAGCCTCCCGGCTCTTCGTGTTGCTTAACCATTGCCCGCCGGTGGGTTTTGGCAGGTAACACATTGGAACTGTCCTTTCTTCAAACACTGCTGGGACTCAGGAATGAGCCGATTGCCTACAATCGAGAACTGCCCAGAATGTAGACAGAAGAGGAAGGGAACAAATGAAGTTTCAGTGTTCAAGCGTCTAGGACCTCTCCCACCTCAGAACAAACGAGCTGAGTCATCTCAAGATGAAGACTTCGAGGAGTCGGAGGAAGAAGATAGATATCACCGACCAAGGTGGTGTCCTGATGAACTCAGCCACTCCCAAAAGCGTAGAGTGCAACGGCTACGAAACTTGGAGGAAGCCGAGGCGCAGTACCTGTACACGTTGAGGAAAGCGCGGCCCGATCTGGCCGTGAAAATTCAGCAAACACTGGAGACAGAGGCTCTCCCACCAAAGAAAGTGTGGCGACCCAAGCAGACAAAAGCCGATGCAGGGACATCGGCTGATACAAACATGGTGTTCGTTCTCCCGTCAGAGTTTTGTGCTCCAAGAGATGAGGAAGTATCAGTGGCACAGTTTGATTGCGGGCCACGGCCAGTTATCTTCGAGAAGCCACAAGAGAGGAGCTACAGGCATCTGAAAGCCCTATACCTGAAGGGTTATATCAACGGGCAGCCTATCAGCAAGATGCTGGTTGACACGGGAGCAGCAGTCAACATAATGCCGTACTCCATGTTACGACGTTTGGGACGTTCCAATGAAGATCTGATCAAGACCAACGTCACGCTAAGCGATTTCAACGGCCAAGCGTCGAAGCCAAGGGTGTTCTGAACGTAGACTTAACTGTCGGCCGAAAAACCATCCCTACATCGTTCTTCATCGTTGACAACAAGAGCACTTATGCTGTTCTGCTAGGAAGGGATTGGATCCACGCTAACTGTTGCATCCCATCCACAATGCATCAGTGCATCATACAATGGGATGGAGATGAAGTGGAGGTTGTTCATGCAGATGATTCGATCGACATCTCTTTGGCTGCCATGAACATCTGGGAAGCAAACGACCAAGAGCCGCTCTCTGGAATCAATCTGGACGGCTGTGAGCGCATCGAAGCTACAAAAAATGGGGTGAGGCTGGTCTTATCCACTGGCCTGACAGAGTAGCAAGATCCAAGTCTATGGACGTACGTGGCAAGGCCGATCCCTGCGATCGGCCCCAAAAAATAAGAAACAAGGATCTCACTTCAAGCATGCCACGTCGTTATAGCAGAGAACCAAGAAGTTGTAAACCCTCGTTAAACATTGCAATGGAAAAGGAGGCCGATTCTAGCAATCGGCCACAATTAGCCTCAACATGCCTTCTGCATGTGTTCATCATTGATTTAGCCGGCGGTGGAAAGCTAGGGTGTGGGTTTACAGCAGCTGATGGACTAGAAGAGATTGACATTGGTCCTGGGGATAAGCCACGATCAACATTTATCAGCAAATAGTCGGATCGACAACTGCAAGGGAAGCCGATTCCAGCAATCGGCTAAAATTATTCTCACCATACTGATGACCCACAAGTATAGGGGATCGCAACAGTCTTCGAGGGAAGTAAAACCCAAATTAATTGATTCGACACAAGGGGAGGTAAAGAATACTTATAAGCCTTAACAACTGAGTTGTCAATTCAGCGCACCTGAAAAGCACTAGTAACGGGGTGATGTGAAAGTAGCAATATGAGAGCAGTAGTAACAGAACACAGCAGTAATAGCAATATGAGAGCAATGACACCAGAAAATAGTTGATACTACTTCCAATGACATGTAGAACGAGTATATGATGATGCGAGATGGACCGGGGTTCCCAGCTATCTACACTAGTGGCAACTCTCCAATAACAAATGTTGGGTGAACAAATTACAGTTGGGCAATTGATAGGATTGAAATAGCATTAAGACAGAATATCAAGTCTATTAATCATGTAGGCATGTTTCCCATATATAGTCATACGTGCTCGCAATGAGAAACTTGTACAACATCTTTTGTCCTACCAGCCGGTGGCAGCCGGGCCTCTAGGGAATCTACTGGAAATTAAGGTACTCCTTTTAATAGAGCACCGAAGCAAAGCATTAACACTCCGTGAAAACATGTGATCCTCATATCTAAGCCTTCCCCTCTTGTCCCAATTTCTGTCACTTTGGGGCCTTTGGTTCCGGACATAGACATGTGCATACAACTTGTACATACAATCTAAGCAATAATTATAGAGCTCAAATCTAAGATCATGCCACTCGGGCCCTAGTGACAAGCATTAAACACAACAAGATTGCAGCAACAATAACTTCACAAACTTTGTAGATAGACAATCATAACGTAACAATCCATCGGATCCCAACAAACACAACACCGATTACATCAGATGAATCTCAATCATGTAAGGCAGCTCATGAGATCATTGTATTGAAGTACATGGGGAGAGTATACCAACTAACTACAGCTAGAACCCGTAGTCCATGGGGGAACTACTCACGGAGCATGATGGAGGCGATGGCGTCGATGGAGATGGCTTCCGGGGCACTTCCCCGTCCCGGCAGGTGCCGGAACAGAGACTTGTCCCCCGAATTGGAGTTTCGCGACGATGCGGCGCCCCTGGAGTCTTTTTGGAGTTTCGTCAATTGGTACTGTTTTTAGGTCGAAAGGGCTTAAATAGGCGAAGAGGCGGCGCATGAGGGCTGACAGGGTGGCCCCACACTAGGCCGGCGCGGCCAGGCCTGGGGCCGCGCGGCCCTAGTGTGTGGTGGCCCCCTGGCTCTCCTCCGACTCTCCTTCGGTGTTCTGGAGCCTCCCGGGAAAAATAAGATCTTTGGCGTTGATTTCGTCCAATTCCGAGAATATTGCCCGAACAGCCTTTCTGGAACCAAAAACAGCAGAAACAGAACTGCACGTGGCATCTTGTTAATAGGTTAGTTCCGGAAAACGCATGAAATCATCATAAAGTGCAAGCAAAACATGTAAGTATTGTCATAAAACAAGCATGGAACGTCAGAAATTATAGGTACGTTGGAGACGTATCAGCATCCCCAAGCTTAGTTCCTGCTCGTCCTCGAGTAGGTAAACGATAAAAAGAGTAATTTTTGTAGTGACATGCTACTTACATAACCTTGATCATACTATTACAAAGCATATGAAATGAATGAAGTGACTCAAGGCAATGATTTATAGTTGCTAACAAATAGATAACATATAGCAAAACTTTTCATGAAGAGTACTTTCAAGACAAGCATCAAGAGTCTTGCACAAGAGTTAACTCATAAAGCAATAAATTCAAAGTAAAAGTATTGAAGCAACACAGAGGAAGATTTAAGTTTCAGCAATTGCTTTCAACTCTCAACATGCATATCTCATGGATAATTGTCAACACAAAGTAATATGATGAATGCAAATAAGCAAGTATGTAAGAATCAATGCACAGTTGACACAAGTGTTTGCTTCTAAGATGGAAGGAAGTAGGTAAACTGACTCAACATAAAGTAAAAGAGTGGCCCTTCGCAGAGGGAAGCATTGATTGCTATATTTGTGCTAGAGCTTTGGTTTTGAAAACATCAAGAGAGTATAAAAGTGAAGTTTTGAGAGGTGTTTGTTGTTGTCAACGAATGGTAGCGGGTACTCTAACCCCCTTGCCAGACAAACCTTCAAAGAGCGGCTCCCATTTTATTTTTATTTTTGTGTGGCACTCCTTCCAACCTTTCTTTCACAAACCATGGCTAACCGAATCCTCGGGTGCCTGCCAACAATCTCATACCATGAAGGAGTGCCTTTTTATTTTAGTTTTATTATGATGACACTCCTCCCCACCTTTGCTTTCTCAAGCCATGGCTAACCGAATCCTTCGGGTGCCGTCCAACAATCACATACCATGGAGGAGTGTCTATTTTTGGTTAATTAATTTGGGACTGGGAATCCCATTGCCAGCTCTTTTTGCAAAATTATTGGATAAGCGGATGAAGCCACTAGTCCATTGGTGAAAGTTGCCCAACAAGATTGAAAGATAAACACCACATACTTCCTCATGAGCTATAAAACATTGACACAAATCAGAGGTAATAATTTTTGAATTGTTTAAAGGTAGCACTCAAGCAATTTACTTTGGAATGACAGGAAATACCACATAGTAGGTAGATATGGTGGACACAAATGGCATAGTGGTTGGCTCAAGGATTTTGGATGCATGAGAAGTATTCCCTCTCGATACAAGGCTTAGGTTAGCAAGGTTATTTGAAGCAAACACAAGTATGAACCGGTACAGCAAAACTTACATAAGAACATATTGCAAGCATTATAATACTCTACACTGTCTTCCTTGTTGCTCAAATACTTTTACCAGAAAATATCTAGACCTTAAGAGAGACCAATCATGCAAACCAATTTTAACAAGCTCTACGGTAGTTCTCCACTAATAGGTTTAAACTACATGAAAAAACTTAATCATGATCTACTTGAGAGCTCAAAACAATTGCCAAGTGTCAAATTATCCAAGACATTATGAGGCATTTTCTGTTTCCAACCAAATAACAATAAGTATTGTAGCTTCCAACTTTTATCATTGAACATTAAAAGTAAAACGAAGAACAAGTGTTCATATGAAAAAGCGGAGCGTGTCTCTCTCCCAAACAAGGATTGCTAGGATCCATCTTTATTCAAACACAAAAATAAAAACAAACAGACGCTCCAAGTGAAGCACATATGATGTGACCGAATAAAAATATAGTTTCAATAGAAGAAACCTGATAAGTTGATGAAGAAGGGGATGCCTTGGGCATCCCCAAGCTTAGACGCTTGAGTCTTCTTGAAATATGCAGGGATGAACCACGGGGCATCCCCAAGCTTTGACTTTTCACTCTTCTTGATCATATATCATCCTCCTCTCTTGACCCTTGAAAACTTCCTTCACACCAAACTTCTCATAAACTTCATTAGAGGGGTTAGTACTCAAAAAACTTGAATCCACCTTGGTCCTGTAGTGACACATTGCAAAAACTCAATAAAACATTAGCTACAGCTCTCCACGTCTAGAAAGCCTCACTTAAAGTCCACAAGAGACAATGCAAAAAACAGAGACAGAATCTGCCAAAACAGAACAGCCATTAAACACGAATTTTAAAATGGTACTTCCGTTGCTCAAATCAGAAAACTCAAAACTAATGAAAGTTGCGTACATATCTGAGGATCACGCACGTAAATTGGCAGATTTTTCTGAGTTTCCTACAGAGAAATATGCCCAGATTCGTGACAGATAGAAATCTGTTTCTGCGCAGAAATCCAAATCTAGCATCAACCTTCTATTAGAGACTTCACTTGGCACAACATTGCAATAAATAAATATAAGGAGAGGTTGCTACAGTAGTAAACAACTTCCAAGACTCAACAAAACAGTAGCAAAATAAACACATGGGTTATCTCCCAAGAAGTTTTGTCTTTATAGCCATTAAGATGGGCTCAGCAGTTTTAATGATACTTTCGCAAGAAATAAGCGTTGAAGCAAAAGAGAGCATCAAGAAGCAAATTCAAAGCACATTTAAGCCTAACCCACTTCCTATGAAAAAGAATCTTGTACACAAATAAATTCATGAAGAACAAAGTGACAAGCATAAGAAGATAAAACAAGAGTAGCTTCAAAATTTTCAGCATATAGAGAGGTGTTTTAGTACCATGCAAATTTCTACAACCATATTTTCCTCTCTCATAATAATTTTCAGTAGCTTCATGGATAAACTCAACAATATAACTATCACATGCAGCATACTTTTCATGATTCACAAACACATAATTTTTATCAAGCTCAAAAATAATAGGATTAAAACTTTCAAACCCACTTTTATCAATAATATAACAAGATGATTGATCAATCTCAAAAGATATGGGACTCATAGATAAAGTCAAGAACTCTCCAATCCCATTTTCATTAGTATTACAATTAATATTATCAAGTAACATAGGACCATCATCTAGAGATTTATCATAAACATTTGCCAAGCAAAACTCTTTAGTACCATGCATTTTGACATCAGGCACAAACAAAGCATTATCATAATATTTATCAAAGTAGCATGGATTATCATGAATGACAGTAGCATAATTATTCTCACAAGTTTTACTCATAGGGAATATTTCAAGAGAATCCACAGGAACATAACATTCAACCTCTTTCGGTAAGCATGGAGGACAATCAAATAGTGTAAGAGATAAAGAGTTACTCTCATTAGAAGGTTGGCATGGGTAGCTAATCCATTCTTCCTCCTTTTGTTCATCACTCTCCTCTTCTTTTTCATCCAATGAGCTTTCGGGTTCATCAATTTCCTCCTCTTTTTCATCCAATGAGCTTTCAGGTTCATCAATTTCTTCTTCCACCGGTTCCTGCAAATTGTGAGTGCATTCTTGTGCATTAATGTGTCTCTCTTTATAATCAAGGATATAAGGATTCCTACTGTAGCATTCTATACAAGAATTAAGGATAGTAGAGACATAATCTTTAAGGTCCTTACAAATAGCACAAGTTTCATAATTCTCAACCATGAAGGATTCTATCTCGGAGGCTCCCATAAATAAGACAAATTGTTCTACCTCTTCGAACCCATAATGAATATAGCAATTCCGATTATAGTTCTTAATTAAAAATTCCTCACTAAAGCCACATTGAAATTTAAGATGTTTAGTATCCTGTTGAGAGCAACAGTTTATATCATGGCGTCTAAGCAAGATTTTAGCCATTGTATTCAATTTTTCTATCATAGCACTCATTATTTTACCGTTCTTGATTCTCTATAATTATTATAACATTCTATAAGCTCCAAGTAGGTTGTTGGTTCTCCCATAACAGCAGTTTTTAATTTTTAGGTTTTTCAAATTTTTATGGATTTTTGGGTATATAGGAAAAGTAAAACAAGACAAAAAGAAACTAAGCGCAAATAAACTAAACAAAAGTAAACTAAGCAAAACAAAATAAAACAAAATAAAATCAGAGAGAGAGGTAGAGTGTACTCCTCAGGTGAACTTATGAATACAGCTATGCCTCCCCGGCAACGGCGCCAGAAAATAGTCTTGATGACCAACAAGTATAGGGGATCGCAACAGTCTTCGAGGGAAGTAAAACCCAAATTTATTGATTCGACACAAGGGGAGGTAAAGAATACTTATAAGCCTTAACAACTGAGTTATCAATTCAGCTGCACCTGGAAAAGCACTAGTAACAGGGGTGATGTGAAAGTAGCAGTAATATGAGAGCAGTAGTAACAGTAACACAGCAGCAGTAATAGCAATATGAGAGCAATGGCACCGGAAATAGTTGATACTACTTCCAATGACATGTAGAACGAGTATATGATGATGCGAGATGGACCGGGGTTCCCAGCTATCTACACTAGTGGCAACTCTCCAATAACAAATGTTGGGTGAACAAATTACAGTTGGGCAATTGATAGGATTGAAATAGCATTAAGACAGAATATCAAGTCTATTAATCATGTAGGCATGTTTCCCATATATAGTCATACGTGCTCGCAATGAGAAACTTGTACAACATCTTTTGTCCTACCAGCCGGTGGCAGCCGGGCCTCTAGGGAATCTACTGAAATTAAGGTACTCCTTTTAATAGAGCACCGGAGCAAAGCATTAACACTCCGTGAAAACATGTGATCCTCATATCTAAGCCTTCCCCTCCAGTTGTCCCAATTGTCACTTTGGGGCCTTTGGTTCCGGACATAGACATGTGCATACAACTTGTACATACAATCTAAGCAATAATTATAGAGCTCAAATCTAAGATCATGCCACTCGGGCCCTAGTGACAAGCATTAAACACAACAAGATTGCAGCAACAATAACTTCACAAACTTTGTAGATAGACAATCATAACGTAACAATCCATCGGATCCCAACAAACACAACACCGATTACATCAGATGAATCTCAATCATGTAAGGCAGCTCATGAGATCATTGTATTGAAGTACATGGGGAGAGTATACCAACTAACTACAGCTAGAACCCGTAGTCCATGGGGGAACTACTCACGGAGCATGATGGAGGCGATGGCGTCGATGGAGATGGCTTCCGGCAGCACTTCCCCGTCCCGGCAGGGTGCCGGAACAGACTTCTGTCCCCCGAATTGGAGTTTCGCGATGGCGGCGGCGCCCCTGGAGTCTTTTTGGAGTTTCGTCAATTGGTACTACGTTTTTAGGTCGAAAGGGCTTAAATAGGCCAAGAGGCGGCGCATGAGGGCTGACAGGGTGGCCCCACACTAGGCCGGCGCGGGGCCGCGCGGCCCTAGTGTGTGGTGGCCCCCTGGCTCTCCTCCGACTCTCCTTCGGTGTTCTGAGCCTCCCGGAAAAATAAGATCTTTGGCGTTGATTTCGTCCAATTCGAGAATATTGCCCGAACAGCCTTTCGGGAACCAAAAACAGCAGGAACTGGCACCGTGGCATCTTGTTAATAGGTTAGTTCCGGAAAACGCATGAAATCATCATAAAGTGCAAACAAAACATGTAAGTATTGTCATAAAACAAGCATGGAACGTCAGAAATTATAGGTACGTTGGAGACGTATCACATACGTGTTCACTGCTGTGCTATTTAGCATGGTGAATGGTGAGACAAGCTTTAATTGGCTGAAAAGCCGATATCTTCAATCACTTGAAGGATTCGGCTCGGGGGGCATACACACAGAGAAGGTACAAGGCCACGAAGTATGTACCCAGGGGAAGCCGATTCATGAAATCGATCGGCTAATAAAAAATCGAAAATACAAAAAATTTAAAAACAGCCGATGCGCAGTCATCGACTTTAGAATAAAAACAGCCGATGCGCAGTCATCGACTTTAGAGGAACAAAGCACCATGGTCAGGTTTTAAGTTATTGCCTAAATCTGAGGATTGTTTGCTTGAACTTGCCTAGTTGGTTATCAGATTGGCTTTATCGGCGTCTGATGGTAAAAAGCCGATACGATGCTATCGGCTCTTGGGGCGTTGACCACCTTTGAAATTGGATGATTGGAAGTTCAATTGGAAGAACATTTTCATTGATTCAAAGGGGATTTTACAACGAAGAGCTAATTGCTCTCAAAAGGGGTCATCTGAGTGCCTAATGCACTGCTACTAACCCTATACTACTCCCTAATCTAAGGGTCGTCACTGCCCTCGTCGTCGCCGTCGTCGGCGCTGCTACCGACGGGCTCTTCGTCGCTGCTGATGAAGCCGCCAGTAGCGTCTTCATCTTCCTCGTCGTCATCATCGTCTGACCAGGCCCAGCCTCGGAGGCGCTTGGCCGGCGGGTACCCGGCGGAGGAGGAGTCTTCTTCCTCAGACTCCTCCGCTTCTTCTTCCTCTTCGTCGGAGGAAAGATCCTCCTCCCATGAGAGGAGGTCGTCCTCGCACGCCGCTTCCAGCTCCCCATCGACGAGGAACCGGAGGTCTTCTTCCCCGACGGTGCGGGGCTCGTCGTCCTCCGACTTGATGGTGAAGTCCCATTCTCTCGCGTCCCAATACTCAGGCGCGAGAGCATCGTAGATGGCCATCTGATTGACCTCCGGCTCTAGTTCACTCGAGGAAGAGGATTGGGAGGAGGAAGAGGAAGACATGGCTACAGAGGAAGAGGGTTTTTGGCTGACGGCTGGTTTGGAGCAAGGGGATAAAGAGGTGAACTGTTCGATGCGGTTAAATAAAAGGAGATATATTGGAGATTCAATGCTCGAACAATTTCCGAGGATGTGGTGCCAAAACTGTCAAATCGTGCAGAGAAGTTGAGAAGGCAAGGCGTCATGATGAAGAATACTGCGACGGTTCTGCTCTGCCACGACATGACCCTCGAAGAAAAAGAGTGGTTTTGAAATTATCATTACCAAAACCAGGGGGCATGTGTTATCACCAGATTTTGGCCAAATCAGGAGATGGGCCGTAAGTGAAGATGGGCTTGAAGGATACACGCGTGGAGCATCTTTGAAGCGGCCTTGCACGAAGAGTTTGGGCTTTATTGCCCATGTATCTGTAATATAGTAGATCGCATCTTAGTTTAGAATTAAAAGATAGAGTTTAACTCGTGCACGGTTAGGTGCACGCCCGAATTAGAAAGTCCCTTGGACTATAAATATGTATCTAGGGTTATCGAAAAGGAGGACAATCACGTTCACAACAAACACAAATCAGGCGCATCGCCACCCCTTCTTTAAGGGTTTCTCCCGGGTAAGCATCATGCTGCCTAGATCGCATCTTGCGATCTAGGCAGCACACGTTTATTCGTTTACCTTGTGCTGCTCGTGCTGAAGCGTTGTTGATGGCGAGTAGCACTACTTATCGTAGATGTTTTGGGGCTTGCATAGATGCTTTTCTTACGCATATCTGCTTAGCTATGCCGTCCTCGATATCTAGCTGCCCTTACACCTATCCAGGTGTAAGGGCAGCGTCTTGCTTGTTCGTTGTTTAGTAGATCCGGTCCGTTATAGTTGCTCCTTGATTCTTCAAGGATTGGTTTAATATCCGTATGGTTAGGCCTTGCAAACGGGTTGAACGATCCGGTAGTGCGTTAGGTATGGTTTGTTAGTCCTAAGAGGGATGTTCCGGGAATTAACTTAATGTTAGTTTTTAGGCCTCTTTTAGGGTTAGTTTTCTATTATCTTTCGTGTCTATTAGGCTCAACTACGCGTAGGATGTTCCGATCATACGGTGAAAACCCTAAACTGTCGTAGATTGGTTTAACTTTATGATCAAGCAGGAGCCCCATGTCATCGTTAACCCGACGTGAACCATGGGGCGATCGGCTTTGTGAGCCGATCCGCAGGGCAACCTGAGAGCCGATCGGGCTCGTATTTAATGTTTACGTGTCTGCCATGCAGAAACTAATCGAAGCAATCCAATACCTTCCTGACCAGGTATAGGTCAGGTGGCACGCCCTTGCAACCGCTGGGACGTGTGCCGGAACATTTGCGGGACGACGTCGAGGGACCAGGGCCCCCTGCAGCCTTGGAAGCCTCCCGGCTCTTCGTGTTGCTTAACCACTGCTCGCCGGTGGGTTTTGGCAGGCAACATCCTGCTGGCGGCAGCGCAGGACGCGGTAGGAGGGTGGCGAGGGAGAGGCGGAGGGTGGCGACGGGAGAGGCCTCGGGCTCGGGGGCTTGCGGTTGTTGCAAATAAGTGGAAAAGAGGTGGAAGTTGGGGGTCTGGCGGGTCCGTGATGCGACTTTGCGGGAATGATTCAGCTAGGCTGAGTTGTGAAGCTCGATTTGAGCTCCACAACCGGACCTAGCTTTTTTTTTTTTTTGAGAATTCACAACCGGACATAGCTGAGGAGCCTTTTCCGTACGAGGTGAGATAGCTTAGATGGGTTGACGCAGGCTAACAAATTTGCTTCAAAAATCTGTGTGGAGATGAGATTTTCTGAGTTGCCCCGGGGCCCGGGCTACCAAACAAACCCTTATTGTATATTCTGCTAAAGCCTTGTGTCGTTTGGCCCATGGGCCGTGGTTCCATTGGATTTTTTCTTTGCGAGGGTCCCATCGGATATACTAACAACCTTTTCTTTTAGCTGATGGGATTTACTCCGTACGATCGGATATACTCTGCTCAAAACAACGTAAGAAAAACAGAAGGCGTCGCATACTAATTTTCTGATCTACACAAAGGATCGAGGTGGAGAGGGCTTGATCGGCGACGATGAGCCGGCGGTTTCTGTACATGGTGGTCGGAAACTGCTCGTTCGCTCCCAGCTCCTACACGCTGCACCGCATCAACCCGTCGCACCTTTTCTACCCCAAGGATTCACCGAAGCGAGCGGCAGCGGCGGTGGCGGCTGGTGCGAAAGCGACAACGATGGAGGCGGCGGAGTCGGCTGAGAGGACGAGGATGAAGGCGATGCGGACGGCGGAGGAGGCTGAGAGGGCGAGGAAGAAGACGATGTGGGAGGCGGAGGCGGCTGAGAGGGCGAGGATGACGCCGATGCGGGCGGCGGAGGCGGCTCGGAGGGCTAGGAAGAAGGCCATACGGGCGGCTATGCGGCAGAGGGCGATGAAGCCGACCATGGCGGATGATGCGGAGAACGCGCGCTTGCCTGCCGCCCATATGAACTTCTCCAGTCCCGGCGTAGTCATGGACTTCGGGCTCATCGGCCAAAGCAAGGATAAAATCGTCGTCGTGGACGGCGCCCCTCCCGAATACGCCAGAGACGTTTGCGACGCACCGGCACGTGCCGTCCTCTACGACGATGCCTCGCACTCCGTCCGCGCGCAGCCCAGCATCCGACTGCCCCAGTGCGAGACCGTGCCTGTCGCCGTCGGCGACAACCTGTACTTCATGGACGAGGAGGTCGAGGTCGTGCCCAACAAGAGCGACAAAAATCTGCGAGCGCTCATCCGTTACCCCGCCGGTGAGCCTGACCATGACAGTGACTGGTTCTGGTATTTTTTCCTGCGGCCTCCCTACGACGCGATAGGCACCGGCGAAAATGGCCCCGAGAGGAGGGACATGCTCGGCGCCTACGCGGTGGTCGGCGAGTCGCACATCTGGGCGTCCACCCGCATCCGCGGGACCTTCTCCATGGACACTGCGAGCGGCACCTGGAGCAGGGTCAGCCTCTCGCCGCTCCCGTTTCGTGGGCGCGCGGAGTACGCGCCGGAGCTCGGCCTATGGTTCGGCTTCCCCAACGACGAATGGCAGTATGAGTCTCGCGACAGTGGCCTCCTTGGCGCCTGGGATCTGAACTCCGTTAAACCTGTTGGAGCCTCGGTGCCTCTACAGGCGAGCGGCGTGTGGAAGGTCTTCGGGGCGCCAAGCGGGAGCTTCGATGTGAGGTCGCAACTCGTGCATCTGGGTGACGGCGGCCGCTTCTGCGTCGCCAAGCTCTACCAGACGGACGAGCTGGTGCCGCCGGGGGCCTGCTCTCACTGCTACAACGACGGCACGTCTAATGAGATCAGCTTCGCTGTGCTCACCGGCATAGAGGTGGGGCGTTGCGACGGCGGAGAGCTACGCATGGTCAAGCACAGGTCCTGCAAATATAGCTTTGGTGAATACAGCTTCCCCCGCGATGTGCTGTAGACCGGTGATGAGTGATGACACGCATATGCATCCATCGTCGTGCTTTACTCATGAAATTTGAGAATAATCCTATGAATCAAAATAAACAAGTTGCCGACATAGTAGAAAGTAAGTCCAATTTCCTTTTTTTCCCACGTACTCCTCTTCAACAAACAAATGAGCCAACAATGAAGATTTGCATAAGAAAGTAGGGAGTTTCAGTGATCATGTGATGTCTAGTTTAGTTTGCATTAGCCTGTTTTTTTGTGTGGCAAGTTTTGTTTGTAATTTTTGTTTCTCAAGATTTGAAATTGCTGACGGCCGAGGCATGCCATTATTATTTTTGGGGAACTTACAATTTGCCCCATTTTCTACAAGAGCGTGTAGTTCAATTTACGTCTTCTCTTAATTACCCCCGGAATCACCTCCTTCCTGCTGCCACCGTTCATGAAGGACGTCCCGCCTATTCGTATGACATGCATAATGAGCATTTCCGCAGCAGCGAGTTGGATGTCAATGGTGGGTTTGTGATATTGGGCTAAATTTTAGTCAAATTTCAATTCATGACTATATGGACTTTTAATTTATCGTTTTATGGTTCTCTGGCCGCTGATTGAATAAGGTTTACATTTATGTGACATGGTTATCATTTATCATTTGATGTATCTACATAGTAAATTCTTTTCCGAAATTTTAACTATTTGTAACGTACTGTATTACTTTCTTTGGATAAGAGTATAGAAAGCCTTAGGAACAGAGAGTCAACCTAACTTATGAATTTTTCGAGAACCCCCAGGAGAGCTATGCGCCATTGTATTAAGCTTACAAGAGAACAACATCGTCTAGTTTATGAGGGAAGCCGGACCGAAAACTGAACAAATGGTGCCTTCCGGTTTTCAACGCATACCCAAACTAGCACACAACAAGCACCCGTCTTGCCCAACCACCGGCCAAAAAAGGCGTGACTGAGGGGCACATGGTCTCGAAAGCGCGCCACGACCATAGCAGGATAACCATGGCGGTTGAACTCTAGGGAGGCGCACATCGATGTACGCCCCTCCCAGAAGTGGTGAGAGGGTTGCAGGGTGAAAACCCAGATCTTTGTTCGGGCGACGACAACGCTTGTGCATTGTTCCCTTCTTGGAGGTGATGTTTTTGAAGAAGTTGGACTTATGGTGCTGTCTTGGTATTGTTAGTGCTATTGTTTCAATGATTAAACTACCATGGCGGGACTTTTTTTTATATTTTTTTTCTTTTTTTGGCGATGTGCATCCGTAAGGCCGCTAGGGCAATTAGTTGTTGCAGAGGTTGAGTGTAATTGATATCTCCGATATTAATATATGCTCTTTATCAAAAAAATATTCTACTTTAAAAATCATAAAACATCGTACATTGATGCACAGAGAGAGTATGTTCTTTTACTATTCTGCTACGGCCTTTTATCGTTCAGCCCATGGGCCATGGTACTATCGGATACCACCCTAAAATAACAGAAGGCATGACTGCATGAGTTTCAAAGAAGAAGGAAAAAAAAAAGACGCATCGCAGAGCAAATTTCTGATCTACAGAAGTGATCGTGGCGAGGCTGAGAGGTGTTTGGTGAGCGACGATGAGCCGGCGGTTTCTGTACATGGTGGTCGGAAACTGCTCGTTCGCTCCCAGCTTGTACACGCTGCACCGCATCAACCCGTCGGCTCTTTTCTACCCCAAAGATTCACCGGATCGCGCGGCGGCGGCAGCGGCCGCTTGTATGAGGTCGACAACGATGGAGGCGGCGGCGGAGGATTTGAGGGCTAGGAAGAAGGCGATGCGGGAGTCTAGGCTGTGGCCTAAGTCGATTAAGGCGGACGGTGCGGAGGAGGCTCGCTTGCCTGTTGCCAGTATGAATTTCTCCACTCCCGGCATCGCCATGGACTTCGCGCTCATCGGCCGAAGCAAGGATAAGATCGTCGCCCTGGACGGCGAAAATCCCGACTACACCGGAAATAACTGGGAGGCACCAGGCCGCGCCGTCCTCTATGACGACGCCGCGCACTCTGTCCGCGCGCAGCTCTGCAACCGATTGCCTGACCGCGACACCGTGCCTGTCGCCGTCGGCGACAACGTGTACTTCATGGGGGAGGAGGAGGGCGTCGTGCCCAGCAAGGAAAATTTGCGAGCGCTTATTCGCTACCCTACGCGTGAGCCTGACATCGATAGTGACTGGTACTGGTATTCCTTCCCGCCGCCTCCCTACGACGTGATAGGCACCGGCGAACACGACCCACGGCCGCATTACCCCGAGAGGAGGGACATGCTCGGCGCCTACGCGGTCGTCGGCGAGTCGCACATCTGGGCGTCCACCCGCATCCGCGGGACCTTCTCCATGGACACCGCGAGCGGCACCTGGAGCAGGGCCAGCGACTCGCCGCTCCCGTTTTCGGGGCGCGCGGAGTACGCGCCGGAGCACGGCCTATGGTTCGGCTTCCCCAATGACGAATGGCAGTATGATTCCGACAACAAATGGCGGTATGAGTCCGGGGACAGCGACCTCCTCTGCGCGTGGGACCTCAACTCCGTTGAATCTGGCGGAGCCGCCGCGCCTCTACGGGCGCACGGCGTGTGGGAGGGCGGCTTCGGGGCGCCAAGCTGGAGCTTCAATGTGAGGTCGCACCTCCTGCATCTGGGTGACGGCGGCCGGTTCTGCGTCGCAAAGCTCTACCAGACGTACGAGCCGGTGCCGCCGGGGGCGTGCTCTCGCTGCTACAACGACGGCACGCGTGATGAGATTAGCTTCGCCGTGCTCACCGGTGTGGAGGTGGAGCGCTGCGACAACGGAGAGCTCCGCATGGTCAAGCACAGGTCCTGCAAATATAGCTTCGGTGAATACAGCTTTCCTCAAGATGTACTTTAGACCGGTGGTCAGTGATGACACGCATACATCGATCATCGCTACCTAGGTGAAAATCTGTTTTACTCGTGAAATTTTAGAATCCTATGAATCAAAATAAAAGTCGCTGAAATACCAGAACGTATATGTCCAAGTTCTTGTTTTTTGTTTCCACGTACTCCTCTTCAACAAGCAAATGAGCGACCAATGAAGATTTTTATAGGAAACTAGGAGTTTCAGTGATCATGTCATGTCTAGTTTAGTTTGCAATAGCTTGATTTTTTTGTGTGTTGCAGGTTTTAATTGCTATTTTTGTTTCTCAAGATTTGACACTACTGACCAGGCCTGCCGCCAAGTATGATTGTTATTTTCAGGGAACATAGGATTTGCCCTTTTTTTCCACAAGATCACTTTTATTCATCAAATTTTAGAATCCTATATATCAAAATAAACAGGTGGCCGAAATACTAGAAATTATATGTCCCAAGTTTATTTTTTGTTTCCACATACTCCACTACAAACAATACATACGAAAGTAGCTAGGAGTTTCAGTGATCATGTGATGTCTAGTTTAGTTTGAATTATGCTGTTTTTTTTGGGTGTGCAAGTTATGATTGCTCGTTTTGTTTCTCAAGGTTTGGAATTGCTGACCAGGCCTACCGCCCGGTCTGATTGTTATTTTTGAGGAACTTACGATTTTTCCTTTTCTTTACAGAGATTATTATGTATTTTAATGTATTTTTCATTAATACTATTACGTCTTCTCTGACTGCATCGCCTTGATCCTGCCGCCACCATACCGTTCATGAAGGACGCCCGCCTATTGATATGGCATGCATAGTGAGCATTTTACGCGCCGTCGACGAGTTGGATGGTCACGGCGAGTTGGTGATATTGGGCCAAAATATTGTCAAATTTGAGTTTGTGACTTTTTTTTTCATGGAAACTTTAGGGCTTTTATTCATCAATAGCAGGAGGCAGGTCCATCCAACAGCTCGTCACTTCCAAATTGCAAGCATGGTTGGCACATAGGTGAGCTAGAGTATTAGATGCTCTTATTACATGTTGAATTACAAATTAAAGAAACAAAAGAAGAGCACATCCCTTCAATGTCTTGGAGAATAGGCGCAATCGCTACGCAGGAACCAGAGATTCAAGATCCTAAGGAATCAACTTCCATAACCACTACCGAATAACCATAGAGCTTAACAAAGATCGCCCCATTTCTAAGTGAAAAGGCTTCAACTATTAGCGGATCAGTAATCCTGGATAGGGTTTACTCCAAGCTCCGATGCCGCCAACGTGGTTTATTGCAATCAGCCCGCTCCTCCAGACCTACATCAGTGACAATAGCAGCTATTTTTGTTTGCGACTATACAGAGTCTACTTTAATTGTGACATGGTAATCACTTGTTGTATCTACATAGTAAATTGTTTAAAAAAATTCAACCATCTGTAACACATTAATTTTTGTAGGTTAATGAACCGAAGCCACCAAAACTAACGACGGCTCGCTAGTCCTACATCACCGATGAGGGGGGGGTGAAAGTTCAGAGATGGTAAACCCATGGGAGAGAGAGATAAACCACATAGCTACCGGTAGACCCTCAGCCTCGAGGGGGAACTACCCACTCCCATCATGGGAGTCAGCAACGGCGATGGAGATGGCGGTGGAGTCGATGGAGATGACTCCAGGGGAAATTCCTCGTCCCGGCAGGGTGACGGAACAGAGACTTCTATCCCCCGAATCTTGTCTGCGACGGCGGCGGAGCTACTGAACTTTTTCTGGAACTGAGCCTGATTCATTTAGGGTTTTTGCGTTGGGAGCTTTATGTAGGCGGAAGGGTAAGGTCGGTGGAGGTCTGGTGGCCCCAGACCACCCCTAGGCGTGGGCCAGGGCCAGGTCGCGCCTAGGCATGGTCTGGCCACCCTGTGGCCCTTCCTCGACTCCCCTCTGGACTCCGTCTTCGTTACGGTAAAATAGGCAGTTTGGCTTTTGTTTCGTCCAATTCCGAGAATATTTCCTGTACAACTTTTCTGAAACCAAAAACAGCAGAAAACAGGGAACTGGCACTGTGGCATCTTGTCAATAGGTTAGTGCCGGAAAATGTATAAAAGTTCAACGAAGTGTAATAAAACATAGTGGAATTGGTGTAAAACAGCATGGAGCATCAAAAATTATAGATACGTTTACGACGTATCATAGATACATAGAGTCATGGGCCAGGTGCTATGACTGCAACTCTGCTTCCCAAAAGGATTCATGGCCTTAGACCAAACTATAAATTTCTTGCCTCACCTGCAAAATCCAGGAAGTCTCTCTCGATGTTTCTCCAGTGCCGAACATCAGTGGGGTGCGTCAACATCGCGTCTTTCTTACATTCTTCCATGTGCCCTCGCAACAACTTGACATGCTCTTTGTTTCTGAACAAACATTTCAACCATTGTATTATGGGAGCATACCACATCACCTTCGCAGGAACCCTCTTCCTGGGTGGCTCGCCCTCAACATCACCAGGGTCATCTCTTCTGATCTTATACCGCAATGCACCGCATATCGGGCATTTATTCTCATTCTCGTACTTCTCACCGCGGTAGAGGATGCAGTCATTAGCATGCATGTATCTTCTGCACATCTAATCCTAGAGGGCAGACAAGCTTCTTTGCTTCATACGTACTGGCGGGCAATTCGTTCTTTCTTGGAAGCAGCTTCTTTAATATTATCAGCAACTTTTCAAATCCCGAGTCAGTCACACCGGTCTCTGCCTTCCATTTCAGCAATTCCAATATGCTACCCAGCTTTTTCTGCCCATCTTCGCAACTTGGGTACAACAATTTTTGGTGGTCCTCTAACATCTTGTCGAACTGCAACCTCTCCTTATCTGTGTCGCAGTCTCTACTTGCATCAGAAATGGCCCGACGAAGATCATCATCACCAGGCTCATCTGGTGCCCGTTCTTCACCTCCTTCTTCTTCATTGTCTTCCATTGCGGTATCACCGTATTCAGAGAACATAGATCGGTAGTTGTCATCGTTATCTTCTTCATCACCGTCTTCCATCATAACCCCTTCTTCTCCGTGCTTGGTCCAAACATTATAGCCGGACATGAATCCGTGCCGAAGCAGGTGGCTCTGAATGTCTCTTGAGCAAGAGTAATCCTTCTCATTCCGACATTTCAGACATGGACAACAAATAAAACCTTGCTTCGACTTGTTGGCCTCGGCCACAAGCAGGAAAGATTTCACGCCCTCTCTGAAAGCGGGATCGCATCGGTTACCGTACATCCATGGATGGCTCATCTGCACCATAAGTACAATTATGTATCAAATGCAATCACCATGCTAAAATTAGTATTGTGCGGTCTAATACGAGAAAATAGTTGCTAACCTTTTAGGACACTTGAGACAAAAAAGAGGAGAAATCTTATTAGGTGAACTCAAGTGGCGTCGTTCTCACAAACATTTCATCAAACATCTCTTGTGCACATAAAGAAAAAAAAACTAGCAGAAACCTCCACCTTCCACCAAGGACAAAAATGTAGGGAGAATGGGGGGGGGCTGCCTGTATATATAGGCCGAGACCTTTTGTCCTGATTTGAGCCTCAAACCGAGACAAAAGGGCTGCCAGCAGGCCGCAAAAGGCCTCAGATCCTTTTGTCCCGGTTTGAGGCTCCAAACAGAACAAAAGGTCCTTAACGAACCAGGACAAAAGGCCCCGTACCCTCTCGCTGGTTTCAGGACGACGTGATCTGACCATTTGTCCCGGCTCCAGACTGGACTAGGAGAGAAGGCTAGGACGGAAACTCCGTTTTCTACTAGTGCTTCTACGGTCTTCACCTACCCTGATCTCACATCTAAGCACTTTCCGTGGCTACGAGCTTACATCTATGATCTTTCTATGGCTACGGTATTCCAGTATTGCCTAGTCTGGCCTTTTCCATCAGTCTGGTGCATCAATTCAATAATAACCTTGATCCTTCGTTCATGAATCTGAGAACAGTTTTGCCTCATGTGAGATAGCTAGGCCAGAAGGAAGCATCTCCAAGGGCTATGGAACAGAGGAGGTCATTGAATTCTGTGTTGACTTTATTCCTGACCTTAAGCCGATTGGTGTTCCTGAATCGCGGCATGAAGGGAGACTAAGTGGAAAAGGCACGCTAGGAAGGAAATCAATGATATGTAGGGACGGAATTTCTTTGACTCAAGCACACTACACAGTTCTACAAAGTTCCACCTTGGTGGCTCCGTATATCGGTGACCACAAGAACTTTCTACGCTCCCAGAACCCGGGGCAGTCGAACGATTGGATTAGACGTGAACACATGTCGTCTTTCGGCGGTTGGTTGCAAAAACATCTCCTGAATAACGAACATATTGAAGATCAGCTATACTTGCTGGCCCAGACACCATCTTCGACTGTAGTGACTTTCCAAGGGTACGAGATAAATGGGAATACATTTTACACGATCGCCCAAGATAAAAAGAGCACCAACCAAAACAGTGGTGTCCGATTTGATGCAATAATGAATGAAGGCCCAAATGACACATATTATGGTTACATAGAGGATATATGGGAACTTGACTATGGACCTTCTTTTAAGGTCCCTTTGTTTAGGTGCAAATGGGTCAACAAAACAGGAGGCGGGGTTCAGGTAGACAAGTTGTATGGAATGACAACAGTGGATCTCAACAATCTTGGGTATAGAGACGAACCATTCGTCCTAGCCAAGGATGTGGCCCAGGTTTTCTATGTGAAGGACATGTCTACCAAACCAAGAAAAAGGAAACATAAGGAAACAAATACATCAAACGATGAGCCAAAGCGCCACATAGTTCTTTCTGGAAAAAGAAACATCGTGGGAGTGGAGGACAAGACAGACATGTCAGAAGATTATAATAAGTTTGATGAAATTCCACCCTTCAGAGTGAACATTGATCCAAGCATCAAGTTAAATGATGAAGATGCTCCATGGTTAAGGCCGAAGAAGATTAAATGATGAAGATGCTCCATCATCAAGTTAATTGTAGAATGTTCATGGCACAAATGAGTATCTCAACATGGCAATCAATTTCCCATTTATTTTTGTGTAATCATTTAACTGTATGTAAGATATTAAAAGTGGAGATTTCCCAACCCTTTCCCCAATACTGTTAGAGGAGATGAAGTCGTTCAGGGGCTTGCAGGGCGTGTGCACCAACGACATCTTCGAGAAACTGCGCCACGGGAGATTTCCCAACCCTTTCCCCAACAGTACTACTGTTAGAGGAGATGTAGTCGTTCAGGGGCTTGCAGGGAAAAATTCCGAGGAGCAGCTTCCGAAGATGCCGTAGGGCGTGTGCACCAACGACATCTTCGAGAAGCTGCGCCACGGGAGATTTCCCAAACCTTTCCCCAACAGTACTGTTAGAGGAGATGTAGTCGTTCACGGGCTTGCCGGGAAATTTTTCCGAGGCACAGCCTCCGAAGATGCCGTAGGGCGTGTGCACCAACGACATCTTCGAGAAGCTGTGCCACGGGAGATTTCCCAACCCTTTCCTTCATCCATGGGAATGAAACTCTGCTTGGCTTGTTGATCTGCTTCGGCAAGGCGTATCGATGCTCCTTTTATAGGCACTGCACCTCTTCTACTTTGTCTTGTTCTTCGACAGGGCGTCGTGCGCTACATGCTTTATCTCATCGAGCAGTGCGTCCACCCATGCGTTCTTATCCTGCCGACATCTTTAGTCCCGGTTGTACCCACCAGCCGGGACTAAAGGTTACCCACACGTCCTTATCCCACCGACAGTTTTGTTAGATGACAAAAAAATGATCTTTCGTCCCGGTTGTACCCACCAGCCGGGACTAAAGGTTACCCACACGTCCTTATCCCACCGACAGTTTTGTTAGATGACAAAAAAAATGATCTTTAGCCCGGTTGTACCCACCAGCCGGGACTAATGTTTTCGGCGCCACTGCGTTCCCGCCTATTTTTCTTCCCGCGCTTTCCACTGCTTCCCGCCTCCGTGCTCCCGCCATTTTTTCACTATATATATGATGGCTTGGCCTCCATTTGCATATCACATCTAGACTCATATCTGCAAACCTCATCACTCTCTCCCATGGCTTCCATCGTATCTCTAACCCCCGGGAGGCGGAGGCGCTTTGCGCGTCGAACTACCCCTGCCCGCCGGGCTACCGCGTCCCGACCGGCTGGTTGCTGAGCGTCGGAGGCGTACCGGTCCCTCCTGTCCCTCTAGGTGTGGCGCGCGAGATGGCCATCACGAACCACTACTACTTCGAGCTCACGCCAGAGCAGCGGAGGAATCCCCAGTGGCATCCCGACTACTTCCCGACTTGGGAAAGCTTCTTCATCAATCGGCGTGAGAGGGCGCTTGCCAGGCACGAGGAGGGTGGCCCGCCTCCTTCGGACTTCAACGAGGCCGGCCGTCGGCTGTGGTGGCGCGGCCGGACTCTCCAGGGCGTCATGGCCCACCGTGGCCCCCGCCTGTGCTACCCTTAGTCCCAGCCCACGCGTGCTCTCCCGCCGAGGTTCGACTACCGCGACCCCGATGCCAGCGACGATGATGACGGCGACTACGACGACTACAGTGGCGAGTACTATCGGGCTAGGCACGAGTATGACTGAATGACTCGAACAGTCAAATCTGGCCATGTATCTTAATTAATTTTCAGTTGAGCTCTGTAATTTAATTCCATGTATCTGGCGGGAAACTTTTCTCATCATCAGCGTCTGCCACAACGACTTTATTGAAAATACAATTAAAATATATAAACAACTAGTATAGTCGATCTACTCGTCGTCGGAGGTTGTCTCGGTCCAAATGTCGTCCCACCGAGGGTCGTTGTCGGCCCAAGTTGTATTCGGGTTGTCGAGCTCGAACACGGCGACGGCCCGAGCGCCTGTTGGACCTGCGATGTGCCCGGAGGTCAGAGAAGAACGCGTCAGTGGAAGCGGCGGCGACAGGTGGCGCGGGGAAGCGGCGGGGCGTGGCACGTGGAAGCGGGATCTACACGTCGCACGGCGGTGGCGGCGGCGCGAGGCACGTGGAAGCGGTGGCGACACGTGGCACGGGGAAGGGACGGCGGTGGGCAGTACGGCTGGCGCGGTGGCCAGTACATGGCGGTGACGGTGGTGGCCAGTACACGGCGGTAGCGGTGGCCAGTACACGACGGTGGCGGTGGCGGTGGCCAGTACACGGCGGCAGTGGCGGTGGCGGTGGTGGGCAGTACACGGCGGTGGCCAGTACATGGCGGTGGCGGTGGCCAGTACACGACGGTGGCGGTGGCGGTGGCCAGTACACGGCGGTGGCGGTGGCCAGTACACAACGGTGGCGGTGGCGGTGGTTTTTTTGATTTGAAATAAGGCGGGAACGATTTTTTAAAAAATGGTCTTTAGGGTTTGTATTACAAACCGGGACCAAACTTTGCGCGCAGCGAAAACCGCAGAAAATGGCCTTTAGGCCCGGTTGTATTACAAACCGGGCCCAAAGGGCCTTTGGTCCCGCGGTGCCACGAACCGGGACCAAAGGGTCCTCCACTATATAACTGAACACTTCGTCTCCACGGAGATCAATCCCGCGAGACAAGCGCACGCCGAGCTGCCCAAATCGCCGCCGGCCCGTCTCCCGCGCGCCATCGCCGCCGCCGCCACCCGTGTCGTCCGCGCCATCCCCACGCGCCCTTCTCTCTCTCCCGCGCGCGCGCGCACGTCGGTCACGCGCTGATGTCTACGGGAGCTTCTATTCTTGTAGACAGTGTTGGGCCTCCAAGAGCAGAGGTTTGTAGAACAGTCGCAAGTTTCCCTTAAGTGGATTACCCAAGGTTTATCGAACTCAGGGAGGAAGAGGTCAAAGATATCCCTCTCAAGCAACCCTGTAATCACAAAGCAAGAAGTCCCTTGTGTCCCCAACACACCAAATACACTTGTCAGGTGTATAGGTGTACTAGTTCGGCGAAGAGATAGTGAAATACAAGTAATATGGATGTATATGAGTGGTAATAGCAATCTGAATAAAATATGGCAGCGAGTAAACATGCAGCAAAACAGTAAACAAACGGAGATTCGATGCTTGGAAGCAAGGCCTAGGGATCCTGCTTTCACTAGTGGACACTCTCAACAATGATCACATAATAGGACTACTCTACACCCTTTTGTTGGATGATGAACACATTGCGTAGGATTACACGAACCCTCAATGCCGGAGTTAACAAGCTCCACAATGCAATGTTCATATTTAAATAACCTTAGAGTGCAAGATAGATCAACATAATTACACCAAGAACTAACATAGCATGCACACTATCACCATCATGCATATGTAGGAGGAATAATACACGTCAATACCATCATAGCAATAATTAACTTCATAATCTACAAGAGATCATAATCATAGCCTACGCCAAGTACTCACACGGTGCACACACTATCACCTTTACACACATGGAGGAGGAATAGAGTACTTTAATAACATCACTAGAGTAGCACATAGACGATATTCAACTAGATCACATAAAGAGAGAGATGAACCACATAGCTACAGCGGAGCCCTCAGCCCCGGGGGTGAATTACTCCCTCCTCATCATGGAGACAGCGATGGCGGTGAAGATGGCGGTGGAGACGGCGGTGGAGACGACTGGCAATTCCCCGTCCGGCAGGGTGCCGGAACAGAGACTTCGTCCCCCGAATCTTGATTTCGCGATGGCGGCGGCTCTGGAAGGTTTTTTCCGTATCGTGGCTCTCCGTCGGTGTTTTTAGGTCAGAGAGGCTTAAATAGGCGAAGAGAGGGAGTCGGAGGGGCCACGGGCTGCCCACACCCTAGGGCGCCCCCCTGCCCGCGCCGGGTGTGGTGTGGCCCCCCGGCTCCCCTCTCATCCTCCTCCGTGCTCTGGAAGCTTCCGGGAAAAATAGGAACTTGGGCGGATTTCGTCCGATTCCGAGAATATTTCGTTACTAGGATTTCTGAAACCAAAAACAGCAGAAAAAAGAATGGCCTTTCGGCATCTCGTCAATAGATTAGTTCCGGAAAACGCACGAATATGACATATAATGTGTATAAAACATGTAGATATCATCAATAAAGTGGCATGGAACATAAGAAAATATCGATACGTTGGAGACGTATCAGCATCCCCAAGCTTAGTTCTGCTCGTCCCGAGCAGGTAAAACGATAACAAAGATAATTTCTGAAGTGACATGCCATCACAACCTTGATCATACTATTGTAAAGCACATGAGATGAATGCAGAGATTCGAAGCAATGATGAAGATAATGAGTAAACAAATGAATCATATAACAAAGACTTTTCATGAATAATACTTTCAAGACAAGCATCAATAAGTCTTGCATAAGAGTTAACTCATAAGCAATAAATTCTTAGTAGAAAGCTTTGAAACAACACAAGGAAGATATAAGTTTCAGCGGTTGCTTTCAACTTTAACATGTATATCTCGTGGATAATTGTCAACACAAAGTAATATAACAAGTGCAATGGGTAAACATGTAAGAATCAATGCACACAGTTCACACAAGTGTTTGCTTCTAAGATAGAAAGAATAGGTAAACTGACTCAACAGTAATGTAAAAGAATGGTCCTTCAAAGAGGAAAGCATCGATTGCTATATTTGTGCTAGAGCTTTGATTTTGAAAACATATAGAGAGCATAAAAGTAAAGTTTTGAGAGGTGCTTGTTGTTGTCAACGAATGGTAGCGGTACTCTAACCCCCTTGCCAGGCAAACCTTCAAAGAGCGGATCCCATTTTATTTTTGGGTGGCACTCCTTCCAACCTTTCTTTCACAAACCATGGCTAACCGAATCCTCGGGTGCCTGCCAACAATCTCATACCATGAAGGAGTGCCTTTTTATTTTTGTTTTATTATGATGACACTCCTCCCCACCTTTGCTTTCTCAAGCCATGGCTAACCGAATCCTTCGGGTGCCGTCCAACAATCACATACCATGGAGGAGTGTCTATTTTTGTTAATTAATTTGGGACTGGGAATCCCATTGCCAGCTCTTTTTGCAAAATTATTGGATAAGCGGATGAAGCCACTAGTCCATTGGTGAAAGTTGCCCAACAAGATTGAAAGATAAACACCACATACTTCCTCATGAGCTATAAAACATTGACACAAATCAGAGGTGATAAATTTTGAATGGTTTAAAGGTAGCACTCAAGCAATTTACTTTGGAATGGCGGAGAAATACCATGTAGTAGGTAGGTATGGTGGACACAAATGGCATGAATATTGGCTCAAGTATTTGGATGCATGAGAAGTATTCCCTCTCGATACAAGGTTTAGGCTAGCAAGGTTATTTGAAGCAAACTCAAGTATGAAATGGTGCAGCAAGACTCACATATAAACATATTGTAAGCATTATAAGACTTTACATCGTCTCCTTGTTGTTCAAACACCTCAACCAGAAAATATCTAGACTTAGAGAGACCAATCATGCAAACCAAATTTTAACAAGCTCTATGTAATTATTCATTAATGGGTACAAGGTACATGATGCAAGAGCTTAAACAAGATCTATATGAGCACAACAATTGCCAAGTTTCACATTATTCAAGACATTATACCAATTACTACATGTAGCATTTCCCGTTTCCAACCATATAACAATTAACGAAGCAGTTTCAACCTTCGCCATGAAAATTAAAAGCTAAGAACACATGTGTTCATACGAACCAGCGGAGCGTGTCTCTCTCCCAAACAATCATTTATTCAAACAAAAAAAAAAAAAACATACAGACGCTCCAAGTAAAGTATATAAGATGTGACAGAATAAAAATATAGTTTCAAGAGAAGGAACCTGATACTTTGTCGCTGAAGAAGGGGATGCCTTGCGCATCCCCAAGCTTAGATGCTTGAGTCTTCTTGAAATATGCAGGGATGAACCACCGGGGCATCCCAAGCTTAGACTTTTCGCTCTTCTTGATCGTAGTATATCATCCTCCTCTCTTGACCCTTGAAAACTTCCTTCACACCAAACTTCAAGCAAACTCATTAGAGGGTTAGTGCATAATCAAAAATTCACATGTTCAGAGGTGACACAAACATTCTTTTCACTTCTGGACATTGCATAAAGCTACTGGACATTAATGGATCAAAGAAATGAATCTAACATAGCAAAAGAGGCAATGCGAAATAAAAGGCAGAATCTGTCAAAACAGAACAGTCCGTAAAGACGAATTTAAAGCTGGCACCAGACTTGCTCAAATGGAAAAACTCAAAACTAATGAAAGTTGCGAACATATCTGAGGATCACGCTCGTAAATTGGCAGATTTTTTCGAATTTTCTACAGAGAACTGTGCCCAGATTCGTGACAGACAGCAATGCTGTTTCTGCGCAGCGATCCCAAATATAACATCAACTTTAGCATAGAAACTTTACTTGGCACAAAAACATGATAAGGAGAGGTTGTTACAGTAGTAAACAACTTCCAAGACACAAATATAAAACAAAGTACTGTAGCAAAATAACACATGGGTTATCTCCCAAGAAGTTCTTTCTTTATAGCCATTAAGATGGGCTCATCAATTTTAATGCTCCCGCAAGAAATAGTATTTGAAGCAAAAGAGAGCTTCAAGAGGCAATTCAAAACACATTTGAGCCTAACATGCTTCCTATGCAAAAGAATCTTATACACAAATGAATTCATGAAGAGCAAAGTGACAAGCATAAAAGGATAAAACACGAGTAACTTCAAGATTCTCAACATAAAGAGGGGAAACTTAATATTATTAAGATGCATATAAACATATTTCCCTCTCTCATAATAACTTTCAGTAGCATCATTGATGAAATCCACAATATACCCGTCACTTAAAACATTCTTATCATGGTTCATATGCATAGAAGTATCATTAATTTTGGCATAAGAAGAGTTATTCTCATTAATAGTAATTGGAGCAAGATTATTATCAAGAATTTGAACATGGTAAACAAGTTGCATACTAAGGGAATGGTTTTTAGCAAGCCCATCATAACTATGACAAGTTTCATAAGGATAATTGTAACATGTGTCATATACATCTCTATAGCAATTATCTAAACCAGAATATGTAATATCATCATTTTCACTAAAAGTAGAAGTCTCAAATATAGGATCTTCAAGCACAACATCCCCAAGCTTAGGGCTTTCAATATCATCGTTTAAGGGGACATGAATAATGCTATCATCATTACTTTCATAATCAGTACCAAAGAGATTTCCAATATCAAAGGTAGTGTGCTCATTCAAATCATGATCGCTAATGTATGTAAAGGGCATAGGAAGATCATCGTATTCAGATTCATTATCACAATAATCATTAGGAGCAACATACTTACGGTTACCTAGCGTTATCTCGTTCACGCGGGGATACGCCGTTACCTCTTTCTTTTTATTCTCCTTCTTCTTCTTCTTCTTCGTTCCCTTCTTCTTCTCCTTCTTCTTCTTCTTCTCTTCCTTCTCCTCATTCCCTTCTTTAGGAGGAAGAGGCTTGAAGGGTGGCTTGTCCGCATAACCTGATTTACTTTTAGAAACAATAGAAGAAACTTGGGAGGATCCCTCCTTTTCATTAATTAGTTGAAAACACACAGCGGTCCTATCATATTTTGGCAAGGTGTCATCTTCTAAAATATTCTGTATGTAAGTATTTGTATGGCAATTATTAATGCAGTAAGAAAGACAACCATGCAGGACATCATCAATATCAAGATCGTTAATATTTAACAAAGAAATTTTTCTTGATAACTCTTCACACTTCAAAAATAAGGTAAGTTCATCATGCTGATTAGGAATAATTTCATCATCACAATACAAATTTGCAGCACTCATGGGGTTTGAATTATCATTGGAGGAACATTGAAAATTAAAATGACCAACTCTATGGCAAAGTTCACAAATAAAAGGATAGAGGGCACACACTTTTTCTCCAAGATCATCTAGAGCTCTAGACCACTTTCTAGTTTTTTCATTTCTGTGATGGATACAATATTCATCTTCTATTTGATTAATTCCACAAGGTCTATGTATTCCACAAAAATTAACATGCTTATAGGAAATAGCATTCTTAGGAGTTTGAGCATGCTTATTGCAATCATTAACAACAATGTCATTCTTCATGCAAGCCTCTTTAAAAGGTTCATGATACTTATCAAAATTCTTTTTAGGCAATTCTAAATGAGAAGCAAAGGCTTTATAAAGATTTGCAGCAACTTGAGAGTCAAGACCATAAGTAGCACTCATATTTCGAAATTTATCAGTATTCATAAAAGTTTCAATGCATTCATAATCATAGTTTATACCTGACTCTTTACCTTTGTCGTTCTCCCAATCTTCAGCGTTCTCCTTAATCCGATCAAGAAGGTCCCTTTTAAACTCTTCTTTATTGCTCGTGAATGATCCAGAACAAGTAGTATCCAACAAGGTCTTATCTTGAAAAGAAAGTCTTGCATAGAAATTATCAATGATGATATTACCTGGAAGCTCATGATTGGGGCATTTGAGCATTAAAGTCTTCAATCTCTCCCATGCTTGGGCAATACTCTCTCCATCATGAGGCCAAAAATTATATATATGGTTTCGATCTTTGTGAATTTCACTTGGAGGATAGAACTTGGAATAAAATAGAGGCACAATATCCTTCCAATCAAGAGAGCGCCCGTCCTTCAATAGTTTATACCAATGCGCCGCTTTACCAGACAGCGACATAGAGAATAGTTTCTTCTTCACTTCATCCATAGAGATACCTGCACACTTGAATAACCCGCATAATTCATGCAAAAACAGTAAATGATTTCCAGGATGGACAGTTCCATCCCCTTCATAGCGGTTATCCATAACACGTTCAATAATTTCCATAGGTATTTTATACGGAATACTTTCAGCAGGTGGATTTAAAATATCAGAAGCATCATTAAAGTTATCGCATATGGGAGATAAAGCATTATCAGAACAAAATATTTCTTCCAAAGCGGAGGAGCTAAAAAGATTATTTTTATGTAAACCAGCTTCCCCAAGCTTAGACTTCTTCATAGCATTAGCAGTAATTGCATTCATACTAATAACATTGCTACTATCATGTAAATAAGGTTCCATAGGTTTTTTAATTTTTGTATCAAACCATCCATGTCTTAAATCAGGAAATAGAATAAGAAGCTCTTTGTTGTCCATTATGCCTAACTAGTGTAAACAAGAAACAAAAAGATGTAATTGCAGAGTCTAAAGGAAATAGCTTCGAGTACACACACAATGGCGCCGAAAAGTACTGTTACCGGAACCGGAGTGTGAGTACCTTTACCTTTCCTCCCCGGCAACGGCGCCAGAAAAGTGCTTGATGTCTACGGGAGCTTCTATTCTTGTAGACAGTGTTGCAGAGGTTTGTAGAACAGCAGCAAGTTTCCCTTAAGTGGATTGCCCAAGGTTTATCGAACTCAGGGAGGAAGAGGTCAAAGATATCCCTCTCAAGCAACCCTGTAATCACAAAGCAAGAAGTCCCTTGTGTCCCCAACACACCAAATACACTTGTCAGGTGTATAGGTGTACTAGTTCGGCGAAGAGATAGTGAAATACAAGTAATATGGATGTATATGAGTGGTAATAGCAATCTGAATAAAATATGGCAGCGAGTAAACATGCAGCAAAACAGTAAACAAACGGAGATTCGATGCTTGGAAGCAAGGCCTAGGGATCCTGCTTTCACTAGTGGACACTCTCAACAATGATCACATAATAGGACTACTCTACACCCTTTTGTTGGATGATGAACACATTGCGTAGGATTACACGAACCCTCAATGCCGGAGTTAACAAGCTCCACAATGCAATGTTCATATTTAAATAACCTTAGAGTGCAAGATAGATCAACATAATTACACCAAGAACTAACATAGCATGCACACTATCACCATCATGCATATGTAGGAGGAATAATACACGTCAATACCATCATAGCAATAATTAACTTCATAATCTACAAGAGATCATAATCATAGCCTACGCCAAGTACTCACACGGTGCACACACTATCACCTTTACACACATGGAGGAGGAATAGAGTACTTTAATAACATCACTAGAGTAGCACATAGACGATATTCAACTAGATCACATAAAGAGAGAGATGAACCACATAGCTACAGCGGAGCCCTCAGCCCCGGGGGTGAATTACTCCCTCCTCATCATGGAGACAGCGATGGCGGTGAAGATGGCGGTGGAGACGGCGGAGACGACTCCGGGCAATTCCGCCAGGGTGCGAACAGAGACTTCGTCCCCCGAATCTTGATTTCGCGATGGCGGCGGCTCTGGAAGGTTTTTTCCGTATCGTGGCTCTACGTCGGTGTTTTTAGGTCAGAGAGGCTTAAATAGGCGAAGAGAGGGAGTCGGAGGGGCCACGGGCTGCCTGATACGTCTCCAACGTATCGATAATTTCTTATGTTCCATGCTACTTTATTGATGATACCTACATGTTTTATGCACATTATATGTCGTATTTACGCATTTTCCGGAACTAACCTATTAACAAGATGCCGAAGTGCCAGTTCCTTTTTTCTGCTGTTTTTGGTTTCAGAAATCCTAGTAACGAAATATTCTCGGAATTGGACGAAATCAACGCCCAGGTTCCTATTTTGCCCGGAAGCATCCAGAACACCCGAGAGCCGCCAGAGGGGGGCCCTGTGGGCCCAGATGATAGGGTGGCGCGGCCAGGGCTGGGCCCGCGCCACCCTATGGTGTGGTCGCCCCTTCGACCTTCTGACGCCGCCTCTTCGCCTATAAAAAGGTCCCTGACCTAAAAACCCTTACGGAGGAAGCCACGATACGAGAAAAGTTCCAGAGCCGCCGTCATCGCGAAGCCAAGATCTGGGGGACAGGAGTCTCTGTTCCGGCACCCTGCCGGAGCGGGAAGTGCCCCGGAAGGCTTCTCCATCGACACCGCTGCCATCTTCACCGCCATCTTCATCACCGCTGCTGCTCCCATGAGGAGGGAGTAGTTCTCCATCGAGGCTCGGGGCTGTACCGGTAGCTATGTGGTTCATCTCTCTCCTATGTAGTTCAATACAATAATCTCATGAGCTGCCTTACATGATTGAGATTCATATGATGATGCTTGTAATCTAGATGTCATTATGCTAGTCAAGTGGGTTTTACTTATGTGATCTCCGGAGACTCCTTGTCCCACGTGTGTAAAGGTGACAGTGTGTGCACCGTGTGGGTCTCTTAGGCTATATTTCACGAAGTACTTATTCACTGTTGAAGAGCGTAGTGAAGTGCTTATTTATATCTCTTTATGATTGCAATGTGCATCGTATCACAATTTATCTATGTGCTACTCTAGTGATGTGTTATTAAAGTAGTTTTATTCCTCCTGCATGTGTGCAAAGGTGACAGTGCGTGCACCGTGTTAGTACTTGGTTTATGCTATGATCATGATCTCTTGTAGATTGCGAAGTTAACTATTGCTATGATAATATTGATGTGATCTATTCCTCCTACATATGCATGAAGGTGACAGTGTGCATGCTATGCTAGTACTTGGTTTAGTCTTTTGATCTATCTTACACTAAAGGTTACTAAAATATGAGCATTATTGTGGAGCTTGTTAACTCCGGCATTGAGGGTTCATGTAATCCTACGCAATGTGTTCATCATCCAACAAAAGTGTAGAGTATGCATTTATCTATTCTATTATGTGATCAATGTTGAGAGTGTCCACTAGTGAAAGTGTAATCCCTAGGCCTTGTTCCTAAATACTGCTGAGTTACTACTGCTTGTTTACTGTTTTACTGCGTTACTACTGCTGCAATACTACCACCATCAACTACACGCCAGCAAGCTATTTTCTGGCACCGTTGCTACTGCTCATACATATTCATACCACCTGTATTTCACTATCTCTTCGCCGAACTAGTGCACCTATTAGGTGTGTTGGGGACACAAGAGACTTCTTGCTTTGCGGTTGCAGGGTTGCATGAGAGGGATATCTTTGACCTCTTCCTCCCTGAGTTCGATAAACCTTGGGTGATCCACTTAAGGGAAAACTTGCTGCTGTTCTACAAACCTCTGCACTTGGAGGCCCAACGTCTACAGGAAAGGAGGGGGAACGTAGACATCAAGCTATTTTCCGCGCCGTTGCGAGGAAAGGTAAAAGGTACTCACACTCCGGATCTCGGCTACTAAGCTATTCTCCGGCGCCATTGTAAGTACTCGAAGCTATTTCCTTTAGACTCTGCAATTGCGACATTTTGTTTCTTGTTTACACTAGTTAGGCATAATGGATAACAACAAAAATATGAGAGATCTTTATGAACTTTATCTTGAATTAGGACATGATGTGTTTGAAGAAAGAATTAAGAAACCCATGGAACTTTATATGCATGCTAATGGGAATGTTATTACTATGAATGCTTTGAACACCATTGTTGCTAATGCTATGGAAAATTCTAAGCTTGGGGAAGCTGGTTTTGATGAGCATGATATTTTTAGTCCCCCAAGCATTGAGGAGAAAATTTACTTTGATGATACTTTGCCTCCCATTTATGATGATTATAATGATAGTAGTCTTTTGTTACCACCTGTTATGGAGGATAAATTTGATTATGATTACAATATACCTCCTATATTTGATAGCTACTTTGTTGAATTTGCTCCCACTACAATTAATAAGAATGACTATGCTTATGTGGAGAGTAATTATTTTATGCATGAGACTCATGATAAGAATGCTTTATGTGATAGTTATATTGTTGAGTTTGCTCATGATGCTACTGAAAGTTATTATGAGAGAGGAAAATATGGTTGTAGAAATTTTCATGTTACTAAAATGCCTCTCTATGTGCTGAAATTTTTGAAGCTACACTTGTTTTATCTTCCTATGCTTGTTACTTTGCTCTTCATGAACTTGTTTATTTACAAGATTCCTATGCATAGGAAGCATGTTAGACTTAAATGTGTTTTGAATTTGCCTCTTGATGCTCTCTTTTGCTTCAAATACTATTTCTTATGAGAGCATTATCATTAAAACTGCTGAGCCCATCTTAATGGCTATAAAGAAAGAACTTCTTGGGAGATAACCCATGTGTTTATTTTACTACAGTACTTTGTTTTATATTTGTGTCTTGGAAGTTGTTTACTACTGTAGCAACCTCTCCTTATCATGTTTTTGTGCCAAGTAAAGTTTCTATGTCAAAGTTGATGTTATATTTGGGATGCGCAGAAACAGCATTGTTGTCTGTCACGAATCTGGGCACAGTTCTCTGTAGAAAATTCGAAAAAATCTGCCAATTTACGAGCGTGATCCTCAGATATGTACGCAACTTTCATTAGTTTTGAGTTTTTCCATTTGAGCAAGTCTGGTGCCAGCTTTAAATTCGTCTTTACGGACTGTTCTGTTTTTGACAGATTCTGCCTTTTATTTCGCATTGCCGCTTTTGTTAAGTTGAATGAGTTTCTTTGTTCCATTAACTTTCAGAAGTTTTGTGCAATGTCCAGAAGTGTTAAGAATGATTGTGTCACCTCTGAACATGTGAATTTTTGATTATGCACTAACCCTCTAATGAGTTTGCTTGAAGTTTGGTGTGAAGGAAGTTTTCAAGGGTCAATAGAAGAGGGTGATATAATGTGATCGAGAAGAGTGAAAGGTCTAAGCTTGGGGATGCCCCGGTGGTTCATCCCTGCATATTTTAAGAAGACTCAAGCATCTAAGCTTGGGGATGCCCAAGGCATCCCCTTCTTCATCGACAACTTATCAGGTTTCTTCTAGTGAAACTATATTTTTATTCAGTCACATCTTATGTACTTTACTTGGAGCGTCTGTGTGCTTTTATGTTTGTTGTTTTGTTATCTTAGTTCTCTGAATAAGTTCATCCTTGTGTGGGAGAGAGACACGCTCCACTGGTTCGTATGAACACATGTGTTCTTAGCTCATAATATTCATGGCGAAGTTTCCTCTTCGTTAAATTGTTATATGGTTGGAATTGAAAAATGCTACATGTAGTAATTGGTAAAATGTCTTGGATAATGTGATACTTGGCAATTGTTGTGCTCATGTTTAAGATCTTGCATCATATACTTTGCACCTATTAGTGAAGAAATACATAGAGCATGCTAAAATTTGGTTTGCATAATTGGTCTCTCTAAGGTCTAGATAATTTCTAGTATTGAGTTTGAACAACAAGGAAGACGGTGTAGAGTATTATAATGTTTACAATATGTCTTTTATGTGAGTTTTGCTGCACCGGTTCATCCTTGTGTTTGTTTCAAATAAACCTTGCTAGCCTAAACCTTGTATCGAGAGGGAATACTTCTCATGCATCCAAAATCCTTGAGCCAATATTCATGCCATTTGTGTCCACCATACCTACCTACTACATGGTATTTCTCCGCCATTCCAAAGTAAATTGCTTGAGTGCTACCTTTAAACAATTCAAAATTTATCACCTCTTATTTGTGTCAATGTTTAATAGCTCATGAGGAAGTATGTGGTGTTTATCTTTCAATCTTGTTGGGAAACTTTCACCAATGGACTAGTGGCTTCATCCGCTTATCCAATAATTTTGCAAAAAGAGCTGGCAATGGGATTCCCAGTCCCAAATTAATTAACAAAAATAGACACTCCTCCATGGTATGTGATTGTTGGACGGCACCCGAAGGATTCGGTTAGCCATGGCTTGAGAAAGCAAAGGTGGGGAGGAGTGTCATCATAATAAAACTAAAATAAAAAGGCACTCCTTCATGGTATGAGATTGTTGGCAGGCACCCGAGGATTCGGTTAGCCATGGTTTGTGAAAGAAAGGTTGGAAGGAGTGCCACACAAAAATAAAATAAAATGGGAGCCGCTCTTTGAAGGTTTGTCTGGCGAGGTAGTTAGAGTACCCATTACCATTCGTTGACAACAACAAACACCTCTCAAAATTTTACTTTTTATGCTCTCTTTATGTTTTCAAAATAAAAGCTCTAGCACAAATATAGCAATCGATGCTTTCCTCTTTGAAGGACCATTCTTTTACTTTTATTGTTGAGTCAGTTTACCTATCTCCTTCCACCTTAAGAAGCAAACACTTGTGTGAACTGTGCATTGATTCCTACATACTTGCATATTGCACTTATTATATTACTCTATGTTGACAATATCCATGAGATATACATGTTACAAGTTGAAAGCAACCGCTGAAACTTAATCTTCCATTTTGTTGCTTCCATGCCTTTACTTTGATTTATTGCTTTATGAGTTAACTCTTATGCAAGACTTATTGATGCTTGTCTTGAAGTACTATTCATGAAAAGTCTTTGCTTTATGATTCAGTTGTTTACTCATGTCATTACCATTGTTTTGATCGCTGCATTCATTACATATGTTTACAAATAGTATGATCAAGATTATGATGGCATGTCACTTCAGAAATTATCTTTGTTATCGTTTTACCTGCTCGGGACGAGCAGAACTAAGCTTGGGGATGCTGATACGTCTCCAACGTATCGATAATTTCTTATGTTCCATGCTACTTTATTGATGATACCTACATGTTTTATGCACATTATATGTCGTATTTACGCATTTTCTGGAACTAACCTATTAACAAGATGCCGAAGTGCCAGTTCCTGTTTTCTGCTGTTTTTGGTTTCAGAAATCCTAGTAACGAAATATTCTCGGAATTGGGCGAAATCAACGCCCAGGTTCCTATTTTGCCCGGAAGCATCCAGAACACCCGAGAGCCGCCAGAGGGGGCCCTGGGCCCGGATGATAGGGTGGCGCGCCAGGGCTGGGCCCGCGCCACCCTATGGTGTGGTCGCCCCTTCGACCTTCCGACGCCTCTTCGCCTATAAAAAGGTCCCTGACCTAAAAACCCTTACGGAGGAAGCCACGATACGAGAAAAGTTCCAGAGCCGCCGTCATCGCGAAGCCAAGATCTGGGGACAGGAGTCTCTGTTCCGGCACCTGCCGGAGCGGGGAAGTGCCCCGGAAGGCTTCTCCATCGACACCGCTGCCATCTTCACCGCCATCTTCATCACCGCTGCTGCTCCCATGAGGAGGGAGTAGTTCTCCATCGAGGCTCGGGGCTGTACCGGTAGCTATGTGGTTCATCTCTCTCCTATGTAGTTCAATACAATAATCTCATGAGCTGCCTTACATGATTGAGATTCATATGATGATGCTTGTAATCTAGATGTCATTATGCTAGTCAAGTGGGTTTTACTTATGTGATCTCCGGAGACTCCTTGTCCCACGTGTGTAAAGGTGACAGTGTGTGCACCGTGTGGGTCTCTTAGGCTATATTTCACGAAGTACTTATTCACTGTTGAAGAGCGTAGTGAAGTGCTTATTTATATCTCTTTATGATTGCAATGTGCATCGTATCACAATTTATCTATGTGCTACTCTAGTGATGTGTTATTAAAGTAGTTTTATTCCTCCTGCATGTGTGCAAAGGTGACAGTGCGTGCACCGTGTTAGTACTTGGTTTATGCTATGATCATGATCTCTTGTAGATTGCGAAGTTAACTATTGCTATGATAATATTGATGTGATCTATTCCTCCTACATATGCATGAAGGTGACAGTGTGCATGCTATGCTAGTACTTGGTTTAGTCTTTTGATCTATCTTACACTAAAGGTTACTAAAATATGAGCATTATTGTGGAGCTTGTTAACTCCGGCATTGAGGGTTCGTGTAATCCTACGCAATGTGTTCATCATCCAACAAAAGTGTAGAGTATGCATTTATCTATTCTGTTATGTGATCAATGTTGAGAGTGTCCACTAGTGAAAGTGTAATCCCTAGGCCTTGTTCCTAAATACTGCTGAGTTACTACTGCTTGTTTACTGTTTTACTACTGCTGCAATACTACCACCATCAACTACACGCCATCAAGCTATTTTCTGGCACCGTTGCTACTGCTCATACATATTCATACCACCTGTATTTCACTATCTCTTCGCCGAACTAGTGCACCTATTAGGTGTGTTGGGGACACAAGAGACTTCTTGCTTTGTGGTTGCAGGTTGCATGAGAGGGATATCTTTGACCTCTTCCTCCCTGAGTTCGATAAACCTTGGGTGATCCACTTAAGGGAAAACTTGCTGCTGTTCTACAAACCTCTGCACTTGGAGGCCCAACACTGTCTACAGGAAAGGAGGGGGAACGTAGACATCACGCCCACACCCTAGGGGGCGCGCCCCCCGCCGGGGGTGGTGTGGGGCCCCCTGGCTCCCCTCTCATCCTCCTCCGGTGCTCTGGAAGCTTCCGGGAAAAATAGGAACTTGGGCGGTGATTTCGTCCGATTCCGAGAATATTTCGTTACTAGGATTTCTGAAACCAAAAACAGCAGAAAACAACTGGCCTTTCGGCATCTCGTCAATAGGTTAGTTCCGGAAAACGCACGAATATGACATATAATGTGTATAAAACATGTAGATATCATCAATAAAGTGGCATGGAACATAAGAAATTATCGATACGTTGGAGACGTATCACGCGCCGCCGGCGCCTCTCCTCGACCGCCGCCGCCACCGCGACCCTCCGCCTCTCCTCGCCGTCCGCCGCCATCGCCGCCGTCGACCCCGCCACCACCGCGCCTCTCCCTCCGCCGTAAGCGCGCCCGCCTCCTCTCCTCCGGCCGGCCGAACCGGGCCGGCCAAATTTTCATTTTTTTATTTTTTTTATTTGTTAGATTATAGTGTAGTTCATTAAATTAATTAGTTGTACAAAATAGTTAGTTAGTTTTAATGAAAATTTAGTTAGAATTTAAGGGAAAAATAGTTAGAAATTAGTGGTGCAAAATAGTTAGAAATTAGTGGTGCAAAATTGTTTGTTAGTGTTAGTGAAAAATAGATAGAAATTTAGTGAACAATTAGTTAGTTAGTGTTAGTGAAAAATTAGTTAGTTAGTTTTAGTGAAAAATAGTTACTAAAATTAGTTACATATGAGGAATGTTAATTATGACACGTTATGAGGGCCGCCGCGCCGGTAACCACTACGCTCGCGATGGCGCCCCCAAAATACGGTAGTGCCGGCGCCCCCAAAATAGAGTATGTAGTGCCGGCGCCCCTCAAACGGTAGTGCCGGCGCCGACTAACATAAAAGTAGTGAAGGTATTTTTAAATTTATGTTAACGTTGGTACATATATATATGATTTGTTTTCGTAGCTACGATGCCGCGACAGCCGCCGCGCCGTGGTCTGACTCTTCTGGAGGAGATGCAGCAGCTGGGGGAGGTCCGGGACTGGGCTCCGCCGGGGTGGCACTGGGAGGTCTTAGCTTCCGGGGCGCGCACCTTGGTGCGGAATCCGGGTCCCGTCGTCGACCCGGATATTCTATGGTGGAGGTCTTATGGGCCACGGTCGTTTCAGAGGGAGCCGGCCCCGCCGGAGGAGGTAGCTCAGCGCATTGCGGCGGAGGACGAGCACGTTCGCCGTTACATGTATGCGTTAGACAACATGTATAGGACCGGATGGAGCGTTATGCAGGGATCTCATGTTAGCTATGCTCCCGTGACTGTTCCGTGGCTTTGGGTGTTCACCCGGCGCGGCTCAGGTCCCGGTCGGCGCGGTTGAGAGGTTGTAGTATTGATTGATGTATTAGGGTTAAATAAACATGAACCCGATCTATGTATGCATGTAACTGCACTATCTGCTTTCAGCACTATATTATCGATCCTTAGTTAAGAACTACATATGTAACTCCATTTTCAGTTTTCTGCATTATCCTTAATTTGATCATATGATGGTTCCTATATATAGCTTGCAGGTCGTTGTAGAAAGCATGGAGAGAGATGAAACTCAAGAAAAATTCATGGCTGACCTCATAGCCAACGGTACTCTGGATGATCGCGACGACGACGTTATTCCAGATGATGGCGGTGACGATGTCACCGCAACTTTTTTGAATGACTCCGGTGAGGGAGCGGAGAATATTGAGGAAGAAGATCCTAATGGCGCCGGTGAGGAAGAAGATCATCATAATGGCTCCGGAACCGTAGTTATCACCCAGGTATATAAATTAATTAAGCCGCTGTTGATCGACTAGATGCATTAACTAATTAAATTGTACTGACTATGAATTATTTCTTTTTTAGCCCTCCGGATCGAGCACTTCTTCTGTAAAGTCGAGGAAGCGAGGCCCGGCCAAAAAGTTGGACGACGGTGTTAGGCACGACATCACCCACATCGCTAAGGATGGTAAACCGATTGCTCCAGAGAAAGGTGCAAAGGCATTTATAGCTCAATGCGGAGTGCTTGTTAGGGACCACGTCCCGATCACCGTTCGAGAATGGAACAAGCCAAAGGGACTAGTGTTGTCTGCAGAGGAAGAAGCTCAAGGTCTTTATATCGATGATGTAGCCAAAAACAGCATTCTGACCAAGCTCATGTCACATTTCAACATAGTACCCGAAGAGGGGGGTGCCGCTGAAAAGGCCAAGATGGAGCATGCCCTCCGCGAGTTTGCCAAGAAGAAGATGGCCGAACTATTCAAGAACCACAAGAAAAGATTGCGCGGCCTTATCAAGAAAAAGAAGACTCCGGACAGTGAGAAGGTAAAAAATCACTGGGACGAATTCGTGAAGTACAGCACGGAGTCAGAAGAATTTAAGAAAAGGTCGGAAACAAATAAGGCAAATGCTGCGTTGAAGAAATATCACCAAATTCTGGGTCCAGGTGGATACAGGGCTAACCGTCCTAAGTGGGAGGCAGCTGAGGCGGAACTGACCAGGAAAGGGATCAGATTAGGGACACACGGTTGGATCGAACGGTGTAAGGAGTGGTTCTACGGGATTGGGGGAACGTTGCATCCAGAAACAGGGAAGTGCATCTATAAGAAAGCTCATCTGAAGTTTCCCATTGAAGCCCTGGAAAAAGCACATAAGGACGTGGAGGAGGGGAGGTTCCAGCCCGATAGAGAGAACGATGAGCTGACACGCGCCCTTGGGAACAAAGAACACGGCGGACGAACACGAGGCACAGAAGGCTCCGTTCCGTGGAACATTGGCTTTCCTGCGGAAAGGAAGAGATTTCCTGATAAAAGCCATGAGAGGAGAAAGGCAAGGGAAACAGACCGCATAGCGTCCTTAGAGGAGGGTTTTACCACCATGCAAGCCCAATTAACCATGGTAACCCAAGTACTTACATCCCAGATGGCTCAGGGGCAGGCTGTAGATCCTGCGCCATTGCTCAATGCCCTCGTCCCGCTGCAATCTCAACAACACCGGAGAAGCAGCGTAGCTTCCTCTCAGCAGGCCGATCATATTAATGATGAGGTGGTCGAGCCTCCTCGCTACCCTCCCGTGGATGATCTCACTGAGAGCCGTCCTTGTGAGCTGCATGTTAAAGTTTTCAACCTATCCTTCAAGGCGGCGGTCGGCATCTTCTTACCTACAAGGTCTTACCATTGCCGTCCGGTCCAAGATGACTTTGCTGTTGTGATGGTGGATGAAGTGTTGAGAGATTATGAGGGGATGGTGCTTGAGCACCCTGCAGGTGAAGATGGGGAAATCAAAGAACTGGGAGAAGCCCGTAGAACCACCGTGCAATGGAGGAAGGAGAACATTGTGTTTCCAGGTGAGAACCCACCAAGCAGGCCACCTCCTCCGCCTCCTCCGCCACCTGCAGGGTCTCCTCCGCGTGATGAGTCTCCTCCGCGTGATGATTCTCCTATGCGCGATGATGATTCCCCTGTGCATGAGCAGTCTCCTCCGCGTGAAAATACTCAGCCGCCTCCTCCTCCTCGTCAGGAGACTCCGCCGCCTCCACCTAAGCAAAAGAGGAAGCTAACCGCGGCACCTCCTACAGCTCCGAAGAGATCATCAACTCCGATGAGGGCACAGACTCCAGAGTTGTTACCACATGAGCAGACTGAAGAGCAAAAGGCGTTTCTTGCGCCGAAGAAGATGTTTATTAAACCGCAAACAATGAAGCACTTTGCCGAGACGAGAATGAAGAGACCTGAGCTGAGATCTGATTATGACCGCTCTCTTGGACAGTCCTATAGAGCGAGCAAAGAAGCAAAAAAAGTCGCCCAGCTTGGACAGCAGGACAATCAGGCCATACCCCACTTCGTCGTGCAGCCCTATGATGATCCAGAGACGGCATCGTTGATCGAACGGGAGGCTAGAGCTCAGGGAGCATCAATTGAGTACGAAGATTACTATCCAACGGCTCAAGTGGTAAACAAGTATAGATACGGAAAAGATCTCGTCAAACCTGGCGAGCTCGCGCGTCTAGGGACTCAGATGCGAAGGTTGCATGACTGGTACTTGAAAGCCTGTCGAAGAGGTGATCGCTACCTCACGGTGTATCTTAGAGATGAGCATTACTTCCGGGGGGTCGAGGAGATAAACCTTGAGTTAGAAGAACTGTTTCAGTTATTCAATCAAGACGCCCTCGACAAAGCTGTCATCAGTTGCTACTGCCTGTAAGTGATTTATTTATGTAATTAAGTCTGTAGCTCAGCGCTCATTCATTTGCACTAACAATTATCCTCACTATATTCTTTGTGTACGCTATATATTTAATTATGCAGAATGAAGAAGCTCGAATGCAAAAGAGGCAAGCTCCTACCGCTGGGGTTCATAGACCCAGACACAGTTCATGAAGTTACGGTTCGAGACTTCGCCAAGGACACAGAGGACAACATGGTAATGTTTTTAGTGAAGCAAGCAAACAAAGAGGAAATATTCTTTCCCTACAACTTCAAGTGAGTGTTATATATAACATACATTATGCTTGTGCAGCTTCCACTTTATTCTCCTAATCATTGAGCTATGCTTGTGCAGATTCCACTTTATTCTCCTTATCATTGATCTTCACAAAGGAGTCGTAAAGGTCATGGACTCGAAACGTAAAGAATATGCGGAATGGGCGGACATGGCTGTCATCCTTCAGAGGTAATTTCAATCAATTTCGTATTGGCATCTTCATCTGTTCTAATTCGACGATATCATCAACTAATCAATAACTCATTTACTCATTATTTTTTGCCGGGGCAGGGCTTGGAAACGGTTCATCACTACTGTTCCGGGTAAATGGAAACCGGAGCTTACATTTGAAGATTACCCTGTAAGTAGTACTATATATATAGCTATGTCCGTGAAACTCTATGTATGATATTTACTTTCAATACGATGCTTGATTATTAGTTTGATCGAACTATTTTTTCGTAAAGTGTATGTGGCAGGAACGCGGGAATAACTTATGTGGATACTACGTCTGCACCTTCATTCGTGACATGACCTGTCCCAAGGGTGGGGATGCCCAAATACATGACACTCGTGTATGATAACAAATTCTCACAATTATCTTAATTAGTACCATCTATTGTATTGATTTCCATTCATATATTGATCTCCTTTTTTAAATATAGATGATACGCCTGCGGGACACTCTCATAACGGAGGATCAAATACGAGCAATTCAAGAGGAACTCGCGGGATTCTTTCTTACCGAGTGCATTACCCCAGGTGGAGAGCACTATGCGAAGGTCATAGCTAGGTGTTGAGCAACTTTGTAGAAGCTAATAGATTTAGTAAAGAGATCCGACTTGATATGCATGCATTACGTGTACTGTTGACGATGTCTATATATATTCACGACGATTGTTTGTGGTTTCTTGAATGATATATATGCATTGCTGAAACTCAGCCGCGGCACAGAAACGCCCTGTTTTTCTGCCGCGGCAGAGAAACGCTGCTGCACCCTAAACCTGTGCCGCGGCAGAGAAATAGGAATTCTCTGCCGCGGCAGAGTACCCCAGGCCCGGTTCGTACCACGAACCGGGACCAAAGGCCTTCCACCGCGAGCTCCCTGGCCGCACCACGTGGCGCAGCTTTTAGGCCCGGTGCCTTTTTGAACCGGGACTAAAGGGGGGCCCTTTAGTCCCGCCTAATTGGTCCCGGTTTGGAAACCGGGACTAAAGGCCCAAATGGACCGGGCCTGTAGCCCCGTTTTCCACTAGTGTTTGTTTTATTTAATGACCTGCTCGGCGCGAGCCCTAGTAGCACGATATTGGTAAAAGGAAACACCACCATAGTCTTAGAGCATCTCCAGTCGCATCCCCCAAACCGTCCTCCAAAGGGATTTGGGGCGCGCCGGACAAAAAATGCGTTCCAGCCGCGTCCCCCAAAGCCCATTTTTGTCCGGCGCGCCCCCACAAGGGACGCTCCGGGCACGCCGGACATAACGAAAAGCGAGGCGAACCGACGCGGGCCCGACGCGTCAGCGGCTCGGAAGGCTAAAACCCGTCGCCTACCTTTGGTCAAGCGACGTTAATGGCGTCCCTGTTTTCCCAGGCGACGCAGGGACGCGTCTCGTCGTGGAAGGCCGCGTGGCCGTCCGCGCCGGCGTTATTGCGTGCAACCACCCGCTGCCGCCGCTGTTTTAAGACGCCCTGCAGTTCTCACCGCTGTTTTAAACCTTCTCGTCGCCGCCGCCTCCCCCTCCCAGATCTTCTCCTCGCCGCTCCAAAAATGTCGAGCTCGTCCTCCCGCAAGATCGCCGCGGCGAACGGCTTCGGCCGCGGCAGCCTCACCGTGCGGAGGCGTGGGCGCTGTACCACGCCCGGTATCCAGTCCCGCCGGACATGCGGCTGCCAAGCAGCGGCGGCTGGAAGATGGCCATGAACGGCATTGGCGTCCCGCCGCCGCCGAAGCCGGGCACGGACCAATGGAGGGACGCCATCAAGGCCCGGCGGGCTCAACTCACCGCCGAGGAGCGGTTGGATCCAACGTGGGCGGTCGACAACAACGACGCCTGGTGGACGACGTACTTCAAGGCGAAGTACGACGTCGAGATGTACAGCACCGACAACCTCGTCGGCGGCCCCAATAGCTGGAACAAGGACGGCCGCGCCCTGTTCTGGGGCGTTCCGGGGCGCACCCTCGAGAACGTCATCCGCGGCATCCGCAACGGTGCTCCAAGGTTGGAGATGCCGTCGTCACCGCCGCCGTCTCCTCAATGGCAGCCGAGGAGGACGACGTACTCGTCCTCCTCGCACTCTTCTTCCTCGGGACCGGCGCGATCGACGCCGTCCTCGTCGTACCGGTCGGCGCCCTACACCGTCCCCAAACGGGAGGTCAAGGAGGAGCCGGCGACACCCGTCAACACGAGGCGTGGCGGCAGCGGCAGCCGGCGGCAGCAAGGGAGGCGCGGCGGCGCCCTCCTCATCCCGAAGCCGGAGGTGAAGGAGGAGCCGGAGGAAACGTCGCAGGCGGCGCTGCTGGCGGAGTACGAGCGGCAGCAGCGGCTCATCGCCAGCAGCGACGACCCCGAGGACTGCCCAGGGCTGCGGGCGGCGTTCTTGGCGTCCATGAACGACAAGGACGCCTGGAGGGGCGACCTCGACGCGGCGATCGCCATGTCCATCCGCGACTCCGGCAAGCCGCTGGTGGACCTCACCGACGACGGCGAGGCAGGACCAAGCGGCTTGGTGAAGGACGAGCCCGTCGACGAGCCCGTCGAGGAGCGCGTCAAGCAGGAGGTCGTCACCGACGCCATGTACAACTTCCAGCAGTACTACGACGCCTCCGGCCGCCGCAAGTGGTTCTAGATTAGGTTTAGTTTAAATTTAGTCAAATTTCGTTCGAATCTATGTAAGTTTGGACGAATCTTAATCGAATCTCGTTAAGTTTAAAATTTCCAAAATTTTGTTTGGGGGACGCGACTGGGGAGCGACGTCCCCAAACGCGGCACGAACGAAACACGTCCCCCAAACGCTCAATCCGGCGCAGTTTAGAGGACGGTTTGGGGGACGCGACTGGAGATGCTCTTATCATTTTGTTGCCAAGCCGTAACGTTTGGGAGATGCTCAGAGACACGCCCGTGTGAGATTTGACCGAGACTCACGTGGTAGCAGCAGCAACCCAACCGATTTTGCAGTTTCGCTGCACATACAAACCAACCTACCATTTGTTTTACCTTCTATTGTACAATGCAAACCGAATGATAATACCACTGATTTTGCAGTTTCTTTGGCAATGGAACGGACAAGAAGTAGATGTACATCCTGCCCTCCTATTGTACAATGCAAACCGAATGGTAATACGGCTGATTGTACAGTTTCTTTGGCAATGGAACGGACAAGAAGTAGATGTGTACATCCTGCCCTCCTATTGTACAATGCAAACCGAATGGTAATACGGCTGATTGTACAGTTTCTTTGGCAATGGAACGGATAAGAAGTAGATGTGTACATCCTGCCCTCCTATTGTACAATGCAAACCGAATGGTAATACCACTGATTTTACAGTTTCTTTGGCAATGGAACGGACAAGAAGTAGATGTACATCCTGTCCCTCATATCCTATATATATAGAGTGCAGCGGAACGGGGGATGGCACACACTCCTCTGCCACAGTAGCAAACATCAAGGTTCCAGACGGAGAGCCAGTCGCTTGCACAGCCATGGACGCCGCAACAGCCCAGCCGGCAGGGAGATCAGGGCGAAGAGCAGTCGTTGTGTGCAGGCTGTTCATTCAGGTATAGTATAATCCCCAGAGAACTAATTAGTTTTAGTCCAAAATTTCCTATGGATCTGGTAGCGGGGGAAACAATTGAATCAGATGTTCTTCAATAGCAGATCGACACACAGTGTTACGGTGCTAGACACCACCAGATACACCTCTTAATTCTCAGAGTAAGGATACAAGTTGCAGCAAGGGAATTAGGGTTCAGGGAGGAAGAGAGAGCTCGGGATGAGAACAGAGAAGGGGAACAAGGGAACGAGATTACAAACTGGTCCAACGACAAGACCCAAACTGAGGCGAAGCCCCTACTAAAACACCCCGGAACACGACCCCACGTGGAACAGGATAAGCGTCGATGCCTTGCTCCAATTGGCTCTCATTTGGTCCATTCGGGCCCACTGATCCGAGCTGGCTTCCTTCCAGCACGGCGAAGTCTTCTCCTCTGCTTGCCGGTGGCTGAGAAGGCCACATCATTAGTCAGGTCCATGACATTACCCTCTCCTTGGGAGCCAGCTTGTCCCCAAGCTGGAAACTCTGGAAAGCGATGTTGCATGTCCTCTTTGTTCTCCCAGGTAGCCAGAGCATCAGGTAGACCTTGCCAGCGCACTAAGACTTGACGCTTTGAGCCTGCAGCTGTCGGCTGCAGACGTGTGCCCAGCACCATATCCGGTTTGGCCATGTCTTCCCCCAATTGAGGTAACTCCAGGGATACTGGTACATTGGCTCCAATCGCTTTCTTCAGTTGGGAAACATGAATGACAGGATGGATTTGGCTTGATGGCGGCAAGGCCAATTTATACGCCACTTTTCCCACTTTCTGCAGCACCTGAAATGGACCATAATAGCGAAACGCGAGTTTACGTTTACCTTGGTCGGCTACGGATTTCTGCACATAAGGCATGAGCTTCAGGTACACCCAATCTCGTTCAGCAAAATGTCTCTCCGTACGCTTTTTGTCAGCCTGAGCCTTCATGCGTTGCTGTTGGCGAGAAAGATGTTGGTGTAACAGGTGTGTAACAGTCTCCCTATCACGCAACCATTGTTGGAGATCTGGTACAACACAAGACTCCACAATGTCGACTCCAAAGTGTCGGGGAGGGTGACCATATAATGCTTCAAAGGGTGTTTTACCGAGAGCTGAATGCAGTGTTGTGTTATACCAAAACTCTGCAAGCGGAATCCATTGCAACCACTGTTTTTGGCAAGAGCTGACAAAGCACCGCAGAAATCCTTCCAGGCACTGATTGACGCGTTCCGTCTGCCCATCAGTTTCCGGGTGGCGTGCTGAACTCATGCGAAGCTCTGTTTGAGTTAACCTGAACAATTCCTGCCAAAGAGTGCTGGTAAACACAGGGTCCCTATCTGAAACTATTGCTTCTGGCAAGCCATGCAGCCTGTAGATGTCCTTCACATACGCCATGGCCACTGAGAAGGATGTGAAAGGATGTTTGAGAGGCACGAAATGGGCATATCGGGAGAATTTGTCCACTACTACCATTATAGAGTCATATCCAGCAGATTTAGGTAAACCATTGATGAAGTCCATTGTGACCACCTTCCACAGTCCATTGGGTATCTTCAAAGGCTCCAGCAGCCCAGGGTATGCAACCCGTTCAGCCTTGGCTTGTTGACAGATAGCACAACTGGCAACGAACTGTTTGATCTGTTGTTTCATTCCCGGCCACGCAAAGAGATGTTTGACCCGGTGATAGGTGGCATGAAACCCCGAGTGACCACCAATAGCTCCAGAGTGCAAAGATTGCAATATCTCTAGCTGCAAGGTCTCATTTCGACCAATCCACACACGCTTTTTATAGTGTATCACACCTTTATGCAAGGAGTAATTCCCTTGAGGTGAAGCAATTGTCAGTTTCGCAAGACGCTCAGTTGCTTCAGTGTCCTGCGTGTACCCTTGGACCAATTTAGTCATCCAAACCGGAGTGCATTGGGAGACCATCAACAACTCCTCTGTCCCTTCATGAATGTGCCTAGACAGAGCATCAGCCACACGATTCTCACTGCCCTTTTTATACACAATTCTGTAAGTGAGACCCAACAGTTTGGTAAGTGCCTTGTGTTGCCATGGAGTTGTCAAGCGTTTGTCATCCAGATGTGCCAAGCTACGCTGGTCAGTGCGAATAACAAACTCACTGTGTTGTAAGTAAGGCCTCCATTTGTCAATCGCCAATAAAATGGCGAGACACTCTTTTTCATAAGTGGACAACCCCAAATGACGAGGCCCCAAAGCTCTACTGATGAATGCTAGTGGATGGTTGTTTTGTAAGAGCACTGCACCCACCCCACGACTGCAAGCATCCGTTTCCACCACAAAGGTTTGAGAGAAATCTGGGAGAGCCAAGACTGGCGCAGTAACCAAAGCCTGCTTAAGTGCTTGAAAGGCTGCTTCTCTGTCAGAATTCCACACATAGGGCACTCCTTTTTTTAACAATTCCGTCAAGGTTTTGCTGATAACTCCATATCCACGGATAAATTTCCGATAATATCCAGTCATCCCAAGGAATTGCCTCAGTTCTTTCACCGTTTGTGGTTGCTGCCATTTGATGATTGGCTCAATCTTCTTCTGGTCAGTGGCTACACCAGACGCTGAGATGAGATGGCCCAAGTATAATATCTCCTGCTTAGCAAATGTGCATTTGGTTTTCTTGACCTTGAGATCATGCTTAAGTAGCACCTCCAAAACATTTTCCAAGTGCACTGCATGATCTTCCAATGTGCGACTATAAATGAGTATGTCATCTACAAACACCAAGACATATTTGCGCAACATTGGTGCCAAAATGTCATTCATAACTCCTTGAAACGTAGCTGGGCCTCCAGTAACCCCATACGGCATAACTTTGTATTCAAAGTGACCATGGTGTGTTTGGAATGCAGTTTTGTATTCCTCCCCCGCCGCCATCCGAATCTGGTGATAGCCTGATCTTAGGTCCAGGCTGGTAAACCAATGCGCCCCTGCTAGCTCATCCAATAGTTCATCAATGACAGGCAGTGGGTATTTATTTTTAATCGTCATAGCATTAAGGTGCCGATAGTCAACACACAATCTCCAGGTCAGATCCTTCTTGCCCACTAACAGAACAGGAGATGTAAAAGGACTAGAACTAGCTTGAATAACACCTTGCGCCACCATTTCCTTCACTTGTTTTTCTATTTCATTCTTTTGCATTGGGCTATATCGATAAGGCCTCAGGTTCACTGGACTGGCACCTGGCATGAGAGGGATAGTGTGGTCATATCGTCTGTGGGGAGGCAGTCCCTTAGGTTCCTCAAACATAGACTCATAAGTCTCAAGCACCATCGCCACCAAACGTGGCACTATTGTTTGTTTTTCAGTATCTTCAGCAAAATATAGTTGGACCATGTAATGCACTGAATTTTGTTGTTGCCACCGGTGAAGCTCTTCCACAGAAACAGTATCACACGTCTTCGTGTTGGGAGTGATTCCTTGTAAGCAACAAGTCTTGCCCTTGTACTCAAACTGAAACCATTTATCAGCCCAGTGAGTGGTCATCAAACCCATTTGCTCCAGCCATTGCATTCCCAAGATAACGTCATAACATTGGAGTGGTAACACCTTAAATGAAGTGGTAAACGTGTTACCCTGATAACTCCATTGGCAGTTGGGTAGTTCAGATTCACCACTGAGTATGCCTCCACCTGCCACTTTCACTTTGATAGGCCGCCGTAATTTCTGGACACCAGTTAACTGCGTTGCTAATTCTGCACTGATGAAGTTGTTGGAAGAACCCGAATCAATTAGAATCAGCACATCTCTCCCCTGTATCTGTCCCATCAACCTCATGGAATGATTGCTCTCCGAGCCATTCAGAGCCTGTTTACTGATGGACATCAACACTTCTTGATTATCTGCCACTGCATCTTCAAAGTGTTCTGCATCAGCACTGAGAGATTCACCTTCTGAATCAGATGTCTGCAACATAGCCAATAGCTCTTCGACAACATGCAATTTCACACTGTTACTGCATTTGTGCCCCGGTGCATACTTCTCGCCACAAGTGAAACACAAATTGCGTGCCTTGCGATATGCTTTGAGAGCAGAAACTTTGTTGTTAACATTGGATGCACGATCATCAACAGCAGATGGCATGGGCTTGTTATGCTGGAACACTGGTGCTTGCTGTCGAGGAGAAAATCGAGCCATAGAATACCTGCCATTATTTTTGGGCAGGTCCTCTTCTATCTCTTCCTGCAATAGAGCCAGGGAAACAGCAGTATCGAGGTCGTCGGGCATGCGTATCATAACAACTGCTTTAATTGGAGGAACCAGACCCTCTATGAAACGTGTTGTGAAGAAAGTGGGGTCTAAATCAGGTTTGTAGGCTAACATATGATGCATAAGAGTGTTGAAGGCTACCACATACTCACTGACTAAACTAGTTTGGCGCAATCGAAATAATTGACGGTACAACAACTGGTACTGCCCTCTATCAAAGTGTTTGCCTAGCAACTCACACAGTGTTTCCCAAGTAAAGGCCGGCAATCTATCCTCAACACTCTGAAGCCATAACGCTGCATTCCCAGTGAAATGCATCGTTGCATACTCAACTCTATCACCTGGTTCTACTGCAAATAAGCGGAAGTACTTCTCTGCAGATTTTTGCCACAGTCTAGGATTTTCACCATCAAAACGGGGGAAATCAGTCGGTGGTGGTTGAGGAGTAGTGCGATGAACAGCAGGGTTCTGATAAGCAGTAATTGGAACCATTTCGAGCGGATGAGAGTCCTTGTTAGTACCTGTGACCGGGGTAGACAAGGAAACCATGAGCTGGTTCCCCATCTGCCCCCGGTGAGTGTTTGTCGAGCCGTGGCCAGTAGGCCCTGGATTTATTCCCGAGCCCATGTTCGCCGAGGTTGCGGACAATGGTGGCGCTCCGGGATTTGTCGGCGGTGGTCCAAGGGCGCTGAGACCGGCACCCACCGCGATGCGCTCCACTTGCTTGCGCAGATCCTGTACCGCCGCGCCGAGATCGGAGACTTGAGTGTCGATGGCGCCTTTCCATGTGTTCAACGAGTGGATCGAACTCGCCGTGACGTCCACAGACGCCTGAGTACTCTCCAGCTTGGTCTCCACCGAGGATAGTCCTGATTGGAGCGAGGACATACCCGATTTGAGCTCCAGAGACATCTCCGCAATCATCTTCTGAAGGGCTTCCATGTCGCCCGTCAGGGAATCCAATCTCTCCGACGTCTTCCACCGAGTTTGAGGCGGCCGCTCCAGGATGAGATCCCGTCGAACTCCCCCCAAATCGAGCTACCAACTCGGAGGCGTTCCACCAGGAAACTTTGTGCCGGTCGCCAAAGCAACCGGCGCCTGCCCAGCGGGATTTACTTTCTCCAGATCGAGGGATTATAGGAGTCGATTGCAGGATCGAGAAGGAATCTGATACCAAGTGTTACGGTGCTAGACACCACCAGATACACCTCTTAATTCTCAGAGTAAGGATACAAGTTGCAGCAAGGGAATTAGGGTTCAGGGAGGAAGAGAGAGCTCGGGATGAGAACAGATAAGGGGAACAAGGGAACGAGATTACAAACTGGTCCAACGACAAGACCCAAACTGAGGCGAAGCCCCTACTAAAACACCCCGGAACACGACCCCACGTGGAACAGGATAAGCGTCGATGCCTTGCTCCAATTGGCTCTCATTTGGTCCATTCGGGCCCACTGATCCGAGCTGGCTTCCTTCCAGCACGGCGAAGTCTTCTCCTCTGCTTGCCGGTGGCTGAGAAGGCCACATCATTAGTCAGGTCCATGACACACAATAGTTAATCTAGGTTTATTTTAGCGCTGACTTTAGGAATTTCAGTTTTAAATGGTAGCTCACACACAAAATCAAACCTTCTAAAACGTTTGCAGCAGCATCAGATGTCGCCTGCAGGACCGATGCTCGCTCCTCTGCCGGCACCGCAGGTATCTCCGCGTGATCTAAGAAAAATGTAGTAGCTGTAGCGTCTATCAGCTTCTTATACTGATGATAGTGTTAACAATTCATTGTTACATGGCTCCCCGCAGCACCATGTACAAGACACAGCCCGCAGCTTCCAATTGGCGGCAGAGCAGTTCAAGAAAGCTTGCGAAAGGCTCGATGCTGCCACCGAAAACTTACTGAAGGCATCTGAGTGCTTGATGGAATTGACAAAACGGATGGTGGCACGGGAAGCCGCTGCTCAGGAAAGAGCTGTCCAAATGAACAAGAACCATCTAGGCAAGTTAATTCTAAATGCTTGGTCTATTTTTGGTTACGGCACGTGCTAGCTGCTCAATTAATTTGTTACACACGAGAAACATTTTCTTATATACACTGATTATTGGACGCTGGTAGTAAACCTAAGTTTCTATCAATTGATCAATAAGCAGAGTTGCGACTGGGGAGAAACTATGGCGCTGAAAGGCATGGAGAGGATCCTGCCGGACCACATAGAAAGAAGAGGAAAGTGGATGGGAAGATGCCCAAGTGCAAGGGCAAGGAAGTGATGTCCAAGGGGAGCAGCAAGGGCAACGCAGCAGGATCATGCACCCCATCGGAGCCTGGTGCCGTCAGTTAGACAAATACAAAGCAAGAACTGCTTCATCGTATCAACTTCAGATTATCACGAGCATCCTTTCAGCAGCAGTATCGCAATGTAATTTCGGTCATGTAGGCAGTTTCTTTTGTAGTCTAAGCAATATGGAAAGCGGCACGTGCTAGCTGCTCAATTAATTTGTTACACACGAGAAACATTTTCTTATATACACTGATTATTGGACGCTGGTAGTAAACCTAAGTTTCTATCAATTGATCAATAAGCAGAGTTGCGACTGGGGAGAAACTATGGCGCTGAAAGGCATGGAGAGGATCCTGCCGGATCACATAGAAAGAAGAGGAAAGTGGATGGGAAGATGCCCAAGTGCAAGGGCAAGGAAGTGATGTCCAAGGGGAGCAGCAAGGGCAACGCAGCAGGATCATGCACCCCATCGGAGCCTGGTGCCGTCAGTTAGACAAATACAAAGCAAGAACTGCTTCATCGTATCAACTTCAGATTATCACGAGCATCCTTTCAGCAGCAGTATCGCTATGTAATTTCGGTCATGTAGGCAGTTTCTTTTGTAGTCTAAGCACTGTTATGTCTCATCAGACACAATTTGTACCGCAACAACCGCTGTATCGTATCAAATCCGACGAGCACGAGCTTCCTTTTAGCAGCAGTATTTCTATGCAGTTTCAGACATGTAGGCAGTTCTTTTCTATAGTCTAAGCAATATTTTGACTCATCAGTTACACCGTGTATCGATAATTCGTCTAGCAAACAATTACTGGAACTCACTTTTTTTAAAACGGACTTAACATTGTGAAAACATTCTGAGGGGTGTACACTTAAAAGAGAAGCATGCATGTTCAGTTGGATCAAGGCAAAGCTGATAATAAAAACAAAACTGACTGCAAATGCATGGCAGCCAAAGCTAGAAATAAGAAGCAGATGGTACAAATAACTGCTGCGCGAAGTACATAACCTGCAAGCTACGCAGGTGTATGTTTATTTCAGCAGGTCTATTCTTAACATTTGGGGTTACCACTCTGACAGTCTGAAACTCTGACTGCACACAGCCGACGATGCCCAGTTGGGAATGAAACCAGGATCGTGTCTGCAAAATTGAGTATTAACCCGATCTGTGCAGATAATTTTGCAAAGTTAAAAAGTGATTACTACTACGCTTAAGTATTATCATGGTATATTTGCCAAACAGTAAATTAAGAAGATGCATTTCGTGCATTTCCCTCATTAATCTAAAAAAGAGCATGACACATCAATCTCAACATGGACCAAGTGTCAACATAGCTGCTATCGATCGGTTTACTCAGTTTTCCCCAGCTCGTTAGTTTTTCCTCAGTTTTCCCCAACTCGTTAGTTTTTCCTCAGTTTTCCCCTCCCTCTAGTTTGAAACCCATCGAAGACGCGGGTTGCCGTCAGGTCAGAGGCCTTACCGTTACCGTGAGGTCAGTTCCTCGCTGACCGTCTCGTGCTGACGGGTGGATCCATCTACCGCTGACGCGTGGGCCGTTTTATTTACTGATTGTATACGCGGTGCTGCCAATGACAAATGGGGCCGCTCTATGGGGCTGCCGCAGCCAATGACCAGTGGGTCGTCTATTTATTTATAGAAAATTATATATTGCCGCTCTGTGGGGCCTCCGCAGTCAATGACCGCTGTGGTCGTCTATTTTATTTAGAGAATATAATATAGAGCCGCTCTGTAGGGGCCGCCTCAGCCCATGGCAGGTGACTATTTTCGCAGCTTAATCTAAAGTGACTTTTATGCTAAACATTGTGCATCCCGGCGTTGACCTAGCAGTGGCGGCGAGGATGTGGTGCTCGAATAATAGTGGAAATGCGATATTATTTTTTACATGCATAATATATAGAAAATAGCTAGATCTCTAAATCGATGCATATGAAGCTACATATATATTCTTGGTCATGATCCCCTTAATTATCTAAAGGGGATGGATGCATGGCTTCACGTCGTCGTCGCTTTCATCATCAGTATCTTCGTCGTCTGAGTAGTAGTACCTCCTGCACATTGTTCCGTCAAACACCTTCACTGTGAGCACATCATCGCCTTCATATTTGAAGTGTACGAACCAGCCGAAATCCACACCGTGCGCGATGGCGAATTTCTCCCAGCCCTTGTCGAGGTACATCCGGCCTTGTCCGTCAAATAGGACCTCCACGGTCCAGAGACGAGGACCGCAGTCAGCTGCTCGCAGATACACCTTAGCTGGCTCCTTGCCGTCAAGATAGTCCGCAAATTTTTTTGGGAGTTCCTGCAAAGAGATCGAGCGCCGATCGTTTGAAATTAGGGAACCCTTGAAATTAAAGGTTTTTTAGAACATGCCCATAATTAATCACATGCATCATATATGTGGGAACGCGTACGTACCTTCTTGACCAAAGGGTCTTCATAGACGACGATGAAGAACTCCTCTATGATCAATGGCAGTGTTGACGGTGGTGGTGGCAATGATGATGATCCACTTCCCATTCCCCTTCCCCTTCCCCTTCCCCTTCCGGTCCGCGTCCGAGACGTGGAAGCCATGGCAATGGATAAAGTGTATGTGAACGAAGAAGAGAGAGGCAGAACCTATTGACACAAGGGATGGCCGTGTGGGTGTTTATAAGGGAGAGATGACCGTTGTAGGGGTTTACACAATAAAATAAGGAGGAGATGACCGTTGTGGGGGTTTATACACAATAAATTAAGGAGGAGACGACCGTTGTGGGGGTATATATCTCAACAAAAAAAGTAATGCGGACTATGTTGACTAGTTTATCATTTTACGGTGAAAAGTAATGCCTAAGACTACTCATAGTGGGAGTAACTTGGGTAGTAACATAGAGCTATGTTACCATAACATCACATTTTCCAAGATTATATGAGTCTACAACCTAATTAATATGGCTTTGCATGACACTACACATATGTTACTTCCCACTATGAAGGTAGTAACATAGAGTAGTAACATGTGCATGTTACTACTCTATGTTACTCTCCACTATGACTAGTCTAAAAGAAAAGTAATGGCTACAAGAAATCGGTGATGGTTTATCGTTTTTTGCGTGAAAAGTAATGGGTACAAGAAATGGGTGATGGTGTATCATTTTTTGCGTCATAAGTAATGGGTCCAAGAAATGGGTGATGGTGTATCATTTTTTGCGTCATAAGTAATGGGTCCAAGAAATGGGTGATGGTGTATCATATTTTTGCGTGATAAGTAATGGCTACAACAAAATCGGTGATGGTTTATCGTTTTTTGCGTTGAAAGTAATGGCTACAAGAAATGGGTGATGGTGTATCATTTTTTTGCGTGAAAAGTAATGGCTACAACAAAATCGGTGATGGTTATCATTTTTTGCGTGAAAAGTAATGGCTACAAGAAATGGGTGATGGTGTATCATTGTTTGCGTGAAAAGTAATGGCTACAACAAATCGGTGATGGTTTATCATTTTTTGCGTGAAAAGTAATGCCTAAAAAGAGTTTATAATTTAGCTCATGAAAAATAATGCAGAAAACCAAACTTTAGCGTACTAGGTAACCGCCCTTTCGCATACATAGAGTGTGGAAGCTAACCGACGACAGAGAGAGAGAGGGTGGTGGCCCCGACCAGAGAGAGAGATAGGGGTTATCCTGCCCGTTAGATCATACGATCAACGGTCGGCGGGCAAGATCCGCGTGACATGGGCTAGACCAATCAGGGCAATGTTGGGCGTCTGTGAGAGTTTGTGAAGGGAGAGGGCAAAACTGAGTAGTATCAAGAAACCAAGGGCAAGTGAGTAGTAAACAGACTAAGGGATTCAAATATGAGATTTAAAAAATGGAAAATGCGTGTTTTGTACAATGAAACCCATCTTGGCCTACCTCAAACTATTTGCAATACCAATATACATCAGTGTGAGAATTGTGGCCTCATTTAGACAAAGTATGTTTTGGGGAAAGCTGTTTTGGGTAGGGCTTATTATGGAAAACCATGCACCTTCATAGCTACTAGGTGATTTGAGAAGTGGCAATTTGTGGTGAAACTTGATTTATCTATGATTTATCTATGATTTGAGAAGTGGCAATTTGTGGTAAAGACTCCATGAGTAAGTGCCACTCTTTTTCGGATTTTTTTGCACATTAAATAACTCATTTAACTAGTTAATCCCATTTGTTGACTCTCTGTTGACCAGCCACTTGAGGGTAAAACTGAGTATATTGCACTAGCCAGTATTAGCACTCGAGGAGAAAACTGAGCACACAAAAAATGCTAGTATATGACTCGAGGGTATACCTGAGTATATCTAAATTTCCAGGGTTAGACTCGAGGACGCGTGTTGCGGTGCAGAAGTGGAAGACGTGCCATTGTTGACGCGTGTCGCGGTGCAGACGTGCAAATAGTGGACGCGTAGGACGCGGGTCGCATTTAGGACGCGTAAGCCCCTCCCTCCCTCTGCACACAGTCGTCTCATTCTCGCTCACGCACGAAACCACCCCTCTCACGTCCCATCAACTTCTCCAAATCGAAAAAACCCCAACCGCCGTACGCACGCTACCCTGCCGGCGATGGAGAAGAAGAATGCGCCGGCGGCCGTCGCCTCCGAGCCCGTCGCCTCCGAGCCCGTCGCCTCCGCGCCCGTCGCCGCCGAGCCAGTCGCCGCCGAGCCCGTCGCCGCCGAGCCAGTCGCCGCCGAGCCCGTCGCCGCCGAGCCAGTCGCCGCCGAGCGCGTCGCCTCCGAGGGCGGCGCATCCAAGCGCGGCTCCTCCGTGAACTGGGCCTCTCTCTCGGCTGATGGACCACTTCACCAGATCGGCGAATGCTTGCTGGCGAACGAGGAGTACGCCGACACGTACTCTGCCATGAGGCAAGTCTGTAGAAATTGGCGCTCAGGTTTGCCTGAGCCCGACGTGCACCTGGACGAATGGATCATGCTACACCACGCCCTTCCACACGTCGCTGAGTTCACCTTCCTCCAACTCGGCACATCACGCTACGTCACCATAGATCTATCCGAAGTTCATACAAGGTTCAACTTCCTCCATATCTACCTCTTTATTTTCAATCTTAAACATCTTAATTAGTGCTGAATGTTATCGTGCTTGCCCAGATACTACTTCGTCGGATTTTGCCGTGGCGTCATCGTGCTTGCCCAGAAGAACCCGCCGCACAAGATACGGCTTCTGAACCCACTCACAAAGAAATACACTATGTTTGAGGCGCAGATGCCATCTATTTTCCTGAAATCAGTCGCTGTGATCAAATCCCCGACTATGGTCTTCGTTACCGCACATTACCCGTCGGAAATTGGTTGGGTCGATGAGAGCACTCCAACTAAGGATATAGATAAAGATTGGGAAAACAGATTTTCGATCAAGAACCATTGTCTGCGTTGCATTACACCGTTCAATGGTGAACTGTATGCACTAGCTGTGGACAATTTAGAGCACGGAAGAATAGTGTGCACCAATGTACAGTTGCAGCAGCGCGCGAGCACTGTCAAGATGGAGACACTAATTTCATTTCCAGAACTTGGACATCAGAAGTTCTACCTCGTGAAGTCGGATGGTGATCTGCTGCTTGTGTTGTTGGTCAGCGTGGCTTTGGCGGGCAGACCATTGGTGTACCGTGTGGACACTCAGAGCCGCTCTCTCCATCCGGTCAGTAACATTGGCAGTAATGCCTTCTTCGTGAATTATATCCGGTGTATCTCCGTCGACACCAGAGTGTACCCGACACTTCGACCTGGCTGCATCTACTACACGGATTTGGGTTATATCAGAGAGTACTCTCATGATACAAAGGCCTGGGAGGAGTGGCCAGAACGTGTGGATAGAATAGGAAACTACGGTATGAGAAATGAACACAAGCCATACCGTTTGGAGGATGTATTGGCCGCACACTGCAGACGGAGGGAGTTCAATCAATATTTCCTTGGGGTAATGCACGGCTGGAGCAACGACGAAATATATGAGGAGGAATGAAGAACAAATTCATTCATCCTAATCTTCTTGTTGTCCATACATTGCGTGCGTCTTGTATATTACAACGTTATTGGCTGCTTTTGGCTGCTGTATGCAGTTTCCCTATGTATTATACTTAGCTTTCTGATTATGCAGTTGTCAATTTATCATATACTAGCTTCTACATTTGGTACTAGATTTGCTGCCATATTGGGCAAAAAACGAGGGCCAAAAGGCATAAATAACCCCAGAGATTTGCTACTAGATTTGCTGCCATATTGAAGAAAGACAGAAATAGAAGCTTCTCTAGATTTGATACTAATTTGGTGAAAAAGACAGAGAGAGAAAGAGGGGAAAAGGTGCTCTTCAAAATGCCAATTTGGGCCGAGAGAGACAAAACCCAGCTCCTGCTCACGTGCAACCAAACGCTTCTCGTCCTGTCCCACGCGGTCCCTTTCTACCAGCCCCACGCGACGCGGCCCCACACGTCGCGGCCCCACAGACGACGCGGCGCAACACGCCAGCACAGAACGTCCAAATAAACGGATTCCTTCCGTCTGAGCTCGTTCTGCGGGTTTCAAACTAGAGGGAGGGGAAAACTGAGGAAAAACTAAGGGGCTGGGGAAAACTGAGTACAACTAACGACCCGAGGGCACGAAAATAGAAATCCCTAAAAACAAAACTGACTGCAAATGCATGGCAGCCAAAGCTAGAAATAAGAAGCAGATGGTACAAATAACTGCTGCGCGAAGTACATAACCTGCAAGCTACGCAGGTGTATGTTTATTTCAGCAGGTCTATTCTTAACATTTGGGGTTACCACTCTGACAGTCTGAAACTCTGACTGCACACAGCCGACGATGCCCAGTTGGGAATGAAACCAGGATCGTGTCTGCAAAATTGAGTATTAACCCGATCTGTGCAGATAATTTTGCAAAGTTAAAAAGTGATTACTACTACGCTTAAGTATTATCATGGTATATTTGCCAAACAGTAAATTAAGAAGATGCATTTCGTGCATTTCCCTCATTAATCTAAAAAAGAGCATGACACATCAATCTCAACATGGACCAAGTGTCAACATAGCTGCTATCGATCGGGTACTACAAGTGGCTAGACTCTGAATAAAATCCCGATGAATTTGCAATGTCTGAAGAACATAAAACAGACGAGGCACTCGATCAACACATATATCGCCAATAAAACTAACACCAAAAGCAACATGGAATCCGGAACTCCAACAGTCAAAACGGCAACTCGCGACACAGAGATAGTTGCAATTGACGTTCAGTTCAGACTAGAAGTAGCATCGATCACATATATTGCCAGCACAAGTGCCAAACTAAGCCAATGAGAAAAAAACTAAGTCTTCTTCGCACCACTGCGAGCGGCAGCAGCAGCAGCATCACCGCCAGCGGCGTCCCGCCTTGCTGCTGGAGACCCAGGCAGCCAGGGTGCCGACATCGTAGCAGAGACCTGAAGCACCACCATGTTGGGCTCTTCGTACACGGACTTGACGAAGAACGCGAGTCGCCAGACACCGGAGCCCACCCCGGGGCCACTGGGCACGAAGCTCACTCTCGGGTAGCGGTCGTCGGGATCGGGACCGGAGACCTCCACCATGCCGTTGGATGTCCGCCATGTGTCCTAGGTCAAAATGCGGTGAAACTGAGGCTGCGGTGACCTAACTGCACGTCTTCGATATTTCCGGCAAAGATTCGCAGTTTCGAAAATTTAGCGCGGGAAAAGAGAAAGTTATGTGCGACGTGGGCGAAAAATCTGCTAAGTTACCGTTACAGAAGAACGAATGATTTCCGGTTGAATGAAGTCGGAAACGATGAAGTTTTGGAAGCTCTTCGAGATTCTCATCGAATCCGAACGGAGATAGGCGGAGGAATGGTGAATCTTGAAGAACTTCGAGGGCTACTGTTGTGGGTATACTTTATGGGTATGCCAATGACATGGTCTGGATCCGGCAAGTCCGGGTGGCCCATAGATGGTGGTGTGGCATATGACCCACCGGGCGGCCCAGCTGCTGTTGATAGAAGATAACCCAGGAACAGGAGCCGGATCCCAACCGACCTATGCAAGTAGGCGGATCCATGGAGACCCATGAAGTATCTGGATCCATGATGGCAAGATTAGATCTAGGTGGATCCTTGACGTGCACGACAATGTATATTCCGTAGTTAGGCATTTTGTATTCCGGTTAGGATTCTCCGTGTAAACTCTAGATCCGGGCGCCTATATAAACCGGATCCTGGGAGCCCTAGAGGCACAAGCACAACTCATTGTAACAACGCGAAAGCATCTAGATAATTTCAGACAAGTAGCAGTAGGGCCTGTCCTCGAGCAAGTGTTCCGAAGCTAGGTAAATCGCGCACCACCGTCTCGAGTGCTCTCCGCCCTATGGCCCCCACTTCTTCCCTTCTTCGGATACCGTTGAATAGGCAACAACACGGGGGTTCCGGTCTCTTTTTCGGGTTGCCGCTCGCACCGTCAAGCTTTGGAGTCTCCGGTGGGGAGCGTCTTTTGGCCTCAAACCCCAAAGGCCGTTCCGTGAGGCCTTTGGAGGCTTCCGGGGAATATGCTCTAATAATGGTATTGTAAACACGACTATTTTTACCTATGCGGTATCCATTTATTCTACACATACACAGATTATATTCTGCCTTCTGACGGGTCTGAAAAAACTTGTATCTATGCGGAGAAATGATGTTATCACGTGCATGTTTTAAACATAAGGCTCGACGAGCCCAGCTTTGAATTAACAAAGCCATCAACCGGCCAGGAGTACAAGGTAGCACGCAACAAAGAAAAAGAAAAGAAAAGAAAAAACTGGGGATTCCAGCTCTAGATACAAGCCCAGGTGGTGAAGAGCTAAAGCCTACTACAAAGGAACAAGCAGACCAGGGCTAGGCCCTAAACTACAAGATCTTCGAGAGCGCCCAAGACTTCAGCAAAACACCGGCGGCTCAGCTTGAGACCCCAAGCCCCGAGACGCCACTCCGCGGATCTGAACCAAGCAGGACTAGCACACTGAGCATCCTGTCAAACAGAGGACCACCAACACCCCGAGAACTGGCTAACTACGCTAGTGAAGCCGGCGAAACTCCAGAGCTCGAAGGGGGAAGCTTCATGACAGCGCCTCCAGGAAGGAAAATGGCGCTCGCGAGCGTCATCGTTGTTGGCACAGGCCAGCTGTGCAATGCTTTCGCGGAGGCTTCGGCACCCACCCCAAGAGAACGCCTAAGTCTCAGCGCATGCCAATCACGACAAACCACCAGCTGTTGAAGAACACCGGGGTGCCTCCTGCCACGACGGACCACAGACAGCCACCCTAGGCTCGGGAAAGGTCGCGCAAAGGGGAGACACACCGTCTATATGGAGCCGGGTACTGCCTGACGCATGGCCTCAACGAAAGGGGTTTCGAGGAGGAGCTCGGATGGATCACTAGTAACTAGGGTAGCAGACAGAGCCCAGGGGCAGGCAACCGGCGACAAGTTGTGTGTCGTGGCCACGCCTCCAAGAAGGTAAACAGCGTCCAAGGACGTCGTCGTCGCCGGCAATGGCAAACGCCTTGCTTTGCTTTCGCAAACACCCCAACGAGCCCGCCAGCGTCCCTGAAGGTCAGGGAGTCCAGTGGTGCCACACTAGACCAGTTGGAACAAAAAACCGAGACACACCGTCCCCCGGTGGTCAAGGGTGGCCGGAGGGCAACAGGAAGGCGATGTCGGCGACCGCCACCGCACCAATGGAGCAACCCCTCCCAACCACCAAACCCCACCATCCTCCGGCCGGAGCAGACCGGAGATGGCATCTTGGTCCCTACCAAGAACGAAACAGAGGAGGCACGAGCACTGCCAGCCCGGCCATACTCCAGCGACGGCCTCGACCCGCACCAACCTCTTGTCGGGGCACTGGGCAACACCCGAGCCCAGGGACGAGACCCTCGGCCAACCCAACCCGAGCCAGTCCATGCCCAGGCCCGATCTAAGCCCACCGGCCCAGATCCAGGCCCGCCGTCGCCACCCATGGCCACGGACGCACCGGCGTTGGGACGCGCCAGCAAGGAGCCAGCCGCGCCGCCACCTCGCCGGAACCACGCAGACCTCGCACCGTCCGGGCGCCGTCGCCTCTGCGAAGAGGCGCCGCCCGCTGACTGCGCCGCCCGCGCCGCCACCGCCAGACGAGGGGAGAGGAGGCCCCGCCGCCGCCGGGCCCCAGAGCTTTGCCCGGAGACGCCCTCCGGCGGCGGCGAGGGAGGGAGGAGGCGGAGGAGGGGGAGGTCGCCGGGCGGAGGTTAGGGTTCCGCCCTGCCGCTCGCGGGAGCAGGCAGGACGAAACGTTTAGTATACAAAACTAAACTAAAATAGTTTAGTTTTGTATACTAATATGTAATGAAGCAGAATGAACTAGTGCACATGAGGTCCAGTGCAGCGAAAGAATCCGTGTTTTCTACTCCCTCTTTCATAGTTTATTAGGCGTACGTGTACTCCTAAGTCACAAATTTAATCAAATTAGCATTAGTTATATGCTATAAAAATCATATCATTATTTTTTTAGATAATTTAGATATTCTATTTTCTAATGATATAATTTTTCATTATATAATTTAAATTATATAGATTAAATTGACAACTTAGTGATACGGGAAAGACACTAAAATAAGACCGGCATGGCACCGGCGAATGGCGAAAAGAAAAACATTTCCTTCCCGCCTCGGCAATCGAGCCTGGGCAAATTTCGCCGCTGGCGCAAGGCAAGGTCACATCAAATCATCAATGGCGCTCTCTTATTCGTGGAGCACCTCTCAGTCTCGGCTCAGAACACAGCACTCCAGTCCCTCTGTTTCTGTCTTCTTCCTCCGCCGCCGCTAGCTAGGGTTACGGCCACCGGCGCCCTAAAGTTGTTGGGAGGCGTTGAAGCGCGCGCATGGCTGGAGGCAACGCCTTGGAGGAGCCGGAGGTGGACGCCGGATTCGAGTTCGCCTTCGACAACGATGCTTTCTCCGACAAGTTGCTGCGGATAGAGGTCTTCGGCAGCAGCGCCGACGCCGCCAGCCGCGAAGAGGCCGATGGTGCGTACGGTACCCATCCTCATGTTTCCCCCGTCTTTGTGAGACAGATCGGTCAGATTGGTATGTGCGTTTGGTTGTCCATAAAATCGGTTTTTCAAATGGCGGGCACGTTTTCCACGCGATTAGGATCTGGATTTGTGTGGAACTTTGTTTGTTCAGAATTTGTGCCATATTGCAGCAGATCTGTAGTTGCAGATTTGGATGTACTAGTGGTGTTAACAGTACATCATACATTATTCAAGTTGATATATAAAAAAAATATTATTCAGGTTGAGAATTGCCACTGGACAACTAAAACGTGTTGTAATTTTTATTTATTCTAGTAATAGGATCCTAAGGGTAACATTTGTGATCACTTCACTCACCTGACATATGAGCGTGCTTATTATGCGTGATGAAGCTCAATGGGTATCCAGTTGTTGATATGCTTAACATTTTGCCGTGTTTCTAAAGGCTGATTACATGAATGTGCAGCTGTTCCAACTTCCAAATATTTGGACACAGAAAAAAGTTGTCTAGTAATTATGTTGTGTACCTTCTGGCTCCCCTAAATTTACATGTTTCTCTATATTTATCTGACCTTAGTACTTTGCAGGTGATAATGAGAAATCTAGTGACTCTTCTCGTATAATGATGGGTACACCGATTTTACGGGTCAATACTGTAAATGTCAATTCGGCGATACTTGCTGCAAAAAGTCCTTTCTTTTTCAAGGTAATTTTGATGACATTTTTCATTCCAATTTTTTTTCTATAGCCACTTTACTTAGCTTTCTGATAACATTCATGTTTCTTAGCTTTTCTCAAATGGCATGAAAGAGTCTGATCAGAGACAGACAACACTTAGAATTAATGATTCAGGTAACATGTGAACTCTAACATTTTTATCTTACAACCGATGATTCTAGTTTGCTACTCATTTCCACTGAGACTTACCTATGAAATGGATATTTTTTCGATTCTTTGTTCATTATAGTATTTTTCCCAGTTAATTTTTGGAAGTTCATTGTCACAGATAAATAATCATGTAGGCATAAAAGTAGCTACCTCCTTTTTCGTACTACTTTTTAAATTTCATTTGTCGCTGCTTGAGTTTTATGAACTGTTTCATTAATCCTTATGTCTCCTTGTCTTTTACTTTGGAACAGAGGAAAATGCATTCATGGAGGTTATTCGCTTTATGTACAGTGGAAAGTTGACACCAACAACTGAGCCCACTCTTCTGGTTGATATCCTGATGGCTGCTGACAAATTTGAGGTCGTTTCTTGCATGAAGCTTTGCGGTCAGCGTCTCACGGGCCTGCCTATGACCCCACAATCTGCAGTCTTGTGCTTGGATCTTGCATGTTCTGTTTCAATGCCAGCTGCCCTGGCAGAGGCCGCCAAGAAATTCCTTGCTGAAAGATACAAGGAATTCCTTTCAACAAAGTAAGTGATCCCCATTGGATTGATATCTCCTTTTGACTTTTTGAGGAAATATGATGTTCCCAGGTCAAAAAAAAAATCATTATCTCAATGCATCACATTTTTTTCTCTTTCAGGTTCCAAGATGAACTGATGAGGATCCCTCTAGCTGGGATTGTAGCCATCTTATCGAGGAATCACCTCGTGGTCGCATCTGAAGAAGCTGTCTACGACTTTGTGCTCAGGTGGGCTGATTGCCAGTACCCAAATTCAGAAGAAAGACCCAAGATCTTGGGCTCACGTTTACTCCCACTAGTGCCAATAATGCGTGCCATGAAAAATGTGATTACAATTAATCAGCCCAGCTATAAACTTTACATCAATCTAGAACGTGAGCGATGCTCCAGGCTCTTCCTGTCAGGATCAGAATACTGCCGGCAGTTCCGTTTCATGGGGCATCTCTTTGTCCTCTCGGCGCACTGCAACATGGACTCTTCCAACTCTTTTGGCCTCTTATTAGAGATGCCTGTAGAAGACAAGGAGCTAGTGAGGAGGACAATAGATTATAAGTTTGAGGCAAATACAAGACCGACTCTGGAGTTTGACACAAAGTACGAGAGCACCTGCACCATCGGTAGTAGAGAGGATGTTCGATGCAAGGATCTCTTTAGTGTTCCTTGGACAAACTTCATTGCTGATGACAGTCCCTTCTTCATCGACGACATACTCCATCTGCGAATTCACCTGAAGATAGTGTATTAGCCCTTGTGATGCATGCATTAGGCGCTAGTTATTCTTATTAGATGCATTAGCTGTTAGATTGATCTGCCTTGCTCAGGTCCCTTCTTGTTCATTTGAAATATGTATGAAGAAACCTGAACCGTAATGCTCTAGCTATCTGCTATCGTTTCCTCTGCTTTCTTTTGGTGACTGGACTGTAGCACTGCCAACTGTGCGTATGTGTTCTGCCATGGTAGCGGAAGTGATGCGCCGCTAATGTGCACATCGTTGTAATGGCCAATATGTATTGCCAGTGACCTCTTTCATATATGTCATGTTATCATCCTTACAATTGACGCGATGTTATAATTTGTGTGATCTCTGGATATAGGAGCTTTGACAACTTTCATTACAGGACGCAGTTCTGATATAGTACAGATCAATGTTCACAACTGAAGGTTTGCAGACGCGGCCTCACGACCTGCGCCGTCTGTGGCTGCATGGTTCCGGTGGTCTCTCCTTTGTATGGGCATTGCAGAACTTTTTGAGATTTTAAAATATGTTTACCAGGCCGTTCAAATACACCTAGGGACCAATCAAAGTGGATTTCTGGGTTGATTTTACGCAACTTTGAGTAATTTCCAAATTCTCAACCCTTTTGATGGCTGGTCATTTAGATTTTCAGTGAACTTGTTGGATAATTAGGCACAATTTCCATGATTAATTCCAGAATATAAAACATGATGACAGCAACTACTAACATGTGAAACTCGAACATACTAGATGCATTAATCAACATGAGTAGCAGCAGCGCAAACGGTAAAACATCCATCGCTAAACAGATCGAGATATGTCGCACGTACCGATCTGGTGGAGGTGGCGGTGGAGGTGTAGCAGATGATGTCGCAGCAGTAACGTTGTTGATGACAACGTTGTTGACGACAGGGACGACGGGTCGAAGTAGACGGCGTTGAAGACGACGGAAGGCAGCACCGCCCGACTTGGACGGAAGGCGACCCGTGATGAAGAACTTGAGCAGTCGCGCAGAGCGCTTCCCAAAAACCTAATTCGCCCTCTCCCGTACAGGATCGCAAGGACGAGCGGTTCCGGAGACCTGCTCTCCCGTTCGCCGATGCACGTCGGCGCGCGGGATGGAGTAGGCTACGATGGCGGCGCAAGCAGAGAGAGGTGGAAACCCTAACTCGTGTATTCGGTGTGTTTCTGCGGTAGCCGGGCAAGAGATTATATAGGCTCGGGAAACCCTAGGCAACGTGGGCCACGCCCACGTCGCACGAACGTTTCGAGTCGGTTACAGATAGCCCACGATCCGGGAGCGACCCGAACCGACTAACTGTGACGCGTCCGTCTAGGACTCTGTTCGTTTTCCTGAGCTGCAAAAAGTAAGGAAAGTCTCGGCTCGAGGCTCAATCCACTCACCACGAGCGCGGCGCGCGTCGTGACGTGTCGTGTCGAGTCGAGACGAGCGAGGAGGAGGAGGAGCGCGCGTGTAGCACTCCTATTCTCACTCACTTACTAGTGGTGAAACAACCCACCTTATAAGGTGGTCTAACTTCCTCCCAACTTTCCATGTGGGACTAAACTTCCCACCTCTTGCCACTCACTAGTGAGCTGCCACTATGTGGGCTTTGAGATTTATAGGGAAAACTGAAATCTAATTTGGGCCACTAAAAGTGGGCCCAATATTTCAACAATCCCCCACCAGATCTCAAATCCCCATTTAGAGATTTACCAATACTCGCTGCTTGTTTATATACCAGTGTTTCAGCGGAGACTGTTAAGTTGAACTTCCGCCTAGAACCTTGAGCTACATCCATTCACACTTGAACAATGGACTAAGCCTTGAATTGCAAGTTTTGCGTGAACAGGGTTTCACTCAAAGTCATAACCAGTACATGGCTGCCAGTAGCCTACCCCGCGGGTGAAGCATATGCGTCATACTTCATGGTCTCTTCATGAGTTTACTAGAGATCACCCAAATCTCATAGATTGCGACGTTTAACAATCGGACTCATATAGGTGTGTTATTTCAAGAATGCTCTGTAGGACAGCATCTTTGCTATAATAGCCAACATAAACACATTAAGGCTTGTCGCCAACCTGCCTTACAGCAATTGAGAGTTGTGCATCTTCACATAGAGAGGGTTACATAATACTCTCCTCAATTAAACCACTAGTTTGTTCTTCCCAGGTCCTAATTCACGGGATCTCCGATCACAAAGGTTGGGTTACCACTATGGTGTAACATCAACGGGTCTCAAACCCATCTCCCTCGATGCACTTTCTATCACATTACGTGATAGTCCCTTTGTAAAGGGATCTGCCAGGTTTTTGTCTGTTTGAATATATGTAACAGTTATTACTCCGGAGTTTCGCAATTTCCTGACAGACTTCAAACGTCTCTTGACGTGTCTTGATGACTTCGCGTTATCCTTAGAATTGTTCACTTTGACAATTACAGTTTGATTGTCACAATTCAAAAGGATTGCCGGAACAGGTTTTTCAACCACAGGCAAGTCCATCAAGAGCTCACGCAACCATTCTGATTCAACAGTGGTTGTGTCTAAAGCAGTAAGTTCTGCTTCCATAGTTGACCTCGTCAATATGGTTTGCTTGCAAGATCTCCATGATACTGCGCCACCTCCAAAGGTAAATACATACCCACTTGTGGCGTACAGATCAGCTACATCTGAGATCCAATTCGAATCACTATATCCTTCAAGCACAGCTGGGTGCCCTGAATAGTGAATCCCATAACTCATTGTACCACATAGGTAGCGCATGACCCTATCAAGTGCATGCCAATGATCAGTACCCGGGTTTGACATGAACCTACTCAACTTGCTAACAGCAAAAGAGATGTCGGGTCTAGTCGCGCTCGCTAAGTACATGAGTGAGCCAACGATCTGAGAATATCTCAATTGATCTATGGCGATTCTCCGGTTCTTGCGTAATGTCACACTGGGATCATAAGGTGTTGAAGAAGGCTTGCTATCAATATAGCCGAACCGGCTCAAGATCTTCTCAACATAATGGGATTGCGTTAGAGTAATCCCACTCTCGTTCTTAATCAGCTTGATGTTCAGAATCACATCAGCTTCTCCCAGATCTTTCATATCAAAGCTCTTTGACAAGAAAGACTTGACCTCGTGTATTACTTTCATGTTTGTACCAAAGATCAGAATATCATCCACATACAAACATAATATAACACCTTCGCCCCCACCATGGCGATAGTAAACGCACTTGTCAGCCTCATTGACAACAAAGCCTACAGAAGTTAAAGTTCTGTCAAACTTCTCATGCCATTGCTTAGGTGCTTGTTTTAGGCCATATAAAGATTTTAGCAACTTGCACACCTTTCTTTCTTCACCTTTTACTACAAACCCATCAGGCTGATCCATATAGATTTCCTCTTCCAACTCTCCATTAAGAAAAGCTGTCTTTACGTCCATTTGATGAACGATAAGACCATAGGAGGCAGCCATGGATAGTAGTACTCGAATGGTGGTAAGTCTAGCGACAGGTGAATAGGTGTCGAAGTAATCTTCGCCTTCTCTCTGTGTGTAGCCTTTCGCTACAAGCCGCGCCTTGTACTTCTCAATAGTACCATCAGGTCTTAGCTTCTTCTTGAACACCCATTTGCAGCCCACAGGCTTGCATCCATGGGGTCGTTCTGATAGCTCCCAAGTTCCATTAGAAAGAATCGAGTCCATCTCATTATGGACAGCTTCTTTCCAGTCATCTGCATCTGGAGATGCATATGCCTCTGCAATGGACGTGGGAGTATCATCCACAAGGTACACAATGAAATCATCACCAAAGGATTTTTCAATCCTTCGTCTCTTGCTCCGTTTAGGAGCTTCATTGTCATCCTTCTCAATAACAATCTCATGTGATTGTTCAAAATACTCATTAGATGTACTAGATTCAGGAACTATCTCAGTAGAAATTCTAGCAATGCTATGCATATCTTTCATAGGAAACATATTCTCAAAGAATGTTGCATCACGAGATTCCATAATAGTGTCAACATGCATATCAGGTACTTCAGATTGAACTACTAAAAATCTATAGCCTACACTCCGCGGAGCATAACCTAGAAAGATACAATCCACTGTCTTTGGTCCGAGTTTGCGCTTCTTAGTAATTGGAATATTGACTTTCGCCAAACATCCCCATGTGCGCAAATACGAAAGTGATGGTTTTCTCCCAGACCACTCCTCGTAAGGGGTTTTATCTTTATTCTTGTTAGGAACTCTATTCAGGACATGACATGTAGTCAACAAAGCCTCCCCCCACCATGCCTTTGATAAACCAGCAGTGGCTAACATGGAATTCACCAAGTCAGTCAGCGTGCGGTTTTTCCTCTCGGCAACCCCGTTTGATTGGGGCGAATAGGGAGGCGTCCTCTCATGAATAATACCATGTTCCTCACAGAATTCATCAAAGATTTTAGGAAAATATTCACCACCACGATCCGACCTAAGACGCTTGATCTTTCTCTCTAATTGATTTTCAACTTCGGCCTTATAAATTTTAAAGTAGTCTAAGGCTTCATCTTTAGTTCGCAACAAATAAACATAGCAAAATCTAGTCGCATCATCAATCAATGTCATGAAATATCTCTTTCCACCTTTTGTCAACACACCATTCATCTCGCATAGATCAGAATGTATGAGTTCTAGAGGTGCCAAGTTTCTCTCCTCGGCCGCCTTGTGAGGCTTCCGAGGTTGCTTTGATTGCACACAACTATGGCACTTAGAACCTTTGGCAATGGTGAATTTCGGAATTAAACTTAAACTGGATAGCCGAGACATTAAACCAAAATTAATGTGACATAAACGAGAATGCCAAACACTGGTATCATCACTAACATTGCCACAAATATGGTTCACAGACTTATTACTGAAATCAGAAAGCGAAAAGCGGAACAAGCCTCCGCACTCATAGCCTTTACCAATAAATTGTCCAAACTTGGAAACAACTACTTTATTCGACTCTAAAACAACCTTAAACCCATCTCTGCATAGAAGGGAGCCGCTAACGAGATTCTTGTTCATAGTAGGGACATGCTGCACGTTCCTCAGCTGCACGATCTTCCCCGAAGTGAACTTCAGATCTACCGTGCCAACACCACGAACAGAAGCATGTGACCCATTCCCCATCAAGACGGAAGAATCCCGGGCGACCTGGTAAGAAGTGAACATGGATATGTCAGCACACACATGAACATTAGCACCCGTATCAATCCACCAACATGGAGATTGAAATACCGAAAGAACAGTAAAGAGATTACCGTACCCATCAGCATTGCTAGCGGTCACCGTGTTGACTTGCCTCGCCTTTTTCTTGCGGTCTGCCCTCTCTGGACAGTCCTTAGAAAAGTGGCCAGTCTCTCCACAGGTAAAGCAGCTCAGATCTGCTTTGTTTATCATCTTCTTCTTCTTGAAGGTTGTAGTCTTCATAGGCTTATTGAAGGAGGGCTTGTTATTCCCTTTGTTCTTGCTGTAGGGTTTCTTCTGCACCATGTTGGCGCTAGACTGACCCTCTCCTTTCTCAGTAGTATCCTTAGCCCGAGCTTTCTCCTCAACATCAAGAGACGCTATCAGATTTTCAACTGATATCTCCTGTCTCTTGTGTTTGAGAGTTGTGGCAAAGTTCCTCCATGAAGGGGGCAACTTAGCAATAATGCATCCAGCCACAAACTTGTCAGGTAAGGCACACTTAAGGAGTTCAAGCTCTTTCGCAATGCACTGTATCTCATGAGCTTGTTCGACTACAGAACGGTTGTTCACCATCCTGATGTCATGGAAGCTCTCCATGATGTACAGTTCACTGCCTGCATCGGTTGCACCGAATTTAGCATTCAGTGCATCCCAGAGCTCTTTACCGTCTACTATGTGCATATACACATCACATAGACGATCAGCAAGAATACTCAGTACGCATCCGACAAAGAGAGTATTGTCTTCCTTGAACTTGTTCTGATCTTGGTCAGATATAGTTCCTTCAGGAAGACCATTACTCACATGGAACACTTTCAGATGAGTAAGCCAGAGCGTGGCCTTAATCTGCCACCTCTTAAAGTGCACACCGGTAAACTTATCCGGCCTCAGTGCATCAGCAAAACCAGCCATAGTTAACTCAGGAAATTGCCTACAATTAGGTTTTTGGATTGTTGGATAATTAGGCACAATTTCCATGATTAATTCCAGAATATAAAACATGATGACAGCAACTACTAACATGTGAAACTCGAACATACTAGATGCATTAATCAACATGAGTAGCAGCAGCGCAAACGGTAAAGCATCCATCGCTAAACAGATCGAGATATGTCGCACGTACCGATCTGGTGGAGGTGGCGGTGGAGGTGTAGCAGATGATGTCGCAGCAGTAACGTTGTTGATGACAACGTTGTTGACGACGGGGACGACGGGTCGAAGTAGACGGCGTTGAAGACGACGGAAGGCAGCACCGCCCGACTTGGACGGAAGGCGACCCGTGATGAAGAACTTGAGCAGTCGCGCAGAGCGCTTCCCAAAAACCTAATTCGCCCTCTCCCGTACAGGATCGCAAGGACGAGCGGTTCCGGAGACCTGCTCTCCCGTTCGCCGATGCACGTCGGCGCGCGGGATGGAGTAGGCTACGATGGCGGCGCAAGCAGAGAGAGGTGGAAACCCTAACTCGTGTATTCGGTGTGTTTCTGCGGTAGCCGGGCAAGAGATTATATAGGCTCGGGAAACCCTAGGCAACGTGGGCCACGCCCACGTCGCACGAACGTTTCGAGTCGGTTACAGCGTGTCGTGTCGAGTCGAGACGAGCGAGCGAGGAGGAGGAGGAGCGCGCGTGTAGCACTCCTATTCTCACTCACTTACTAGTGGTGAAACAACCCACCTTATAAGGTGGTCTAACTTCCTCCCAACTTTCCATGTGGGACTAAACTTCCCACCTCTTGCCACTCACTAGTGAGCTGCCACCAACTTGGGCTCAAACTCACAAGGCTGCCACTATGTGGGCTTTGAGATTTATAGGGAAAACTGAAATCTAATTTGGGCCACTAAAAGTGGGCCCAATATTTCAACAATCCCCCACCAGATCTCAAATCCCCATTTAGAGATTTACCAATACTCATCTGCTGCGAGCCGTGCTTGATCATGCGATATCTGCTGTTGTGGGTATACTTCATGGGTGTACCATCGACAGTGCCTAGATCCGGCAAGCCCGGGTGGCCCATAGACGGTGATGGTGGCATGTGGCCCATCGGGCGGCCCAGTTGCTGTTGATCATGAAGGATGAAGTCCGGCCCAGGATCAGATAGCCGGATCCGCACCGACCTTCGGAGGAACCCGGATCCGTGGAGGCCCATGAGGAACCCGGATCCAGTACGACGTATATGGAAGGCGGATCCTTGACGTGCACGGCACGATATTGTACCGTAGTTAGGCAATCTGTAATCCGGTTAGGACTCTCCGTAAACCCTAGATCCGTGCGTCTATATAAGCCGGATCCCGGGAGCCCTAGAGGCACAACCACAACCATTGTAACAACGCGAAAGCGCCCAGATAATTCCAGACAAGCAGTAGGCCCTGTCATCGTGCAGGTGTTCCGAAGCTGGGTAAATCGCGTACCACCGTCCCGTGTGCACTCCGCCCTATGGCCCCTACTTCTTCTCCCCCTCGTGAGGATCCCTCCTCCGAGGTATTGTCGATTAGGCAACGACAGTTGGCGCCCACCGTGGGGCCTGAGGCGTCTGGAGGCCGGAACCGGGAGGGCTCCGCCATGGGAAGCTACGACGACTCGATCGCTGTGGGGCGCGTACTCTACGCCGGGAATTTTCCGATCGTCCCTCCGGACGAATTCTGGATTCCGGCTAGGTCAAACCCCGTCAAGCTCTCCATCGTCCCAATCGGCGGCATCCACATCTTCATCGGCGAGACCGTCGATTCCGACGGAAACGCACTGGTAAGTAACGCTGACGCGTCCGCCGCTGAGCTGGACGCCGTCGCGAAGATCCGATCTGAGTCGCAGGACTTCTTAAGGAAGATTCCGCCTTAGATCAGGAAAAATCAAAGCCCACCCAATCCGCCCCTGAGCAGGAGAAAACGGTGGAAGACCAATGCAGATCCGCCTGGGTCTCCCAGGTGTTAGAGAAGCAAAGGTGTCACTTCGTGCACTTCTTGGCCCACACCGCAGGAGCCGCCCCCCTTGAGGACGGAGCTGACCCCTTGCAGGTTGAGGCACCCGGAAACGGCGCGCTCCGGATCAGCAAGAGGCTGTCGGAGATAGCGACGCCCCGGAACAAGATAGAGCCGGAAATCCCGAGGAATCAATCCTCGGCAACTTAAGCCCAACTTCCGGCGAATCCTCCTCCATGGATACGGAAGAATTCAACCGCAAGCTCGAGGAACTCGGAGGTGGTGAACAAGCTGACGCAGAATCCGCCCAGCCAATGCAGGTTCTAGCAACCGTAGCACCGCTGGATCAGCAGGAAACGGAAGACGAAGACTCCACCTCCGACCCAGGACCATCCAACGTAAGGTCTCCCTTAGATCGGGCGCGACCACGAAAGGATGTCCTGTCACCTGAAGAGATGGTCGAGCAAGCACGCATGGATGCAATCGCGCACTCTGCGATTCTCAACAAGCCAATAACTCCCGAGGAAGCTGCAGATCCGGAGGCCTTAGAAGCCAAACAGGAGATGCTGGCAACAGCTCAGAATTTGCCAGGACCGCAGCCGCAATGCTAGAAGAAAGAACCATAGCTGCGAACTTTGTGGACCACTCCCTAAAGAAGGATCGTGAGGTCGACGAGATGCTGGCGACAGTCAAGAAGCTCCGAAAGGAATGGGAGGAAAGGGTAGCCTGTGCGCAGGAGGAGGTTGATAGGATCGCTCGAGAAGCCATCCCTCCCCGCAAGATTACCTTTGCAACACCCACAGAGCAACAGCCGCTCGCAACTCCAAAGGATAACATGAAGAAGGCTGCGGAGCTCCTGAAGAAGAAGGACGAGTGATGGCGTGTAACTCACACGTTCGTTGGGAACCCCAAGAGGAAGGTATGATGCGCACAGTAGCAAGTTTTCCCTCAGAAAGAAACCAAGGTTTAATCGAACCAGTAGGAGCCAAGAAGCACGTTGAAGGTTGATGGTCGCGAAATGTGATGCGGCGCAACACCAGGGATTCCGGCGCCAACTAGGAACCTGCACAACACAACCAAAGTACTTTGCCCCAACGAAACAGTGAGGTTGTCAATCTCACCGGCTTGCTGTAACAAAGGATTAAACGTATCGAGTGGAAGATGTTTGCAAAGAAAACAGTAAAACAAGTAGATTGTATGCTATGGAAAGAATAGGACCGGGGTCCACAGTTCACTAGAGGTGTCTCTCCCATAAGATAAAAGCATGTTGGGTGAACAAATTACAGTCGGGCAATTGACAAATAGAGAAAGGCATAATAATGCATATACATGACATGATAAATATAGTGAGATTTAATCCGGGCATTACGACAAAGAACATAGACCGCCATCCAACCGCATCTATGCCTAAAAAGTCCACCTTCAGGTTATCGTCCGAACCCCCTCCAGTATTAAGTTGCAAAGCAACAGACAATTGCATTAAGTATTGTGCGTAATGTAATCAACAACTACATCCTTAGACATAGCATCAATGTTTTATCCCTAGTGGCAACAGCACATCACAACCTTAGAACTTTCTGTCACTGTCCCAGGTATCAATGAAGGCATGAACCCACTATCGAGCATAATTACTCCCTCTTGGAGTTAAGAGTAAAAACTTGGCCAGAGCCTCTACTAATAACGGAGAGCATGCAAGATCATAAACAACACATGAACAATAGATTGATAATCACCATAATCATAGTACTCTCTATCCATCGGATCCCGACAAACACAACATATAGAATTACATATAGATGATCTTGATCATGATAGGCAGCTCACAAGATCTAACAATGAAGCACAACAAGGAGAATACGACCATCTAGCTACTGCTATGGACCCATGGTCCAGGGGTGAACTACTCACTCATCACTCCGGAGGCGATCATGGCGATGAAGAGTCCTCCGGGAGATGAATCCCTCTCCGGCAGGGTGCCGGAGGCGATCCTGAATCCCCGAGATGGGATTCGCGCGGCGGCGTCTCTGTAAGGTTTTCCGTATCGTGGCTCTGCCGGGGGTTCGCGACGAAGCTTTAAGTAGGCGGAGGGTCAACGCGAGGGGCCACACGAGGGCCCAGGGATAGGTCGGCGCGGCCAGGGCCGGGCCGCGCCGGCCACCCCCTGGCCTCCTCGTGGCCCCACTTCGTTAGGTCTTCGGTCTTCTGGAAGCTTCGTGCAAAAATAGGACCCTGGGCGAAAGTTTCGTCCAATTCCGAGAATATTTCTTTACTAGGATTTCTGAAACCAAAAACAGCAGAAACACAACTGGCTCTTCGGCATCTTGTTAATAGGTTAGTTCCAGAAAATGCATAAATATGACATATAATGTGCATAAAACATGTAGGTATCATCAATAAAGTAGCATGGAACATAAGAAATTATCGATACGTTGGAGACGTATCAGCATCCCCAAGCTTAGTTCTGCTCGTCCCGAGCAGGTAAAACGATAACAAAGATAATTTCTGAAGTGACATGCCATCATAATCTTGATCATACTATTTGTAAACATATGTAATGAATGCAGCGATCAAAGCAAAGGTAATGACATGAGTAAACAACTGAATCATAAAGCAAAGACTTTTCATGAATAGTACTTCAAGACAAGCATCAATAAGTCTTGCATAAGAGTTAACTCATAAAGCAATAAATCAAAGTAAAGGTGTTGAAACAACACATAAGAAGATTAAGTTTCAGCGGTTGCTTTCAACTTGTAACATGTATATCTCATGGATATTGTCAACATAAAGTAATATAACAAGTGCAATATGCAAGTATGTAGGAATCAATGCACAGTTCACACAAGTGTTTGCTTCTTAGGGTGGAAGGAGATAGGTAAACTGACTCAACAATAAAAGTAAAAGAATGGTCCTTCGCAGAGGAAAGCATCGATTGCTGTATTTGTGCTAGAGCTTTTATTTTGAAAACATGAAACAATTTTGTCAACGGTAGTAATAAAGCATATGAGTTATGAAAATTATATCTTACAAGTTGCAAGCCTCACGCATAGTATACTAATAGTGCCCGCACCTTGTCCTACTTAACTTGGACTACCGGGTCTTCGCATGCCATGTTTCAACCAAGTGTCACAAAGGGGTACCTCCATGCCGCCTGTACAAAGGTCCAAGGAGAATGCTCGCATTTCGGATTTCTCGCTTTTGATTATTCTCAACTTAGACATCCATACCGGGACAACATGGACAACAGATAATGGACTCCTCTTAAATGCATAAGCATGTAGCAAAGTTATTATTCTCATATGAGATTGAGGATATATGTCCAAAACTGAAACTTCCACCATGATTCATGGCTTTAGTTAGCGGCCCAATGTTCTTCTCTAACAATTTTGCATGCTCCAACCACTAAAATGATAGACCTTCAGACAAGACGGACATGCATAGCAACTCACATGATATTCAACAATAGTTGATGGCGTTCCCCAAACATGGTTATCGCACAACAGCAACTTAATAAAATATAAAGTGCATAAGTACATATTCAATACTACGATAGTTTTTAAGGCTATTTTGTCCCATGAGCTATATATTGCAAAGGCGAATGATGGAATTTTAAAGGTAGCACTCAAGCAATTTACTTTGGAATGGCGGGTAAATACCATGTAGTAGGTAGGTATGGTGGACACAAGTGGCATAGTAGTTGGCTCAAGGATTTTGGATGCATGAGAAGTATTCCCTCTCGATACAAGGTTTAGGCTAGCAAGGTTATTTGAAGCAAACTCAAGGATGAACAAGTGCAGCAAGACTCACATAAAAGACATATTGTAAACATTATAAGACTCTACACTGTCTTCCTTGTTGTTCAAAACTCAATACTAGATATTATCTAGACCTTAGAGAAACCAAATATGCAAATCAAATTTTAGCAAGCTCTATGTATTTCTTCATTAATGGTTGCAAAGCATATGATGCAAGAGCTTAAACATGAGCACAACAATTGCCAAGTATCACATTATCCAAGACATTTTTAGAATTACTACATGTAGCATTTTCCAATTCCAACCATATAACAAATTAACGAAGAAGAAACTTCGCCTTGAACATTATGAGTAAAGCCTAAGGACACATGTGTCCATATGCAACAGCGGAGCGTGTCTCTCTCCCACAAAGTGAATGCTAGGATCCATCTTATTCAAACAAAAACAAAAACGAAAACAAACCGACGCTCCAAGTAAAGAACACCAGATGTGACTGAATAAAAATATAGTTTCAGGGGAGGAACCTGATGATGTTGTCGATGAAGAAGGGGATGCCTTGGGCATCCCCAAGCTTAGACGCTTGAGTCTTCTTAAAATATGCAGGGATGAACCACGGGGGCATCCCCAAGCTTAGAGCTTTCACTCCTCTTGATCATAGTATATCATTCTCCTCTCTTGACCCTTGAAAACTTCCTTCACACCAAACTTCAAGCAAACTCATTAGAGGGTTAGTGCATCATTAATAATTCACTCATTCAGAGGTGACACAATCATTATTTTCACTTCTGGACATTGCATAATGCTACTGGACATTAATGGATCAAAGAAATAAATCCAACATAGCAAAAGAGGCAATGCGAAATAAAAGGCAGAATCTGTCAAAAACAGAACAGTCCGTAAAGACGAATTTATAAATGGCACCAGACTTGCTCAAATGGAAAAACTCAAAACTAATGAAAGTTGCGTACATATCTGAGGATCACGCTCGTAAATTGGCAGATTTTTTCGAATTTTCTACAGAGAATTATGCCCAGATTCGTGACAGACAGCAATGCTGTTTCTGTGCAGCGATCCCAAATATAACATCAACTTTGACATAGAAACTTTACTTGGCACAAAAACATGATAAGGAGAGGTTGCTACAGTAGTAAACAACTTCCAAGACTCAATAAAACAAAAAATTGCTGTAGGTAAAAACATGGGTTGTCTCCCATAAGCGCTTTTCTTTAACGCCTTTCAGCTAGGCGCAGAAAGTGCAAATCAAGTAACATCAAGAGTAGAAGCATCAACATCATTATTCTTCATGCAAACACAACTTGTTGCAGGGGGTACTTTAGGTGTTCCATTATCTAGATTTTCTATGGTAGTGCTAGGGGTTTTAGCAATTTTAGGCCTATAATAATTCTTTTGTTTAGGCACCTTAGAGGCGTACATGAATTTTTGCTCTTTACCCACATAAGCTTTCTCATTATACTTGAGAGAAGAAAAGGTTGAACCCAAGGTTCCCATAGCTTTTTCAAGTTCATCAATCCTATTGGTTTGATTATCATGGACAACACAAGTTCCTAGGATACTAATTCTTTCATCAATTCCTCCTAAGGATTTATCAAGTTCATAAGTTTTGTCAAATAACATTCCCAATTTAGCTTCAACACTTGGAAAATTTTTCTCTATGGTTTCCAATTTTTTCATAACATCTTCAAGAGAGATTTCAATTTTAACTTCATTAACAGGTGGTATTCCAACTAGACTCTCAATGATGCAACTAGCTTCTAAAGCAGGAGTACCTAGGAAATTACCTCCCGAAAGAGTATCAAGAACATATCTATTCCAACTAGATAAACCAACATAAAAGTTCCTAAGAAGGATAGTGGTGGAGTGTTTCTTAATGCACCTTTGATGAGCATTACTAATTCTATACCAAGCATCTTTAAAACTTTCTCCACCCTGTTGCTTAAAAGAACGAACTTCAACTTCAGGATTACTCATGATAACAGCAATAAAGTAAACTAGGCAAATAAAGTAAAGACAAGTAACTAATTTTTTTGTGTTTTTGATATAGCAAACAAGATAGCAAATAAAGTAAAACTAGCAACTAATTTTTTTGTATTTTAATTTAGTGCAGCAAACAAAGTAGTAAATAAAATAAAGCAAGACAAAAACAAAGTAAAGAGATTGAGAAGTGGAGACTCCCCTTGCAGCGATCTCCCCGGCAACGGCGCCAGAAAAAGAGCTTGATGGCGTGTAACTCACACGTTCGTTGGGAACCCCAAGAGGAAGGTATGATGCGCACAGTAGCAAGTTTTCCCTCAGAAAGAAACCAAGGTTTAATCGAACCAGTAGGAGCCAAGAAGCACGTTGAAGGTTGATGGTCGCGAAATGTGATGCGGCGCAACACCAGGGATTCCGGCGCAACTAGGAACCTGCACAACACAACCAAAGTACTTTGCCCCAACGAAACAGTGAGGTTGTCAATCTCACCGGCTTGCTGTAACAAAGGATTAAACGTATCGAGTGGAAGATGTTTGCAAAGAAAACAGTAAAACAAGTAGATTGTATGCTATGGAAAGAATAGGACCGGGGTCCACAGTTCACTAGAGGTGTCTCTCCCATAAGATAAAAGCATGTTGGGTGAACAAATTACAGTCGGGCAATTGACAAATAGAGAAAGGCATAATAATGCATATACATGACATGATAAATATAGTGAGATTTAATCCGGGCATTACGACAAAGAACATAGACCGCCATCCAACTGCATCTATGCCTAAAAAGTCCACCTTCAGGTTATCGTCCGAACCCCCTCCAGTATTAAGTTGCAAAGCAACAGACAATTGCATTAAGTATTGTGCGTAATGTAATCAACAACTACATCCTTAGACATAGCATCAATGTTTTATCCCTAGTGGCAACAGCACATCACAACCTTAGAACTTTCTGTCACTGTCCCAGGTATCAATGAAGGCATGAACCCACTATCGAGCATAATTACTCCCTCTTGGAGTTAAGAGTAAAAACTTGGCCAGAGCCTCTACTAATAACGGAGAGCATGCAAGATCATAAACAACACATGAACAATAGATTGATAATCACCATAATCATAGTACTCTCTATCCATCGGATCCCGACAAACACAACATATAGAATTACATATAGATGATCTTGATCATGATAGGCAGCTCACAAGATCTAACAATGAAGCACAACAAGGAGAAGACGACCATCTAGCTACTGCTATGGACCCATGGTCCAGGGGTGAACTACTCACTCATCACTCCGGAGGCGATCATGGCGATGAAGAGTCCTCCGGGAGATGAATCCCCTCTCCGGCAGGGTGCCGAGGCGATCTCCTAATCCCCCGAGATGGGATTCGCGGCGGCGGCGTCTGTAAGGTTTTCCGTATCGTGGCTCTCGGTGGGGGTTTCGCGACGGAAGCTTTAAGTAGGCGGAGGGTCAACGCGAGCACGAGGGCCCAGGGGATAGGTCGGCGCGGCCGGGCCGGGCCGCGCCGGCCACCCCCCGCCTCCTCGTGGCCCCACTTCGTTAGGTCTTCGGTCTTCTGGAAGCTTCGTGCAAAATAGGACCCTGGGCGAAAGTTTCGTCCAATTCCGAGAATATTTCTTTACTAGGATTTCTGAAACCAAAACAGCAGAAAACAGCAACTGGCTCTTCGGCATCTTGTTAATAGGTTAGTTCCAGAAAATGCATAAATATGACATATAATGTGCATAAAACATGTAGGTATCATCAATAAAGTAGCATGGAACATAAGAAATTATCGATACGTTGGAGACGTATCAGCGAGGAGATTGACATCAACTACGTCCGGAAGCTCGTTGCTTCAGCGATGCAGCAACAGAGCAAGGCAGATACTTCGCGCAGGTTGGAATCCAATCCGGAACATTGCATATCCACCGCGCAGAAGGACGCCATAGCAAGTCAACACCGTGATGGCGAGTCGCGCACCGGATCCACGGAGCGCAGGAGGAGAGTCAGAGACCATCCGAATCCAATCCCGGTGCCATCGGATTCAACCCCGAAAAATCCGGCAAAGGGAAAGGATCCGATGTATACTGGCAGAGACAAGTACCGTGTCCCATCACCACCACCCCGAGCTTCGCGTCCTCCGCTACCCCCTCGACGTCGCAGTCCTGCCGGAAACACCAGGCCCCATGGGCCAGGTGGAATCAACATCCGCGACAACATGCCGCCTCCTAGGGACAGGAGCAGGGAGCGTACGCCGGAGCCACGCAGGAGCCGGAACCAAGACCGCGAGCCTGAGCCTCGTCGGAATCAAGAACGCGAGCCGGAACCTAGAAGGAGCCGGCACGAAGAGCGCGCACCTGAGCCACGCAGGAGCCGGAACGACGGAGGCGACCACCACCAAGAGGAAGGGAGCCACCGAAGCCGGAGCCAGCCGCGGGAGCCACGCCGAGAATCTGAAGGCGGAAGAACATCTTACAGGCCCCCTCGCAGATCTCCCTCGCCACCACCCAGTGGAGGCGGAGGTGGAGGCGGAGGCAGAGGCCGGAGATCTCGTTCCCGCTCAAAATCACCCGGCGGTGGACCCCGCGATGCCCGGGAGCGCCTCAACGAGTACAGATCCGACTACATTGGTCCAAGGTGCTTTGGCCAGATGATCCGAGAGGAACCAAAGCCAAGAAGCTTGAACCTTAAGCTACCAGGAAACCTGAAGCATTATGATGGCAGCGAGAGGCCGGATACCTGGATTGAGGATTACTACAATGCAGTAACCTTCGCCGGAGGAACCCCGAATATAGCCTGCCGCATGCTCCAGTTGTACCTTATTGGTCCAGCTCGTGTTTGGCTCAGTGACCTTGAGGAAAACACTATCTTTTGCTGGTTGGACCTGAAGAAGGCTTTCGAGAACCACTTCAGGGGCACCTACAAGAGACCGGCCACCACCAGCGACCTTCAAGCTTGCATCCAGAAAAAGGGTGAAACATCTAGGAGCTTCCTCACCCGATGGTTGGCAACCAGAAACGAGTGCGAGAACGTAGATAACCGCACAGCAATGCACGCCTTCATTGGTGGTTTGCTGTCTACGGGTGCTTCTATTCTTGTAGACAGTGTTGGGCCTCCAAGAGCAGAGGTTTGTAGAACAGCAGCAAGTTTCCCTTAAGTGGATTACCCAAGGTTTATCGAACTCGGGGAGGAAGAGGTCAAAGATATCCCTCTCATGCAACCCTGCAACCACAAAGCAAGAAGTCTCTTGTGTCCCCAACACACCTAATAGGTGTACTAGTTCGGCGAAGAGATAGTGAAATACAAGTGGTATGAATGAATATGAGCAGTAGTACGGCGCCAGAAAATAGCTTACTGGCGTGCAGTTGATGGTAGTAATATTGTAGGAAGTAAACAAGCAGTAGTAACACAGTAGTAACGCAGTAAAACAGTAAACAAGCAGCGATAGCAGTATTTAGGAACAAGGCCTAGGGATTAGACTTTCACTAGTGGACACTCTCAACATTGATCACATAACAGAATAGATAAATGCATAATCTACACTCTCTTGTTGGATGATGAACACATTGCGTAGGATTACACGAACCCTCAATGCCGGAGTTAACAAGCTCCACAATTCAATGTTCATATTTAAATAACCTTAGAGTGCATGAAAGATCAATTCGACTAAACCAAGTACTAACATAGCATGCACACTGTCACCTTCATGCTTATGTAGGAGGAATAATACACATCAATACTATCATAGCAATAGTTAACTTCGCAATCTACAAGAGATCATGATCATAGCATAAACCAAGTACTAACACGGATGCACACACTGTCACCATTACATCGTGCAGGAGGAATAAAACTACTTTAATAACATCACTAGAGTAGCACATAGATAAATTGTGATACAAAACACATTGCAATCATAAAGAGATATAAATAAGCACTTCACTATGCCATTCATAACAGTGAATAAGTATTCTGTGAAATATAGCCTAAGAGACCCACACGGTGCACACACTGTCACCTTTACACACGTGGGACAAGGAGTCTCCGGAGATCACATAAGTAAAACTCACTTGACTAGCACAATGACATCTAGATTACAAGCATCATCATATGAATCTCAATCATGTAAGGCAGCTCATGAGATTATTGTATTGAAGTACATAGGAGAGAGATGAACCACATAGCTACCGGTATAGCCCCGAGCCTCGATGGAGAACTACTCCCTCCTCATGGGAGCAGCAGGTGATGAAGATGGCGGTGGAGATGGCCGCGGTGTCGATGGAGAAGCCTTCCGGGGCACTTCCCCGTTCCCGGTGCCGGAACAGAGACTCCTGTCCCCCAGATCTTGGTTTCGCGATGGCGGCGGCTCGGAAGGTTTCGCGTACCGTGGCTTCCTCTGTAAGGGTTTTCGATCGAGGGGCTTTATATAGGCGAAGAGGCGGCGCAGAGGGTGACGAGGCGGACACCCATAGGGGGGCGCGGCCACCCCAGGCCGCGCCGGCCTATGGTCTGTGGGCCTGTGCCCCCTCTCTGGCGGTTCTCGTGTGTTCGGATGCTTCCGGGCAAAATAGGAACACGGCGTTGATTTCGTCCAATTCCGAGAATATTTCGTTACTAGGATTTCTGAAACCAAAGACAGCAGAAAACAGGAACTGGCACTTCGGCATCTTCTTAATAGGTTAGTTCCAGAAAATGCGTAAATACGACATATAATGTGCATAAAACATGTAGGTATCATCAATAAAGTAGCATGGAACATAAGAAATTATCGATACGTCCGAGACGTATCAGCATCCCCAAGCTTAGTTCTGCTCGTCCCGAGCAGGTAAAACGATAACAAAGATAATTTCTTAAGTGACATGCCATCATAACCTTGATCATACTATTGTAAGCATATGAGATGAATGCAGCGATCAAAACAATGGTAATGACATGAGTAAACAAATGAATCATAAAGCAAAGACTTTTCATGAATAGTACTTCAAGGCAAGCATCAATAAGTCTTGCATAAGAGTTAACTCATAAAGCAATAAATCAAAGTAAAGGTATTGAAGCAACACAAAAGAAGATTAAGTTTCAGCGGTTGCTTTCAACTTTAACATGTATATCTCATGGATAATTGTCAACATAAAGTAATATAACAAGTGCAATATGCAAGTATGTAGGAATCAATGCACAGTTCACAAGTGTTTGCTTCTTGAGGTGGAGAGAGATAGGTGAACTGACTCAACAATAAAAGTAAAAGAATGGTCCTTCAAAGAGGAAAGCATCGATTGCTATATTTGTGCTAGAGCTTTTATTTTGAAAACATAAAGAGAGCATAAAAGTAAAGTTTTGAGAGGTGTTTGTTGTTGTCAACGAATGGTAGTGGGCACTCTAACTACCTCATCAACCAGACTTTCAAGAGCGGCTCCCATGAAGGACGTTATCTCTACCAACAAGGTAGATCATCCCTCTTCTCTTTTGTTTACACATGTACTTTAGTTTAGTTTTTCTTTATTTATGGATGACACTCCTCCCAACCTTTTGCTTACACAAGCCATGGCTAACCGAATCCTCGGGTGCCTTCCAACATTCACATACCATGGAGGAGTGTCTATTTGCAAAATTAAGTTGCTTACTGATAAATCAGAGCAAAACATGTGAAGAGAATTATTAATGAAAGTTAATTAATTGGGGATGGGAACCCCATTGCCAGCTCTTTTTGCAAAATTATTGGATAAGCGGATGTGCCACTAGTCCATTGTGAAAGTCTGTCAAAAGTAAATGACAAGATCGAAAGATAAAACACCACATACTTCCTCATGAGCTATAAAACATTAACACAAATAAGAGGTGATAAATTTTGAATTGTTTAAAGGTAGCACTCAAGCAATTTACTTTGGAATGGCGGAAAAATACCATGTAGTAGGTAGGTATGGTGGACACAAATGGCATAGTGGTTGGCTCAAGGATTTGGATGCATGAGAAGTATTCCCTCTCGATACAAGGTTTAGGCTAGCAAGGTTATTTGAAGCAAACTCAAGGATGAACCGGTGCAGCAAGACTCACATAAAAGACATATTGTAAACATTATAAGACTTTACACCGTCTTCCTTGTTGTTCAACCCAATACTAGAAATTATCTAGACCTTAGAGAGACCAATTATGCAAACCAAATTTTAGCAAGCTCTATGTATTTCTTCATTAATGGGTGCAAAGTATATGATGCAAGAGCTTAAACATGAGCACAACAATTGCCAAGTATCACATTATCCAAGACATTTTACCAATTACTACATGTAGCATTTTTCCAATTCCAACCATATAACAATTTAACGAAGAGGAAACTTCGCCATGAATATTATGAGCTAAGAACACATGTGTTCATACGAACCAGCGGAGCGTGTCTCTCTCCCACACAAGGATGAACTTATTCAGAGAACTAAGATAACAAAACAAAAATAAAAACACACGACGCTCCAAGTAAAGTACATAAGATGTGATCGAATAAAAATATAGTTTCAAGAGAAGGAACCTGATACTTTGTCGATGAAGAAGGGGATGCCTTGGGCATCCCCAAGCTTAGATGCTTGAGTCTTCTTAGAATATGCAGGGATGAACCACGGGGGCATCCCCAAGCTTAGAGCTTTCACTCCTCTTGATCATAGTATATCATACTCCTCTCTTGACCCTTGAAAACTTCCTTCACACCAAACTTCAAGCAAACTCATTAGAGGGTTAGTGCATAATCAAAAATTCACATGTTCAGAGGTGACACAATCATTCTTAACACTTCTGGACATTGCACAAAACTTCTGAAAGTTAATGGAACAAAGAAACTCATTCAACTTAACAAAAGCGGCAATGCGAAATAAAAGGCAGAATCTGTCAAAAACAGAACAGTCCGTAAAGACGAATTTTAAAATGGCACCAGACTTGCTCAAACGGAAAAACTCAAAACTAATGAAAGTTGCGTACATATCTTAGGATCACGCTCGTAAATTGGCAGATTTTTTCGAATTTTCTACAGAGACTTGTGCCCAGATTCGTGACAGACAGCAATGCTGTTTCTGCGCAGCGATCCCAAATATAACATCAACTTTAACATAGAAACTTTACTTGGCACAAAAACATGATAAGGAGAGGTTGATACAGTAGTAAACAACTTCCAAGACTCAAATATAAAACAAAGTGCTGTAGTAAAAAAACACATGGGTTATCTCCCAAGAAGTTCTTTCTTTATAGCCATTAAGATGGGCTTAGCAGTTTTAATGATGCACTCGCAAGAAATAGAAGTTGAAGCAAAGAGAGCATCAAGAGGCAAATTCAAAACGCATTTAAGTCTAACATGCTTCCTATGAAAAAGAATCTTGTACACAAATAAATTCATGAAGAGTATAGTGGCAAGCATAGGAAGATAAAACAAGTGTAGCTTCAAAAATTTCAGCACATAGAGAGGTGTTTTAGTAACATGAAAATTTCTACAACCATATTTTCCTCTCTCATAATAACTTTCAGTAGCATCATGAGCAAACTCAACAATATAACTATCACATAAAGCATTCTTATCATGAGTCTCATGCATAAAATAATTACTACTCCCAACATAAGCATAGTCATTCTTATTAATTGTAGTGGGAGAAAATTCAACAAAGTAGCTATCAAATATAGGAGGTATATTGTAATCATAATCAAATTTATCCTCCATAACAGGTGGTAACAAAAGACTACTATCATTATAATCATCATAAATGGGAGGCAAAGTATCATCAAAGTAAATTTTCTCCTCAATGCTTGGGGGACTAAAAATATCATGCTCATCAAAGCCAGCTTCCCCAAGCTTAGAATTTTCCATAGCATTAGCAACAATAGTGTTCAAAGCATTCATATTAATATGTTCCATGGGTTTTTTAATTTTCGCATCAAACCATCCATGTCTTAAATCAGGAAATAGAATAAAAAGGTCATTGTTGTCCATTATGCCTAACTAGTGTAAACAAGAAACCAAATGTCGCAATTGCAGAGTCTAAAGGAAATAGCTTCGAGCACACACACAATGGCGCCAGAAAAGTACTGTTACCTGGAACCGGAGTATGAGTGCCTTTTACCTTTCCTCCCCGGCAACGGCGCCAGAAAAGTGCTTGATGTCTACGGGTGCTTCTATTCTTGTAGACAGTGTTGGGCCTCCAAGAGCAGAGGTTTGTAGAACAGCCAAGTTTCCCTTAAGTGGATTACCCAAGGTTTATCGAACTCGGGGAGGAAGAGGTCAAAGATATCCCTCTCATGCAACCCTGCAACCACAAAGCAAGAAGTCTCTTGTGTCCCCAACACACCTAATAGGTGTACTAGTTCGGCGAAGAGATAGTGAAATACAAGTGGTATGAATGAATATGAGCAGTAGTACGGCGCCAGAAAATAGCTTACTGGCGTGCAGTTGATGGTAGTAATATTGTAGGAAGTAAACAAGCAGTAGTAACGCAGCAGTAGTAACGCAGTAAAACAGTAAACAAGCAGCGATAGCAGTATTTAGGAACAAGGCCTAGGGATTAGACTTTCACTAGTGGACACTCTCAACATTGATCACATAACAGAATAGATAAATGCATACTCTACACTCTCTTGTTGGATGATGAACACATTGCGTAGGATTACACGAACCCTCAATGCCGGAGTTAACAAGCTCCACAATTCAATGTTCATATTTAAATAACCTTAGAGTGCATGAAAGATCAATTCGACTAAACCAAGTACTAACATAGCATGCACACTGTCACCTTCATGCTTATGTAGGAGGAATAATACACATCAATACTATCATAGCAATAGTTAACTTCGCAATCTACAAGAGATCATGATCATAGCATAAACCAAGTACTAACACGGATGCACACACTGTCACCATTACATCGTGCAGGAGGAATAAAACTACTTTAATAACATCACTAGAGTAGCACATAGATAAATTGTGATACAAAACACATTGCAATCATAAAGAGATATAAATAAGCACTTCACTATGCCATTCATAACAGTGAATAAGTATTCTGTGAAATATAGCCTAAGAGACCCACACGGTGCACACACTGTCACCTTTACACACGTGGGACAAGGAGTCTCCGGAGATCACATAAGTAAAACTCACTTGACTAGCACAATGACATCTAGATTACAAGCATCATCATATGAATCTCAATCATGTAAGGCAGCTCATGAGATTATTGTATTGAAGTACATAGGAGAGAGATGAACCACATAGCTACCGGTACAGCCCCGAGACTCGATGGAGAACTACTCCCTCCTCATGGGAGCAGCAGCGGTGATGAAGATGGCGGTGGAGATGGCAGCGGTGTCGATGGAGAAGCCTTCCGGGGCACTTCCCCGTTGCGGCAGGGTGCCGGAACAGAGACTCCTGTCCCCAGATCTTGGCTTCGCGATGGCGGCGGCTCTGGAAGGTTTCGCGTACCGTGGCTTCCTCTGTAAGGGTTTTCGATGCAGGGGCTTTATATAGGCGAAGAGGCGGCGCAGGAGGGCTGACGAGGCGGCGACACCATAGGGGGGCGCGGGCCACCCCCAGGCCGCGCCGGCCTATGGTCTGGTGGGCCTGTGCCCCCTCTCTGGCGGTTCTCGTGTGTTCTGGATGCTTCCGGGCAAAATAGGAACCTGGGCGTTGATTTCGTCCGATTCCGAGAATATTTCGTTACTAGGATTTCTGAAACCAAAAACAGCAGAAAACAGCAACTGGCACTTCATCTTCTTAATAGGTTAGTTCCAGAAAATGCGTAAATATGACATATAATGTGCATAAAACATGTAGGTATCATCAATAAAGTAGCGTGGAACATAAGAAATTATCGATACGTCGGAGACGTATCAGTTTGCAGCGCGGGGGGCTGCTGCGCCACAAGCTTACTTGCCTGGTGAACGCGAACAAGCTCACTCTTGACGAGATGATAAACATCGCCAGCGATCACACTGCCGCCGATGACGACGCAGGCGGAGATCTCGCAGCTACAGCCATACCCCTGCACCAACAAAAGAAAAACCGTGACAATGGCGTCAGCAACAGCAACAAGCGGAAGAACCCCCCTGAAGACCAGAAAGGCGGAGGATCCGACATGGTCGCCATGACGTTCCAACGCGGAGGTTCAGGAGGCGGAAGAGGCCGCGGACGTGGAGGCGGAGCAGGCAGGGGCCAGCAGCGCGCTGACGAGGTCACCGCAGCCGGATCCCGCGCCCCCCAAACGTACGAAGAATACAGGGATATGCCGTGCCTGGCTCATCTGGATCCGGCTACGGGCAAATCCACTCACACCAATCGCAACTGCAAGTGGGTCAATGATCTGAAGAACGACCCGGAGGCAGGATACAAGCGAGCCCGGAAGCACCGCCCGCGCGGCAAAGGAGGCAAGGGCAAGAACAAGGACAAAGAGGAGGACAGTTCCGAGGCCATGGATGAGGATGACGCTTCGCCGGAACCCAAGGAGGGTACCGCAGCCAACAAATCCAACCCCTTCGGCAAAAAGAGTGTCGGAACCTACCACACCTTCCTCGGAACCCCAACTGTCCGCGCGAAAAAATCGGCGCTCCGGATCTTGAACGCCACAGTTCCGGCTGTGCCGCAGTATGTCAAGTGGTCGGAGAAAGCCTGTACCTTTGACAGGTCGGATCACCCGGCCGTCATCCCCAAAGAGTGCTACGCTCTGGTTGTAAGTCCCCGCATAGACGGGTATGACTTCTCCAAGTGCCTTATGGATGGAGGAGCTAGCCTGAACATCATGTACCTGGAGACCCTGGAGAAGATGAACCTCACCAAGGACCAGCTCAAGCACAGCACCACTGAATTTCATGGTGTGGTTCCGGGTAAAAAGGCAAACTCCCTGGGCAGCATCAAACTTCCCGTGGCCTTCGGCGATGTTAACAATTACCGCGAAGAGATGATCACGTTTGAAGTAGTGCCCTTCAAAAGCTCCTACCACGTGATCTTCGGCAGGCCCACCTACCACAAGTTCCACGCCAGGGCATGCTACATCTACAACAAGCTCAAGATTCCGGGTCCTAACGGCATGATCACCGTGTCCGGAGACTACAAGAAAGCTAGGGACTGCGAGGAAGGCGAGGCCGCCTTTGCAGAATCCGTCATATCTGGAGAGGAGCTGCAAGGCTACAGAGCCGCGGTGGATCCGACTGAGATGCAGACCACCAAGAAGCAGATCTCCGAACAGAAAACCTCGTTCAAGGCCGCGATAGAAACCAAGAAGCATGACCTCGTTGAAGGTGACAACTCCAAGCAGGTTTCAGTCGGAGCCAACATGGACCCCAAATAGGAAAGCGCGCTCGTCGAGTTCCTCCGAGCTAACATGGATATCTTCGCATGGCAACCTTCTGACATGTCCGGAGTACCAAGGGAACTCGCCGAGCACTACCTCAATATAAATCCGGGTGCAAAACCGGTGAAGCAAGCTATGCGACGCTTTGGAGACAAGAAGCGCCGCGCCATAGGAATGGAATTAGCAAAGTTACTAGAGGCAGGTTTTGTAGTAGAAGTTATCCATACTGATTGGGTCGCAAACCCCGTCCTTGTACCCAAAAAGAATTCTGAAATACTAAGAATGTGCATCGATTACTCCGGCGTGAATAAGCATTGTCCGAAAGATCCGTTCCCTTTGCCGCGCATTGACCAAGTCATTGATTCGACGGCAGGGGCGGAACTTCTGTGTTTTCTTGACGCATATTCCGGGTATCATCAGATCCGGATGAAGGAGTCTGACCAAAAGGCGACCTCTTTCATCACACCCTTTGGCACATACTGCTATGTTACCATGCCCTTTGGCTTGAAAAACGCAGGTGCCACATACCAACGTACGATGCAGCGGTGCCTGAAGGACCAGATTGGCCGGAACGTGCACGCCTACGTCGACGACATCGCGGTCATGACCCGAAAGGGATCCGACCTGCTGAGCGACCTTAAGGAAACCTTTGATAATCTCCGACGGTACAAGATGATGTTAAATCCGCTAAAGTGCGTCTTTGGCGTACCAGCAGGAAAACTCCTTGGCTTCATTGTTTCTCACAGGGGCATTGAAGTTAACCCGGAAAAAATCAAGGCTATCCTGAACATCAAAAGGCCAACTTGTCTCAAAGATGTGCAACGATTAACTGGTTGCGTTGCGGCAATCAGTAGATTTGTTAGCCGTCTTGGCGAGAAAGCCCTACCTCTATACAAGCTGCTGAAGAAAACAGACAAATTTGTCTGGGATGAGGCAGCAGATAAAGCACTTCAGGAGTTGAAGAACATACTCTCCTCCCCACCTATATTGGCAGCTCCAGCTGAGTCAGAGCCTATGCTCCTCTACATGGCGGCTACCAACAAAGTTATCAGCCTCGTAATCGTGGTGGTGCGAAAGGAAGAAGGATTTGAGCACGGAGTCCAAAGGCCTGTCTATTACATTAGCAAGTTTCCCTTAAGTGGATTACCCAAGGTTTATCGAACTCAGGGAGGAAGAGGTCAAAGATATCCCTCTCAAGCAACCCTGTAATCACAAAGCAAGAAGTCTCTTGTGTCCCCAACACACCAAATACACTTGTCAGGTGTATAGGTGCACTAGTTCGGCGAAGAGATAGTGAAATACAAGTAATATGGATGTATATGAGTGGTAATAGCAATCTGAATAAAATATGGCAGCGAGTAAACATGCAACAAAACAGTAAACAAACGGAGATTCGATGCTTGGAAGCAAGGCCTAGGGATCCTGCTTTCACTAGTGGACACTCTCAACAATGATCACATAATAGGACCACTCTACACTCTTTTGTTGGATAATGAACACCACTAACTGTGTAGGATTACACGAACCCTCAATGCCGGAGTTAACAAGCTCCACAGTATTCGATATTCATGTTTAAGTAACCTTAGAGTGCAAGATAGATCAACATAATTACACCAAGAACTAACATAGCATGCACACTATCACCATCACACTATGAAGGAGGCATAGATCACGTCAATACTTATCATAGCAATAGTTAACTTCATAATCTACAAGAGATCACAATCATAGCCTACACCAAGTACTACACGTGCACACACTGTCACCATTACACCGTGCAGGAGGAATAGAGTACTTTAATAACATCACTAGAGTAGCACATAGATGATATTCAACTAGATCACATAAAGAGAGAGATGAACCACATAGCTACAGCGGAGCCCTCAGCCCCGGGGGTGAATTACTCCCTCCTCATCATGGAGGCAGCGATGGCGGTGAAGATGGCGGTGGAGACGGCGGTGGAGATGACTCCGGGGGCAATTCCCCGTCCGGCAGGGTGCCGGAACAGAGACTTCTGTCCCCCGAATCTTGGTTTCGCGATGGCGGCGGCTCTGGAAGGTTTTCTCGGGTCTCGTCTTCTCCGTCGGTGTTTTTAGGTCAGAGACGATTAAATAGGCGAAGAGAGGGAGTCGGAGGGGCCACGGGCTGCCCACACCACGGGGGGCGCGCCCCCTGGGCGCGCCGGGTGTGGTGTGGGGCCCCCCTGGCTCCCCTCTCGTCCTTCTCCGGTGCTCTGGAAGCTTCCGGGAATTATAAGGTCCTCGGTCTTTATTTCGTCCGATTCCGAAAATATTTCTTTACTAGGATTTCTGAAACCAAAAACAGAAAACAGCAACTGGCCTTTCGGCATCTCGTCAATAGGTTAGTTCCGGAAAACGCATAATAATGACATATAATGTGTATAAAACATGTAGATATCATCAATAAAGTGGCATGGAACATAAGAAATTATCGATACGACGGAGACGTATCAGCATCCCCAAGCTTAGTTCTGCTCGTCCCGAGCAGGTAAAACGATAACAAAGATAATTTCTGAAGTGACATGCCATCATAACCTTGATCATACTATTGTAAAGCACATGAGATAAATGCAGAGATTCGAAGCAATGATGAAGATAATGAGTAAACAAATGAATCACATAACAAAGACTTTTCATGAATAATACTTTCAAGACAAGCATCAATGAGTCTTGCATAAGAGTTAACTCATAAGCAATAAATTCTTAGTAGAAAGCTTTGAAACAACACAAAGGAAGATATAAGTTTCAGCGGTTGCTTTCAACTTTAACATGTATATCTCATGGATAATTGTCAACACAAAGTAATATAACAAGTGCAATAGGTAAACATGTAAGAATCAATGCACACAATTTACACAAGTGTTTGCTTCTAAGATAGAAAGAATAGGTAAACTGACTCAACAATAAAGTAAAAGAATGGCCCTTCAAAGAGGAAAGCATCGATTGCTATATTTGTGCTAGAGCTTTGATTTTGAAAACATATAGAGAGCATAAAAGTAAAGTTTTGAGAGGTGTTTGTTGTTGTCAACGAATGGTAGTGGGCACTCTAACCCCCTTGCCAGACAAACCTTCAAAGAGCGGCTCCCATTTTATTTTATTTTTGGGTGGCACTCCTTCCAACCTTTCTTTCACAAACCATGGCTAACCGAATCCTCGGGTGCCTGCCAACAATCTCATACCATGAAGGAGTGCCTTTTTATTTTAGTTTTATTATGATGACACTCCTCCCCACCTTTGCTTTCTCAAGCCATGGCTAACCGAATCCTTCGGGTGCCGTCCAACAATCACATACCATGGAGGAGTATCTATTTTTGTTAATTAATTTGGGACTGGGAATCCCATTGCCAGCTCTTTTTGCAAAATTATTGGATAAGCGGATGAAGCCACTAGTCCATTGGTGAAAGTTGCCTAACAAGATTGAAAGATAAACACCACATACTTCCTCATGAGCTATAAAACATTGACACAAATAAGAGGTAATAACTTTTGAATTGTTTAAAGGTAGCACTCAAGCAATTTACTTTGGAATGGCGGAGAAATACCATGTAGTAGGTAGGTATGGTGGACACAAATGGCATGAATATTGGCTCAAGTATTTGGATGCATGAGAAGTATTCCCTCTCGATACAAGGTTTAGGCTAGCAAGGTTATTTGAAGCAAACTCAAGTATAAAATGGTGCAGCAAGACTCACATATAAACATATTGTAAGCATTATAAGACTTTACATCGTCTCCTTGTTGTTCAAACACCTCAACCAGAAAATATCTAGACTTAGAGAGACCAATCATGCAAACCAAATTTTAACAAGCTCTATGTAATTATTCATTAATGGGTACAAGGTACATGATGCAAGAGCTTAAACAAGATCTATATGAGCACAACAATTGCCAAGTATCACATTATTCAAGACATTACACCAATTACTACATGTAGCATTTCCCGTTTCCAATCATATAACAATTAACGAAGCAGTTTCAACCTTCGCCATGAAAATTAAAAGCTAAGAACACATGTGTTCATACGAACCAGCGGAGCGTGTCTCTCTCCCAAACAATCATTTATTCAAACAAAAACAAAAACAAAAACATACAGACGCTCCAAGTAAAGTACATAAGATGTGACCGAATAAAAATATAGTTTCAAGAGAAGGAACCTGATACTTTGTCGATGAAGAAGGGGATGCCTTGGGCATCCCCAAGCTTAGATGCTTGAGTCTTCTTGAAATATGCAGGGATGAACCACCGGGGCATCCCCAAGCTTAGACTTTTCATTCTTCTTGATCGTAGTATATCATCCTCCTCTCTTGACCCTTGAAAACTTCCTTCACACCAAACTTCAAGCAAACTCATTAGAGGGTTAGTGCATAATCAAAAATTCACATGTTCAGAGGTGACACAATCATTCTTAACACTTCTGGACATTGCATAAAGCTACTGGACATTAATGGATCAAAGAAATGAATCCAACATAGCAAAAGAGGCAATGCGAAATAAAAGGCAGAATCTGTCAAAAAGAACAGTCAGTAAGACGAATTTAAAGCGGCACCAGACTTGCTCAAATGGAAAAACTCAAACTAATGAAAGTTGCATACATATCTGAGGATCACGCTCGTAAATTGGATTTTTTCGAATTTTCTACAGAGAATTGTGCCCAGATTCGTGACAGACAACAATGCTGTTTCTGCGCAGCGATCCCAAATATAACATCAACTTTGACATAGAAACTTTACTTGGCACAAAAACATGATAAGGAGAGGTTGCTACAGTAGTAAAAAACTTCCAAGACACAAATATAAAACAAAGTACTGTAGCAAAATAACACACACTACAAGAAAAGTTCTGATAGACAACGTCTCAAAATCGTCCGCTAAGGGGTATTTTTCGTCGCCTATGGGCCTAACCCGACGATATGGGTTCCGTTGTCGAAACTGCGTCAGGCAAAGTCCAACGACGATTTTTTCGGTCCGTCGCGCTTGGGCGCCCTTCCGCCACGGAAAATCGGACCGTTGCGGAAGTGTTTTCGGGAGCCCGTTGACTGCTGACGTCATGCAAACTGACACGTGGCAGACGCCGTTAACTGCCAGTTAACGGCGTTAACCGGCTGAAACCCCGTGGTAGATGGTAGGCCCACACGAGGCCTGCCACGTCTTAAGCGGGCCGGGCCAGATGACATAGTTTGACCGGTCAACTATATAGCTGGGCTGGTCCATTAGTTACGTGGGCCGGGCCTAACCTCTAAGGTTGACTGGTCAAAACTTAAATGGGCCGGCCCATTTAACATGTGGGGTCCACCTTACAGCAACCGGCCCAAGAAGCAAGTGGACCGGGCCAAAAACACAGGTGGGTCCCACTTTCTGTAAAGGGCCGGCCCATTTAGTGTGTGGGGTCCACCGTATAGCAAATGGGCCGGCCAAAAACACAGTGGGTCCCACTTTCCGTTAAAGGGCCGGCCCATTTCGTTTGTGGGGTCCACCATACGCAAGTGGGCCGGCCCAACAAAATAGTGGGCCGGGCCAAAAACAGTGGGTCCCACTTTCCTGTTAAAGGGTCGGCCCATTTAGTATGTGGGGTCCACCATATAGCAAGTGGGCTGGCCCAGCAAGATAGTGGGCCGGGCCAAAAACACAGGTGGGTCCCACTTTCCTGGTAAAGGGCCGGCCCAATTAGTATGAGGGGTCCACCATATAGCAGGTGGGCCGGCCCAACAAGATAGTGGGCCGGGCCAAAATCACAGGTGGGTCCCACTTTCCTCTTAAAGGGCCGGCCCATTTAGTATGTGGGACCACCATATAGCAAGTGGGCCGGCCCAACAAGATAGTGGGCCGGGCCAAAAACACATGTGGGTCCCACTTTCCTGTTAAAGGGCCGGCCCAACTAGTATGTGGGTTCCACCATATAGCAAGTGGGCCGGCCCAACAAGATAGTGGGCCGGGCCAAAAACACAGGTGGGTCCCACTTTCCTCTTAAAGGGCCGGCCCATTTATTATGTGGGGTCCACCAAAAAGCAAATGGGCTGGCCCAACTAATTAGTGGGCCGGCCCAGTAGTTGGTGGGGTCCACCTTAAAGCAAGTGGGCCAGCCCAATTAGTGTGTGGGGTCCACCGTAAATCAAATGGGCTGGCCCAAGAAGTAAGTGGGCCAGCCCGTTTAGTTGCTGTTTATATGCCGGCATAATATGCGCTTTAGGATTTTGCGGGCAGGCACATATGTGATTTCGCTTAATTGGGCCGTTTAAGGGATGGGAATTCGTGATTTAGATACTGAGAATATTTACGCAGCATTGATTTCTCTCGGATAGCCTCACTTACCACAAGCACCAAAGAAAAAATGCGCGAAAGAACTATAAAAACTAACTAAATATTACATCAGCTGCAAGGCATTGAAAAAAATATTACAGAACCCAGAGAAATTGAATGGTAATTAAACCTAGCAATACAATGAAGCGATCCGGCAATCTTTTAAGTTGTCCATGCAGCACCTATATCTGAAACAAAGACATTACAAGTTAAGACAGCAACAATGGAAAGGCAAAGACACTACAATATTGTTTGGCAAAGAATTTGGAACTCATCATTTCGTCGTTATAACAAGATCATTGTAATGCGCACAATAAGCAAACAAAGAGTGCATGCCGCATACCAACAGCCAATATAACAGAGCATGTTAGAATGAAACAACAGACTTACTACTGTCGAGTCCCATGCAAACCAACATGTTCAGGGAGTACAAAATTGGCATGAACAACATAGTAGCAGGCTATAAATTTTGTAACAACGACTGAGCAAGATGAAGTTATGATGGCTACATCTACAGAGCAGGGAATGTAAACCAAAAATAGAAGTTACGATGGCAAAAGCTAAAGAGGAGGGAATGTGAACCAACATGTGCCAAGTGCAATTACTTCACTTTGGCCGTGAACTAAATAATACTCCTGAACTTATAGTGAAGGGGATGCAAATCAAGATGTTTCGGGATATAAACTTGTAATGAGCAACACATGGAGGATAGTTAATGCTGGAGCTTAGGATGGACCAGATACAGAATATAGTGGGATCACCTGTGAACTTGTATAAGAGGGAATGCAAACCAATATGTTCAGCTTTCCATATGTGAGCGTCATGCCAAGTCAGAGAAACAAGTCAATAATGCAGCTTTTGAAGAACAAGATGGCACGCAAAATTATTATCTAGTAGTATGACAAGTTTATTTGTACTACAGGCTAGATAGCAGAGTGATAGCATGCCAAACTAAGTCCTTACTTTGTTAGCTTACAATGAACTAGATACAAAACAATGGCATCACCTGTAGTACAGGGAATGCAAGCCAACATGTTCATGGAGTAAAAAATTGGCACAAACAACATAGTAGCAGGCCATAATTTTTGTAACAACGACTGAGCAAGATAAAGTTATGATGGCTAGATCTACAGAGCAGGGAATGTAAACCAAATATAGAAGTTACGATGCCAAAAGCTATAGAGCAGGGAATGCGAACCAACATGTGCAATTACTTAAAATTGGCCATGAACTAAATAATAGCAGGATGTTACTATAATACCTACAGTATAATTTTTGTAACAACGACTGAGCAAGATAGAAGTTATGATGGCTACATCTACAGAGCAGGGAATGCAAACCAAAATGTTCAATCGCTTAAAGTTAGCAATGAAGTAGAAAATAGCAACGTGTTACGGTCATAGCTAGGAATGAACTAAAAGAGCTTCAGACAAACAAGCATCTGAACCCAGAACATGGCGCTAAAACAAGGGACTTACATTAGGAGAAGCACTCTGTGGGAGTCACAGCAGATCTTCCTGGGGTTGATAGATCCGGTGATGAAGTACGCTACATGTGCTACTTGGGGTTGGAGAGACGGCCATTACACTTCATGGTTACTCATCTCATCTGCAAAAACGTAACGGCGCGTCGTTAGCACAAACAGGTTCCCCCAAGATTAAACAAGAACTTGCAGGCAAGCAATAGAAAAGCGACAGTAGAAGAGTTTAGATCATGCACTGCGCCGGTGAAGCAGATCCGGTTCATGCACAGCGGTGTCGGTGAGCAAGATCCGATGCGGTGGACGACGGATCCGGCGAAGCGGCTCCGGCGGGGTGGACGATACCGCAGCTGAAGCGACTGCGGTAGACTGCTGGATGAGCATATGGTTTCGAGGTTCGGCGGGGATGATCCGGTCCGGTTGATGACGGCGTCGATGAAGCGGCTCCGGCAGGCAGCCGGATGACGAGGATCGCGAGGGCTCGGGTAGGCCAGGGAAGTCCGGCGGGGATGTTCCGGTGCGGTGGTCGTGGAGGTGGTAGAGAGAGGGACTTGAGAAGTTCCGGTGGGTGGTCTCAGATGAGAGACTGAAGGAAATGTATTTTTTTTGGGAGGGTTTCCGGGCTAGGGAGGTGGTGATCGAAAAAATGACGGGCAAACCCCTCACCAACCGACTTTGCTGTCATCTCCACAGGGGTAGAATGGGAATTTGGAAGCGTGTGAAATTTTTGTATTTTGTGGGCGGGAAGTTTTGCCGCTATGAGATTTTGAATTTCGCTAAGGTACAAGTATAATGATAAAAAATTGTGACACCGTACTAGTACCTCTGTTCATGGCCGAGTGCAAAATCAAATCATCATCACGTTGAATATAGGTCACTACCATGATCATGATCTATCTTCTTAATCCCATTCAAAAATGCGTTTGAAATATTTCAGGATTGGTGGGAGATTTTGCCGCCCGACAGAGATTAAATTAAACCACACGTTCGACAATTCAAACTTGAGACCTTGGCTATGATACCATTTAAGTTCGAACTGATTCAAAAAAGGCTAGGCAATTAATTTATATAACATCCACAGGAACAACTACCAAGTTGATCCCAACCGCAGATAAATGCATCCACCAACAAAAGTCTGAACGGTGCCTTAATCTAAGGAAACATTTCACAAGACCAATGTACTCACTATGTTAGTGTTCATCTCCAATTATCTATGGCATTTTCTTAGTCTTTGGGAGATTATAACGAACTTGATTGGCCTCGTGCAGTAGGGCATCACATGCTTCTAATCTCGATCTCAACATGTCAACTTTTGTTCTTAGCATAGCTGTTGCAACTCGTTCTACTTGGAGTTGTTCCTCCAAAACTTGAGCAGAGAAAGACTTGGACTTGGGCTTCAAAACCCAGCATTTCGCAGGAAAGAGTTTTTGGTGATATCTTTATCTTTCCCGGGTTTTGCCATCTCAAATTTCATATTAGCCAGACAAGTTTTGAGTTGTGTAAAAAGAAAAGTTATTACAGAGAAAAATGCAGATGGTAGATTTAATGTGTACGAACTACTTTTAATCATACAAGTTGACATGCCTGACTATAATAAGGACCATCTATCTTGCTAGCAGGCATAATTATTAATGGGCTACCATGTACGGGAACCGTATCCTCTAACGTGAAGGAGCTAAGTCAGGAAAAATAAAGAAGCAAAGTCAGGCTTCTGTAGCATAAGTACAAGGTTATGCACTGTCTTTAACTAATAAAGGTGATTACTGTAGATGTTTAAAAACTAAACTAAATTTTATTACACCATAATTTTCTCTGCATGTAATTACTTCAAATGCAAGACACAAGTTTGTATTGTGCAAATTAATTTAAATTATTTGGATTTTAGACATATGGTTTGGGGGAAGGAAAGTTAGAGTACTGTAGCTTCTCTAACTTTTCACCTTCAAGTTAGAGTACTGTAGCTTCTCTAACTTTTCACCCATGTACGTAGTCCTTCCAAGAAACAGCCGTTATTGCATTACGAGCAGAAAATAGTTCACACGTGCGCTCAGATTCAAATTTTCAGCATGCAGTCGATTTATGGTTTAATTGAAGTACACATCAGGAAATTATTTCACACAAAATACAGCAGCCACATGGAACATATCTAATTTTAGTACAACAACAAAATTTGCAATTATTACAGACCACGAAATTTTGAACGAAATTTTGAGCAGTAATTAGTTACAGCATTGGCATCAGCAGTCCACTTGACTGAACAACAGAATCAAAGTTTATTTAGACACCTTCAATTCCCAGACACATCACAACTGGCTTACCATGACAAGTGCATAGGAGATTCTTTAGAACATTTTCTGTCAAAGTTTGCCTATTTTTCAATTCATGTATCTCTTGGCGTGTCTTGGCAATTAATTCATCAGCATCTTTGTTTTCCCGCCCAAATATATCAACTGCCTCTTGGAGTGCATCCCCGAAATCTCTTTGTGCCGGATTAAGTTGACCAATAGATACCATGGGCCTATGCGAGCAATATGCACTCTCACTGCTGCTTTGTGAAACATCAATACTTGAGGCATTGGCCCTTGCTTCTGGCATTGTAGCTTTATTTGAAGCCTGAAATTTAGATAAAACAAGTTACAACATCATATGATGCAATAAAAGACCTCCAATTTCAAGAACATCATTGAGCTGATATAACACAACAAGCAATCAAAAATAGAGCCTCGTACATCTATTTCTTCTGGAATGGTTGGTGTACCGGACTCAGTGGACCAATGAGAGCACGTGCCACTGTCACTGTTGCTCTGTGAAATGACCGCAACACTTGATAAATGGGTTGTCCCTACTGACATTACAGCTTTGTTTGCAGGCTGAAACTAAGACAAAACAAGTTAAAATGCAATACAATACAAGGCAAACAAACAGCATTGTTGACATAATTTTGAAAGAACCATGGGCAGATACAACAAAGAAACCAGTTAAGCCACATGCCTCTTAGAACAAACCAAACTAGATCATGGCGATGATGTATACAATGAACCAAGCAACTAGACATCATGTGCCCAATAACGAAGCCAGGTCACTGCACAGAAGAAATCTAGCAAATAGCCAAATACAGTCAAAAGATGTGCATGTTGGATTTGATACTATTAGGAAAATAATGTATGATTGATTTAAGCATGACTCAGATAGTGCCTTCGACATCGCAGAAGGTCAATGCAACAATTAATTGTATGGCTTGTATGAAGTGCCATAACATTTAAATTAAGCATAACGAGGCATTGCTTAATCTGAGAACTGAGTGCTAGCTCAGTGGCAAGGCTTGCGAGTGCGCAGCCAGCCCACCCGGGTTCGAGTCCCAACAGGACCGAATTAAACGGGGTGTTATCTAGCGCGTATAAATTCGCTGCTAGAGAGGTCTCATCATCTATCTCACAACGTATAGACAAGGGAGGGAATCTTCCTACGTTGGTCAACGTTTAGGCAATGCTTAATCTTGAATTCATGATCAAACTCAAACAAAAAAGGGCATATAACAAGTAGCACCATGTGCATCATGTATAATAGATTACTAGAAACTGAATGAAGCAATTGAACATGGAGCGTATTATATAAACAGCCAGATCATTTGAATATGGATATACCACATCATGTCAATGGGACTCAGAAAAACAAAGCTAGACATTTAAACAAGTAATATAACTATTTTTTCACCATGTTTCAAGTAGAATAGGAAGCTAGGTTAGGAATAAAGCAATCATGTTTCAAGTAGAATAGGAAGCTAGGTTAGGAATAAAGCAATAAAAAAACACAAAGTGCATCATTTCAGCTAGGATCATTTCTATCAAACTTCATGCACTAGCCATGGAACAACAGGCAAACTCAATGAAGCAACAGGCAAAAAATTAACATAATAGAATTTCAGGACTTGTATTAACATAGCCAAATCATGTAACTTATACCCAGGCATGCCGGATGCCAGATGGGTCAAAGGCAGTGTGCAATGTTCCATATGGTCATTGTTTATATTTTATTAGATTCCATTAGGCAACTTAGGTAGTGCAACATACAGAAAATGATGCAATTGAACTATGCACAGGAGGTAAATTAACATTCCAAAAAAAACAGGGAACTTACGTGAGCTTTTTTTTGAGTCACACGGACCTCATCGGGTACTTGGACAGAAGAACCTGGTGCCTCACTGTTTCTCCTCTGCATGAAGGAGAGGCCAATTGTAAACAGAAACAGGTCCAAGATATAGAAGTTTGCATTAAGCAATATACAAAAAACAGCAGGTACTTACATGATTATAGGCGAGCTTTACTCTACGTTTATGAGTGTAAGATGTGCCTGCTGCACGTGTAATAATAACAAACAGTTACGAGTCACGGCTTTGCTATAATTAAATTGACACCAAATAGTAGTAGAAGCCATGGTTCAAAAAAGCGTACGCCTAGGTACGCTTAAGCGCGCTTAAGCGCTGAGCGGTTGTCTTCCGCTTCGCTTTTGGCCTAAGCGTTCGATTAAGCGAGACAGGGAATCTGGTCGTGTTTTGTGCTAGAATCTCCTCTATGCGAGTGTTGGTGTGTTGCCTGTGTTGCTCTGCTCCTTGCTCGATGCATTGATGGTGATTAGGTCTGGCTTAGCTGCTTGCTACTCCTCTACTGCTTAGCTGCTTGCTACTCCAGTAAAGCTTAGCTGCTTGTTTGTGTTTGTTACATTGTTTGCTTAGCTGCTTGTGTGTTTATAAGAAATTGGAGCAAAACCGAGGCTAACCAAGGTATTAATCCCCGTATTCCTCAGAAATGTAGCATTACATGCTTAGGATACAAATTTACAGCATATTATAGGGGTATATGTGCCCATCTTGACTTCCCTGTTTCATGTTCGTACGATTTTAGCCTGAGCGCTTAAGCGGCGCTTAAGCTCGCTTAAGCAGCAGTTCCTCTAAGCAGTGCCTCACCGCTCGCTTAGCGCCTAGCGCTTTTTTGAACCTTGGTAGAAGCATTATGACGTGCATAAACATGTAATACAGGATCGCAGAAAGATATCAAACATGATGTAACTAGAGCAGTAGCCTACGGCCAAATAGTGAGAAATTGTAATCGTGTCAATTGTGGACTTGTATAGCCTACCCCAACTTGTTTGGGAATAAAGGCTTTGTTGTTGTTGTTGTTGTCAATCGTGGACATGTAGAGCATTCAACGGCTCATGATTGGTGGCTCATATTTTGTAGAGTTTCAGCGAATGGGTGGGTTAGGTTACTCAGACCACCACACTGTATTTATATCATCTGAGTTAGGGTTACAATACTACTGGACATGGGCCTCTATGGGCCTCACACTGGATACAATATTACTACAGCGCTACTACTAAACTCACTCATGGTAACACACCCCCTCAAGATGATCATGGGTAAACAACCATGGCCATCTTGCAACAACAACATGACACATATGACAACTACCAGTAATGAACATTCAGCATAACTCCTAGGATACATGACAGCATTGCACTTTCCATCATCTTGTCATCTCGATTCATCTCTTCATCAGCAGCGAAGATATCCAGCTTCAACCATCTGGGATACGCACAACTCCTAACCATACACGTCCTCAACAACCCCGGCTGCCTCACCACACAAGTTCCGCAGAACCATCCACACTCGCCTCAATGTCCTCAGCCTCTCTTCTCCACTCTGCCCGGCCACCTCTTCCGTCTCTCCCACAAACCCCCAGCCAACTCCTGCCTCAACCATCCACTCCTCAAGCACCCATGCCTATCCCCCGGTCAGGCCTCAACCAGTCTCACCTCAGGCACGCATGCCTTTCCCCTGGACATATCCACAACCATCACCATCACCACTAAACCGCAGCCTCATCAACTCCATCACGACTCAACCGCAGCCTCATCAACTCCATCACCACATATCCTCACAGCCTCACATCTCCATTTTCTCCTCACTTCCACTCGGATGGCGCCTCGTCTGCGCGCCCTGGCCAACCTGGCGTACCGCACCTGGCCACATCGACCGGCTCGCGCTGGTCAACGTCCAGCACCAACCTCCGGCTCCGCCCTGCGCTCAAAGGCTCGCCCCACTCCGCACGCCTCCAACTTCTGCCCCTCACACGGATCCAGATCTCTCTGCCACGGATTCACTTCCTCTTCTCTCCTTTCTAAACCAAAACGATCTTCACCCTCTTCTTTCTCCCCGCGCGAGCAGCCGCCGATCTCACACAGCTCACATCGCTGTGTGTGATAGCCGCAACCGACGCAGAGCACCTGATGCGGCCTCCCGCCGCCTGGATTTCTACATCTCAACGGTGGGTTTTGTGATCAAAGGAAGAACTTGTTTGGTACTGTTTGTGGCGGCTAGCAGGAAGGAAACCTAGGCTCTGATACCATGTAGAGTTTCAGCGAATGGGTGGGTTTGGTCACGGAAAAACATACTTATGCGTCGTGTTTAAACCTAAAGGATGAGGTGGTTATCAACGAAAGCACTTGTAAGTTAGAAATATAGCACGAATTCAGAAATACAGTCAGCTGCAATACTCCTAACAGAACAAAACGCGCAGGGATGTCTGGTTACCTATTTCTGGGCGGCGTTTAGACGTGTTCCGCGTTCTTACGGGTGACGTGGAGGTCGGCGAGGGGACTGCTGTTGCGGTGGGTGCCGGGGAAGCAGATCTTGGGGGGTCGGAGAAGGACATGCTGGGCGGTCGATGAAGTGTTCAGCGCGCCGGCCGAACTAGAAGGTCGGTGAAGCAGATGATGTGCAGTGCACGGTGGCGTCGGTGTCGGCGAAGCTGGTCAGGTGCGGTGGTCGATAGAGTCGGCGAACGAGATACGGTGCGGTGGACGCCGGAGTAGGTGCGGATAGGGCAGCCTCGGGGTTTGAAGCCGTGGCAGCTTGAACGGCGAAGTGCGGCGGCCGGGAAGATCTGGAGGTAGGCAAGAGGGGCGGTTTCTCTGAGGGCTTGCGGGCGAAACTAGGGCGAAGCTGGGCGATAGAGGAGTAGAAGGGAATTTCGCAGTCCTTCTTTTGAGGAAAAAAATATTCGCAGATCTGAAACTTTGCGGCGCGAGATATTTGGGCGTTGGCGGGGAATTTTACCGCTCGATGATATTAAATTTTGGCTGCAGTAGGTTTTTTTTTTAGAGTATGTAATAATAATAAATAGTAGGCCCTACTAGTACTGTACGTCTGTTCAGGAATCCAAGGGGGTAGAGGTAGAGGTATAGATATATAGACAATATAGAGATATAAGAAATGGCGGGGGCTAGCGGAAATGCACTTTGCCTCATAGGAGCATATGCTCCCATTATGTGAATCCATATTTCAAAGTGTCAAAAAATTCTAAACTAAAATTTTACATGTATATCTAGACATTTTATGTTGGTACACAAGTTTTCTCACAAAAAAATTATGTGGCTCCTATAAAAAAGACAAATTTTGATGTTGTAACACGACTACGTACAGTATATTTTTTGCCTTTTTTTACACGCCACACAAAATGTCGTTTTTCCACGAAAACTTGTGAACGAACATATGATGTCACAATGTATACCAAAAAAATTAACATTTATATAATTTTTTTAATCATTTTCTATAATTGGTGCATATGCACGCGTGTGCCAAAACGCCACCTCCGCAGGCTAGGAGTTTCTAAACTTCTTATGGCACATCAAATAAAATGTTGTTCAAACAATAATAATAATGTGCTTATGATTGTTACTCCCTTCCACCATGAATAAAGTCCACATCGGTTTCGTGTCAAACTTTGACTCGAGATTTAGGTACCCACATGATAGTGCTAGTATCATAGCTAGTATCATACACATTGGTCCCACAAAAATGTTGATGTGGCAGCTAATTAAGTAGGAGAGAGGAGATTAGTGTAACATAGGTAGATACTGTATCATAGCGCAAACAACGAGAAAACTTAATGCTAAACAAATCTTGTACACAAATTTGCATTGAGATTCTAAAAAATAATAAATGTAGCATTACTATGATACTACTCCATGATACTACCCACTATAGAAATAGTATGACCAGCCTAATTTTATGACATCCGCAAAATATACCATTGGAAAGTTCATCGAAACAAGCATCCGATGATATAGTTTTGAATGACATGCAACTCATAATTGGCGGGCCCAAGTATTAGTCTAAGTTTGCCTCTGAAAACAAATTGGCATTGTACTCTAGGACAAAGGGAGACTACTCGCAATGGCAATATCATAAGTAGTATCATGCACTACATGCATGCAAAATGTTGATGTGTCATATCAGTTAATGATGAAAGAGACGATAGTGGTATCATAGGTAGATATCGTATCATATCATGTAGAACTAGAAAAATTACTGCCAAACAAATCTTGTACACACTTTTGTATTGAGATTCTACAAATCCCTAAATACATGTAACATATTATACTACTACATGATGATAATATGGACTGTGAAAATAATATTGTACATTAGTATCATATGTATGATACTATTATATGATACTCCCCATTGTGACTAGTCTAATAATAACAATAGTACTCAAATTTGTCTTGTCCCTCGGGTGTTTAGAAGTATATGTTCGGTCCCTCACGTATTTAAGAATTATGTTTGGCCCCTCAACTCTAATGTGGTCAAAATTGAGCACTTGAACACTTAGTTAGGTCTAGCAATGATAAAAACTTGATTGGTCTGTTTATTATTTGTTATGTGGCACGGCGGCAAAGCATTTTGCTAAATCTCAAGCACACATAGTTGGGGTCCATTAGAGGGACTAATTAAATCAAAGTACAATGGATTATGAAAGCAGGTTTTATCATTGATTAGCTTTGCAACGGCCTATCAACTGTAAGTGTTGCATGTGTTCTAAAGAACTATGTTCATCGTCACAGATCAAGAGGAGTACGCAGTGGAGGACGCACAAAACAACCGTAGGCCAGGTGGGCACACCTTACTAATTTTCTTTTTTCCACTTTATATGTGATAATTTTTTACATAATTAATTAACTAAAACATTTTAAAATAGGGTGGGCCATTCAACCCAAACACCATGTTGCGTACGTCGCTGAGGGTAAGGGGTAGTCTAAGGGGGCAATGTAAGACCTAATTAAGTGTTTGAGGTTAGTTATGGACCGCTGTTATACCTAATTGTGTTTGAGGTTAGTTAGGGACCTTATTATACATAATTAAGTGTTAGAGGTGAGTTCAAATAATAATATATAGTTGGGGTCTAAAGTTCACCAACGTATGCAACACACGAGCTGCCAAATGTGTACTTAATTAACCCTATTAGGAAAACACAAGATTATCTCATTCAACAAAATATTAGGAAAGTGTATCACAATTGTATTTATCCCTTATCTCTCTCATGTTAACCGAGACAAGAGTTCGTTCTAGGTCAGCTCTACGACAATTAGCGTCGCAAGGGTGGTAACATAGGTGTGCAGTTGCGAAAGTTTTTTCCCAAGTTATCGACTTCCTCAATCCACACTTAATATTTGTGCATGCGGGCCTAAGTATATGGTACTACTTAGTTCTATTCCTAGTATATATGTTGGGTGACTTAGAAAAATCATACTTCGTACATGATTCCTTCGAAAATCCTTTAGGGCTTCTTTGATTCATATTAGGTTGGTATAAGATAATAGGATTTAGATCTTATAGGAATATTTCCTACACTAGTAGTTTGATTCATATGAACATATCCAATAGGAAATAATCCTATAGGAATCATCAAGTAGTGCAAATCCTAGTATAGGATTAAATATTTGGTCCTACCTCATGGAAAAATTCATTTGGCGCAATCAAACGCAACTCATCTTATTATAGGATTTAACTACACATGTCATCCCAAATCCCAATCCTACATTCCTACTCCTATGATTTCCCTATCCTGTGAATGAAAGGAGCCCTTAAAATCAAACTATCCCGCACCTCGTCGATTCGTATAAAACCGACTCTAGCCAACAACTCTTCGCCCGACCTTTCTTCTTCACCATCAGGCCACCACACACTGTCATTTTCCATTGCAACGCATTTAGGGTGTGTTCGGTTCCAGAACCAAGTGGAATGGAATGGAACCGTTCCGCACCTAGAGCCCATTCTTGTGTTCGGTTGTGGAATGGAACGGAACCGAGTGGTTCCTCGAAAGGGAATATTCTCCCCATATGCAGAATGCACCCATTCCACCGAATCGGTGGAATGTGGTGGAACGGCTGTTACTTAGCCGCTATTAATTACAAAGCACTTCACTAATCCAACCAAAAAAATTATTAGTTGTTGTTAATTATGATTTTGAGATTAAAAAGGCCACTATTAATTACGATATTTAGACAAAAGATTAAACTTTAACTTCATTCCGTTCTACTCTCCAAATTCCCCGACCATACAAAAAATAACATTAATTACGATTTTAAGATTAAAAAGGCCATTAGGCGTTGTTAATTACGATTTTAAGATTTAAAAGGCTATTTGCCATTGTTAATTACGATTCTTAGACAAAAGTTTAGTTTAACCACATTCCGTTCTGCTCTCCAATTCCTCCAACCGAACAAAAAACAGTACCATTCTGTACCTCCTTTTTGTCCAAACCGAACGCGGGGATGGAACCATTCCATTCCTCTGGAAAGGAACCATTCCTTACTAAAATCTTCTTGTGCCACCTCCCAGTTTAAAGGCCTACTCGCATAACCCTACAGGTACAGCTCTGCACTCGCGTGGGCAACCGAACACACCTACATCATCAATGCCCCGCGTACTTATCCGCACCGCCTACAGCTCTGCACTCCTATGACCTATCCATGGCTGGGCAGTCAAAAAAAGCTGCGTCACCTGGGAAATCAACAAGCCGCGCAAGCAAGTCGCAAGCATCATAAATTCCGAATCAATGCCTAGCTACAGTCTACCTGGCCTCCTCCCAACTCATTGTCCTTGAGGCCTTAACAAAGCCTTCTAAAAGGGTTTTATCAAAATATTCCATATGGATTAGTAAAAAAAACGCACCTGCTAAAGATTCATATATGCCCATTTGAATCTTGGTCAAATCCTAGGTTTGACCATGATTTAAACAAGTTTAAAACATGAATATGAAAATTAAGCATGTATCCTTCGTAGTCACTCCAAAATGAAGCTCTTGAGAGGGTTTTTGAAATTTCCATGTTTGAAACCAAAAAACCACGTACTTCTCTTCATGCATGCTTGACTTCATAAGACAGAGTTGAGGGCTAGGGTAGCTAGATACATGATGTTTCTGGTTTGAATATGTCTAGACCTTGTTTATCAACTTAATTGAATGCTTACTATATGACATAAGAAGACTACGTGCCTTGGTTTTTCATTTATTTTCATTTATTTTGAATTTTTATGCCCATTTGAATCTTGGTCAAATCCTAGGTTTGACCATGATTTAAACTAGTTTAAAACATAAATATGAAAAATTAAGTATCTATCCTTCTTAGCCACTCCAAAATGAAGCTCTTGGGAGGGTTTTTGAAATTTCCATGATTGAAACCAAAAACCACTTCTCTTCATGCTTGACTTCATAAGTCAGGGTTTAGGGATATATATATATAGGGGGTACATGCATGATTTTTCTGGTTGGAATATGTCTAGAACTTGTTTTTCAACTTGAGCTTATCTAGAGCTTGTTTTTAAATTTTTTATACCCATTTGATTCTTCATCAAATCCTAGGTTTGTTGACCTAGATTTGAACAAGTTTAAAACATGAATATGAAAAGGTAAGCATGTATGCTTCTTAATTAGTCACTCCAAAATGAAGCTCTTGGGAGGGTTTTTGAAATTTCCATGATTTAAACCAAAAACCACTTCTCTTCGTGCTTGACTTCATAAGTTAGGGTTTAGGGATATATAGGGGGTAGATACATCATGATTTTTCTGGTTTGAATATGTCTAGAGCTTGTTTATCAACTTAATTGAATGCTTACTATATGACATAAGAAGACTATGTGCCTTGATATTTCATTTTTTTTAATTATGCCCTTTTGAATATTGGTCAAAACCTAGGTTTGACAAAGATTTAAAAAAGATTAAAACATGAAAATGAAAAAGTAAGCCTTGATCCTTCTTATTAACTCCAAAATGAAGGTTTTTGGGAGGGTTTTTGAAATATCCATGTTTGAAACCCAAAACCACTTCTCTTCGTGCAGAGTTTAGGGTTAGGGGTAGCTAGCTAGACACCTGAATTTTCTGGTTTGATATGTCTAGACCTTGTTTATCAACTTAATTGAATGCTTACTATATGACATAAGAAGACTATGTGCCTTGATTTTACATTTTTTTAAAATTATGCCCATTTGAATCTTGGTCAAATCCTAGGTTTGACCATGATTTAAACAAGTTTGTTTATCAACTTGAATGCTTGCTATATGACATCAGAAGACTATGTGTTTGGTTTTTGTTTTTTGAATTTGTTATGCCCATTTGAATCTTAGCTAGTCAAATCCTAGGTTTGAATATATATGTCTAGACCTTGTATATCAACTTGAATGCTTACTATACATATGACATAAGAATGTTATGTGCTTTGGTTTTTCATTCTTTTCATTTTTTCTGAATTTTTAGGGCCATTTGAATCTTGGTCAAATCCTTGGTTTGACCAAGATTTAAACAAATTTAAAACATGAAAATGAAAAGGGAAGTCTGTATCCTTCTTAGTCACTCTAAAATGAAGCTTTTGGGATGTTCTTTAAATTTCAATGTTTGAAACCCAAAACGACTTCCCTTCATGCTAGACTTCATAAGATCGACAGGGGGTAGATACATGATTTGTCTGGTTTGGATATATCTAGACCTTGTTTATCAACTTGATTGCTTACGATATGACATAAGAAGACTATGTGATTTGGTTTTTCATTTTTCTGATTTTTTTGAATTTTGTGCCCACCCATTTGTATCTTCGTCAAATCCTAGGTTTGACCAAGATAATTTAAACAAGTTTAAAACATGAAAATGTAAAGGGAAGCATGTATCCTTCTTAGTCACTCTAAAATGAAGCTTTTGGGAGGTTTTTGAAATTTCGATGTTTGAAACCCAAAACCACTTCTCTTCACACGCTTGACTTCATAAGACAGAGTTTAGGGGTTAGGGGTATAGATACATGATTTGTCTGGTTTGAATATGTCTAGACCTTGTTTATCAACTTGAATGCTTACTATATGACATAAGAAGACTATGTGATTTGGTTTTTCATTTTTCTGTTTTTTAATTATTTTTCTGCCCATTTGAATCTTGGTCAAATCCTAGGTTTGAACAAGATTTAGACAAGTTTAACACGTGAAATTAAACGAATAAGTAAGCATTGATCCTTCTTAGTCACTCCAAAATGTACCAATTGATAGTGTTAACTTTGCTTCATGGAAAAAATAATGTCATGTAAATGAGTTAACTTGGATTTCCTACCCTTGAATCCATAGGAAACTTTGTTCTAATGCACTATTATAATCAACCGAGTTTTTACACCAACAGGTCTGTCACTTACGTGTGGTGCCCACGCGTGAGGTCCCACACTTGAGTGAGCACAAGTCACGTGCAATAGGTACGCCAACTCCCAGCCATCTTCTTTGTCAAGAGAAGACGCATCAGGATGCGTATTGGAAGTCTGTGGGTCCTTCTGGATCCTTCGGTTGTCCCTCTCACAAAAAAAAACAAATCTCTCTCATTCTCGGCCTCGCTCGACTCGCTCGCTCGCTCGCTCGCACCTCCTGCGCACTGACAAACCCTGCACAACAGTCAACATCATCATCATCACCCGAAAAAGGGAAGACACCATAATGCTCTGCCTTTTTTCTCTCCTTCCGAGTGATCCCTCTTCCTCCGAGTTTCACTCGACGGGCAAACGCACATCTGCAGCATAGTAATAATAAAAAGGTAGAAAAATCGATATACGAATCTATAATTAAATAGGTTAAACTAGGGTTTTGCCCTGTACTACAGATCAAGGTTCAAAAAAATCCAACTACGGGGTTCGAACAACACGATTCTAATCCAAGAACTTTTTCGACCTCATCCAAGTGGCCTCAAACTATAGGGTTAGCATCTAGTGCAGTATGTGTGAAAATGTATGCACTATGTGTGCTATAACTTGTATGTCTTTCAAATTTGAACCAACTTTGAATAAGTTTGAAATATTTGAAATGGGGCTTTTGGCTTAAACGTTTGAAACTCAAAACGATTCTCTTCATGCTAGACTTCATAAGACCGAGTTTAGGGTTAGGGGTAGATACATGATTTGTCTGGTTTGAATATGTCTAAACCTTGTTTATCAACTTTAATGCTAACTTCTCAGTCACTCTAAAATGAAGTTTTTGGAGGTTTTTGAAATTTCCATCTTTGAAACCCAAAACCACTTCTCTTCATGCTTGACTTCATAAGAAAAAGTTTAGGGTTAGGGGGTATAGATACATGATTTGTATGGTTTGAATATGTCCAAACCTTGTTTATCAACTTGAATATGCTTACTATATGACATAAGAAGACTATGTACTTTGGTTTTTAAATTTTCTGACTTTTTTAATTTTCTGCGCATTTGAATCATATCTTGGTCAAATCCTAGGTTTCACCAAGATTTAGACAAGTTTAACACGTGAAAACGAGTAAGTAAGCATGGATCCTTCTTAGTCACTCTAAAATGAAGCTTTTGGGATGTTCTTGAAATTTCCATGTTTGAAACCCAAAACCACTTCTCTTCATGATTGACTTCCATAAGATCGACAGATCAGTTTAGGGTTAGGGGTAGATATATACATGATTTTTTGGTTTGAATATGTCTAGACCTTGTTTATCAACTTGAATGCTTACTATACATATGACATAAGAATGCTATGTGTGCTTTGGTTTTTCATTCTCTTTTTGATTTTTTTCTAAATTTTTAGGCCCATTTGAATCTTGGTCAAATCCTTGGTTTGACCAAGATTTAAACAAGTTTAAAACATGAAAATGAAAAGGGAAGTCAGTATCCTTCGTAGTCACTCTAAAATGGAGAAGCTTTTGGGATGTTCTTGTAATTTCTATGTTTGAAACCGAAAACGAGTTCCCTTCACATGCTAGTAGACTAGCTTCATAAGATCGACAGGCCGGGGGTAGATACATGATTTGTCTGGTTTGGATATATCTAGACCTTGTTTATCAACTTTAATGCTTACTATATGACATATATAAGAAAACTATTGCTTTGGTTTTTCCTTTTTCTGTTTTTTATTTATTTTGATGCCCATTTGAATCATGTCGAATCCTAGGTTTGACCAAGATAATTTAAACAAGTTTAAAACATGAAAATGAAAAGGGAAGCATGTATCCTTCTTAGTCACTCTAAAATGAAGCTTTTGGGAGGTTTTTGAAATTTCGATGTTTGAAACCCAAAACCACTTCTCTTCACATGCTTGACTTCATAAGACAGAGTTTAGGGGTTAGGGGTATAGATACATGATTTGTCTGGTTGAATATGTCTAGACCTTGTTTATCAACTTTAATGCTTACTATATGACATAAGAAAACTATTGCTTTGGTTTTTCTTTTTCTGATTTTTTTGAATTTTGATGCCCATTTGAATCTTGTCAAATTCTAGGTTTGACCAAGATTTAAACAAGTTTAAAACATGAAAATGAAAAGGGAAGCATGCAACCTTCTCAGTCACTCTAAAATGAAGTTTTTGGGAGGTTTTTGATATTTCCATGTTTGAAACCCGAAACCACTTCTCTTCATGCTTGACTTCATAAGACAGAGTTTAGGGTTAGGGGTAGATACATGATTTGTGTATGGGTTGAATATGTCCAAACCTTGTTTATCAACTTGAATATGCTTATGTGCTTTGGTTTTTTATTTTTCTGATTTTTTTGAATTTTATGCCCATAAATCTTGGTCAAATCCTAGGTTTGACCAGGATTTAAACAAGTTTAAAACATGAAATGAAAAGATAAGCCTGGATCCTTCTTAGTCACTCTAAAATGAAGCTTTTGGGAGGTTCTTGAAATTTCCATATTTGAAACCCAAAACCACTTCTCTACATGATTGACTTCATAAGACATAGTTTAATTAGAGTTTTAGGGGTAGATATATACATGATTTTTCTGGTTTGAATATATATGTCTAGACCTTGTTTATCAACTTGAATGCATGCTTACTATACATATGACATAAGAATGCTATATATGTGCTTTGGTTTTTCATTCTTTTGATTTTTTTCTGAATTTTTAGGGCCATTTGAATCTTGCATGGTTAAACTTGGGTTTTGCCCAGTTCTAAAGATCAAGGGTTCAAAAAAATCCAACTACGGGGTTCGAACAACACGATTCTAATCCAAGAATTTTTTCGACCTCATCCAAATGGCCTCAAACTATAGGGTTAGCATCTAGTGCAGTATGTGTGAAAATGTATGCACTATGTGTGCTATAACTTGTATGTCTTTCAAATTAAGTTGATAAACAAGGTCTAGACATATTCAAACCAGAATATTATACTGCATTAGTACAAAAAGTTTCCTATGGATTCATCAAGGGTAGTAAAGCCAAGTTAACTCATTGTCATGACTAAGAAGGATCCATGCTTACTTTTTCATTTTCATGTTTTAAACTTGTTTAAATCTTGGTCAAACCTAGGATTTGACCAAGATTCAAATGGTCATAAAAAATCAAACAAAATCAAGAAAATCAAAAACCAAACCACATAGTCTTCTTATGTAATATACTAAGCATTCAAGTTGATCAACGAAGTCTAGACATATTCAAACCAGAAAAATCATGTATCTACCCCCTAACCCTAAACGTTGTCTTATGAAGTCAAGCATGAAGAGAAGAAGTGGTTTTGGGTTTCAAACATGGAAATTTCAAAAACCCACCCAAAAGCTTCATTTTGGAGTGACTAAGAAGGATCCAAGCTTACTTTTTCATTTTCATGTTTCAAACTTGTTTAAATCTTTGTCAAACCTAGGATTTGACCAAGATTCAAATGGGCATAAAAATTCAAAAAAGAAATCAAAAAAATGAAACACCAAAGCACATAAACTTCTTATGTCATATAGTAATTAAGCATTCATGTTGATCAACAAAGTCTATATATATTTAAACAATAAAAATCATGTATATATACCCCCAAACCCAAAACCACTTCTCTTCACATGCTTGACTTCATAAGACAGAGTTTAGGGGTTAGGGGTATAGATACATGATTTGTCTGGTTTGAATATGTCTAGACCTTGTTTATCAACTTGAATGCTTACTATGTGATTTGGTTTTTCATTTTTCTGTTTTTTAATTATTTTTCTGCCCATTTGAATCTTGGTCAAATCCTAGGTTTGAACAAGATTTAGACAAGTTTAACACGTGAAATTAAACGAATAAGTAAGCATTGATCCTTCTTAGTCACTCCAAAATGTACCAATTGATAGTGTTAACTTTGCTTCATGGAAAAAATAATGTCATGTAAATGAGTTAACTTGGATTTCCTACCCTTGAATCCATAGGAAACTTTGTTCTAATGCACTATAATAATCAACCGAGTTTTTACACCAACAGGTCTGTCACTTACGTGTGGTGCCCACGCGTGAGGTCCCACACTTGAGTGAGCACAAGTCACGTGCAATAGGTACGCCAACTCCCAGCCATCTTCTTTGTCAAGAGAAGACGCATCAGGATGCGTATTGGAAGTCTGTGGGTCCTTCTGGATCCTTCGGTTGTCCCTCTCACAAAAAAAACAAATCTCTCTCATTCTCGGCCTCGCTCGACTCGCTCGCTCGCTCGCTCGCTCGCACCTCCTGCGCACTGACAAACCCTGCACAACAGTCAACATCACCAGAAAAAGAATATACACCATCAATAAGAGGGGCCCCGTGACTGCTCTCCCTTCTTCTCCTTCCGAGTGATTCCTCTTCCTCCGAGTTTCACTCGACGGGCAAACACACATGTGCTGCATAGTAATAATAAAAAAGTAAAAGAATCGACTACGAATCTATTATTAAATAGGTTATAAACTAGGGTTTTCCCCAGTACTACAGATCAAGTTGAAAAAAAAATCCAACTACGGGGTTTGATTTTGGCCTACAAATAAAAAATTAAATAAGTTGAACTAGTATTCCTCTAAAAAATCATTTTGGTTTGCATTGTTTGATAATTTTCATAGCTAGAGTGCATCACAATTTTTTGATTTCATGCTTTGCTTTGCCAATTTTGATTTTTTCTAACCACCTTCTCTTTGATTTCAAATTTAGGTCAAACTATCGGTGCCTACTATGTGTTCTACTTGAATTGGATGCAGCATGCGCACATGATATGTTTTGCCATTGTTTTGGGCTTCCACACATCTTGGGGCATCCAAGTATTTAAGTTACCTTGTTTTTTAATTGTAATTCATGTACCCTTTCCTCCCAATTAAATTTTGGTTTTACATTTTTAATTTTTTTAAATTTTTATGCCCATTCTGATGTCATATAGTTAGCATTTAAGTTGATAAACAAGGTCTGGACATATTCAAACCAAAAAATCATGTATCTACCCCCTAACGCTAAACTCTGTCATATGAAGTCAAGCATATGAAGAGAAGTGGTTTTGGGTTTCAAACATGGAAATTTCCATGCTTGAAACCAAAAACCACTTCTCTTCATGCATGCTTGACTTCATAAGACAGAGTTTAGGGTTAGGTGGTAGATACATGATTTTCCTGGTTTGAATATGTTTAGACCTTGTTTATCAAATTAATTGAATGCTTACTATATAACATAAGAGAAGACCTTGTTTTTTTTGAATTTTTATACCCATTCGAATCTTTGTCAAATCCTTGGTTCCACCAAGATTTGAATAAGTTAAAAACATGAATATGAAAAAGTAAGCATGTATGCTTCTTAGTCACTTCAAAATGAAGCTCTTGGGAGGGTTTTTGAATTTCCATGTTCGAAACCAAAAACCACAATGCTTGACTTCATGAAACAAAGTTTAGGGTTATGGGTAGATACATGCATGATTTTTCTTGTTTGAATATGTCTAGAACTTGTTTATCAACTTAATTGAATGCCTACTATATAACATAAGAAGACCTTTTTTGTATTTTTTAAATTTTTATACCCATTTGAATCTTGGTCAAATCCTAGGTTTCACCAAGATTTGAATAAGTTTAAAACATGAATATGAAAAAGTAAGCATGCATGTATGCTTCTTAATTAATCACTTCGAAATGAAGCTCTTGGGAGGGTTTTTGAAATTTCCATGTTTGAAACCAAAAACCACATATCTTCATGCATGCGCTTGACTTCATGAGACAGAGTTTAGTGTTAGGGGGTAGATACATGATTTCTCTCGTTTGAATATGTTTGAAACCAAAAACCACATATCTCTGGTTTGCCCGCACTTAGAAATGATATTTGCATCACTTATCATATGTTTGCCCATTTGAATCTTGTCAAATCCTAGATTTGACCAAGATAATTTAAACAAGTTTAAAACATGAAAATGAAAAGGCAAGCTTGTATCCTTCTTAGTCACTCTAAAATGAAGTTTGGGGAGGTTTTTGAAATTTCCATGCTTGAAACCAAAAAACCACTTCTCTTCATGCTTGACTTCATAAAGACAGAGTTTTTGGGGATATATAGGGGTAGATACATGATTTTTCTGGTTTGATATGTCTAGACCTTGTTTATCAACTTAATTGAATGCTTACTATATGACATAAGAAGACTATGTGCCTTGATTTTACATTTTTTTAAATTATGCCCATTTGAATCTTGGTCAAATCCTAGGTTTGACCATGATTTAAACAAGTTTAAAACATGAATATGAAAATTAAGCATGTATCCTTCGTAGTCACTCCAAAATGAAGCTCTTGAGAGGGTTTTTGAAATTTCCATGTTTGAAACCAAAAAACCACGTACTTCTCTTCATGCATGCTTGACTTCATAAGACAGAGTTTAGGGCTAGGGTAGCTAGATACATGATGTTTCTGGTTTGAATATGTCTAGACCTTGTTTATCAACTTAATTGAATGCTTACTATATGACATAAGAAGACTACGTGCCTTGGTTTTTCATTTATTTTCATTTATTTTGAATTTTTATGCCCATTTGAATCTTGGTCAAATCCTAGGTTTGACCATGATTTAAACTAGTTTAAAACATAAATATGAAAAATTAAGTATCTATCCTTCTTAGCCACTCCAAAATGAAGCTCTTGGGAGGGTTTTTGAAATTTCCATGATTGAAACCAAAAACCACTTCTCTTCATGCTTGACTTCATAAGTCAGGGTTTAGGGATATATATATAGGGGGTACATGCATGATTTTTCTGGTTGGAATATGTCTAGAACTTGTTTTTCAACTTGAGCTTATCTAGAGCTTGTTTTTAAATTTTTTATACCCATTTGATTCTTCATCAAATCCTAGGTTTGTTGACCTAGATTTGAACAAGTTTAAAACATGAATATGAAAAGGTAAGCATGTATGCTTCTTAATTAGTCACTCCAAAATGAAGCTCTTGGGAGGGTTTTTGAAATTTCCATGATTTAAACCAAAAACCACTTCTCTTCGTGCTTGACTTCATAAGTTAGGGTTTAGGGATATATAGGGGGTAGATACATCATGATTTTTCTGGTTTGAATATGTCTAGAGCTTGTTTATCAACTTAATTGAATGCTTACTATATGACATAAGAAGACTATGTGCCTTGATATTTCATTTTTTTTAATTATGCCCTTTTGAATATTGGTCAAAACCTAGGTTTGACAAAGATTTAAAAAAGATTAAAACATGAAAATGAAAAAGTAAGCCTTGATCCTTCTTATTAACTCCAAAATGAAGGTTTTTGGGAGGGTTTTTGAAATATCCATGTTTGAAACCCAAAACCACTTCTCTTCGTGCAGAGTTTAGGGTTAGGGGTAGCTAGAGACACCTGAATTTTCTGGTTTGATATGTCTAGACCTTGTTTATCAACTTAATTGAATGCTTACTATATGACATAAGAAGACTATGTGCCTTGATTTTACATTTTTTTAAAATTATGCCCATTTGAATCTTGGTCAAATCCTAGGTTTGACCATGATTTAAACAAGTTTGTTTATCAACTTGAATGCTTGCTATATGACATCAGAAGACTATGTGTTTGGTTTTTGTTTTTTGAATTTGTTATGCCCATTTGAATCTTAGCTAGTCAAATCCTAGGTTTGAATATATATGTCTAGACCTTGTATATCAACTTGAATGCTTACTATACATATGACATAAGAATGTTATGTGCTTTGGTTTTTCATTCTTTTCATTTTTTCTGAATTTTTAGGGCCATTTGAATCTTGGTCAAATCCTTGGTTTGACCAAGATTTAAACAAATTTAAAACATGAAAATGAAAAGGGAAGTCTGTATCCTTCTTAGTCACTCTAAAATGAAGCTTTTGGGATGTTCTTTAAATTTCAATGTTTGAAACCCAAAACGACTTCCCTTCATGCTAGACTTCATAAGATCGACAGGGGGTAGATACATGATTTGTCTGGTTTGGATATATCTAGACCTTGTTTATCAACTTGATTGCTTACGATATGACATAAGAAGACTATGTGATTTGGTTTTTCATTTTTCTGATTTTTTTGAATTTTGTGCCCACCCATTTGTATCTTCGTCAAATCCTAGGTTTGACCAAGATAATTTAAACAAGTTTAAAACATGAAAATGTAAAGGGAAGCATGTATCCTTCTTAGTCACTCTAAAATGAAGCTTTTGGGAGGTTTTTGAAATTTCGATGTTTGAAACCCAAAACCACTTCTCTTCACACGCTTGACTTCATAAGACAGAGTTTAGGGGTTAGGGGTATAGATACATGATTTGTCTGGTTTGAATATGTCTAGACCTTGTTTATCAACTTGAATGCTTACTATATGACATAAGAAGACTATGTGATTTGGTTTTTCATTTTTCTGTTTTTTAATTATTTTTCTGCCCATTTGAATCTTGGTCAAATCCTAGGTTTGAACAAGATTTAGACAAGTTTAACACGTGAAATTAAACGAATAAGTAAGCATTGATCCTTCTTAGTCACTCCAAAATGTACCAATTGATAGTGTTAACTTTGCTTCATGGAAAAAATAATGTCATGTAAATGAGTTAACTTGGATTTCCTACCCTTGAATCCATAGGAAACTTTGTTCTAATGCACTATTATAATCAACCGAGTTTTTACACCAACAGGTCTGTCACTTACGTGTGGTGCCCACGCGTGAGGTCCCACACTTGAGTGAGCACAAGTCACGTGCAATAGGTACGCCAACTCCCAGCCATCTTCTTTGTCAAGAGAAGACGCATCAGGATGCGTATTGGAAGTCTGTGGGTCCTTCTGGATCCTTCGGTTGTCCCTCTCACAAAAAAAACAAATCTCTCTCATTCTCGGCCTCGCTCGACTCGCTCGCTCGCTCGCTCGCACCTCCTGCGCACTGACAAACCCTGCACAACAGTCAACATCATCATCATCACCCGAAAAAGGGAAGACACCATAATGCTCTGCCTTTTTTCTCTCCTTCCGAGTGATCCCTCTTCCTCCGAGTTTCACTCGACGGGCAAACGCACATCTGCAGCATAGTAATAATAAAAAGGTAGAAAAATCGATATACGAATCTATAATTAAATAGGTTAAACTAGGGTTTTGCCCAGTACTACAGATCAAGGTTCAAAAAAATCCAACTACGGGGTTCGAACAACACGATTCTAATCCAAGAACTTTTTCGACCTCATCCAAGTGGCCTCAAACTATAGGGTTAGCATCTAGTGCAGTATGTGTGAAAATGTATGCACTATGTGTGCTATAACTTGTATGTCTTTCAAATTTGAACCAACTTTGAATAAGTTTGAAATATTTGAAATGGGGCTTTTGGCTTAAACGTTTGAAACTCAAAACGATTCTCTTCATGCTAGACTTCATAAGACCGAGTTTAGGGTTAGGGGTAGATACATGATTTGTCTGGTTTGAATATGTCTAAACCTTGTTTATCAACTTTAATGCTAACTTCTCAGTCACTCTAAAATGAAGTTTTTGGAGGTTTTTGAAATTTCCATCTTTGAAACCCAAAACCACTTCTCTTCATGCTTGACTTCATAAGAAAAAGTTTAGGGTTAGGGGGTATAGATACATGATTTGTATGGTTTGAATATGTCCAAACCTTGTTTATCAACTTGAATATGCTTACTATATGACATAAGAAGACTATGTACTTTGGTTTTTAAATTTTCTGACTTTTTTAATTTTCTGCGCATTTGAATCATATCTTGGTCAAATCCTAGGTTTCACCAAGATTTAGACAAGTTTAACACGTGAAAACGAGTAAGTAAGCATGGATCCTTCTTAGTCACTCTAAAATGAAGCTTTTGGGATGTTCTTGAAATTTCCATGTTTGAAACCCAAAACCACTTCTCTTCATGATTGACTTCCATAAGATCGACAGATCAGTTTAGGGTTAGGGGTAGATATATACATGATTTTTCTGGTTTGAATATGTCTAGACCTTGTTTATCAACTTGAATGCTTACTATACATATGACATAAGAATGCTATGTGCTTTGGTTTTTCATTCTCTTTTTGATTTTTTTCTAAATTTTTAGGCCCATTTGAATCTTGGTCAAATCCTTGGTTTGACCAAGATTTAAACAAGTTTAAAACATGAAAATGAAAAGGGAAGTCAGTATCCTTCGTAGTCACTCTAAAATGGAGAAGCTTTTGGGATGTTCTTGTAATTTCTATGTTTGAAACCGAAAACGAGTTCCCTTCACATGCTAGTAGACTAGCTTCATAAGATCGACAGGCCGGGGGTAGATACATGATTTGTCTGGTTTGGATATATCTAGACCTTGTTTATCAACTTTAATGCTTACTATATGACATATATAAGAAAACTATTGCTTTGGTTTTTCCTTTTTCTGTTTTTTATTTATTTTGATGCCCATTTGAATCATGTCAAATCCTAGGTTTGACCAAGATAATTTAAACAAGTTTAAAACATGAAAATGAAAAGGGAAGCATGTATCCTTCTTAGTCACTCTAAAATGAAGCTTTTGGGAGGTTTTTGAAATTTCCATGTTTGAAACCCAAAACCACTTCTCTTCACATGCTTGACTTCATAAGACAGAGTTTAGGGGTTAGGGGTATAGATACATGATTTGTCTGGTTTGAATATGTCTAGACCTTGTTTATCAACTTTAATGCTTACTATATGACATAAGAAAACTATTGCTTTGGTTTTTCTTTTTCTGATTTTTTTGAATTTTGATGCCCATTTGAATCTTGTCAAATTCTAGGTTTGACCAAGATTTAAACAAGTTTAAAACATGAAAATGAAAAGGGAAGCATGCAACCTTCTCAGTCACTCTAAAATGAAGTTTTTGGGAGGTTTTTGAAATTTCCATGTTTGAAACCAAAAACCACTTCTCTTCATGCTTGACTTCATAAGACAGAGTTTAGGGTTAGGGGTAGATACATGATTTGTGTATGGGTTGAATATGTCCAAACCTTGTTTATCAACTTGAATATGCTTATGTGCTTTGGTTTTTTATTTTTCTGATTTTTTTGAATTTTATGCCCATAAATCTTGGTCAAATCCTAGGTTTGACCAGGATTTAAACAAGTTTAAAACATGAAATGAAAAGATAAGCCTGGATCCTTCTTAGTCACTCTAAAATGAAGCTTTTGGGAGGTTCTTGAAATTTCCATATTTGAAACCCAAAACCACTTCTCTACATGATTGACTTCATAAGACATAGTTTAATTAGAGTTTTAGGGGTAGATATATACATGATTTTTCTGGTTTGAATATATATGTCTAGACCTTGTTTATCAACTTGAATGCATGCTTACTATACATATGACATAAGAATGCTATATATGTGCTTTGGTTTTTCATTCTTTTGATTTTTTTCTGAATTTTTAGGGCCATTTGAATCTTGCATGGTTAAACTTGGGTTTTGCCCAGTTCTAAAGATCAAGGGTTCAAAAAAATCCAACTACGGGGTTCGAACAACACGATTCTAATCCAAGAATTTTTTCGACCTCATCCAAATGGCCTCAAACTATAGGGTTAGCATCTAGTGCAGTATGTGTGAAAATGTATGCACTATGTGTGCTATAACTTGTATGTCTTTCAAATTAAGTTGATAAACAAGGTCTAGACATATTCAAACCAGAATATTATACTGCATTAGTACAAAAAGTTTCCTATGGATTCATCAAGGGTAGTAAAGCCAAGTTAACTCATTGTCATGACTAAGAAGGATCCATGCTTACTTTTTCATTTTCATGTTTTAAACTTGTTTAAATCTTGGTCAAACCTAGGATTTGACCAAGATTCAAATGGTCATAAAAAATCAAACAAAATCAAGAAAATCAAAAACCAAACCACATAGTCTTCTTATGTAATATACTAAGCATTCAAGTTGATCAACGAAGTCTAGACATATTCAAACCAGAAAAATCATGTATCTACCCCCTAACCCTAAACGTTGTCTTATGAAGTCAAGCATGAAGAGAAGAAGTGGTTTTGGGTTTCAAACATGGAAATTTCAAAAACCCACCCAAAAGCTTCATTTTGGAGTGACTAAGAAGGATCCAAGCTTACTTTTTCATTTTCATGTTTCAAACTTGTTTAAATCTTTGTCAAACCTAGGATTTGACCAAGATTCAAATGGGCATAAAAATTCAAAAAAGAAATCAAAAAAATGAAACACCAAAGCACATAAACTTCTTATGTCATATAGTAATTAAGCATTCATGTTGATCAACAAAGTCTATATATATTTAAACAATAAAAATCATGTATATATACCCCCAAACCCAAAACCACTTCTCTTCACATGCTTGACTTCATAAGACAGAGTTTAGGGGTTAGGGGTATAGATACATGATTTGTCTGGTTTGAATATGTCTAGACCTTGTTTATCAACTTGAATGCTTACTATGTGATTTGGTTTTTCATTTTTCTGTTTTTTAATTATTTTTCTGCCCATTTGAATCTTGGTCAAATCCTAGGTTTGAACAAGATTTAGACAAGTTTAACACGTGAAATTAAACGAATAAGTAAGCATTGATCCTTCTTAGTCACTCCAAAATGTACCAATTGATAGTGTTAACTTTGCTTCATGGAAAAAATAATGTCATGTAAATGAGTTAACTTGGATTTCCTACCCTTGAATCCATAGGAAACTTTGTTCTAATGCACTATAATAATCAACCGAGTTTTTACACCAACAGGTCTGTCACTTACGTGTGGTGCCCACGCGTGAGGTCCCACACTTGAGTGAGCACAAGTCACGTGCAATAGGTACGCCAACTCCCAGCCATCTTCTTTGTCAAGAGAAGACGCATCAGGATGCGTATTGGAAGTCTGTGGGTCCTTCTGGATCCTTCGGTTGTCCCTCTCACAAAAAAAACAAATCTCTCTCATTCTCGGCCTCGCTCGACTCGCTCGCTCGCTCGCTCGCACCTCCTGCGCACTGACAAACCCTGCACAACAGTCAACATCACCAGAAAAAGAATATACACCATCAATAAGAGGGGCCCCGTGACTGCTCTCCCTTCTTCTCCTTCCGAGTGATTCCTCTTCCTCCGAGTTTCACTCGACGGGCAAACACACATGTGCTGCATAGTAATAATAAAAAAGTAAAAGAATCGACTACGAATCTATTATTAAATAGGTTATAAACTAGGGTTTTCCCCAGTACTACAGATCAAGTTGAAAAAAAAATCCAACTACGGGGTTTGATTTTGGCCTACAAATAAAAAATTAAATAAGTTGAACTAGTATTCCTCTAAAAAATCATTTTGGTTTGCATTGTTTGATAATTTTCATAGCTAGAGTGCATCACAATTTTTTGATTTCATGCTTTGCTTTGCCAATTTTGATTTTTTCTAACCACCTTCTCTTTGATTTCAAATTTAGGTCAAACTATCGGTGCCTACTATGTGTTCTACTTGAATTGGATGCAGCATGCGCACATGATATGTTTTGCCATTGTTTTGGGCTTCCACACATCTTGGGGCATCCAAGTATTTAAGTTACCTTGTTTTTTAATTGTAATTCATGTACCCTTTCCTCCCAATTAAATTTTGGTTTTACATTTTTAATTTTTTTAAATTTTTATGCCCATTCTGATGTCATATAGTTAGCATTTAAGTTGATAAACAAGGTCTGGACATATTCAAACCAAAAAATCATGTATCTACCCCCTAACGCTAAACTCTGTCATATGAAGTCAAGCATATGAAGAGAAGTGGTTTTGGGTTTCAAACATGGAAATTTCCATGCTTGAAACCAAAAACCACTTCTCTTCATGCATGCTTGACTTCATAAGACAGAGTTTAGGGTTAGGTGGTAGATACATGATTTTCCTGGTTTGAATATGTTTAGACCTTGTTTATCAAATTAATTGAATGCTTACTATATAACATAAGAGAAGACCTTGTTTTTTTTGAATTTTTATACCCATTCGAATCTTTGTCAAATCCTTGGTTCCACCAAGATTTGAATAAGTTAAAAACATGAATATGAAAAAGTAAGCATGTATGCTTCTTAGTCACTTCAAAATGAAGCTCTTGGGAGGGTTTTTGAATTTCCATGTTCGAAACCAAAAACCACAATGCTTGACTTCATGAAACAAAGTTTAGGGTTATGGGTAGATACATGCATGATTTTTCTTGTTTGAATATGTCTAGAACTTGTTTATCAACTTAATTGAATGCCTACTATATAACATAAGAAGACCTTTTTTGTATTTTTTAAATTTTTATACCCATTTGAATCTTGGTCAAATCCTAGGTTTCACCAAGATTTGAATAAGTTTAAAACATGAATATGAAAAAGTAAGCATGCATGTATGCTTCTTAATTAATCACTTCGAAATGAAGCTCTTGGGAGGGTTTTTGAAATTTCCATGTTTGAAACCAAAAACCACATATCTTCATGCATGCGCTTGACTTCATGAGACAGAGTTTAGTGTTAGGGGGTAGATACATGATTTCTCTCGTTTGAATATGTTTGAAACCAAAAACCACATATCTCTGGTTTGCCCGCACTTAGAAATGATATTTGCATCACTTATCATATGTTTGCCCATTTGAATCTTGTCAAATCCTAGATTTGACCAAGATAATTTAAACAAGTTTAAAACATGAAAATGAAAAGGCAAGCTTGTATCCTTCTTAGTCACTCTAAAATGAAGTTTGGGGAGGTTTTTGAAATTTCCATGCTTGAAACCAAAAACCACTTCTCTTCATGCTTGACTTCATAAGACAGAGTTTAGGGGATATATAGGGGTAGATACATGATTTTTCTGGTTTGATATGTCTAGACCTTGTTTATCAACTTAATTGAATGCTTACTATATGACATAAGAAGACTATGTGCCTTGATTTTACATTTTTTTAAATTATGCCCATTTGAATCTTGGTCAAATCCTAGGTTTGACCATGATTTAAACAAGTTTAAAACATGAATATGAAAATTAAGCATGTATCCTTCGTAGTCACTCCAAAATGAAGCTCTTGAGAGGGTTTTTGAAATTTCCATGTTTGAAACCAAAAAACCACGTACTTCTCTTCATGCATGCTTGACTTCATAAGACAGAGTTTAGGGCTAGGGTAGCTAGATACATGATGTTTCTGGTTTGAATATGTCTAGACCTTGTTTATCAACTTAATTGAATGCTTACTATATGACATAAGAAGACTACGTGCCTTGGTTTTTCATTTATTTTCATTTATTTTGAATTTTTATGCCCATTTGAATCTTGGTCAAATCCTAGGTTTGACCATGATTTAAACTAGTTTAAAACATAAATATGAAAAATTAAGTATCTATCCTTCTTAGCCACTCCAAAATGAAGCTCTTGGGAGGGTTTTTGAAATTTCCATGATTGAAACCAAAAACCACTTCTCTTCATGCTTGACTTCATAAGTCAGGGTTTAGGGATATATATATAGGGGGTACATGCATGATTTTTCTGGTTGGAATATGTCTAGAACTTGTTTTTCAACTTGAGCTTATCTAGAGCTTGTTTTTAAATTTTTTATACCCATTTGATTCTTCATCAAATCCTAGGTTTGTTGACCTAGATTTGAACAAGTTTAAAACATGAATATGAAAAGGTAAGCATGTATGCTTCTTAATTAGTCACTCCAAAATGAAGCTCTTGGGAGGGTTTTTGAAATTTCCATGATTTAAACCAAAAACCACTTCTCTTCGTGCTTGACTTCATAAGTTAGGGTTTAGGGATATATAGGGGGTAGATACATCATGATTTTTCTGGTTTGAATATGTCTAGAGCTTGTTTATCAACTTAATTGAATGCTTACTATATGACATAAGAAGACTATGTGCCTTGATATTTCATTTTTTTTAATTATGCCCTTTTGAATATTGGTCAAAACCTAGGTTTGACAAAGATTTAAAAAAGATTAAAACATGAAAATGAAAAAGTAAGCCTTGATCCTTCTTATTAACTCCAAAATGAAGGTTTTTGGGAGGGTTTTTGAAATATCCATGTTTGAAACCCAAAACCACTTCTCTTCGTGCAGAGTTTAGGGTTAGGGGTAGCTAGACACACCTGAATTTTCTGGTTTGATATGTCTAGACCTTGTTTATCAACTTAATTGAATGCTTACTATATGACATAAGAAGACTATGTGCCTTGATTTTACATTTTTTTAAAATTATGCCCATTTGAATCTTGGTCAAATCCTAGGTTTGACCATGATTTAAACAAGTTTGTTTATCAACTTGAATGCTTGCTATATGACATCAGAAGACTATGTGTTTGGTTTTTGTTTTTTGAATTTGTTATGCCCATTTGAATCTTAGCTAGTCAAATCCTAGGTTTGAATATATATGTCTAGACCTTGTATATCAACTTGAATGCTTACTATACATATGACATAAGAATGTTATGTGCTTTGGTTTTTCATTCTTTTCATTTTTTTCTGAATTTTTAGGGCCATTTGAATCTTGGTCAAATCCTTGGTTTGACCAAGATTTAAACAAATTTAAAACATGAAAATGAAAAGGGAAGTCTGTATCCTTCTTAGTCACTCTAAAATGAAGCTTTTGGGATGTTCTTTAAATTTCAATGTTTGAAACCCAAAACGACTTCCCTTCATGCTAGACTTCATAAGATCGACAGGGGGTAGATACATGATTTGTCTGGTTTGGATATATCTAGACCTTGTTTATCAACTTGATTGCTTACGATATGACATAAGAAGACTATGTGATTTGGTTTTTCATTTTTCTGATTTTTTTGAATTTTGTGCCCACCCATTTGTATCTTCGTCAAATCCTAGGTTTGACCAAGATAATTTAAACAAGTTTAAAACATGAAAATGTAAAGGGAAGCATGTATCCTTCTTAGTCACTCTAAAATGAAGCTTTTGGGAGGTTTTTGAAATTTCGATGTTTGAAACCCAAAACCACTTCTCTTCACACGCTTGACTTCATAAGACAGAGTTTAGGGGTTAGGGGTATAGATACATGATTTGTCTGGTTTGAATATGTCTAGACCTTGTTTATCAACTTGAATGCTTACTATATGACATAAGAAGACTATGTGATTTGGTTTTTCATTTTTCTGTTTTTTAATTATTTTTCTGCCCATTTGAATCTTGGTCAAATCCTAGGTTTGAACAAGATTTAGACAAGTTTAACACGTGAAATTAAACGAATAAGTAAGCATTGATCCTTCTTAGTCACTCCAAAATGTACCAATTGATAGTGTTAACTTTGCTTCATGGAAAAAATAATGTCATGTAAATGAGTTAACTTGGATTTCCTACCCTTGAATCCATAGGAAACTTTGTTCTAATGCACTATTATAATCAACCGAGTTTTTACACCAACAGGTCTGTCACTTACGTGTGGTGCCCACGCGTGAGGTCCCACACTTGAGTGAGCACAAGTCACGTGCAATAGGTACGCCAACTCCCAGCCATCTTCTTTGTCAAGAGAAGACGCATCAGGATGCGTATTGGAAGTCTGTGGGTCCTTCTGGATCCTTCGGTTGTCCCTCTCACAAAAAAAAACAAATCTCTCTCATTCTCGGCCTCGCTCGACTCGCTCGCTCGCTCGCTCGCACCTCCTGCGCACTGACAAACCCTGCACAACAGTCAACATCATCATCATCACCCGAAAAAGGGAAGACACCATAATGCTCTGCCTTTTTTCTCTCCTTCCGAGTGATCCCTCTTCCTCCGAGTTTCACTCGACGGGCAAACGCACATCTGCAGCATAGTAATAATAAAAAGGTAGAAAAATCGATATACGAATCTATAATTAAATAGGTTAAACTAGGGTTTTGCCCTGTACTACAGATCAAGGTTCAAAAAAATCCAACTACGGGGTTCGAACAACACGATTCTAATCCAAGAACTTTTTCGACCTCATCCAAGTGGCCTCAAACTATAGGGTTAGCATCTAGTGCAGTATGTGTGAAAATGTATGCACTATGTGTGCTATAACTTGTATGTCTTTCAAATTTGAACCAACTTTGAATAAGTTTGAAATATTTGAAATGGGGCTTTTGGCTTAAACGTTTGAAACTCAAAACGATTCTCTTCATGCTAGACTTCATAAGACCGAGTTTAGGGTTAGGGGTAGATACATGATTTGTCTGGTTTGAATATGTCTAAACCTTGTTTATCAACTTTAATGCTAACTTCTCAGTCACTCTAAAATGAAGTTTTTGGAGGTTTTTGAAATTTCCATCTTTGAAACCCAAAACCACTTCTCTTCATGCTTGACTTCATAAGAAAAAGTTTAGGGTTAGGGGGTATAGATACATGATTTGTATGGTTTGAATATGTCCAAACCTTGTTTATCAACTTGAATATGCTTACTATATGACATAAGAAGACTATGTACTTTGGTTTTTAATTTTTCTGACTTTTTTAATTTTCTGCGCATTTGAATCATATCTTGGTCAAATCCTAGGTTTCACCAAGATTTAGACAAGTTTAACACGTGAAAACGAGTAAGTAAGCATGGATCCTTCTTAGTCACTCTAAAATGAAGCTTTTGGGATGTTCTTGAAATTTCCATGTTTGAAACCCAAAACCACTTCTCTTCATGATTGACTTCCATAAGATCGACAGATCAGTTTAGGGTTAGGGGTAGATATATACATGATTTTTTGGTTTGAATATGTCTAGACCTTGTTTATCAACTTGAATGCTTACTATACATATGACATAAGAATGCTATGTGCTTTGGTTTTTCATTCTCTTTTTGATTTTTTTCTAAATTTTTAGGCCCATTTGAATCTTGGTCAAATCCTTGGTTTGACCAAGATTTAAACAAGTTTAAAACATGTGCCTTGATTTTCCATTTTTTGTTTTTTCTGAATATTTATGCCCATTTGAATCTTGGTCAAATCCTAGGTTTGACCATGATTTAAACAAGTTTAATAAACATGAATATGAAATTTCCATGATTTATACCAAAAACCACTTCTCTTCATGCTTGACTTCATAAGTTAGGGTTTAGGGATATATAGGGGGTAGATTCATCATGATTTTTCTGGGTTGAATATGTCCATAGCTTGTTTATCAACTTAATTGAATGCTTACTATATGACATATATAAGAAGACTATGTGCCTTGATTTTTCATTTTTTTAAATTATGCCCATTTGAATCTTGGTCAAATCCTAGGTTTGAGCAAGATTTAAACAAGATTAAAACATGAAAATGAAAAATTAAGCCTTGATCCTTCTTATTCACTCCAAAATGAAGCTTTTGGGAGGGTTTTTGAGATATCCAGGTTTGAAACCCAAAACCACTTCTCTTCATGCATAGTTTAGGGTTAGGTGTAGATACATGAATTTTTGGTTTATAGTAAGCATTCAAGTTGATAAACAAGGTTTAGACATATTCAAACTAGAAAAATCATGTATATACCCCCTAAGGCTAAACTCTGTGATATATATGAAGTCAAGCATATAAGAGGAATGGTTTTGGGTTTCAAACATGGAAAATTCAAAAACCCTCCCAAAAGCTTCATTTTTTGAGTGAATAAGAAGGATCCAGGCTTACTTTTTCATTTTCATGTTACTGACTTGTTTAATTCTTGGTCAAACCTAGGATTTGACCAAGATTCAAATAGGCATAAAAATTCAATAAAGAATTCAAAAAATGAAAAACCAAAGCACATAATTAAGCTTCTTAAGTTATAGTAAGCATTCATGTTGATCAAGAGAGTCTATACATATTTAAACATTACAAATCATGTATATACCCCAACCCTAAACTCTGTCTAATGAAGTCAAGGACGAAGAGAAGTGGTTTTCGTTTTTTTTTTGAATTTTTATGCCCATTTGAATCTTGGTCAAATCCTTGCAGGTTTGACCAATATTTAAACAAGTTTAAAACATGAAAATGAAAAGTAAGTGTGGATCCTTCTTATTCACTCCAAAATGAAGCTTTTGGGAGGTTTTTTTAAATTTTCCATGTTCGAAACCCAAAATGATATCTCTCCGTGCTTTACTTCATAAGACAAAGTTTAGGGGTAGGGGGTAGATACATGATTTTTCTGGTTTGAATATGTCTAGACCTTGTTTATCAACTTGAATGCTTATTATGTGACATCAAAAGACTATGTGTTTAGTTTTTTTTTGAATTTGTTATGCCCATTTGAATCTTGGTCAAATCCTAGGTTTGACCAAGATTTAAACCAGTTTAAAACATGAAAATGAAAAGTAAGCCTGGATTCTTCTTAGTCCCTCCAAAATGAAGCTTTTGGGAGGTTTTTTAAATTTCCATGTTTGAAACCCAAAACCACTCCTCTTAATGCTTGACTTCATAAGACAGAGTTTAGGGTTAGGGGCCAAGTATATACATGATTTTTCTTGTTTAAATATGTCTAGACTTTGTTTATCAACTTGAATGCTTACTATATGACATCAAAAGACTATGTGTTTGGTTTTGATTTTTTTGAATTTGTTATGTCCATTTGAATCTTGGTCAAATCCTAGGTTTGACCAAGATTTAAACCAATTTAAAACATGAAAATGAAAATGAAAGCCTGGATTCTTCTTAGTCACTCCAAAATGAAGCTTTTGGGAGTTTTTTCAATTTCCAATGTTTGAAACCCAAAACCACTTTTCTTCATGCTTGACTTCATAAGACAGAGTTTAGGGTTAGGGGGTATATACAATATTTTTCTGGTTTGAATATGTCTAGACTTCGTTGATCAACTGTAATGCTTACTATATGACATAAGAAGCTTATGTGCTTTGGTTTTTTTTTTGATTTCTTTTTTGAATTTTTATGCCCACTTGAATCCTGGTCAGATCCTTTGTTTGACCAAGATTTAAACAAGTTAAAACATGAAAATGAAAAAGTAAGCCTGGCTCCTTCTTAGTCATGAAAATGAGTTAACTTGGCTTTCCAACCCTTGAATCCATAGGAAACTTTGTACTAATGCAGTATAATAATCACTCGAGTTTTTACACCAACAGGTCTGTCACTTACGTGTGGTGCCCATGCGTGAGGTCCCAAACTTCAGTGAGCACAAGTCACATGCGGTAGGCAGGCAAAATACCCGATCAATCCGGGCGGTGGCTGTTAAGGACCCGATCGCATTTCTTGCTTTCAGACTGGGGTCTACCATGTAAGAAGTTTGTTCCTTTTGGATGCATCACTCGTATTTGCAAGTTTTTTGGGGGTCCCGCAAATTCAGGGTAGCATCATGCCCCCCTTCCCACGCCAACACAAACAGAGTTCAACACAACCTAATTAAGCAAGGTTCAACACAGACATAGTTCAACAACCCCTAATTAAGCTAATAGGTTCACCACAAACGCTGCTGAGCAGCAAACATAAACAGAGTTCAACAAAAGATGCTGCTTTTGAAGCAGTAGGAGAGACAAACATGCACAACAGTTACGGAGTATATTTACCATCTTCTTCCTGGTCCCGCTTCTTCTGCTTCTTGCTGCCCATACCTTTAATCTTTGGTGGCTTGGGCTTGGGAGGAGGCACACGACCGGTCTCGATAGCTTGGTTCAATTTCTTCCTTAGGAATAGCCCATATGCCATGTGGTTGGCTATGAAGCCGGATCGGTTAACAGTTTCCCCAACTTTGAGACAGCCGGACCCACCGGCTTCGGCATGCTGCAGGACGCTTCGAAAGTCAACCTTTATGCTCTTTGTGCAGAAGGGGCAGCTGTTCCTGGCACCAGTCCAGGGTTCACTCCAATACTTGTCGAACTTCCCCGCCTTAAGCTTGTTGAGAGTGGCCCTGGCCTTCCTATGACGCGACTCGACATCGCTGTCAACCTCATCAGTAGCAACCTGATACATGCCAAATAAACAGGTGAAGCAAATATGTAGCAGTTGCAACTAATAATGAATATGAATCTAAAAAGATTCTGACGCTAATTCAAAACCCTATAGCGCAAAAAAAAGAGGGAGAGACCATAGAGCAAATCGATACAGGGCTATGTTAAATAAGGGAGAGAGGTGAATCGGATGTGAAGCAAATATGTAGCAGTTGCAACTAATACTGAATATGAATCTAAAAAGATTCTGACGCTAATTCAAAACGCTATAGCGCAAAAAAAAGAGGGAGAGACCATAGCGCAAATCGATACAGGGCTATGTTGAATAAGGGAGAGAGGTGAATCGGAACATACTTCCTCCCCCTCGTCGACGATATTCTCGTCGAAGGTCGGCGGCGGCGGTTCAAAGATGAGTTCAACCTCGTCCTCGTCATCTAGGGGATGCTTCCCAAGAGAGTGGACCCATCTACCAACAGCATCAGATGCCGATGAGCGACCGATGGCCCGACCTTCGGCAATGGCCTCCGCTTCGTCTTTGGCATCCGCTGCGGCAATGATCGCCGCCGTTGCGGCCATGCGTGCTGCGGTCGCGGCTCTGCACGCCTCCTCTGCGGCTAAGGCCAGCCGCGCGGCTTTCGCTTTCGCTGCGTTGACGGCGTCGGTTGGGCTCTCCATCGGTGGAATGGGAAGGGGAAGTGAAGAGAGGGTTTTTTCCTAGTCCGTGGAGAGAGGGAGAAGTGTGGACGTGAAATGGATAACTGACGATATTTCAAGATTTGGGAGACATAGCACGAACCGGCAGATGACAGCGCGTGGGTGCATTACCTCATAGCCTCTGTCCTAGAAAGAGCGTACGTGTGGGTTTTCAAGGCATATTAAGGATTTTATTATTACATTGGGAAACTGTCATCGACCATCACTTTCCTCTTCAACTTTTCCACCTCCAATGATCTAAATGCATGTAGTAAATAAGAAAACCATATTATGCTAAATACTACTACCTCCATCCCAAAGCGTAAGGCTTATATTATTTTTAGAAGCTCAAACTATGTCAAGGTAAACTAAGATTTTACCAAAAATCATTATCATGCAAAATACAAAATTAATATCAATACATAGACAACGATTTTTTTTGGTATGGTATCTACAAAATATTATATTAGTTGATAGATTGTTCTAAATTTTCGTCAACCTTTACTTGCTTTGACTCTTAAAAAAAGACTTAAGCTTTGTGATGGAGGTAGTACGTACTAGTCGTGAAGAAACTATATCCCTCGTGATGAGAAAGAAATATTTTTTACTACCACTCTTTTGTGGACAAATTTTGAAGTGCATTGCAAAACGAGAAGTACACTCTTTTATGGACAAATTTTAACTCTACACCCATTATTTCAGGATGGAGGGAGTATAACCCAACTTGTTTTTTTCTTCTGGGCACTACACTGCTTTTTCCCTGTGCAATGCTTGGTTCTACCCTTTTTCTCAATGTAATGGTCACTTTAAGTCATTTTTTCCCACACACATTTATTTTGTACTTCTCTACAGTGTTGACCGTGCTACTACTATTTGTGTTAGTGCGCCAAAAACAAAATGTTATTTTTTAAGTGCCAAATTAATCTAGGGCGTTGGTTGTGAATCGGTGAACAAAAAAGAGATAGCCCAAAAGAGGAACACACCAAGGTACAAAAACTAGTATATATGCATGTTTCTATGTACATATATATGACCCTGGGTTTGTAGATAAAAAACATTCATATATGCGCTTACTATTAATATACATAAGTTTATGCTGATTCTCTTGGTTTAGGTATATATATGGTTAGGCATCACTACTAATTCAGAAAAAAACAAAAATGTAACTCTTCAAGTGAAGTCATTTTAAGTGACCTAACAACTAAAATTCATATATAGGATTTGTATAGGAATTATGTAGGATTTAGATCACATGTGAATTTTCCCCACACTAGTTGTTTGATTCATAGGAACATATCCTATAGGAATCTTGCAGTGCAAATCCTATAAGAATAAAACATTAGGTCATACCTCATGGAAAATTTCCTTTGGCACAATCAAACACAACTCATCTTCCTATATGATTCAACTAGCCATTAAATCTCAATCCTATGTTTTCCATATTTCTATGGTTTTCCCATCCTATGAATCAAAGGAGCCTTAGGGCTTATATCTTTTTTTAGAAAGGCAAACTATGTTAAGATTGGCCAAGTTTTACGAAAAACCTTTAACATGCAAAATACAAAGTTGAGTCATTTCGTTTGAATCGGAGGGAGTACATTTGACGTTATGGTACTATTTGACAGCTGCTTGGCACTGTATTTTTTTTCGAACCAAACTTCCCCCTTCATGAAGCTTTTATTTTAGCTTCAGTGACTTGATACATCCATATATCTAGACAAAGTTGAGTCAATTCATTTGAATCAGAGGGAGTACATTTGACTATATGGGTATTGTTTGACAACTGCTTGGCACTGTCTTCTTTTTTGAACCAAACTGCCCCCTTCACGAAGCTTTTATTTTGGGATAGAGCTTCACTGACTTGATACTTCCAAGTTTCACAGTGACTTGGTGCCACCATCCACCATCCATCTCAGATCCAATGTATGCGATCGACTTAGAATTTAAACTAAATAATTATTATAATTGCTCAGAAATATTTCAAGAACTTCCAGTTAATCGTGCATATTTCGATTTATATTTTGGTGAAGTTTCATTCGATTTGAATCAAAGGTTTGTGAGCAAATATATACTCCCTCCGGTTCATATTAATTGACTCTAATATGGATGTACTAGACACATTTTAGTTCTAGATACATCCATATTGAAGTCAATTAATATGAATCAGAGGGAGTATTTAGTTTACTAGTGCTCGTATACGTAAAAAGCTCTTTAATCATGCTAATCGTCCTAGTGCTCGTATACGTAAAAAGCTCTTTAATCACAAGCTAATCGTCCGAGTGGGATGAAATATTCACAGATTTTAGAACAAGGCATCTACATTTTACTGGATTTTTTTCGTAATTTTTGTTTTTAGGTTCGAAATAAGAGATTAGTTTGGAACGTTGGATCTCAAATGGTTGGTAGATGGTGGCACCAAGTCACAATGAGATTTGGAGACTTCAAGTCACTGCAGCTCTGTCCTTTTATTTTGACAAACTGCAGAGCCGCTGGTGCATCTATGCTTGCGTACGGCCGACGCCGATTCTTAGCAAGGAAGTTCTTCCTATAAGTAGTAGTATCCATACTCCACTCCAAGGCATGTATAAAAAAAAGAACCCATCCCGTTCTCGTTTTCCCGATCACTCTTCTCTGAAGATGGAGGAGGCCCTCTTCTTGTGCCCCCTCTGCCTGCTGCCCTTCAAACCCCCCATATCCAAGGTCGCTCCCTTCCGATTTCATTCTTAGGTTCACCTGTGAGAAATGTCAATGACAACTGATGCCACGTACGTTGTTCCGTGCAGTGCAAGGGCGGTCATATGGGCTGTCGGCGCTGCGTCGGCGAGCTTGCGCCGAACCCGTGCAAGAAGTGCGAGCAGCCGGCGTGGTTGCCGCCGTCGAATCGATCTGGGCCAAGATTGCCGCCGTCGAATCGATCTGGGGCAATGGTCAAGTGCGTCGGCTGCCAGAGCTTGGTCGCCTCCACGGAGTCCTACAAGCACTATATCGCGTGCCCGCATGGTCCGTGCGGCTGCACAGAGGCCATCAATACCGGCTGCAGCTTCACCGGCCCGCCGCGGGAGCTCCTGGTACACCTCCAAGCATCCCACTCCATCCCAGTGTTTACGTTCCAGTATGGCATACCCGCCTGGTGCATAGTTCGTCTTCCGGTACAACCGCGGGGACACCTGTTCATCGGCAGTGGGGAAGAAGACGGTAGCGTGTTCGCCATCACCGTTGGAGCGCTCGGCCCGACCACCATTGTGTCCTGTGTGTGCATCAGGTCGGCCGCGTGCTTGTTTCCGATGTACAAGGCGCAGCTGTTGGTGATTGGTCCGCCGACGCCGGCGACGGCTGGGACCAGTGACCTCTCGACGGACACCTTGATGGCGGTAATCGAGCCGACGAGCTCCCCGACGCCTAGCTCGATCATGTTGCAGCAGCTCACTTCTTTCCTGGCGGTGCCGCCCCGTTACGCGAAGCAGAATGGAGGGCAGCGTGTGTTGCCTATCTGCGTTTGCATCAACAAGAAGGTTATACAATAATCTTCGTTTAGTCATACTGCAATGTAGTTACTCGAAGATCGGAGGGAGTAGTTTAGTTCGAAGTAGGGTTCGTTCGGATGTATTTTGGACTTGTATAGTAGTACTACTACTCCAGAACTATTACTAGCTAGTTGGAGTGCTAGAATGCAGCTCGGAGTATTATAGTATTTTGGCAGTACTACTAGTTATGTATGTGACTGCAAATTCAAACTAAAATGGACTATTTCTTGCTAATGTTGTTCTTTTGGAGTCATCATTTTTTTCTGAACGTGTTAACTATGCTATTGTCTAAGGATTCGTTTAGATTTCTTTGGTTGAATTCATATTTCGTCTCTTCCTAATTTGGCAAAACTGCACTGTCATGGGCATTCTTACAAGGTCGCTGAAGTTTCAAAGTTTCTTAATGTATATTGCGTAGGGTGTACCCCCTTAACATGGATCTGTTGCATTTTTGGGTTGTATTTTTTTTGGCAATTTTCAGGACCATAAAATAGCACGCCTTCAGTTGAAATTTGAATTAGTGGCCGATACTAGCATGGAGTAGTGAAGTTTTTTTGTACTCCCTCGGTCCCACCAAAAGTGTCTCACCTTTGTTAAAATTTAGATGGATAGATGTATTTTTTTTACAAAGTTGAGACAACTTTGGTGGGACGGAGCCACGGAGTCGTAGTTGATGGCGAGAAGGTTGATGCCTTGCTAGGTTGGTGTACGTTGCAAAAAGAACAAGGTTGGTGTGTATTTGTTTTATTTGTTCACCATAATACTGACATGGCCATCGATTTGATTAGACAACACAAGCCTGGGATGTTTCACTTATTTATTGTAGGAAGCACGATTAATGTTCTGTAATGATGGGGCTACTCCTATAGTCCGTCTGCTCGGCTCCTACTCGGGTGTCGGGTCACATTCACACTCTCCTCTTTTTTTGAACACATTCACACTCTCCTCTTTTTTTGAACACATTCACACTCTCCTCGAAACATGCAGTAGGCAGTATATGAGCGTCTCGGTTCACCTCCGTCGTCTATCCCCACTCCGCCCATCTTCCATAGCACGCGCCTGCGTCTCCGCCATGGCGCTTTCGCATCCTATCCAGCAGTGCCCAGTTTGAGAGCCTCTGTTCTCCAACTCAAACCCCCACCTGCCGCCATTGATCGCCATCTCTCTCCCAAAGTTCGAATCAGTAGATCGCCCAAGAAAATACCAACCCCATTGTACCACCTGCCTCATTGCGATGGCGAAATCGAGCAGGGTCTGTGGATCTGGGCTGTTTCACAAGGTGTTTACGGAAGGCCCCCTTGAAGTGCTCATCAGCCAGTGCGACGCCATCACCGCCGCGTCCCTAGTCGGTTCCTCCAAAAGTATTCTTCAGTCAGCCAAATACAGTGCCACTCTGCCTGCTTCTCAGCCGTTTGGCCTTCCGTGTGTTCTCTGTTGTGACCCGGCGGATAAACCATGGGCGGTGTTCAAGGAGGATTTGCCGGTGCACAGCAAGTGCAAACTACTGCCGCTGGACAGGTTCTCCTATGATGGCCTAATGCCACACGGTAAGGATGAGGAGCGGGCAGGCGCCAATGGAGATTGGATCGCCATGGTTGGCCCCGAAGGCAAGTGGAACCTCCTCAATGTCTACACTCATCGCAAGATTAAGCTTCCATCTTTGAGGGACAAGTTGGAAACCACACACAATCCACTTATATTCGAGTATCAGCGTTCTGCTATTCAACTGCAGAAGATAGCTATTTGCCAAGTTCCTACAGCTGCTAGGGGGTATCAAGATTTCTCCCTTGTCGCAATCTTCGACTTTGCAATTGCCTACCTCCATGGCGAATATCCTCGTGCATGGATATTTCTTGAAAACCAGTTTCAGTACGGCGCCATATACTGCGATGCAATTATACATAACGGACTTGTGTTCGCCGTTACTGAGCTTGGAAATGTTTATGCATGGGATCCTAATCAATTTGGTAACATTTCCTCCCTATCTTTTTTATATACGTAACTTATATAGTATTTCACCTCTTATTTGTTGAACTGTCTTGGCATCTTTTGGCTTAAAGGAATTCCATAGGCGCACACCATAACCCTCTTGTGGTATGGACATATATAGAATTTAACATCTATAGGAATTTTAGTATGGTCTAATGTGCATGTTGTTCCTTAGGAAAAAGGCCCCCTAGTAATTAAGTTTCTTTATTATTACTCCCTAGAAAATTTAAGGTAGAGTAGAAATAGAATCAATAAAGGTGCCATGCAATATTGATAAAAACTTTCATTTGTTTATATTCCCCCGGTTCTAGAGAATAAGGAGTACTATATTCAAACCATCTAAAATTTGGACCAATATTTTCGGGAACATGTTTTAAATCCATATGAAGTTTTACCAAGATGTTCGAAATATATTTCAAACCATCTTATGTTCGACCATGATTTTATAAAGTACTAGTATTGGCATCCCAATATCAAATCAATATCACTAGTAGATAAATCATGAAATATATTTTCATGTGACGTGTTCTTTCCTTTTTCAAGGTCCTATAGTGCTCCCTGCTCCATTCATTCCGTGGACGGCTGGATTTGATGACGATGATGATTTTGACTCTAATAGTCGTACGTGGTGGCTGGCAAGATCTCAAGATCGTTCTAGACTTCTCCTGGTCTATGCACGTGGCGTAATGGATTTTGACGCTGACGGTGCTCCAACTCATTATGATAGTACCCCTTCTGTCCATTGCGGTCGCGCTGTTCACAGCTATTCGGGGTATACCTGCATTGTATTCTCGAATGACACTAGTCGGTTACTTCCAGCCAACCCGTGGGAAAGGGTTACTAATCTTGGAGACTATTCTATGTTCCTTGGGTTGAACTATCCGATTTTCATGCCAGTGGGTGGTGCAACATTTCCCCCAGGATATTTGACAAGAAGAAACTGCATCTACACCACGCCTCAGGCCATTGGCTCTCAGTTTGACACATCACATCAAGAAATTTTCCGCTTCAGTCTAAATGGCGAAGACCACCAAAGCATATCTTTCTCAAGCAGCGGTCCAGGGGCCAACTGGCATACGGGGTTTTGGTTCATCCCAAGCTACACCAACGCGCTGGACTGGAACAAAGACAATCAGAGTTAGGGATATTTATGTAATAGTAGGATCATACTACTAGCTAGCTCAGTTGGTCTTGACTCCTATTTAACTATTTATAGCTAATGTACTTAGGTGATAAATTTATGCTATTTGCATGAACCCAGGCGCTTCTTTTAATTTGATCAAATACGGTCTATACACATGCATGGTTGTTTGGCTGTTTCAGTGTCCCTAGAGGCATACATATATACTGTTATTTAGCAATCTTTATTACAGTACAAAGGTCTTAACCTCATGGTTCACAGAAAGTATAAACGTAGATCAACCATCTAAACATAGAAGACATTCTAGTGTATGATTCTTACATATACACATCAACATCCTATCAGAAAATCTTAATGTGAATTGTACTGGCTGTACAAACCCGTGCATCATTCTCTAGCCGGTTGCACCCAAAAACCAAATCGTGGTACTTCATAGTTGACTGTATGTAGGACAACATACAGATCCAATGCGAAGCCATGGGTATCACCTGCATGACAGAACCATATTTCACATGGTTGGAGGTACTCCATATGGCATTTAAAATCATTCCTTGTCTTTCATATGGTCCTAAAAATAGTACAGTTGGATTTGTGGGTTTTAATTTTTTATTAACACACTCAATTGATTGCCCAAACATTGATTAATAATATTATTAAGGGGTGTGATGTTGAAAGCCATAAGAACAATGTGCCAAACAATCTTTGCTAGCGGACGGTAAATGTATACCCATCAGAAATAATCAGCAGACGTGCATGTTTCTTTGGTCAGAATAACTGCTGCACCATCTTAAAAGTAAATGGCATGACCATTTATTTGATTTGATAGCGTGCAGCTAGATGGCGTACATTACTATCTCTACTTCCTTGGGTCGCCCAAATCTGGAGTACTAAAAGCAAATCCTGGTGATTCATTTGACAAGACAACACAGATGCGACCAAATTTCTCCGTCCATATTATTATAATAATCTGGAGTGCGTTGCCTCGTTGCCTTCCAAGAGAAGCTGCATTCCTTGCCAAAAAAGAGAGAGAGGCTGTATTTATAACTATCTCACCGGCCGCCACTAGTACAAACCATCACTCCCTCTCCACCTCCACCTCCATCTCTTCCCTAGTAGCTCCACCTCCATATCGGCGACGGACCACAATCGCGCGGCTTCGACTTCCTCTTCGACGGCGGCGGCGACAGAGGCGTGAGGCACCTTCTCCGCGGCGCATCACTCATCCTCGTCCCGCGGCAACAATGGCTGTATGTGAAATCACCATACCCTTTTGTATGGTAGAGATGATGATGTGCGGATAAAATTTTATTGGCGGTTGCTCATCCTTGTTTGAATATTTGGTGTAGATTCACATCTAGGGCAGGGTGTCAAGCGGGGTGGGTAGCGGGCTAGCTAGTTTCAGTGCGAGTGCTTTAAATCTGCTCTAATCTCAACCACTATTTGCTCTAATTTTCTGCTTTGCGGGACGATTCGCGGACGCCGCTTGCAACCCTAATCTAGGGTATTGATCCTAGTTTAGTAGACTACTAGGATTTACATGCCAATTTGTTTTTAGACTAGATCCGGATATTTGTCAATACTACTACGTACTTCTTCCGTTCGTATTTAATTGACTCTAGTTGAAAGCATCGACAGTTCATTTTCTTCTCTCCCTCTCGTCGACTAATTAAAACCGAACAGAGGGAGTATTAGGAATCCATGTGCATCCGTACTACCAGTAAGGTATTGCGTTGTTGCAGAGGCTCAGTGTAATCAATATCTTTCGATATTAATATACTCACTTTATCAGAAAATAAATTAGTAATCCATGTTCAAACTTGCTAGTTTGATCGACGTTTGATGATGATTTGTGAGGCCATGTATGGGCCTAGTTTGTTTTGCCTGGTGGTCAGTAGGCTGATGATTTATTTTTTTGCTTGGTCGATCTGTGGTCGTTCCATGGCCACTGCTGATTAAGCATTACTAGAATCAACAATTTTTTGCTTGTCTGGTGATTGGAAGTGTATGCGCTAGCACCATCGCACGATGATTAGTCTTAATGGAGATGCAGATGTCGATCAAGAGGGAGAAACATATCTTGATCATGCATTTCTCACGAGATTACTTGGTGATTGGAAGTAGAATCCACAATTTGTTGTGCAAACTTCTCAACATATGCATATATTCAATGAATTGGCTTTATGTGATCAATAGTACTTCTTATTGCAGATGGATGGAGGGGAAAGAGCGAAAAAACCGATACTTAGTGAGATGACTTCTCATTCTTTGACTTCTGATATCCCAGATAACAAGGTAAATATATAGAACGACGATTCGTAGGTGATAAAAGCAGAATCCACAATTTGCCGTGCAAACTTCTCAACATATGCATATATTTGATTAATTAGTTTTATGTGATCAATAGTATTACTTATTCCAGATGGACGTAGGGGAAGGAACGAAAAAGCGGATGCTATGTGAAATGACTTCTAAATCTGTGTGTTCTGATATCCCAGATGACAAGGTAAACATATGGACCGACGCTTGTTTTGCCGCTGCCCCTGTTAGATGGCTAGATGCTCTGGTCTAATTTCTGTTCATGTGCTTATTATTGCAGAAACATAGAGTTGAAGAAAACTCTATATTGTCTGATGACAAAGGTGAAATGGCATGCCAGTCTTTTAAACCTCCGACGCCACCTTGTTTACTGTCTATGGAGACTGATGCAGCTGGACCTGGTACTGATGAGCCTATACCTGGCATCATCGTGTCACATGAAGAAGGTTGTGGATTGGGTTTACCCCCTGCTGTAGAAACTGGTGGTGCAGCTGGAGCTGCTAGTGTAGAGCCTCTAGTGAACGGTGTCGTGCCACGGGAATTCTCTGAACTGGAGCAAAACGGTTTACCTATTGTCAAGACCGATATAACTGGTGCTGATGCTGGAGTTGCTACTGATGATCCTGCACCTGAAGTATGTTTTGCATTGTTAAAACCCGTCCTGCCCAGAGTACTGACTGGTGGTGGACCTGGAGCTGGTAGGGTAGAGCCTCTAACTGAAGTGGATATTGGTGGTTTACCCTCTGTAGAGACTAGTGGTCTACCTGGAGCTGGTATTGTAGAGATTTCAGCAAGCGGTCCTGTCCGAGAACATATCTGGTCCTACTATCCCTTTAGGTTCTACCGTGCTACCGACTCCTATGAACCGGAGCATGTACCTGATGTGCCTTCTGTTGAACCTGACGCACCTGTAAGTAGTGGTGATGATCAAGAAGGATCTGCATCTCTAGGACAAGATGTCAGCTGTCATTCACCTGATTCTGAGCTGAAGTCAGCAACGGTAGCTTATATAGCACGGACTGTCCTTCAAGCTCTAAAGATCCAGTTGGGTGGTTCACAGGACCAGCTACTCCAAGCCATTGTCACTACAAAAGACCAGCCAGCATGCTTCGTCATCTCCTGCATACTGTTTGACAAGCTGAAGCACTGCAACTGGCGCATTGTTCAATCCCATCAGCATGGAGAGAGGAGCTATGTTTATGTCAAGATGATTCATGCTGATTTGGTAAGGTTCCATGATAAGATGTATGGGTGGGGTGAGGCAAGAGCCACATTTTGCAGCATTCACACAGTCTTCGCTCTTGAGCCAGACCCCATGGATGCTTACCCAGTGGTGCAGCTGTCCTGACTTGATATATGTTTTATGATCAGTATGCTGCTGTCGTGGAACTGTGATGTGGAGCTACCTTTCTTATGGTTTCTAGGCTTTTGGTTTCAACATGTATTATGGAGCTTACCTTAGGACTTTCGCATGCGTTTGGCTGTTGACCTGTAATGTTTGTGGTTGGTTGTCTAATCTACTTGGCACAATCACATTGCAAAGGCAAATGTTCCTTTTCTCTTTAATTGTTATTATGACTTATGTGTTATAACCAGGCAAGAATATGCAATCTTGGTTCTCTGACCGATATATATGTACATACAACTTTTGTTCACATAATAACACTTACACGGGAAAAGAGTAGCTTTCTCTGTTGGACAAACACCAAACCACAAAAGGGTAACAACACAATATCCAAACTAGGTACGGCACCTGTTGAGCATACATGACTTTTGTCGTAAAATCACGTTAACCAACACTAGCAGCATCTTGTTCTTTGCAAGGTGCTATGCTTATCAGTCTAATCCCAATACACAACCTACTTCAGGTGGCACGATGATGTCAGGTGCAGGTTCACCAGTACCAACTCTCTTGCATCAGTCTCCATTGAAGGTACGCCACTGCTGCAGTAGACACCATTAGCAATGCAACCTGAAGGTGTTCTTATCCTCATATCAGGATCACATAATACAGGTGTCAAGCTTCATGCACTAGCCAACACAATGAAAAGTCCGAACTAGGATAGCTAGGAAAAAAACATGAAGATCTTTTTTTCGAATCCCACGCTGAACATCTTTTTTTTAACTAATTAGGTAAGCTCCTGCTGACAAACATATTACAGCAACTCCAGCAGTGGCTCTATATTTAGGCGCTGTGGGCTGAATGGCTGATGCTGCGCATGGAGCCGGCAATAGCTTCACCGGAAGCTGCAAACTGTGGCGGCCAAATGCAGGGCTGAAACAGCGTATTTTCAGAGGCGCTATAAATGCAGCGCCAAAAACAGAATATAATGAAAAATAGAGTGCAGTAAAACAGAAGATCAAACAAAGACTAGAAATAGACATAAAATAGGATAAAATTAGCTTGATAGATACTCCGTAGTTCATATTTGTACAAAGTAGTGCGATAAAACTAAACTAAAACTCGACATCTGACGAGTCCGGTGTCGTGCCCGACACCGGATCCGACGAGAAGAGGTCAATCCAACGGGGGTCGTCCTCGCCAATGGTGGTCGGCCCGGCGAGCTGCGCTTCGATGAAGGCCCGCTTCGTCGCCTTCTCCGCCCTCCGTCGTGCGCGGTCCTCCTTCTTCGCTGCCCGCCTCGTCGCCTTCTCCGCCCTCCGTCTGCGGAAGTGCTCGTTCTCGGCGGCAACGTCCTCGGGGAAGCGGGCCGCCCACTCGCGCGCCGCGCGCTCGTCCCGCTCGGCGATGCGCAAACGGCGCTCCGTCTCGCGGCGGCGGTGCTGTTCCTCCTGTCTAACGATGTACGGCGGCGGCGCGAGATCCTCGGCCTGCTGGCGCGTCCACACGTCATGGAAATTCATCGACGATCGCGGGCGCCCGAGCCGCCACGCCACGGCGTCGTACGCGCGCGCGGCCTCGTGCGCGGTCTCGTAGGTGCCGAGGCCGATGCGCTCGCCGCCGTCACGTATCTCCGCGTAATACGTACCTTTGGGGCGCGCGCGGACGCCGCGGTACCCCGTGCCCGAGACGCGGCAGTACCGCGAGCTCGACGCGAGACGAGGCATGGCGGCGGCGGCGGAAGCGGAGCCGCGGCGGCGATATTAGGCGCAGATGGGCAAATTTCAGCAACCCGTGTCCATCTTTTTTTTTGGCAGGATTACGCCATGTACCACCTTCCAATTAGAAAATAGTACTGTTCAGCATTCCCCTGTTGGGCCCAATATTTCACTTTGGGTTGCCAACGGCCATCTACATGGTAATTGCTCTCGGCCTACTTGCTCCGGCCGTCGAAGCCCAATAACTACAAATGGGCCTTTCTGCTCATGCAATTTCGGCCCTTTTCTAATGAAACACAGATCCTATGATTGGCAAAAAAAAATACACGGAGATTCTACATAAAAGTTGTTTTTATTTATTTTGAATTATAGGGTTCCAATTTTTGAAACTGCTCATGCCCAATATGAAAATCCTTGATCGCTCCATACCCACATGGATAACGGTATTTTTAAAAATTCATAAAGTGGATTTGAAATTTAAAACATATCCTAATAATTCCTTGATTTAATCTATCAACTTGCAAGATCTTGGAGCCAAAGAGCTTGTATTAGTCTGCGAAAATAATACTGATAAACCTGTCGTTAACAAGAAATGAAGGTTTATCGTTCAGAGAGGATGCCATGTGGGACCCATGAGACAGTAGCGTCCTCAACGTTTCAAAGAAAAAGGCAAGTAGCCCGAAAATAGGGGTAAAAAATAAATCCTACAAAGGAAACATTTATTGTTCATAGAGGCTGACATGTGGGACCGATCTGCCAGCTGCATCCTCATCATTTCGAAGTCGGCAGGGATCAGAAGAAAAAGGCAAATAGCCAGAAATTAGGGGTCAAAAATAAATCCAAAAAGGAAACTTATATTCTTCATAGAGGATGACATGTGGGACCGACCTGCCAGCAGCGTCCTCATCGTTTCAAAGGCCGCAGGGGATCAAAAGAAAAAGGCAAATAGCCAGAAATTAGGGGTAAAAAAAATACAACAAAGGAAAGGTTTATTGTTCATAGAGGCTGACTTGTGGGACTCATGAGCCAGCGGCGACCTCAATTTCAAAGGCGGCATATGATCGAAAAGAAAAAGGCAAGTTAGCAAAAATCAGTGGGTAAAAAAAATCTAAGAAATGAAACTTTATTGTACAGTCCCATGAGCCAGCACCTTACTCAACGTTTCAGTGGCGGCATGAGATAGAAAGAAAAAGGAAAGTGACCAAATATCAGGAGCAAAAAATAATCCAAGAAAAGAAACTTTTATTGTACATAGATGATGACATATGGGTCCCACTTATACAAGCTCTTTCGCTCCAAGATCTTGCAAGTTGATTGTACATAGAGGATGACATGCGGGCCCCTTGTGTCAGCATCTTACTCAACGTTTCCAAGGCGGCAGGGGATCAAAAGAAAAAAGGAAGTAGCCAGAAATTAGCGGTAAACAATAACTCCAAGGAAGGAAACTTTTATTGTTCATAGAGTATGACATGCGGGACCCATGCGCTAGCAGCTTCCTCAACGTTTCAAAGGGGGCATGAGATCGAAAGAAAAAGACAAGTGACCAAATATCAGGAGCCAAAAATAATCCAAGAAAAGAAACTTTATTGTACATAAAAGATGACATGCGGGTCCCATTTTGCAGCAGCGGTGTCAACGTTTCAAATGCGGCTTGAGATCAAAAGAAAAAGAGTAGCCAGAAATTAGGGGTAAAAAAACTCCCAGAAAAGAAAGTTGATTGTACATAGAGGATGGCATGCGGGTCCCATGACCCAGCACCTTACTCAACGTTTCAGAGGCGGCATGAGATCGAAAGAAAAAGGAAAGAGACCAAATACCAGGAGCAAAAAATAATCCAAGAAAAAGAAACTTTTATTGTACATAGAGGATGACATATGGGTCCCACTTATACAAGCTCTTCCGCCCCAAGATCTTGCAAGTTGATTGTACATAGAGGATGACATGCGGGCCCCTTGTGTCAGCAGCTTAATCAATGTTTCCAAGGCGGCAGGGGATCAAAAGAAAAAGGAAACAGCCAAAAATAAGAGGGTGAAAAAATCCAAGAAAAGAAACTTTTATAGTATCGAGGATGACATGTGGGTCCCATGAGCCAGCAGCTTCTCAACGTTTCAGAGGCTGCATGAGATCGAAAGAAAAAGGCAAGTGACCAAAAATAAGGGGGTAAAAAAAATCCAAGAAAAGAGACTTGATTGTACATAGAGGATGACATGCGGGTCCCACCAGTCAGCAGCTTACTAACGTTTCCAAGGCGGCAGGGGATGAAAAGAAAAAGGAAATAGCCAAAGATCAGAGGGTGAAAAAAATCAAAGAAAAGAAACTTTTATAGTACATAGAGGATGACATGTGGGTCCCATGGGCCAGCAGGTTCCTCAACGTTTTCAAGGGCGGCATGAGATCGAAAGAAAAAGGCAAGTGACCAAAAATCAGAGGGTGAAAAATAATCCAAAAAAAGAAACTTTTATTGTACATAGAGGATGACATGCTGTCCCAACGTTTCAAATGCGGTTTGAGATCAAAAGAAAAAGAAAGTAGCCAGAAATTAGGGGGTAAAAAAACTCCAAGAAAAGAAAATTGATTGTACATAGAGGATGACATGCGGGTCCCACGAGTTTGCAGCTTACTCAACGTTTCCAAGGCGGCAGGGGATCAAAAGAAAAAGGAAATAGCCAAAAATCAGAGAGTGAAAAAAAACCCAAGAAAATAAACTTTTGTAGTACATAGAGGATGACATGCGGGTCCCATGAGCCAGCAGGTTCCTCAACGTTTCAAACGTGGCATGGGATCGAAGGAAAAAGGCAAGTGACCAAATATCAGGAGCCAAAAATAATCCAAGAAAAGAAACTTTATTGTACATAGAGGATGACATGCGGGTCCCATTTTGCAGCAGCGGTCCCAACGTTTCAAATGCGGCTTGAGATCAAAAGAAAAAGAAAGTAGCCAGAAATTAGGGGGTCAAAAAACTCCAAGAAAGGAAAGCTTTATCGTTCATACAGGCTGACATGTGGGACCTATGAGCCAGCAGCTTACTGAACGTTTCAAAGGCGGCAGGGGATCAAAAGAAAAAGGAAATAGCCAAAAATCAGAGGGTGAAAAAAAATCCAAGAAATCAAACTTTTATTGTACATAGAGGATGACATGCGGGTCCCATGAGCCAGCAGATTCCTCAACGTTTCAAACGTGGCATGAGATCGAAAGAAAAAGGCAAGTGACCAAATATCAGGAGCCAAAAATAATCCAAGAAAAGAAACTTTATTGTACATAGAGGATGACATGCGGGTCCCATTTTGCAGCAGCGGTCTGAACGTTTCCAAGGCGGCACAGGACCAAAAGAAAAATGAAGTAGCCAGAAATCAGGGGGTGAAAAAAATCCAAGAAAAGAAAGATTTCAATTGGGCTGCATCTAGACATCTGGGCCTTCGAACTATCCTTCTGGGCCTTTGGACACGTACAATTTCAGCCCACTCCAGAACATGATAGTTCGGATTTTTCTCAAAAAAAAAAAAAAAGTCCTATGCTTCGCCAAAACAAAAAACAAGGAGATTCAAGATATATGTTGTAAAAATAAAGATTTAATTTATCCGTTTGCAATAGCTCAGAGCGCAATACACTGTTTATTGTCTGCAAAATAATCAAGATATCACATGTTTCTTGTACGGGGAGGCTGACATCGTGGACCCATGAGCCAGCAGCGTCGTTTTAAAGGCGGCAGGGGATGGAAAGAAAAAATAAACCAAAAATCTGTTGGTAAAAAATCCAAGAAAAGAAACATTTTCGTTCTGAGAGGATGACATGCGGGACCCATGAGGCAGCAGCGTCCTCAGCGCTTATTGTTCATAGAGGCTGACATGTGGGACCCGTGAGCCAGCAGCGTCCTCAACGTTTTAAAGGCGGCAGGATATCGAAAGAAAAAATAAGCCAAAAATCATTTGGTAAACAATATCCAAGAAAAGAAACATTTACCGTTCTGAGAGGATGACATGCGGGACCCATGAGGCAGCAGCATCCTCAACGATTCCAAGGCGGCAGGGGATCAAAGAAAAAAAAGGAAATATCCAGAAATTAATTAGGGGTTCAAAAAAAATCCATCAAAGGAAACTTTTATTGTTCATAGAGGATGACTTGTGGGACCGACCTGCCAACAGCGTCCTCATCGTTTCAAAGGGGCAGGAGATCCAAAGAAAAAGGCAAATAGCCAGAAATTAGGGGTCAAAAATAACTCCAAGAAAGGAAACTTTTATTGTTCGTAGAGGATGACATGCGGGACCCATGAGCCAGCAGCTTACTCAACGTTTCAAAGGCGGCATGAGATCGAAAGAAAAAGGCAAGTGACAAAATATCAGGAGCAAAAGATAATCCAAGAAAAGAAACTTTATTGTACATAGAGGATGACATGTGGGTCCCATTTTGCAGCAGCGGTCTCAATGTTTGTAATGCGGCTTGAGATCAAAAGAAAAAGAAAGTAGCTAGTAATTAGGGGGTGAAAAAAAATCCAAGAAAGGAAAGTTGATGGACATAGAGGATGACATGCGGGTCCCTTGAGCCAACAGCTTACTCAACGTTTCAAAGGGGGCAGGGGATCAAAAGAAAAAGGCAAGCCAAAAATCAGATGGTGAAAAAAAACCAAGAAAAAGAACTTTTATAGTACATAGAGGATGACATGCGGGTCCCATGAGCCTGCAGGTTCCTCAACGTTTCAAACGTGGCATGAGATCGAAAAAAAGGCAAGTGAAAAAATATCAGGAGCCAAAAATAATTCAAGAAAAGAAAGTTTTATAGTACATAGAGGATGACATGCGGGTCCCATTTAGCAGCAGGGTATCAGCGTTTGAGAGGTGGCAGGGGATCAAAAGAAAAAAAGAAATTGCCAAAAATCAGATGGTGAAAAAAAACCAAGAAAAAGAACTTTTATAGTACATAGAGGATGACATGCGGGTCCCATGAGCCTGCAGGTTCCTCAACGTTTCAAACGTGGCATGAGATCGAAAGAAAAAGGCAAGTGAAAAAATATCAGGAGCCAAAAATAATTCAAGAAAAGAAAGTTTTATAGTACATAGAGGATGACATGCGGGTCCCATTTAGCAGAGCGGTATCAGCGTTTGAGAGGTGGCAGGGGATCAAAAGAAAAAAAGAAATTGCCAAAAATCAGATGGTGAAAAAAAAAGAAAAAGAACTTTTATAGTACATAGAGGATGACATGCGGGTCCCATGAGCCTGCAGGTTCCTCAACGTTTCAAACGTGGCATGAGATCGAAAGAAAAAGGCAAGTGAAAAAATATCAGGAGCCAAAAATAATTCAAGAAAAGAAAGTTTTATAGTACATAGAGGATGACATGCGGGTCCCATTTAGCAGCATCGGTATCACTGTTTGAGAGAGTGGTCGAAAGAAAAAGTCAAGTGACCAAATATGAGGTGCCAAAAAAATCCAAGAAAAGAAAGTTTTATAGTACATAGAGGATGACATGCGGGTCCCATTTAGCAGCAGCGGTATCACCGTTTGAGAGGCGGCAGGGGATCGAAAGAAAAAGGTAAGTGACCAAATATGAGGTGCCAAAAATAATTCAAGAAAAGAAAGTTTTATAGTACATAGAGGATGACATGCGGGTCCCAGTTAGCAGCAGCGGTATCACCGTTTGAGAGGCGGCAGGGATCGAAAGAAAAAGGCAAGTGACCAAATTTGAGGTGCCAAAAATAATCTAGGAAAAGAAAGTTTTATAGTACATAGAGGATGACATGCGGGTCCCATTAGCAGCAGCGGTATCACCGTTTGAGAGGCGGCAGGGGATCGAAAGAAAAAGGTAAGTGACCAAATATGAGGTGCCAAAAATAATTCAAGAAAAGAAAGTTTTATAGTACATAGAGGATGACATGCGGGTCCCATTTAGCAGCAGCGGTATCACCGTTTGAGAGGCGGCAGGGGATCGAAAGAAAAAGGCAAGTGACCAAATATGAGGTGCCAAAAAAATCCAAGAAAAGAAAGTTTTATAGTACATAGAGGATGACATGCGGGTCCCATTTAGCAGCAGCGGTATCACGTTTGAGAGGCACAGGGGATCGAAAGAAAAAGTCAAGTGACCAAATATGAGGTGCCAAAAAATCCAAGAAAAGAAAGTTTTATAGTACATAGAGGATGACATGCGGGTCCCATTTAGCAGCAGCGGTATCACTGTTTGAGAGGCAGCAGGATCGAAAGAAAAAGGCAAGTGACCAAATATGAGGTGCCAAAAATAATTCAAGAAAAGAAAGTTTTATAGTACATAGAGGATGACATGCGGGTCCCATTTAGCAGCAGCGGTATCACCGTTTGAGAGGCGGCAGGGGATCGAAAGAAAAAGGCAAGTGAAAAAATATGAGGAGCCAAAAATAATTCAAGAAAAGAAAGTTTTATAGTACATAGAGGATGACATGCGGGTCCCATTTAGCAGCAGCGGTATCACCGTTTGAGAGGCGGCAGGGGATCGAAAGAAAAAGGCAAGTGACCAAATTTGAGGTGCCAAAAATAATCCAGAAAAGAAAGTTTTATAGTACATAGAGGATGACATGCGGGTCCCATAGCAGCAGCGGTATCACCGTTTGAGAGGCGGCAGGGGATCGAAAGAAAAAGGCAAGTGACCAAATTTGAGGTGCCAAAAAAACTCCAAGAAAAGAAAGTTGATGGCACATAGAGGATGACATGCGGGTCCCATTTAGCAGCAGCGGTCTCAACGTTTCCAAGGCGGCAAGGGATCAAAAGAAAAAGGAAGTAGCCAGAAATCAGGGGGTCAAAAAAATCCAAGAATAGAAAGAATTTTGGTTCATAGAGGATGACATGCGGGACCCATGATCCTGCATCGTAAACGGCTCGATCGGAGAACGTTGAACGAGATGGCGCGATGTAGAAAAAAAACAATGCCAGAGAGGCTGCCATCTGGGCCCTACATCCCTCGGCGGTGCGGATTTGCGTTGACTCGGCCGGCGAACCCGAGATTTCGAGATGCACCACGTCCCGGGCCACCATACGCCACGTTTTGGCCGCTTTCGTCGGGCTAGGTGGCCTCAAAAACGAGAAAAAAAAAAGTTTTGACATGCACCACGGAGGGACCAAAATCGTCGGCCATGGTACACCAGCAACCACGGCGCGACTTCAACTTCGTCGGCCATGGCAACTTTTCTTGTAGTGCACTCTCTTGTTGGATGATGAACATATTGCGTAGGATTACACGAACCCTCAATGCCGGAGTTAACAAGCTCCACAATTCAATGTTCATATTTAAATAACCTTAGAGTGCATGAAAGATCGACACGACTAAACCAAGTACTAACATAGCATGCACACTGTCACCTTCACACCATGTAGGAGGAATAGATCACATCAATACCATCATAGCAATAGTTAACTTCATAATCTACAAGAGATCATAATCATAGCCTACGCCAAGTACTAACACGGATGCACACACTGTCACCATTACACCGTGCAGGAGGAATAAACTACTTTAATAACATCACTAGAGTAGCACATAGATAAATTGTGATACAAAACACATTGCAATCATAAAGAGATATAAATAAGCACTTCACTACGCCATTCATAACAGTGAATAAGTATTCTGTGAAATATAGCCTAAGAGACCCACACGGTGCACACACTGTCACCTTTACACACGTGGGACAAGGAGTCTCCGGAGATCACATAAGTAAAACCCACTTGACTAGCATAATGACATCTAGATTACAAGCATCATCATATGAATCTCAATCATGTAAGGCAGCTCATGAGATTATTGTATTGAACTACATAGGAGAGAGATGAACCACATAGCTACCGGTACAGCCCCGAGCCTCAATGGAGAACTACTCCCTCTTCATGGGAGCAGCAGCGTTGATGAAGATGGCGGTGGAGATGGCAGCGGTGTCGATGGAGAAGCCTTCCGGGGGCACTTCCCCATCCCGGCGGCGTGCCGGAACAGAGACTCCTGTCCCCCAGATCTTGGCTTCGCGATTGCGGCGGCTCTGGAAGGTTTCGCGTACCGTGGCTTTTCCGTATCGTGTTTTAGGTCAGGGACCTTTATATAGGCGAAGAGGCGGAGTCGGAGGGCTGACGAGGCGGCCAAACAACAGGGTGGCGCGGCCCAGCCCTGGCCGCGCCACCACCATGTGTGGGCCCCCTGTGGGCCCTCTCTGGCGGCTCTCGGGTGTTCTGGATGCTTCCGGGCAAAATAGGAACCTGGGCGTTGATTTCGTCCAATTCCGAGAATATTTCGTTACTAGGATTTCTGAAACCAAAAACAGCAGAAAACAGGAACTGGCACTTCGGCATCTCGTCAATAGGTTAGTTCCGGAAAACGCATAAATATGACATAAAGTATGCATAAAACATGTAGATATCATCAATAAAGTAGCATGGAACATAAGAAATTATAGATACGTTGGAGACGTATCAGCATCCCCAAGCTTAGTTCTGCTCGTCCCGAGCAGGTAAAACGATAACAAAGATAATTTCTGAAGTGACATGCCATCATAACCTTGATCATACTATTTGTAAGCATATGTAATGAATGCAGCGATCAAAACAATGGTAATGACATGAGTAAACAAGTGAATCATAAAGCAAAGACTTTTCATGAATAGTACTTCAAGACAAGCATCAATAAGTCTTGCATAAGAGTTAACTCATAAAGCAATAAATCAAAGTAAAGGTATTGAAGCAACACAAAGGAAGATTAAGTTTCAGCGGTTGCTTTCAACTTATAACATGTATATCTCATGGATAGTGTCAACATAAAGTAATATAACAAGTGCAATATGCAAGTATGTAGGAATCAATGCACAGTTCACACAAGTGTTTGCTTCTTGAGGTGGAGAAAGATAGGTGAACTGACTCAACATAAAAGTAAAAGAAAGGTCCTTCAAAGAGGAAAGCATCGATTGCTATATTTGTGCTAGAGCTTTTATTTTGAAAACATGAAACAATTTTGTCAACGGTAGTAATAAAGCATATGAGTTATGTAAATTATATCTTACAAGTTGCAAGCCTCATGCATAGTATACTAATAGTGCCCGCACCTTGTCCTACTTAGCTTGGACTACCGGATCTTCGCAATACACATGTTTCAACCAAGTGTCACAAAGGGGTACCTCCATGCCGCCTGTACAAAGGTCTAAGGAGAAAGCTCGCATTTTGGATTTCTCGCTTTTGATTATTCTCAACTTAGACATCCATACCGGGACAACATGGACAACAGATAATGGACTCCTCTTTAATGCATAAGCATGTGGCAACAATTATTATTCTCATATGAGATTGAGGATATATGTCCAAACTGAAACTTCCACCATGATTCATGGCTTTAGTTAGCGGCCCAATGTTCTTCTCTAACAATATGCATGCTCCAACCATTAAGGTGGTAGATCTCTCTTACTTCAGACAAGACGGACATGCATAGCAACTCACATGATATTCAACAAAGAGTAGTTGATGGCGTCCCCAGAAGCATGGTTATCGCACAACAAGCAACTTAATAAGAGATAAAGTGCATAAGTACATATTCAATACCACAATAGTTTTTAAGGCTATTTTGTCCCATGAGCTATATATTGTAAAGGTGAATGATGGAATTTTAAAGGTAGCACTCAAGCAATTTACTTTGGAATGGCGGAGAAATACCATGTAGTAGGTAGGTATGGTGGACACAAATGGCATAGTGGTTGGCTCAAGGATTTTGGATGCATGAGAAGTATTCCCTCTCGATACAAGGTTTAGGCTAGCAAGGTTATTTGAAGCAAACTCAAGGATGAACCGGTGCAGCAAAACTCACATAAAAGACATATTGTAAACATTATAAGACTCTACACCGTCTTCCTTGTTGTTCAAAACTCAATACTAGAAATTATCTAGACCTTAGAGAGACCAAATATGCAAATCAAATTTTAGCAAGCTCTATGTATTTCTTCATTAGTGGGTGCAAAGTATATGATGCAAGAGCTTAAACATGAGCACAACAATTGCCAAGTATCACATTATCCAAGACATTTTACCAATTACTACATGTAGCATTTTCCGTTTCCAACCATATAACAATTAACGAAGCAGTTTCAACCTTCGCCATGAACATTAAAAGCTAAGAACACATGTGTTCATATGAACCAGCGGAGCGTGTCTCTCTCCCACACAAGGATGAACTTATTCAAACAAAACAAAAATAAAAACAAACAGACGCTCCAAGTAAAGTACATAAGATGTGACCGAATAAAAATATAGTTTCAAGAGAAGGAACCTGATACTTTGTCGATGAAGAAGGGGATGCCTTGGGCATCCCCAAGCTTAGACGCTTGAGTCTTCTTAAAATATGCAGGGGTGAACCACGGGGGCATCCCCAAGCTTAGAGCTTTCACTCCTCTTGATCATAGTATATCATACTCCTCTCTTGACCCTTGAAAACTTCCTTCACACCAAACTTCAAGCAAACTCATTAGAGGGTTAGTGCACAATAAAAGTTTACATGTTCAGAGGTGGCACAATCATTCTTTACACTTCTGGACATTGCATAAAGCTACTGGACATTAATGGATCAAAGAAATTCATCCAACATAGCAAAAGAGGCAATGCGAAATAAAAGGCAGAATCTGTCAAAACAGAACAGTTCGTAAAGACGAATTTTAAAATGGCACCAGACTTGCTCAAATGGAAAAACTCAAAACTAATGAAAGTTGCGTACATATCTGAGGATCACGCTCGTAAATTGGCAGATTTTTTAGAATTTTCTACAGAGACTTGTGCCAGAATTCGTGACAGACAGCAATGCTGTTTCTGCGCAGCGATCCCAAATATAACATCAACTTTAACATAGAAACTTTACTTGGCACAAAAACATGATAAGGAGAGGTTGCTACAGTAGTAAACAACTTCCAAGACTCAAATATAAAACAAAGTACTGTAGTAAAAAAACACATGGGTTATCTCCCAAGAAGTTCTTTCTTTATAGCCATTAAGATGGGCTCAGCAGTTTTAATGATGCACTCGCAAGAAATAGTATTTGAAGCAAAAGAGAGCATCAAGAGGCAAATTCAAAACACATTTAAGTCTAACATGCTTCCTATGCATAGGAATCTTGTACACAAATAAATTCATGAAGAACAAAGTGGCAAGCATAGAAAAGCAACATAAGCGCAATTTCAAGATTCTCAACATAAAGAGGGGAAACTTAATATTATTAAGATGCATATAACCATGTTTCCCTCTCTCATAATAACTTTCAGTAGCATCATGAACAAACTCAACAATATAAGTATCACATGAAACATTCTTGTCATGAGCCACATGCATAAAATTATTACTCTCCACATAAGCATAATCAATTTTATTAGTTGTAGTGGGAGCAAATTCAACAAAGTAGCTATCATTATTATTCTCATCATCAAATATAGGAGGCATAGTATCATCAAAGTAAATTTTCTCCTCAATGCTTGGGGGACTAAAAATATCATGCTCATCAAAGCCAGCTTCCCCAAGCTTAGAATTTTCCATAGCATTAGCAACAATAGTGTTCAAAGCATTCATATTAATATGTTCCATGGGTTTTTTAATTTTCGCATCAAACCATCCATGTCTTAAATCAGGAAATAGAATAAGAAGCTCATTGTTGTCCATTATGCCTAACTAGTGTAAACAAGAAACCAAATGTCGCAATTGCAGAGTCTAAAGGAAATAGCTTCGAGTACTTACAATGGCGCCGGAAAATAGCTTAGTAGCCGAGATCCGGAGTGTGAGTACCTTTTACCTTTCCTCCCCGGCAACGGCGCCAGAAAAGTGCTTGATGTCTACGGGTGCTTCTATTCTTGTAGACAGTGTTGGGCCTCCAAGAGCAGAGGTTTGTAGAACAGCAGCAAGTTTCCCTCAAGTGGATCACCCAAGGTTTATCGAACTCAGGGAGGAAGAGGTCAAAGATATCCCTCTCAAGCAACCCTGCAACCACAAAGCAAGAAGTCTCTTGTGTCCCCAACACACCTAATAGGTGCACTAGTTCGGCGAAGAGATAGTGAAATACAAGTGGTATGAATGAATATGAGCAGTAGTACGGCGCCAGAAAATAGCTTGCTGGCGTGCAGTTGATGGTAGTAATATTGTAGGAAGTAAACAAGCAGTAGTAACGCAGTAGTAAAGTAAAACAGTAACAAGCAGCGATAGCAGTATTTAGGAACAAGGCCTAGGGATTAGACTTTCACTAGTGGACACTCTCAACTTTGATCACATAACAGAATAGATAAATGCATACTCTACACTCTCTTGTTGGATGATGAACACATTGCGTAGGATTACACGAACCCTCAATGCCGGAGTTAACAAGCTCCACAATTCAATGTTCATATTTAAATAACCTTAGAGTGCATGAAAGATCGACACGACTAAACCAAGTACTAACATAGCATGCACACTGTCACCTTCACACCATGTAGGAGGAATAGATCACATCAATACCATCATAGCAATAGTTAACTTCATAATCTACAAGAGATCATAATCATAGCCTACGCCAAGTACTAACACGGATGCACACACTGTCACCATTACACCGTGCAGGAGGAATAAACTACTTTAATAACATCACTAGAGTAGCACATAGATAAATTGTGATACAAAACACATTGCAATCATAAAGAGATATAAATAAGCACTTCACTACGCCATTCATAACAGTGAATAAGTATTCTGTGAAATATAGCCTAAGAGACCCACACGGTGCACACACTGTCACCTTTACACACGTGGGACAAGGAGTCTCCGGAGATCACATAAGTAAAACCCACTTGACTAGCATAATGACATCTAGATTACAAGCATCATCATATGAATCTCAATCATGTAAGGCAGCTCATGAGATTATTGTATTGAACTACATAGGAGAGAGATGAACCACATAGCTACCGGTACAGCCCCGAGCCTCAATGGAGAACTACTCCCTCTTCATGGGAGCAGCAGCGTTGATGAAGATGGCGGTGGACATGGCAGCGGTGTCGATGGAGAAGCCTTCCGGGGGCACTTCCCATCCCGGTGGCGTGCCGGAAGAGACTCCGTCCCCTGATCTTGGCTTCGCGCGGCGGCTCGGAAGGTTTCGCGACTGGCTTTTCCTGTGTGTTTTAGGTCGGGGACCTTTATATAGGCGAAGAGGAGTCGGAGGGCTGACGAGGCGGCCAAACAACAGTGGCGGGCCCAGCCTGGCCGCGCCACCACCATGTGTGGGCCCCTGTGGCCCCTCTCTGCGGCTTCGGGTGTTCGGATGCTTCCGGGCGAAATAGGAACTGGGCATTGATTTCGTCCAATTCCGAGAATATTTCGTTACTAGGATTTCTGAAACCAAAAACAGCAGAAAACAGGAACTGGCACTTCGGCATCTCGTCAATAGGTTAGTTCCGGAAAACGCATAAATATGACATAAAGTATGCATAAAACATGTAGATATCATCAATAAAGTAGCATGGAACATAAGAAATTATAGATACGTTGAGACGTATCAGCATCCCCAAGCTTAGTTCTGCTCGTCCCGAGCAGGTAAAACGATAACAAAGATAATTTCTGAAGTGACATGCCATCATAACCTTGATCATACTATTTGTAAACATATGTAATGAATGCAGCGATCAAAACAATGGTAATGACATGAGTAAACAAGTGAATCATAAAGCAAAGACTTTTCATGAATAGTACTTCAAGACAAGCATCAATAAGTCTTGCATAAGAGTTAACTCATAAAGCAATAAATCAAAGTAAAGGTATTGAAGCAACACAAAGGAAGATTAAGTTTCAGCGGTTGCTTTCAACTTATAACATGTATATCTCATGGATAGTGTCAACATAAAGTAATATAACAAGTGCAATATGCAAGTATGTAGGAATCAATGCACAGTTCACACAAGTGTTTGCTTCTTGAGGTGGAAAGATAGGTGAACTGACTCAACATAAAAGTAAAAGAAAGGTCCTTCAAAGAGGAAAGCATCGATTGCTATATTTGTGCTAGAGCTTTTATTTTGAAAACATGAAACAATTTTGTCAACGGTAGTAATAAAGCATATGAGTTATGTAAATTATATCTTACAAGTTGCAAGCCTCATGCATAGTATACTAATAGTGCCCGCACCTTGTCCTACTTAGCTTGGACTACCGGATCTTCGCAATACACATGTTTCAACCAAGTGTCACAAAGGGGTACCTCCATGCCGCCTGTACAAAGGTCTAAGGAGAAAGCTCGCATTTTGGATTTCTCGCTTTTGATTATTCTCAACTTAGACATCCATACCGGGACAACATGGACAACAGATAATGGACTCCTCTTTAATGCATAAGCATGTGGCAACAATTATTATTCTCATATGAGATTGAGGATATATGTCCAAACTGAAACTTCCACCATGATTCATGGCTTTAGTTAGCGGCCCAATGTTCTTCTCTAACAATATGCATGCTCCAACCATTAAGGTGGTAGATCTCTCTTACTTCAGACAAGACGGACATGCATAGAAACTCACATGATATTCAACAAAGAGTAGTTGATGGCGTCCCCAGAAGCATGGTTATCGCACAACAAGCAACTTAATAAGAGATAAAGTGCATAAGTACATATTCAATACCACAATAGTTTTTAAGGCTATTTTGTCCCATGAGATATATATTGCAAAGGTGAATGATGGAATTTTAAAGGTAGCACTCAAGCAATTTACTTTGGAATGGCGGAGAAATACCATGTAGTAGGTAGGTATGGTGGACACAAATGGCATAGTGGTTGGCTCAAGGATTTTGGATGCATGAGAAGTATTCCCTCTCGATACAAGGTTTAGGCTAGCAAGGTTATTTGAAGCAAACTCAAGGATGAACCGGTGCAGCAAAACTCACATAAAAGACATATTGTAAACATTATAAGACTCTACACCGTCTTCCTTGTTGTTCAAAACTCAATACTAGAAATTATCTAGACCTTAGAGAGACCAAATATGCAAATCAAATTTTAGCAAGCTCTATGTATTTCTTCATTAGTGGGTGCAAAGTATATGATGCAAGAGCTTAAACATGAGCACAACAATTGCCAAGTATCACATTATCCAAGACATTTTACCAATTACTACATGTAGCATTTCCCGTTTCCAACCATATAACAATTAACGAAGCAGTTTCAACCTTCGCCATGAACATTAAAAGCTAAGAACACATGTGTTCATATGAACCAGCGGAGCGTGTCTCTCTCCCACACAAGGATGAACTTATTCAAACAAAACAAAAATAAAAACAAACAGACGCTCCAAGTAAAGTACATAAGATGTGACGGAATAAAAATATAGTTTCAAGAGAAGGAACCTGATACTTTGTCGATGAAGAAGGGGATGCCTTCATCCCCAAGCTTAGACGCTTGAGTCTTCTTAAAATATGCAGGGGTGAACCACGGGGGCATCCCCAAGCTTAGAGCTTTCACTCCTCTTGATCATAGTATATCATACTCCTCTCTTGACCCTTGAAAACTTCCTTCACACCAAACTTCAAGCAAACTCATTAGAGGGTTAGTGCACAATAAAAGTTTACATGTTCAGAGGTGGCACAATCATTCTTTACACTTCTGGACATTGCATAAAGCTACTGGACATTAATGGATCAAAGAAATTCATCCAACATAGCAAAAGAGGCAATGCGAAATAAAAGGCAGAATCTGTCAAAACAGAACAGTTCGTAAAGACGAATTTTAAAATGGCACCAGACTTGCTCAAATGGAAAAACTCAAAACTAATGAAAGTTGCGTACATATCTGAGGATCACGCTCGTAAATTGGCAGATTTTTTAGAATTTTCTACAGAGACTTGTGCCAGAATTCGTGACAGACAGCAATGCTGTTTCTGCAGCGATCCCAAATATAACATCAAATTTAACATAGAAACTTTACTTGGCACAAAAACATGATAAGGAGAGGTTGCTACAGTAGTAAACAACTTCCAAGACTCAAATATAAAACAAAGTACTGTAGTAAAAACATGGGTTATCTCCCAAGAAGTTCTTTCTTTATAGCCATTAAGATGGGCTCAGCAGTTTTAATGATGCACTCGCAAGAAATAGTATTTGAAGCAAAAGAGAGCATCAAGAGGCAAATTCAAAACACATTTAAGTCTAACATGCTTCCTATGCATAGAAATCTTGTACACAAATAAATTCATGAAGAACAAAGTGGCAAGCATAGAAAAGCAACATAAGCGCAATTTCAAGATTCTCAACATAAAGAGGGGAAACTTAATATTATTAAGATGCATATAACCATGTTTCCCTCTCTCATAATAACTTTCAGTAGCATCATGAACAAACTCAACAATATAAGTATCACATGAAACATTCTTGTCATGAGCCACATGCATAAAATTATTACTCTCCACATAAGCATAATCAATTTTATTAGTTGTAGTGGGAGCAAATTCAACAAAGTAGCTATCATTATTATTCTCATCATCAAATATAGGAGGCATAGTATCATCAAAGTAAATTTTCTCCTCAATGCTTGGGGGACTAAAAATATCATGCTCATCAAAGCCAGCTTCCCCAAGCTTAGAATTTTCCATAGCATTAGCAACAATAGTGTTCAAAGCATTCATATTAATATGTTCCATGGGTTTTTTAATTTTCGCATCAAACCATCCATGTCTTAAATCAGGAAATAGAATAAGAAGCTCATTGTTGTCCATTATGCCTAACTAGTGTAAACAAGAAACCAAATGTCGCAATTGCAGAGTCTAAAGGAAATAGCTTCGAGTACTTACAATGGCGCCGGATTTAGTAGCCGAGATGTGAGTACCTTTTACCTTTCCTCCCCGGCAACGGCGCGAAAAGTGCTTGATGTCTACGGGTGCTTCTATTCTTGTAGACAGTGTTGGGCCTCCAAGAGCAGAGGTTTGTAGAACAGCAGCAAGTTTCCCTCAAGTGGATCACCCAAGGTTTATCGAACTCAGGGAGGAAGAGGTCAAAGATATCCCTCTCAAGCAACCCTGCAACCACAAAGCAAGAAGTCTCTTGTGTCCCCAACACACCTAATAGGTGCACTAGTTCGGCGAAGAGATAATGAAATACAAGTGGTATGAATGAATATGAGTAGTAGTACGGCGCCAGAAAATAGCTTACTGGCGTGCAGTTGATGGTAGTAATATTGTAGGAAGTAAACAAGCAGTAGTAACGCAGCAGTAGTAACAGAGTAAAACAGTAAACAAGCAGCGATAGCAGTATTTAGGAACAAGGCCTAGGGATTAGACTTTCACTAGTGGACACTCTCAACTTTGATCACATAACAGAATAGATAAATGCATACTCTACACTCTCTTGTTGGATGATGAACACATTGCGTAGGATTACACGAACCCTCAATGCCGGAGTTAACAAGCTCCACAATTCAATGTTCATATTTAAATAACCTTAGAGTGCATGAAAGATCGACACGACTAAACCAAGTACTAACATAGCATGCACACTGTCACCTTCACACCATGTAGGAGGAATAGATCACATCAATACCATCATAGCAATAGTTAACTTCATAATCTACAAGAGATCATAATCATAGCATACGCCAAGTACTAACACGGATGCACACACTGTCACCATTACACCGTGCAGGAGGAATAAACTACTTTAATAACATCACTAGAGTAGCACATAGATAAATTGTGATACAAAACACATTGCAATCATAAAGAGATATAAATAAGCACTTCACTACGCCATTCATAACAGTGAATAAGTATTTTTGAAATATAGCCTAAGAGACCCACACGGTGCACACACTGTCACCTTTACACACGTGGGACAAGGAGTCTCCGGAGATCACATAAGTAAAACCCACTTGACTAGCATAATGACATCTAGATTACAAGCATCATCATATGATTCTCAATCATGTAAGGCAGCTCATGAGATTATTGTATTGAACTACATAGGAGAGAGATGAACCACATAGCTACCGGTACAGCCCCGAGCCTCAATGGAGAACTACTCCCTCTTCATGGGAGCAGCAGCGTTGATGAAGATGGCGGTGGAGATGGCAGCGGTGTCGATGGAGAATCCTTCCGGGGCACTTCCCCATCCCGGCGGCGTGCCGGAACAGAGACTCCTGTCCCCCAGATCTTGGCTTCGCGATTGCGCCGGCTGGAAGGTTTCGCGTACCGTGGCTTTTCCGTATCGTGTTTTAGGTCAGGGACCTTTATAGGCGAAGAGGCAGAGTCGGAGGGCGACGAGGCGGCCAAACAACGGTGGCGCGGCCCAGCCCTGGCCGCGCCACCACCATGTGTGGGCCCCCGTGGCCCCTCTCGGCGGCTCTCGGGTGTTCTGGATGCTTCCGGCGAAATAGGAACTGGGCGTTGATTTCGTCCAATTCCGAGAATATTTCGTTACTAGGATTTCTGAAACCAAAAACAGCAGAAAACAGGACTTCGGCATCTCGTCAATAGGTTAGTTCCGGAAAACGCATAAATATGACATGAAGTATGCATAAAATATGTAGATATCATCAATAAAGTAGCATGGAACATAAGAAATTATAGATACGTTGGAGACGTATCAGCATCCTCAAGCTTAGTTCTGCTCGTCCCGAGCAGGTAAAACGATAACAAAGATAATTTCTGAAGTGACATGCCATCATAACCTTGATCATACTATTTGTAAACATATGTAATGAATGCAGCGATCAAAACAATGGTAATGACATGAATAAACAAGTGAATCATGAAGCAAAGACTTTTCATGAATAGTACTTCAAGACAAGCATCAATAAGTCTTGCATAAGAGTTAACTCATAAAGCAATAAATCAAAGTAAAGGTATTGAAGCAACACAAAGGAAGATTAAGTTTCAGCGGTTGCTTTCAACTTATAACATGTATATCTCATGGATAGTGTCAACATAAAGTAATATAACAAGTGCAATATGCAAGTATGTAGGAATCAATGCACAGTTCACACAAGTGTTTGCTTCTTGAGGTGGAGAGAGATAGGTGAACTGACTCAACATAAAAGTAAAAGAAAGGTCCTTCAAAGAGGAAAGCATCGATTGCTATATTTGTGCTAGAGCTTTTATTTTGAAAACATGAAACAATTTTGTCAACGGTAGTAATAAAGCATATGAGTTATGTAAATTATATCTTACAAGTTGCAAGCCTCATGCATAGTATACTAATAGTGCCCGCACCTTGTCCTACTTAGCTTGGACTACCGGATCTTCGCAATACACATGTTTCAACCAAGTGTCACAAAGGGGTACCTCCATGCCGCCTGTACAAAGGTCTAAGGAGAAAGCTCGCATTTTGGATTTCTCGCTTTTGATTATTCTCAACTTAGACATCCATACCGGGACAACATGGACAACAGATAATGGACTCCTCTTTAATGCATAAGCATGTGGCAACAATTATTATTCTCATATGAGATTGAGGATATATGTCCAAACTGAAACTTCCACCATGATTCATGGCTTTAGTTAGCGGCCCAATGTTCTTCTCTAACAATATGCATGCTCCAACCATTAAGGTGGTAGATCTCTCTTACTTCAGACAAGACGGACATGCATAGCAACTCACATGATATTCAACAAAGAGTAGTTGATGGCGTCCCCAGAAGCATGGTTATCGCACAACAAGCAACTTAATAAGAGATAAAGTGCATAAGTACATATTCAATACCACAATAGTTTTTAAGGCTATTTTGTCCCATGAGATATATATTGTAAAGGTGAATGATGGAATTTTAAAGGTAGCACTCAAGCAATTTACTTTGGAATGGCGGAGAAATACCATGTAGTAGGTAGGTATGGTGGACACAAATGGCATAGTGGTTGGCTCAAGGATTTTGGATGCATGAGAAGTATTCCCTCTCGATACAAGGTTTAGGCTAGCAAGGTTATTTGAAGCAAACTCAAGGATGAACCGGTGCAGCAAAACTCACATAAAAGACATATTGTAAACATTATAAGACTCTACACCGTCTTCCTTGTTGTTCAAAACTCAATACTAGAAATTATCTAGACCTTAGAGAGACCAAATATGCAAATCAAATTTTAGCAAGCTCTATGTATTTCTTCATTAATGGGTGCAAAGTATATGATGCAAGAGCTTAAACATGAGCACAACAATTGCCAAGTATCACATTATCCAAGACATTTTACCAATTACTACATGTAGCATTTCCCGTTTCCAACCATATAACAATTAACGAAGCAGTTTCAACCTTCGCCATGAACATTAAAAGCTAAGAACACATGTGTTCATATGAACCAGCGGAGCGTGTCTCTCTCCACACAAGGATGAACTTATTCAAACAAAACAAAAATAAAAACAAACAGACGCTCCAAGTAAAGTACATAAGATGTGACGGAATAAAAATATAGTTTCAAGAGAAGGAACCTGATACTTTGTCGATGAAGAAGGGGATGCCTTCGGCATCCCCAAGCTTAGACGCTTGAGTCTTCTTAAAATATGCAGGGGTGAACCACGGGGCATCCCCAAGCTTAGAGCTTTCACTCCTCTTGATCATAGTATATCATACTCCTCTCTTGACCCTTGAAAACTTCCTTCACACCAAACTTCAAGCAAACTCATTAGAGGGTTAGTGCACAATAAAAGTTTACATGTTCAGAGGTGGCACAATCATTCTTTACACTTCTGGACATTGCATAAAGCTACTGGACATTAATGGATCAAAGAAATTCATCCAACATAGCAAAAGAGGCAATGCGAAATAAAAGGCAGAATCTGTCAAAACAGAACAGTTCGTAAAGACGAATTTTAAAATGGCACCAGACTTGCTCAAATGGAAAAACTCAAAACTAATGAAAGTTGCGTACATATCTGAGGATCACGCTCGTAAATTGGCAGATTTTTTAGAATTTTCTACAGAGACTTGTGCCAGAATTCGTGACAGACAGCAATGCTGTTTCTGCGCAGCGATCCCAAATATAACATCAACTTTAACATAGAAACTTTACTTGGCACAAAAACATGATAAGGAGAGGTTGCTACAGTAGTAAACAACTTCCAAGACTCAAATATAAAACAAAGTACTGTAGTAAAAAAACACATGGGTTATCTCCCAAGAAGTTCTTTCTTTATAGCCATTAAGATGGGCTCAGCAGTTTTAATGATGCACTCGCAAGAAATAGTATTTGAAGCAAAAGAGAGCATCAAGAGGCAAATTCAAAACACATTTAAGTCTAACATGCTTCCTATGCATAGGAATCTTGTACACAAATAAATTCATGAAGAACAAAGTGGCAAGCATAGAAAAGCAACATAAGCGCAATTTCAAGATTCTCAACATAAAGAGGGGAAACTTAATATTATTAAGATGCATATAACCATGTTTCCCTCTCTCATAATAACTTTCAGTAGCATCATGAACAAACTCAACAATATAAGTATCACATGAAACATTCTTGTCATGAGCCACATGCATAAAATTATTACTCTCCACATAAGCATAATCAATTTTATTAGTTGTAGTGGGAGCAAATTCAACAAAGTAGCTATCATTATTATTCTCATCATCAAATATAGGAGGCATAGTATCATCAAAGTAAATTTTCTCCTCAATGCTTGGGGGACTAAAAATATCATGCTCATCAAAGCCAGCTTCCCCAAGCTTAGAATTTTCCATAGCATTAGCAACAATAGTGTTCAAAGCATTCATATTAATATGTTCCATGGGTTTTTTAATTTTCGCATCAAACCATCCATGTCTTAAATCAGGAAATAGAATAAGAAGCTCATTGTTGTCCATTATGCCTAACTAGTGTAAACAAGAAACCAAATGTCGCAATTGCAGAGTCTAAAGGAAATAGCTTCGAGTACTTACAATGGCGCCGGAAAATAGCTTAGTAGCCGAGATCCGGAGTGTGAGTACCTTTTACCTTTCCTCCCCGGCAACGGCGCCAGAAAAGTGCTTGATGTCTACGGGTGCTTCTATTCTTGTAGACAATGTTGGGCCTCCAAGAGCAGAGGTTTGTAGAACAGCAGCAAGTTTCCCTCAAGTGGATCACCCAAGGTTTATCGAACTCAGGGAGGAAGAGGTCAAAGATATCCCTCTCAAGCAACCCTACAACCACAAAGCAAGAAGTCTCTTGTGTCCCCAACACACCTAATAGGTGCACTAGTTCGGCGAAGAGATAGTGAAATACAAGTGGTATGAATGAATATGAGCAGTAGTACGGTGCCAGAAAATAGCTTCTGGCGTGCAGTTGATGGTAGTAATATTGTAGGAAGTAAACAAGCAGTAGTAACGCAGCAGTAGTAACAGTAACGCAAGAAACAGAAACAAGCAGCGATAGCAGTATTTAGGAACAAGGCCTAGGGATTAGACTTTCACTAGTGGACACTCTCAACTTTGATCACATAACAGAATAGATAAATGCATACTCTACACTCTCTTGTTGGATGATGAACACATTGCGTAGGATTACATGAACCCTCAATGCCGGAGTTAACAAGCTCCACAATTCAATGTTCATATTTAAATAACCTTAGAGTGCATGAAAGATCGACACGACTAAACCAAGTACTAACATAGCATGCACACTATCACCTTCACACCATGTAGGAGGAATAGATCACATCAATACCATCATAGCAATAGTTAACTTCATAATCTACAAGAGATCATAATCATAGCCTACGCCAAGTACTAACACGGATGCACACACTGTCACCATTACACCGTGCAGGAGGAATAAACTACTTTAATAACATCACTAGAGTAGCACATAGATAAATTGTGATACAAAACACATTGCAATCATAAAGAGATATAAATAAGCACTTCACTACGCCATTCATAACAGTGAATAAGTATTCTGTGAAATATAGCCTAAGAGACCCACACGGTGCACACACTGTCACCTTTACACACGTGGGACAAGGAGTCTCCGGAGATCACATAAGTAAAACCCACTTGACTAGCATAATGACATCTAGATTACAAGCATCATCATATGAATCTCAATCATGTAAGACAGCTCATGAGATTATTGTATTGAACTACATAGGAGAGAGATGAACCACATAGCTACCGGTACAGCCCCGAGCCTCAATGGAGAACTACTCCCTCTTCATGGGAGCAGCAGCGTTGATGAAGATGGCGGTGGAGATGGCAGCGGTGTCGATGGAGAAGCCTTCCGGGGCACTTCCCCGTCCGGCGGCGTGCCGGAACAGAGACTCCTGTCCCCGATCTTGGCTTCGCGATTGCGGCGGCTCGGAAGGTTTCGCGTACCGTGGCTTTTCCGTATCGTGTTTTAGGTCAGGGACCTTATATAGGCGAAGAGGCGGAGTCGGAGGGCGACGAGGCGGCCAAACAACAGGGGGCGTGGGCCCAGCCCTGGCCGCGCCACCACCATGTGTGGGCCCCCTGTGGCCCCTCTCTGGCGGCTCTCGGGTGTTCTGGATGCTTCCGGCAAAATAGGAACACGGGCGTTGATTTCGTCCAATTCCGAGAATATTTCGTTACTAGGATTTCTGAAACCAAAAACAGCAGAAAACAGGAACTGGCACTTCTGCATCTCGTCAATAGGTTAGTTCCGGAAAACGCATAAATATGACATGAAGTATGCATAAAACATGTAGATATCATCAATAAAGTAGCATGGAACATAAGAAATTATAGATACGTTGGAGACGTATCAGCCCCCTACGCCATGATGGCCTCTGGGAGCTTGACTGGTTGTGTCCTCCTTCTGCTGCCACCACCGCCAGCTCTTCGGCCCATGATGTCGCATCCACCAGCTCTTTTCAGCAGTGGCATCATCGTCTTGGCCATTTATGTGGTTCTCTTCTCTCATCTCTAGTTCATCGTGGTGTTTTGGGGTCTATCTCCGGCAACGCCCCTGTGGATTGTCAGGGTTGTACGCTAGGTAAACAGATTCAGTTACCCTACCCTACTAGTGTGTTCGTATCTCAACGACCTTTCAATTTAGTCCACTCGGATGTTTGGGGACCGGCTCCTTTCGCTTCGAAAGGGGGCCATCGATATTATATCATTTTTGCTAGATGATTTTCCTCGTTACACTTAGCTGTATTTCATGTCTTCTCGTAGTGAAGTGCTTTCCTTTTATAAGCGTTTTGCAGCCATGGTTCTCACTCAGTTCTCTACACCGATTCGCGTGTTTCGTGTTGATTCTGCTGGTGCGTATATCTCCAAGAATTTGCGTGGTGTTCTTGCTGAGCAGGGCACTCTCGTTCAGTTCTCTTGTCCTGGTGCGCATGCCCAGAATGGCGTTGCTGAGCGTAAGCACCGTCATCTTCTTGAGACTGCTCGTGGGATGATGATCACTTCTTCTCTTCCGCCTCATTTTTGGGCTGAGGCTGTCTCCACCTTAGCCTATCTCATTAACATCCAGCCGTCTGCCGCCCTTCAAGGGGGCATGTCTCTAGAGCGACTCTATGATCGCTCTCCTGACTACTCCGTGCTTCTTCTGTTTGCTTGCGTTTGTTATGTTCTTCTTGCTCCTCGTGAATGCACCAAACTATCCCCTCAGTCTGTTGAGTGTGTTTTCCTGGGATATAGTGATGAACATAAGGGTTATCGCTGTTGGGATCCGGTGGCTCGTCGGATGCGCATTTCTCGGGACGTGACTTTTGATGAGTATCGTCCTTTCTATCCACGTTCGACCTCATCGACCTCTATTGTGGAGGATCTCTCTTTTCTTATTTTTCCCGACTCTATTCCCCCGGTCCCGCATGTCTCTTCTCCTTCTCCTCCCCTTGTGTCGTCACCTCCGGCGTCTCCTATGCCTTCTTCTCCCCCGTCTCCTCCGACGCCTCCGTCTCCTTCATCTCCTCCGACGCCGTTCGTCTTCACCCTCTTCACCGGAATCTCTTCCTGTTGCTCCTTCTCATCCTACTTTTCCTTTTCACTATACTCGTCGTCCACGTGTTGTGACCGAGTCATCTGATGCACCCTCTACTTCTAGTGCACCGTCTCAGCCGACTTATTCTCTTCGTACTTGTACTCGGCCTCGTCCTTCTCCTGATTTCTATACTCCTACTAGCTATAGTGTATCGGCTATCCTAGAGCCGACTACTTATCGTGAGGCTGTTGTTCATCCTGAATGGTAGCTCGCTATATCTGAGGAGATTGTTGCGCTTGAGTGCACTGGCACGTGGGAGGTCGTTCCTCTTCGTCCCCGTGTTCGTCCTATCACTTGTAAGTGGGTCTATAAGGTTAAGACCCGCTCTGGTGGTACTCTTGAATGATAGAAAGCTCGACTCGTTGCTAGAGGTTTTCAGCAGGAGCATGGTTGTGACTATGATGAGACTTTTGCTCTTATCGCCCACATGACCAATGTTCGGACTCTTCTTGATGTGGCCTCTGCTCGCCATTGGTCTGTGTACCAACTTGATGTTAAGAATGCATTTCTTAATGGTGAATTGCTTGAGGAGGTTTATATGCAACCACCACCTGCATGAGAAGTGGTGCCATTGAACCTGCTCGAAAGCTGTCAAAAGGAATTGAATGTTGCTTTGAGCAAATATCTCAAGCTCCTTGAGAAGTCTTTTAATCCAGATATATCGAAGGCATATAGAAATGTGGATTTTGAGGCTTCCACAATAAACAACATAATAGCAAATCATTTCTACCGCCAGGGCCTCTTTGATCTCGGAGACTCCTTTGTCCATGAGTGTGGTGAGTCAGATGGGTCTTACCTGAAATCATCGTTTCAAGAGATGTATGGAATGCTTGAAGCGATGCAAGCAAGAAACCTTGAGCCTGCACTCAGTTGGGCTGCCAAGAACCATTATCAGCTGTAGCAGAATAGCTCAATGCTTGAGCTGAAGCTCCATTCGCTTCAGTTTGCTGAGATACTTACTAATAAAGGAAGTAAAGACGAGGCTTTACAATATGCAAGGACTCACCTGGGGCCCTTTGCCTTCATGAACGAGGCGGAGATCCCGAGGCTGATGGCTTGCCTTATCTGGGACCGGCTTGATCAGTCCCGATATGCTGAGTTCATGCATCGACGCAATGGGAGAAGCTATCTGAGGAGCTAATCCATCAGTTCTGCAGCATCTTGGGACAGTCCAGCGACAGCCCACTTAATGTAGCTATATCAGCTGGTTTTCAAGGATTGCCGACCTTGTTGAAGCTAACCATGGTAATGGCTGCCAAAAAGCAGGAGTGGCAGGCCATGAAACAGCTTCCAGTCCCCATAGACATTGGACCAGAATTCCAGTACCACTCTGTGTTTGTATGCCCAGTGCTGAGAGAGCAGTCAAGTGACGAGAACCCTCCGATGCTGATGCCCTGTGGACACGCTGTATCAAAGCAATCGATCATGAAGCTATCAAAGAGCAGCTCCAGAACTTTCAAGTGTCCTTACTGCCCCTCTGAGGCGGTAGCTTCGCAGTGCAAGCAGCTTCGTTTCTAGATTGTTTCATCTTTTCCAGATCAAAATCTGTTATACAAGTGGTTCTTCATGTTTTCTGTTCAACCCATCCAATAACTTTCCTGTAATATAGTCTTGTATCTTTATTGAATTCTGGATGTTAATCTGTACAGTAGCAAATCCCAGTCTGTTGCTAAAATATCTACTGAACAAAAAATAAGTTTCATGGCTTAGCATGTCGTTTTAAACCCTGCATGTTCATGGTGTGTTGTTGTTACATGGCAGCAGTCCTGCTGTCAAGGGAACTTTACCAATCGAAATCGCACAAATTTGAGCCCATGGACAGAGTTGCCACAATGCCTTTAGGCTTTAGCTTATACTCCTACTATGTGGTTACTTGATGGAGTTTTTCTGGGGCTATTTTACTATCAACGGCAAGTTATCTATGTGGTATACTCTTTTTTTCGTCTGCAAACCTGAAAAGCCTGTGAAGGCTATCAAGGAGAATATAAGAAAGGGGTTGAGATTGTTCATGTATTATTTCCTAAATCAGTCAGTCGTTGCGAGAATGTTTAGATTCCAGTACATGTATTCGACGATTAATGAGCATGAATTTTGTGTCCAGGGAGCTTTATATCCTCTTTGAGAGAATTCCATAACAATTCATCAAGGTCTAAAAAAAGACCGTGGAATTTCACGGATGCAATACAAAGAAATCATGTAATCTGCAAAACTCTAACATCAAATGCGCGAGAATTAAGATACTTCTAGCTACAAAATTCCGAAGAACTCCTCATGTCTCTGGTACTGCCATTGCCCCTAGTAACAAAGAAATTTCCTCCTCGATCTCCTGATAACTCCTTCCGTGAGGACAAGAACTGGCTTCTGACGATGTTGGTCGGACGTCTAGTAGAGATAATGGAAGGCTTGGGCGGAGCCGCATGTCCCGGGATACTGGCCGGTGCCGGTGCCGGTGCCGGTGTAGGAGCGCTGGAAGTCCTGGGTCTGCCAATGCGCCGCGTAGGTGTTGTCCATGTGGGGGTAAGCGAAGGTCTCGTCCATGCCCATGGTGTGCTCGAGCGGCAGCGTGTCGGCGTAGTCCCCGCCGGTGAGGTCCTGGGCGGAGGAGCAGTCCCCGCCGTCGGCGAAGTAGGGGTAGTACCCAACCGGCATGGGCGCGTTCCACGAGCCGTGGGCGGGGTAGCACATGGTCAGATCGGGCCAGGTGTAACCGGCATTGTCGCCGTAGCCGTCCGGCGCCTGCGTGCCGTCGACGGTGCCCAAGTAGGAGCTGCTGCCGCCGCCGGCGTCGACGCACACGAGCCCGCGCTCCGGTTGCATCAGGAACTGCTCGAGTTGGCCGCCGCGGTCGTTGCTCCCGCCGTGGCATGTCATCGTCTGAGGTTCGAAGCCGGCGTAGCCGAGCGCGAGGTACTGCGGCGCGACGGCGGCGTCGTCGGACTCGGAAGCATCATCATCATCACCGGGCGCCGCGACATGTTCGAGCGCGAGCCGGCCGTCCGCGGGCAAGCCCAGAGCCGCCATCCTGTCGCGCGCGGCCTGCAGGTTGGCGTCGATGGCCTCGAGCACCTCCCGCGCTTCGTCCGGCGACATGTCGTTGAGCGCCGGGTCCCAGTCGTGCAGCGCGCCGGGCCGCGCCCTGGCGAGCTTGGCCCTCTCCTTGCCCAGCTCGGCCTCAAGGTAGCTCCGGTGCGTGTGCCGCGCACGGGCATCCGGCGGAACGGCAGCGGCGCGGTACCGCTCCAGAACGCCCTCCTCCGACTCCCACACGAGCGGAGCCCCGGCGCCGGCGCAGACGAGCGCGACGGGGACGCCGCAGAGCGTGGAGAGCTCCGACGCCTTCTTCTGGAGACCCCTGGACCGCTTGGCGTACCTGGCGGCACGCGCCCGCGCGTTCTCGATGAACCTCACGTCGACCTTGCGGGGCGGCATTGCTGGTGATCAACGGCGCGTTGCTTCTTCCCTCTGCCGCTGCTGCTGCTGCTGCTCCGATCAGATCGCGTTAGCTTGTTGCGGCTCTCCGGCGGGGCGGCCGGTAGGCATATATAGAATCCCGGGAGGCGGACGCGGACTCGTGCTCGTCTCTGCCGGACGCGGCGGCGCCCCATAGCTGCTAGGCAGTAGGGCAGTAGTAGGCCGATTAAGCGCCATAATCTTGCATTAGCTCTAAACAAATGACGATGCCGCTGCTAGGTGACGAGTGCTGCTCCGGAAAAATTAGCTTTTGATTCGATGTCAGGCGCGTATTAAGACAGACAAAGCTCACCGTGATTAGCCGGAAAAGGAAGGTCCTAGCTTTGCAAACCGGTTGGAGCCCGATGTCTGACATGAACAATTAATGCGAGATCTTTGATTTCTGGTAGGGAAAGCCGCGGCCAAGTCCGAGAGGAAAAAGAACAGCTAGCGGCGCCTGCATGTAGGGGGGAAAGCGGCGGCGCAGTCCGAGAGGAAAAGAGCAGCGGCGCCGTACGGTGGCTTAGATGGCCGTACGTGGGCAGGGGCCCAATGGGCGGCGCCGGCGCCGCCGCCAGCGTTCGGGATGAAGGTGGCGGCGCAGCTAGGGTGCCGCGACGGCCAGGTACACGCTTCTGCCATGTCTATCTGATTGATCTAGGGCCTTCTTCTCCAGGATTTTCTTGCGCAAAGCCATTGGGATGTATAATAAACCCTTTTTTGTGTATGCCCGGAAACAACTCCTAGCTCAATTTAGGATCAAATGTAGGAACCTCATGGGTAAGGATAAGGTAATGGAATTGATAGAGAAATTCATGGACCTGGGTAGGATAGGAAAATTGATCGACCCAGAATCGAAGAATTCCCTTCATAGATTGTAGTTATGCAGTTCACCTTTAGGCTATCAAAGCATGTTCATCAACTCCAGATTATCCCCAATCTTACTCCAAGTACAGCTTCTAAATTTGATTAGGCAACCGATGGTTAGCTACTCGTACTTAGCTTGGATTGGGCTTGTACAAATTACTAAGCACCTGTTAAAAGAAGAGGCAATCGACACAAAAACACTACTGTCTGCCTGTCTGCAACTGAACCCAACTAGGAAAAGCCATGAGATAGTACATTTTGCTCTTCTTCTTTACATACATGAACTTGTGTTGCTGCCTACGATCCTGCCAAATCCCTGCTTTATACCACACCTATGTGTGAGGCCACATGCATGATTCTGAGGATCTAGGTCGATTGAGACGAAGTAGTACTGTCTGGAACTGAATTCAAGAAGGAAAAGCCATGAGATAGCACATTTTGCTGTTCTTCTATACATACATACATGAGCTTCTGTTGCTACCTGTACCATCCTGCGAAATCCTTGCTTCATACCACACCCATGTGCGAGGCCACATGCATGATTCCGAGGTTCTCGGTCGAAACTCATCCCATGTCCGGACGCTCTCTGGGGGATGTTTTAGAGCAAGGGAGGCCTACTCTAAGAGCATCTCCACTCGCCCCCCCAAAAGGCCCCCTATACGCTTTCGGGGGGCGCCGGCGCCAGAAAACGCACCCAACCGCGGCCCCCAAAATAGATTTTCGTCCGGCGCGGCCCGACTTTCCATCCGGCGCCCCCAGGCCGAACCCAGTAGAAAGGGAGCCTAGCGGGGGCGCCGGACGGCTGGAAAATCGCCGGGGCCCAGCCTTGGCAGCGAGATGCGCATCTTCCCGCCAGTTCCGCCGGTTCCCGCCTACATCTTCCCGCTAGTTCTGCCGGTTCCCGCCTTTCCACCCCTTCCCGCCATTGTCGCCGCTATATAAAGCCGGGAAGCAGTGAAAGGGCCACATCTCATCTTAATTTTACAAATTTCTCCCACGCATCTCACCCATGGTGTCCGGTGATCTTGCTCTCACGCACGCGGAGGTGGAGGCGCTCAGCGCCTTAAACTACCCCTGCCCGCCGGGGTTCATATGCCCCTCGGGCTGGCGTCTGAGCGCCGGAGGCGTGCCGGTCTCCCCGGCACCCAAGGTGCAGCTCGGCGTGTGACCATTACTCACCACTACTACGTCGAGCTCACCCCCGAGCAGCGCATGGATCCCCGCTGGGATCCCGACAACGCAACAACTTGGGACGCCTTCTTCGCCAATCGCCGGGATATGGAACTCGCCAGGTATGAGGGGGACAGGCCGCCTCCCGTGGACAACAACGAGGCCGGCCGGCGGCTATGGTGGGGCAGCCGGACCCTCGAGGGAGTGATGAACCACATTTTGGCGGGCGACTACCCCCGCCTGCGATACCCTCACTTCCAGCCGCCAAAGAAGGGTGGCAGCGACGGAGGCGGCTTCGTTACCCGGATGCCATATCCTCCCCCGCAGCTGGGGGAGCCGGAGGAGGGACCGGAGTGGAAGGCGCCGACGGAGTACACCATGGTCGCCAACGACTTCAGGTGCCCCGGCGACCCGAAGGATTTCCCGGGCCAACACGTGGCCATCCGCGCCTCTCTAAAACCGCCACTGCCGTCGCCGGTGGAGGCTGGCCAGTCCTGGTGGGTGAAGGAGGAACATGCCTACCGTGCACGCCGTGGCAGCGACGGCCTACGCTGTAGTCGCTCCGGCCATCTGTCCCCGCCGCGGATGCAACAACCACCACCACCACCGCCGCCTCGTAGGTTCGAGCCGCGCCCGGTGAGCGACGACGATGGCGACTACGAGTACATGTACTATACCTCCTCCTGTCGTCACGCAGCCGCCGACTTCTGGACCCGGCTTCGTACAACAGCAACAGGCCTCGGGCGCTCAGCACACTCAGCTGCAGCCCGCTCTGCAGCAGCAGCAGCTGTCCCAGGGGCAAGGAGGGCTTTATCCGCCTCCGTTTCCGCAGTACCGGCCGACCGCGACGCTGCCGTTCCAGCCGCTGCAGCCTCCGTCAAGGCAACCTGGGCCGCCGGCTTATTTTCCGCAAGCAGCGCATCAGTTCATGCAGCAGCGCCCCTTTGCTCCACCAAGTTTCCAGCCACAACAACAACAGTTCCCGCAGCCGCATTTTGGTCAGTACCAACAGCAGCAGTTCATGCCTCCAGCCGCGGCGGCAGTGGGGCAGGTTGGGTCAAGAAACAAGCGTAAGAAGAAGAAAGGGGGGCAGCCAGTTCAGGTCGTGCAGCAGCCTCAGTTCCCTCAGCAGTCAGACCAGTTGTTACAGCCACAGTTAGGGTTGTCGGCGGGCGCCCCAACTGGAGCGGTGCAGACGGTTACACCTGTCCCGGAGGCGTCTGGGGTGTTTGAGGCTCCTTCTTCTTCGGAGCCTGCTTTGGTTGCGGATGCGGTTCAAGGTAAAGGGAAGAAGTCCGGGAAATGCTGGAAGTGTGCAGTTGACTCTCATGCCACCAAAGACTGCACGGTCCAACATTACTGTCTTGTGTGCGATAATTTCAAGCACCCTACCTTGAGATGTCCGTCCTTGCGTCTTCCTAGACCATCGGCTTTTGTTGCAGGAGAAGGGACTGATGATGCTTTACTTTGTTTGCCTGATAGTGTTCATAAGGCGCACCTTGCACCGTCTTGTTCCCCTACAGCTCTGGTGACCATCTCTGGGGATAAGGTCCCGGCAAAGGCAATCCAGGATTTGATGAAGAGAATTTGTCCGCTCAATGTGCAGTGGAAGTGGGAGGCGGTTGCACATGGGGATGATGCTTTTCTCATTGGTTTCCCTTCGGCGGCGGATCTTCTGCGTGTTGATGGTTTTCAGATGGGTGTACCGGCTCATAAGGCAACTGCTTCGGTCACAGTTTGGAAACCTCAGGATATTCAGCCCAAATCAGAGCTTAAGCCAGTGTGGGTTCACGTGGAGGGTGTACCGTATACTGTGAGACACTTCCATGGTTTATGGGCGGTTGGGACTCTTCTTGGTGTTCCGCTCGATGTTGATCTTGTCACTTTGCGGAGCCGTGGGGTTGTGCGTATTTATGTTGCTATGGTCAACCCTCAGGCCCTGGAGGCACAGATGGATGATGTTGGTCCGTTCCTTGCTGTGGCTTGTGCTGTCAAGCTGAAGCTTTTCAGCTTTGTGTTCCGTCGCGAGTTGGCGGATTTTGTAGCGGATCTGTCTTTCACTCCGTTTTTTTGGAGGCGGAAGGGAGATGACTTGGATGAGGAGGACATGGGTCATGACAAGGAGGAAGACACCTTTGGCCCATCTGGGGCACCGATGTCTGAAGCTTCTAATATGGAGGTGGATAATTCTGTGCCCTCTTCCTCCACAGGTAAAGGAAAGTCGGTTGCGGCCTCTACAGTTTTATGTCCTGTCATTACACCTTATAATGCTACCCCGAGGACTCCGAGAGGCATGGAGATTGTTGAGAGGATTCGCAGAGTGTCCCCGCAGCTAGTGTGTCATCGGGCAGCGTCTCCGTTGGGGGTGGATACCGTTCTTCCGAGCCCTCCGTTGGTTTCTCTTGGGACGCCGGGGAGTCTCCCATGTTCACCGCGGTCTTCAGTGGCTCCACAGGTGGAGATGATGGAGGGGGGGCTGCTACATCACCGACGCCCACCCCTTTGTTTCCCTCCGCGTTGTTCGGAGGGGAGGCTACAGCCCTTTTGCCTCCTTCTACAGGTGGTGCGCCCATGATGGAGGGGGCTGCTACGTCGACTGTGCCCCCTTCCTCTGGTTCGGGTGCTAGTGGTGCGGCGGTGGTGGAGGGGACTGCTACGTCACCTGTGTCCCCTCCCACTTCTGCGCCTACTGCTGAGGTGGCTTCGGTGGAGACGGCGACAGGAGCTGTTGCGGGGACGGTGGTGTGGGGGGCTGCTACATCGCCCTTGCCCCCTACCACCGTGGCTCCGGCTACGGCTTTGGGTGCGGTGGTTTTGGAGTCAGGGACTTCACCGATGACCTGTCCTACCTCGCCTACGGCTTCATCCACCACGCCGACGACTGACTCTTCCTCACCGTCGCCGGTTCCGTCACCTTCTTCGCCCCCTACGCCTACGACTCCGTCGATGCCCTGTGTGATGCTTTCCCGGCATCATAGGGGGCCGAGTGCTCAGCCACCACCCACTCCTGTGCCGTTGACTGACCGCCATGGAGGGTATGTCACGCCGGTTAGGCGGAGTGGGAGGTTTGGTGTGGACGCGGCTGGTGGGACGGTGACGGATGAGGACACCATGCAGAAGGCGATGCGCCGTAAGGCAGCGCAAAATCTCGACTTCGATGGTATGATTTCTTCTCATAATTCTAAATCGTTTTTACCGTTTTCGTCACCTGTTATTTCTTCTAAGCTTAATAGTTTAGGAGTTAGCCTTGGTAGTTCAGTAAAGGAGATATCTGTTTCAACTAGGGTCTTGAAGCATATGGAATTTGATCGTATTACGGTTATTCCAAAAGTTTCGACCATGTTGGATTCCACTTATTTAGACGAGGATGAAGCGATTGCCACATCAGATGGTCAGCTTCTTTCTCATCTAGTTGGTGAAGTGTCAGAGGTGGGTTTGGACGAGGACGACTTGTACTCTCTATATGAGTTAAAGGCATCTCGTCGGAAATCCAAATCCTCCTCTAACAAGAAACCGCGGAAACGGTCAAAAATTCCCAAATACCCAATTGTTTCCCAATGAATGGCATGTTTGCGAATAGCAGAGGTCTTGGTGACTTGGCTAAACACTTACATTTTGCTGATTGCATTAGGGATCATAATTTGGATTTTTTGGCTATTTCTGAGACGGGGCGACGGGATTTCTCGCAAAGTCTGCTGAACCGTATATCCGGTGGTATAGACTTTACTTGGATATCCTGTCCGCCCCGTGGGCGTTCTGGGGGTATCTTACTCTCATGGAAGTGTTAGCACATTCGGTTGGGGAATATCATATCAAATTCCACATCCGTAATAGAGCTGACAATTTCATATGGAGTCTTGTAGCCGTGTATGGTGCCGCTCAGGAAGATTATAAGGCCGCCTTTCTTCGTGAGCTGGTGAATCTAGCAAAGGAAAACCCTCATCCTATCCTTATAGGGGGGGATTTTAATTTGTTGAGATTTCCATGTGAGAAGAGTAGGGGCAGTTTTGACAATCACTGGCCTTTCTTGTTCAACGCGGTCATCGACAGCTTGGACTTGAGGGAGGTATCAATGATTGGCAGACAATTTACTTGGGCTAACAATCTTCCGGAACCAACATATGAAAAGCTAGATCGTGTACTCATGGATACTGATTGGGAATTAAAATTTCCAATGGTAACGGTACGCGCGCTAGAACGTATTGTTGGGTTATCGGATCATGCTCCCATCTTATTATCCACTGGTTTACCCAGACCCCCATCTAACCGCCGGTTTAAATTTGAACTTGGCTGGTTGAATAGGGAAGGTTTTCAAACCATGGTTAAAAAGGTATGGGAAAGACCGGTTGTGGGTATGTCTTCGATCCAAAGGTGGAATAACAAAATGCGTGCGGTACGCAAACACCTCTGTGGTTGGGCACGACATACAACTGGTATTCTTAAAAAAGAAAAGCAGCGGCTTTCATCTATTATAGATGACCTCGAAGCTAAAGCAGAAGTTAGACCGCTTTCCGCACAAGAGATTGAGCTAAAAAGCCAATCAAATGCGGAAATCGCAAAACTACTGCGTGAGGAGGAGCTGAAATGGTACCAACGATCTAAGGCCCAATTTATCATGGAAGGTGATTCGAATACAAGGTACTTCCATTGCGTTGCCAATGGCAGGCACAGGAAGAAGCTTATTCGTACTCTAGTTCAGGAAGAGGGTACGATTGAGGGTCATGAGCAGCTAAAGTCGTATATTACGAGCTATTATAAAGGGCTGTTTGGTGCTCCAGAGGAAAGTAATTTTTCGTTAGATGAGACAAGAACGGAGGATATCCCCCAAGTCTCTCAAGCGGAGAATAATTTTCTCACTTCGACCTACTCTGAGGAGGAAGTAAGAAAAGCTGTCTTCCAAATGGAGCATAATAAAGCCCCTGGTCCTGATGGCTTCCCAGCTGAATTTTATCAATCTTTCTGGGATGTCATCAAGATCGACCTGTTGGCTCTTTTTGCGGATCTGCATGATGGACAATTGGAGCTTTTTAGGCTCAACTTTGGTGAAATTATCTTATTGCCCAAGGTTAATGAAGCAGAAAGGATTCAACAATACCGTCATATTTGTCTTCTTAACGTGAGCTTTAAAATATTCACTAAGGTTGCCACAATCCGATTAAATTCGGTGGCAGATCATGTGATTAGGCCTTCACAAACTGCTTTTATGCAAGGACGGAATATTCTCGATGGGGTTGTAGTCCTCCATGAAACTGTCCATGAATTGCATAGAAAGAAGTTGAATGGCGTCATTTTAAAGATCGACTTTGAAAAAGCCTATGATAAAGTTAAGTGGTCCTTTTTGCAACAAACTCTCAGGATGAAAGGTTTCTCTGATGAGTGGCGTGCGTTGGTCAATAGTTTTATCTCGGGTGGGAGTGTTGCCATTAAAGTCAATGATGACATGGGCAAATATTTCCAGACCAAGAAAGGACTAAGACAGGGAGATCCATTATCGCCAGTGCTATTTAATATAGTGGCAGATATGCTTGCTGTCCTGATTGAACGTGCAAAGTCAGAGGGCCAGATTGAAGGGGTTATTCCTCATCTTGTTGATGGAGGTTTATCCATTCTTCAATATGCCGACGATACAATTCTTTTTATGGATCATGACATAGACAAGGCTCGGAACTTGAAGTTAATTCTTTCTGCGTTCGAGCTTTTGTCGGGTCTAAAAATAAATTTCCATAAAAGTGAATTGTTTTGTTTTGGTGAGGCCCAAGACCATGTTGCAGATTATGCTGAGCTTTTCGGCTGTGGCCAAGGTCAGTTTCCAATTAGGTACTTGGGAATTCCGATTCACTATCGGAGACTTACCAATGCTGAGTGGAAATTGGTTGAGGAAAGACTTCAGATCAGATTAAGTAGCTGGAAAGGTAAACTACTGTCTCTGGGAGGAAGATTAGTACTCATAAATACGGTACTTTGTAATATGGTACTTTATATGATATCTTTCTTCCAACTTCCCAGAGGAGTCTTAAAACGATTGGATTATTTCCGATCAAGATTCTTCTGGCAAGGGGATAGTGAGAAGCGTAAATATCTGGCTAAATGGAGTGTGCTGTGTCGGCCCAAAGATCATGGAGGACTTGGTATTCAAGACCTCCAGGTCAAGAATAGGACACTCCTCGGTAAATGGTTGTACAAACTACTTACCGAAGAGGGCATATGGCAAACACTCCTCAAGAGGAAGTATATTGGCTCAAAGGCTATGTCTCAGGTTCTTTGGAAACCAGGAGATTCGCATTTTTGGGCTGGTCTTATGGAAACAAAGAAGTTTTTCTTTCCATATGGATCCTTCTCTATTAAGGATGGGTCGGAAATTCGTTTCTGGGAGGATAAATGGTTGGGTAATACCACACTCCGAGAACAATATCCGGCATTGTACAATATAGTACGCCACAAAAGCGATACTATCGCTAAGGTGTTGGAAACTTTCCCACCAAATGTGGATTTTAGAAGAAGTCTCATCGGTCTCAGACAAACCTCTTGGCAAGAATTGTTACAGCGTCTTGAGTCAATTCAATTGACGCAGGGACCTGATGTATTTCGATGGAATCTTACCGGGAATGGTTCATTCTCAGTGGCTTCAATGTACAATGCTCTCATTCAACCTGAGTTACCGGTCGATAATAATTCAAAAATCTGGAAGATGAAGATACCACTGAGAACAAAAATCTTTGCTTGGTATCTTCGTCGGGGGGTTACTCTTACTAAAGATAATCTTGCCAAACGCAACTGGCATGGAAGTAAAAAGTGTGTCTTCTGTCATCAGGACGAGACTATTAAACACTTATTCTTCCAATGTAAGTTTGCTAGGTCTATATGGTCAGCTGTCCAAATAGGGTCTACCTTATACCCACCTCGTAATGTTGCCAATTTATTTGGTAACTGGCTCAATGGCGTGGATGTTAGGTTTAAACGTCTTATTAGGATGGGAGCGATTGCAATAATTTGGTCGCTATGGCTGTGTAGAAATGACAAGATTTTCAATAACATCTATTCTTCTTTTCTACAGGTCATCTACCGGCATGGATACCTCTGCAGCGACTGGAGCACCGGGACCTCTTTATGGAGGTGTCTTCACGATTGGAGGATACGGCGAGGGATATTTTCTCCCAACATGGGTGGCAGCGTGACTTCCGGCTAGATCCTCCTAGCTAGTCTTTTTATTGCTCTATGAACTCTGTTTTATCTTTGAACACCATTTGTGGATTTGTAACGGATCTTTGTGCGGCTGTGTGCATCTTAGTTATGCAGAGGCCGGGTATATTGCGCAAGTAATAAAATGCCCATTTTCGAAAAAAGATATGAGTATGACTAGTCTTTTATTTATGTAATGAAATAAAAATAATTTTATAAAAAATGTGCATACTTTGTATGGGGGTCACGGCTGGGGGCGGTCGACCCCCATTTTTTGTGCCCGCGCCGGAGCTACATGGGGGGGGGGGAGTGGAGATGCTCTAACCAGCGGAATGCTACCCTTCTTCGGTCTTGTTGCTGTCATCTTGCAGCATCACTGGATCAGCGACCGCGTTAATATTATCTGGAAATGCTCTATCGACGAGCTCACAAAGAGTCCCACCACCGCTGAATTTCTCATCGGTTGGACTGCACCCTGTCATCATCTGTAGTAGAAGCACTCCGAAACTGTAGGCGTCGCCTTTGGTTGATATCCCCTCGCTCATGCCATACTCTGCAATCACATTTAAATAGACACGAAATTATTAGATAATCTGCGGTATTTTTACAAGTTTATAAAGAAAACATAACCAACATACTGCACATATGCTTAATCTCACCTGGTTGGATGTACCCCATGGATCCTTTAAGGCAGGCCAAACTTGCTGAACGGTCTTGATGTGCGCTCCGTGTAGTGAACATAAGCCTTGCCAGGCCAAAGTCGGTGACATAGGCAATCATGTCAAGATCCAAAAGAATATTGCTTGGCTTCAAGTCGCAGTGTATTAGTGGAGAGGCACACTGGTTATGGAGATAATCCAAAGCAAATGCTACATCCAAACAAATTTATCCTTTGGCTGAAAGTCAAAATATGTCTTCCACCATGCTCAATGGCTTTTTCCAGATGCAGCCACATTTCTAGGTTCCCATTAGGCATGTATTGAAAAACTAGGGCCTTGAAATCTTTCCCAGTAGAATCCACTGAAGAGCATGACGTGATGATCTTTACAAGATTTCGATGACGGGCGTTTCTTAGGGCTTCACACTCTGCAACAAAGCTCCTACCTGCTCCATACATGTTAAGGTTAAAAATCTTGATGACAACTTGATCATCTGGACGATTCAAACTGCCCTTATAAACCACTCCAAATGATCCTGATCCAGTAGGTTTGCTGGAGAGAACCTGTCGGTTGCCCTCACAATGTCTTCATATGATAGCTTCTTCATGTGCTCATTGGATTCTTGCAAATGTGTTTTTTTCTGCATTCTCTTCCTCCAATAAATTATTGCAACACATAAAAAAAGTTAATATAACAGGAGCAGAGGTTGACATGACTATCCCTAGGACCAGAGCCAATGAATTGTGTTTCTCTTTCCTGCCAACTGATGTGGAACAAAAAGGTATACCATCTGTGGTAATGCTAGTAGTGCACAAATCATCATTCCCTTCAATTGATAGTGCACCACCATTGTCAAAAACACCACCTCTCGGAATTTCTCCATCAAAATTGTTGAAAGAAAAATTGAAATCTTGCAGGGTACTCAAGGATGTGAAGAACTCTGGAATTTTTATGCTGACTAAGTTGACAAAAGCTTCTGGGATGCTTCCAACAATGAAGTTGCTTTGCCTCTCAAGATACTCCAGAACTGCACACTGACCAAGAGTGGATGGGATGTCGCCAGTCAACCTGTTATTAGATATGCTAAATTTGTTCAGATTAATGAGACCGCCTACTTCCACTGGCACTCCTCCAGACAAGTAATTGTATGACAAGTCCAATTCTTGAGAAAGAGAAGAAATCTGGAAGATTTTACCTGGTATACTGCCATCTAGTGAGTTGTGAGCAAGGTTCAGTTCTGAGAGTTGATTACAGCGTCCTATGCTTGCAGGTATACTACCAGTAATGCTGTTCCCATCCAATTTCAGAGAACTTAGCTGAACTAGATTTCCAATAGTTTCTGGGATTTGCCCTGACAGTCTGTTTTGTGCAAAGGATAGAAAGACCAAGTTGTGCAAATTCCCAATTGTTGGTGGTATATCACCAGTGATAAGATTGTAATCCATGTATACACTGCTGAGGCTCGTAAGATTGCCAATTTCTTGTGGTATAGGCCCAGAAATGTTGTTTTCCCTTAGCCATAACCATTCAAGACTACCAGAAAGTTTCCCGATAGAACTTGGTAAATTCCCTTGGAGATTATTCCCATCGAGCATCAGTTTGGTCAACATAGAACAATTTGTGAGTGAAGAGACAAATCCCCAGTTCCCCGCATCTAACTTGTTGTATGCCAAATCAAGTTCCTCTAAGTTTGGCAATGACCCAAAGAAGGGTATGTACCCAGTTAGGCTGTTGTTATACAGGTAGAGCATACGAAGGTTGTATGCTTTAGCAAGAGAATCTGGGATTGGGCCATCAAACTTGTTTGTTGAGAGGATTAGTGCCTGAATATTTGGGAGTGTGTAACCAATGTTGGACGGTAAGCTTCCAACAAGAGAGTTGTTCCCTATGGCAAGAAATGTCAGGGATGACATGTTGAAGAGAGATGGTGGAACTGGCCCAGATAAGCTGTTCACACTCATGGCCAGTATCTGTAGTGCCGGAATTTGACATAAGCTGTCTGGTATGCTCCCAGATAAATTATTCTCCGTAAGACGAAGATCAATGAGGGAGGAAAGGTTTCCTATCGAGGAAGGTATTTTTCCTGAAATATGGTTATTCGTTAAATCAAGGTATTGAATAGGCGGAGAGGTGGCAGTAACAGAAGGCATGGAACCAACAAGGTTGTTCTGTTGGAGGGAAATGTCAAGAAGAGACGATGTGTTGAAGAGAGCCTTTGGTAGTTCTCCAGTAAGATTATTGCTCATGAGCCTAAGTACTTGGAGAGATGAACTGTTTGCTAGGGACTCCGGGATTATGCCTATTAGAGCATTCACCCCAAGATCAAGATATTTGAGAAAACGGCTGCTGCCCAAAGACGGCGGTATGTTGCCGGTAAGCCTGTTGTTAGTTAGAACGAGCTTGCGCAGCTCAGGAAGGGTTCCAAATGAAGAAGGGATGGCCCCTTCTATATTGTTGTTGCTAAGATTAATCTCTTGAAGATGCTTGCATCGACCTAGGTTAGGGGGGATCCCGCCATGGAGGGAATTGCTCCTCAAATCCAGGATTTGAAGCTGGAAACATGCATAGAGTTCAGATGGGATGTTACCTTCCAAAGCATTCATGCTGAGGTTGAATTTGCTGAGCCGGCTCAGGACGCCAAGCTCAGAAGGTATTTCACCATGAAAGCTATTATTTGAGAGCTGCAGCCTTGTGAGAGAGGTCAGGTTGGCGATGCAAACCGGTATGGAGCCGGAGATGCCTTCTGAATCCAGGTCCAGTGCAATCACACGGCGAGGAGACAGCGTGCTGCAGGTGATGCCATGCCAGCTGCAGACGTCCAAGGACGTGTTGCTCCATGAAGCTAAAATTCCTGCTGGAGCTGTGAGCTGGGACTTAAAGCAAAGAAGAGCTTGTCTATCATCTTCAGTTTCATCGCAGGTGGCTAGTGGTAGGCTGCAAAAGAAGTTAAAGAGGTAAAGATACCAAACAACGCCTGGAAACAAGACATCCAAAGTGTTCATTGTCGTCAACTTGTCTTTTACAGCTATGGACTATGGGAGTATGAAGGTGAAAACTCTTGTTTGCAAGAGGATACTTAGGTACTCAACTGTGGATTGTCACCGTCGGTAACCACTCTAAATAGCACCAAGACTTGCTGTTCAGTGACCAATATGGTGGGAACGGGGAGAATCATGAGCTTCTGGATACCAGATCTGCTAGTATTCACGAAAACCATTTGCTGACGACATAATTTAGTTGTAACTTGGAAGTAGCTGTTGGAGCCTACACTTGTGCAATATGAAGTAGCGTGTGAAAATGCATGTCAACACTACATTGCATTGACCTGACCAGCCACCAACAGCAGGGGCAGTAGGAGAGTAGTTACCTGGGGTAGAGTGTGAACGAACGCTAAGCTCCATCTTGGAGAATAATAAACACATTGCTCTCGAGGTGCGTGAGAAGCTAGCTTGTTGATATTTGATAGGTTGCTAAATCTTTCATATAGCAAGGTTCCCTAAAGACAAAACCGGGACCCATAAAACTATTGGAATGTTATTTTATTATTCTAAACCATTTTGAAGCTAAGTGGTTACATATTTTTTGGGACTTAAAAGAGTGAAAGGCCACTGGACTCTAAGCCTCCGTACCCACTCCATTGACCTGACCAGGCCAGCGGCAGAGCAAGTTGCCTGCAGAAGAATGCACATGACTTGACCAGTGGTAGAGCAACTTGACTGAAGAATAAGCTCTGGAAAATCTCCATGACGATGCTACCCCGTTTCAAATGGTATGTGTTAGAGAGATATTTATATTTTGTATTATCCCCAGTAGTTAGGGGTTCCATGCATATTTGTGACATGTACATGTACTATATATTGTGGCCCCTGCCCCTTGGAATACAAGTTGCATATTCCTAACATGGTATCAGAGCGAAATTAGGGTTAGGCTAATTTTTTGGACGCTGCAACTCGTCCTCCCGTGGCTCGTCCCGGCCATCTCTCTCCTCACGGCCGCCACCTCGGCTCATCCCAGCCGACAGCCTCGTCGCCGGCCGCCGCCTCGGCTCGTCCTAGCCGTCAGCCTCATCGCCGGCCGCCGCCCCACCTCCCGGCCGCTCCACCTCGTCCTCTTTCCGGCTGCCTCCCGTCCCGACCGCCGCCTCTGCTCGTCGCTGGCCATCGCCTCCTCACCGGCTGCTGCGGCCTCTCGACCCTCCCGTTCCCGGCAGTTCCTGCCCGCGTCGAGCACTTCGTCCCAGAGCGCTTCGTGCCTGTGTTCGATCTGATCGAGAGTTGACCCGATCCAGCAAAGAAAAAACCAAAGCAAAGAAAGTATGTATCTTCCGGCATGTATTTTGATGGTGTTTCTTCTGCTGCTCCCGTCTTGACTGCGTGCCTTCCCTCGGTACTTGGTGCTCGTTCGTTGACTATGTTTTCGTCGGATAGCCGCTCTTCGTCGAGTTTCGTGACTTCTTCACACGGTTGTGGCTAACTTCCGCCGACTCCGTCTACGCCGACTCGCCCTGTCTCGCACATGTGCCCTCCATCGGTACTTGGTGCTTCGTCTTCGACGGCCTCCATATGCCGCTCTACCTCGACTCTTGCGGCCTCTGAGCATTGTTGCAGCCATTCCCTGCCGCCCTTGGCTATGGTGCCTCCCACTCGACATCGACACCTCTCGTGGCTCTACACGTGGTTCTGGCGGTTCTCCGTCGACTTTGTCTACGTCGCCTCGCCGCTCTACGCCGACTCTCGTGGCTTCTACTCGCGGTTGTGGCCGCTTTATGTCGACTCCGTCTATGTCGACTCGCCACTCTACGTCGACTCTTGCGCCTTCTACTCGCGGTTGTGGCCTCTTTACGTTGACTCCGTCTATGTCGACTCGCCACTCTACGTCGACTCTAGCGGCTTCTGCACACGGTTCTGGCCGCGTCTCATCGACTCCTCGTGTGGCTTGTGCACGCACTTGTGACCGCTCTACGTCGACCTCTTCAGTTGCGCCTTTCACCACCCGTGAGATTGAGCAACTCCGATGCATGCTTGCTACTTGGGACTCTTCGCCGACATGTTCTGCTGGTTCTGCTACTGGTTTTGGTTTTTCTGGCACGGAGAGACTACCTTCTTCTCATTCACGTACAATCTATTGGATTCTTGATACTAGAGCATCTTTTCATATGACTTAGGATTCTTCTGCCTCGAGCTCTGTTCGCCCCATCGAGTCTCATGTTTCTGTTATTACTGCTGATGGTTCTGCCCTCCTAGTTGCTAGTCGAGGCACACTTAGTAGTTCCGTTTTTCATGTTCCTTCTGTTGCTCATATTCCTCTACTCACCATGCAGCTCTTCTCTGGTAGTCAGATTGTCGACTCTCGTTGTAGGGTTACTTTCGACTTTGATTCATGTTCTGTCCAGGATCGTTGCACGGGCACTCTGCTTGGTGCTGGCCCCTGACGCCATTATGGCCTCTGGGAGCTTGACTGGCTTCGTCTTCCTTCTGCTGCCGCCACCGCCAGTTCTTCGGCCCATGCTGCCGCATCCACCATCTCTTTTCAGCGGTGGCATGGTCGTCTTGGCCATTTATGTGGTTCTCTTCTCTCATCTCTAGTTCATCGTGGTGTTTTGGGGTCTGCCTCCGGCAACGCCTCTTTGGATTGTCAGGGTTGTAGGCTAGGTAAACAGATTCAGTTTCGCTACCCTACTAGTGTGTCTGTATCTCAACAACCTTCCGATTTAGTCCACTCTGATGGGGACCTGCTCCTTTCGCTTCGAAAGGGGGCCATCGATATTATATCATTTTTATAGATGATTTTCCTCGTTACACTTGGCTGTATTTCATGTCTTCTCGTAGTGAAGTGCTTTCCATTTAGAAGTGTTTTGCAGCCATGGTTCTCACTCAGTTCTCTACACGGATTCGCGTGCTTCTCACTCAGTTCTCTACACGGATTCGCGTGCTTCGTATTGATTCTGCTGGTGAGTATATCTCCAAGCATTTGCGTGGTGTTCTTGCTGAGCAGGGCACTCTCACTCATTTCTCTTGTCCTGGTGCGCATGTCCAGAATGGTGTTGCTGAGCGTAAGCACCGTCATCTTCTTGAGACTGCTCGTGCGATGATGATCACTTCCTCTCTTCCGCCTCATTTCTGGGCTAAGGCTGTCTCCACCTTAGCCTATCTCATTAACATCCAGCCGTCTGCCGCCCTTCAAGGTGGCATTCCTCTAGAGCGACTCTGTGATCGCTCCCCTGACTACTTTGTGCTTCTTCTGTTTTCTTGCGTTTGTTATGTTCTCCTTGCTCCTCGTGAACGCACCAAACTATCCGCTCAGTCTGTTTAGTGTGTTTTCATGGGATATAGTGATGAACATAAGGGTTATCGCTGTTGGGATCCGATGGCTCGTCGGATGAGCATTTCTCGGGACGTGACTTTTGACGAGTCTCGTCCTTTCTATCAAGTTCGACCTCATCGACCTCTATTGTGGAGGATCTCTCTTTTCTTATTTTTCCCGACTCTATTCCCCCGGTCCCGCCCGTCTCTTCTCCTTCTCCTCCCCTTGTGTCGTCACCTCCGGCGTCTCCTATGCCTTCTTCTCCTCGTCTCCTCCGACGCCTCCGTCTCCTTCATCTCCTTCGACGCCGCCTTCGTCTTCACCCTCTTCACCGGGATCTCCTCATGTTGCTCCTTCTCATCCTACTTTTCCTTTTCACTATACTCGTCGTCCACGTGTTGTGACCGAGTCATCTGATGCACCCTCTACATCTAGTGTGTGACGCCCCGGAACCGGTACCATGAGGATTCCAGCGAACCCGCCGAAATCCGCACGATATCGATTCAGAGACGCCCTCCGACACGACGTGCGCGACGAATCACACACGTGATGCCAGAGGAATTAACATGAGCAATAACATTACAACAGGATTACAATAGAGCCCACAAGAAACATATATTACAACTACGACTCTAACGAGTAAAGATACAAATATACAACTCAAGATCCAAAACATACAGAAGATCAAATACATCCGAGTACGGACAAGATACAAATTGGACTTAGAGTCCTAAAGATAAACGATGGCGTCCATAACCCTGCCCAGGCCAAGCCGGAAGGGTAACCTTGCTAACGTCGTCTTCATCGAACATAACTTCATACCTGCCCGGTTATGTCGCAAAGAAGCAGCAATAAGTACGGGTTCGTACTTAACAAGACTTCAAGACGGTTAAGCATTCGTCAACCAGTCGTCCTTTGTACTTGAGGCACGCAGGGGACTTAGAGGACGCAAGAGGAACGTTATAGGCAATATGGTGGGGTTAAGCGGCAGCGCGCAAGCACTAAAAACCTATAGAGACACTCTACAACATTCGTCTACCAGAGAAGGGGAGAGAGCGCATAAACTAACAATTCTATACTCTGCAAACATAACACATCCGATGTGTTCCCCCTTCGCAAAGAAGTACTTACAAAGGCACTCACACGGTTATCAAGTTTTAACCATTTATTATTGAAGTTGTGCTAACTTACTACGCAAGTTATTATTGATGAACAACATGTGTAAGTTGTCTATGGTCGAGTCATACATCTCCAAGTCATCCATAACCACGGACGCCGGCGCGCATCGTGCTCCACCTCGAACCACAAGTCCCAGTTGGGACTTGCGTCGCCGTACGCGGGGTCCTGCTGGAGGTCCGCCGGCAGCTTCGCGGCGCCCGGATCTCCGCGGACGCGGGCGCGGCCGAGCCGGATGGGCGGCACCGGAACCCGATCCGGGCTCAGTGCCAGGTGGGGAGGTGCACGTCCCCCACGGCATTGGGACGCCGGCGTCCCGAACATCTGCGCCACCGCTACGGCGTCGCCGGCGGCCCCATGGCGAACGGCGCCGGCGCGCCGGCCGGCCGCTGCCGGCCTCGTGGTCGTTCGCGGATGGCGAGAACTCGCGCGGGGCCATGGCGGCGAAGCTTCGAGCTCGCGCGTGCGGCGGAGTGGAAAGTGGGGACCGGATAGGGACACCCCTTCCCGCCCACATTTAATAGGGTGGCACCGACAGTGGGCACCCACGCGGACCAGCGGACACGCGAGGACGCCGCGTGCCATCGCGGCCACGCAAACCCGGCAAGATTTCGCCGGGTTTGCTGCCCGACGCCGCCGTCCGTTTTTGCGGCCCCCGCGTTGGGCGGGATTGTCCGGATCGACCCATCCGGACACGCGGGGCGCGGGATGGGTAACCCGGTTGGAGATGCCCTTACTGCCCATCTGAGGCGGTAGCTTCGCAGTGCAAGCAGCTTCGTTTCTAGATTTGTTTCATCTTTTCCAGATCAAATCTGTTATACAAGTGGTTTCTTGATGTTTTCTGTTCTACCCATCCAATAACTTTTCTGTAATATATAATCTTGATCTTTGAGAGAATTCGATAACAATTCCTCAAGGTCTAATGTTAGAAAAAAAGCCCGTGGAATTTCACGGATGCAATACAAATAAATCATGTAATCTGCAAAACTCTAACATCAAATGCGCGAGAATTAAGATACTTCTAGCTACAAAATTCCGTGTCTCTGGTACTGCCATTGCCCCTAGCAACAAAGAAATTTCCTCCTCTATCTTCTGATAACTCCTTCCGTGAGGACAAGAACTGGCTTCTGACGATGTTGGTCGGACATCAACTCTCAGCAGTGGTCTAGTAGAGATAATGGAAGGCTTGGCCGGAGCCGCGTGTCCCGGGATACTGGCCGGTGCAGGTGCCGGTGTCGGAGCGCTGGAAGTCCTGGTCCTGCCAATGCGCCGCGTAGCTGTTGTCCATGTGGGGGTAAGCGAAGTTGTCGTCCATGCCCATGGTGTGGTCGAGCGGCAGCGTGTCGGCGTAGTCCCCGCCGGTGAGGTCCTGGGCGGAGGAGTAGTGCTCAGGGGCCAGAGCGCCGTCGGCGAAGTAGGGGTAGTACCCAACCGGCATGGGCGCGTTCCACGAGCCGTGGGCGGGGTAGCACATGGTCAGATCGGGCCAGGTGTAGCCAGCATTGTCGCCGTAGCCGCCCGGCGCCTGCGTGCCGTCGACGGGGCCCACGTAGGAGCTGCTGCCGCCGCCGACGCTCTCGAGGTCGCAGTCCGGCTGCATCAGGAACTGCTCGAGTTGGCCGCCGTGGTCGTTGCTCCCGCCGTGGCATGTCATTGTCTGAGGTTCGAAGCCGGCATAGCCCAGCGCGAGGTACTGCGGCGCGACGGCGGCGTCGTCGGACTCGGAAGCATCATCATCATCACCGGGCACCGCGACATGTTCGAGCGCGAGCCGGCCGTCGGCGGGCAGGCCCAGAGCCGCCATCCTGTCGCGCGCGGCCTGCAGCGCAGCGTCGATGGCCTCGAGCACCTCCCGCGCCTCGTCCGGCGACATGTCGTTGAGCGCCGGGTCCCAGTCGTGCAGCGCGCCGGGCCTTGCCCTGGCGAGCTTGGCCCTCTCCTTGCCCAGCTCGGCCTCGAGGTAGCTCCGGTGCGTGTGCCGCGCGCGGGCATCCGGCGTGACGACGGCGGCGGCGCGGTACCGCTCCAGAACGCCCTCCTCCGACTCCCACACGAACGGAGCCCCGGCGGCTGCTCCGGCGGCGGGGGCGGGGGCGCAGACGAGCGCGACGGGGACGCCGCAGAGCGTGGAGAGCTCCGACGCCTTCTTCTGGAGACCCCTGGACCGCTTGGCGTACCTGGCGGCGCGCGACCGCGCGTTCTCGATGAACCTCACGTCGACCTTGCGGGGCGGCATTGCTGGTGATCGACGGCGCGCGCTTCTTCCCTCTGCCGCTGCCTCTGCTGCTCCGATCAGATCGCGTTAGCTTGTTGCGGCTCTCCGGCGGGGCGGCCGGTAGGCATCTAAAGGTATAATTGCTTCACCCCCATAGCGCCCTCTCAGCCTATCCACGATAGGAAACCTGGCGTGCACGGGCTGGCCGCTGGCCTGATTTTATTTCCACCGTTTGGGCCACGTGTCACCATTTGATTGGCTTAGTTAATGCCAACAAAACCAGCATCCAGTGAAACCCTAGGCTAATCACGAGCGCATCCTCCCCCAGCTCCAGCCGCCACCCACGTTCCACTCTCCCTCCATCCCAGCAACCCCCACCGTGCTCCGCTTAGCATGGCCACCACCGCGCCTCCCTCGACCTCTCCCTCAATCCCTTCTGCTCCACCACAAATTCCTGGCCGCCTCCCCATCTTCCGGACGAGCTCGTCGTGTCGCCATCGTCGGGATGAGGCGCAGGCCGCCGCTCGCGCCCCACACCCATCTGGCCGCTCGCAGCGCCGCCGCGTCGTGCCGTCGCAGGGAGGAGCGCGGCTGGTGGCCGGCAGATGCATATCAGTCCGCTGCCGCTCGCCATGCTTTGCTGGGGGAACAGCTGGTGGATCTTCGTAGCCGGCAGATGCAGAGCAGCTCGCTGATCGCACTGCAGCGGCGCGCCATGCGTTGCCGCATGAGCAGCTGGTGGATTTCCGTCCGTCACATCTGGGTCGCCATAGATCCTCACGCTAGCCTCGCCCCAGGAGTACCAGTCGTCAGACACGGGTGAGTCGCACGTCCGTTACGGTGTGATTTTGCTGCCGTTGCTAGGTTGGATGGTGCGGGCAATCGGATGGAGTGGGCGAGTTGGTCCAAGACGCTGTGGAGGTTAGCTGTTTGGAAAGCTCCAGCAAAGGAGAATAATAAGGAGCGGGCGGGGATTGGACAGAGATCATATGCAGCGCTGCTGTATTCTTTTCTTTCTAATTTTTATATCCCTTGATCTATTAGATCTTACATGCCTCTCTATGCCATGCTGAGCCGATCCTGTAGAAGGAAGACCAGATGAATACAAACGTGCCGGTAATCATGATTAACTGATGATTGGTAAATCCTTGGTCGATGATGTTGTTATTCCACCTGATCTGCTTTATTTTCTGCAACCGGAGTTTAAGATTATAGATAGGAATGTAGTGAATTATAGCATCTGGCTTCGATAATGAAAATGCATCTCCTTAGTAGTGATAAAAAGCTGGTCTCCCTGAAATTTTAAATAGGTTCAGATATGCTCAAATTAATAGGCCAGCACCTTATAATCTATTTCTCACATAGATTGATTACTTATTACGAATTAAAATGAGGTGATATGGGAAAGAAGACTTTTTGATTCATTCTTCTTTTTGTTTTGACCTTTAAGCATATGTTTTGATAAGTGTGTTGATTGTCATAATTCTTTCAAAATAATTATCATTTGAAGCAACCTGTTTTCTGCAGTTAAATAAGTATGTTTACTTATGTTTATTGATTTATTTTCAGGTGGATCTTCCTTTCTGATAGTGCAGCAAGTTGAACAGTCCCTACCTCCTCCTCGCCGCAACAGGAGGGCTCGCAAAGGTCGGGCAGGTCCCGGCTGCATGTGGAGGTCTTCAACGACGGGTGTGCTGCGCTTACTGGATGCTAAAATTTCCCAATTCTGTGATGCGCCCCATTTTCGTTTACATCGACACTATCATCCTCCAATGGGAAATCACAGACGCCGCCTCCTCTGCCTTGCCTCCCACCCTCCTCCCTTACGCTTGCGGTCCTCCAGGTGCCTTATTACTCCAGACCGAGGCCTCCTCACTTCATCCCCCAAGCACCGTACCTACAGGTTCTCCATTTGTCCCTTCCTCTCCCAGTTGAAGTGATAGTTTTTGTTTATAGGAATTGTTCAAGAAAAAGCTTAATTTTAAAATTAGAGATTGGAGAAGATCGGGGTAGGATTGGTCTCTCAGTCAACAATGTGTTAGCATGCCCTGTGTGTTGGTGACTCATCATGGTACCTTGAGGGAGAGGTTTAGAAGTTCATTAAAACTGGATCTTAGGTGAGTTAGCAGTTTCAAGGTTCGTAGCTACTATTTGGAATTATCCCTTAATTCCTCATATTATCATGTTCATCTTTCCTGATTTTCGAGGCTTCTTTGCTGATTTATATTAGCGACATGGGAAAGAAATAACTAATTCGCACTCTTGTTCTATTGCAGATTCGCTTTAAAAACTATTTTAATGTTAGCAAGAATTAACTAATTCACTTTTATTCTACCATTACAGATTGGCTTCAAAGACTATTTTCACCAGATCGACAATTGGCAGATTTTTTTTATCTCACCTTGCAGGATTTTCAATATGATTTCAGTGTTTCCACATGAAGCTTATATTAATTAATGAAATATGCCGTTTATTTTAATTCAGTAAAAGGATACAACATTTAGACTTCCATTATTATGTACAAAGATTGATTGACATCAGCTCTCTAATGTATGGGTATGCGCAACAACTCACAAGCTCGATAGGTATGCACAACAACCTTCAGATCAAACATTTCAACTGTACCGGCAAAATTGGCAAGCCTCTTGTCATGTTTTTTAACTGGTTGATCTGAAGGTAACGACTAATCCCAATGGCAGTGGCTAATAATACTTTATGTGTGAGTCATTGGAATGTTCCAGTAATATTTTCCTGGTGCAACTCAGCTCATCATTCACATGAATGAAAAAATGGTCCACAAATGATGAAGTGGCAAGCCACTGAATTGCTGGCATAAGAAAATAGAGCATGCATTTCGTAATTTCAGTTAAGTTGTATGCGCTCCTTTTTTTCCCCAAGTCGCCATACTCTCATTGGCTAACGATTCATATTCAGCGCGATGTTGACCTACCACTAACAACATTTTAGGCACAAATGGGAATTCAAATACTCATTCTAGACAGAAAGTAAGGTGGCTTGCCTTTGTGATAGCGAGCTGTTATATGAATATATGAATCAGGTATTATAAACCTTTCTAGTATTTTATTTACATAGAAAATCTGTATGTGAAGCAAAGTTTTTCTAAGAACTTGATTTGTTTGTTTAGCAGTCTTCTCACATGTATTTTATTTTCCAGTAGTGTTAAGATGCTATATGCTACCTGCTCTAGCCTACTATGAGTTATCTGTCAATTCCAGAACTGCTTCCTGTCTATTGTGAGTTGTGGCAAATGAATCAGGCATATTATGTTACGAACCTTCTTTATCTCTTTAGATGTAAGCACTGGTGGTGCTAAAGGTGGGCCATACAGGGGCATGGCCCACCCTTCCTTTCCATCTTTCCCTTAGGATTATGTATAAATCTGGTCCATTAGGAGCGAATAGCCTACTTACAGCTCAGCCTCTGCTTACTGGACCACCCTATTGTTTCTCTATTTTTTCCTTAATTTCCGTGTACTAATGCATACTAGATGTGTTATATTTGGAGTCCAAAGAAGCAGTGAGCATAAATTGATATTGCAATTTTAACTCTGATTTGTTTACCATTCAAGTGAGTTTTTTTTGTAGATATTAAACTGATTGCTTCATCAGTCTACTGAAATCTATTTACTCGTGTTTGTTATTTACTTTTGACGAGTTCAATTACATTCTTTGAAGCATTATGCTCCATGTTACTTATCTAGCTAGGTTTTCTATTTAATGCTATGAATTTTCAAGGTTACTTTTGTGTCCCTTTGGTGATCTAGAGTGTTATAGCAGTTCCATATATATAGGTTTTAACTATTTCAATATTATTTTCTTGATCTATGGCAATTTCATCTATGCTCAATTATTTTTGACTTTTTAATCTGTTGGTAGTGGTATATGAAATTTAACTGATTTACTGCTAAGTTAATAATCTGTCAAATGTTGGTATATGAAATCTACCAATTTCATCTATAGCAGTTCCCTTTGCATTGTTGGAACCTTAAAACTATCATATGTTGATTAGTTTTATTTTTTACCATCTATGAAAGAATTAGGACATTTCCTACACATTTGAGGTATAATGTGTAGCAGAAACAACATTGTGTGCATGCTACAATGGTGCCTGTTGAAATAAGTCTGAGCTCTCATGTACCTCTTCCTGGTTAGGATTCTTAATATTGGGTTGTCATGCGCCTCTTTTGTTGCTTAGATCCTGCCGAGGATTGAGTGGTAGCCTCCCTGGGTGCTTGGAGTATGATGTTTAGATACTTGGTTTATCTGTGTTGCTGGTCATTTCCTAGAGAAGATATTTGTGATTCCTTCAAAATCTGTTAGCTATTATTGTTGCAGTACATATTCATGTTTTTCTGAATCAATTTAGTGTGACACTTCGTCTGTTTATTATTCATTAGTTATAAACATTTTTTATATTGGCTAGATTAGTACTACTGAGGCCCACTTGGTTTTTCGTTCTTTTATATATGCTCAGAATGTTTTACGATGTCCTTCATACATTTTATTATAAGTTGCTTCGTTGGACTATACAAGAAAGGAAGTATTTACAGCACAAGCCATCAGCACGTCGCCTCGTGTGCTGGGTTTGATCGGACTTTGTGGAGTAGGTGACACCACGTCACAATGTTGCTTCAATACATGACCTCCTATCCACGCCGCCAAACCCAGCCACACTGCCTCAGCTGTCTCCTTCATGTCAATCCAGGTACCATATTTATCTTTTTTAGCTAGGGTATGCCATGGACATGATCTAAGAAAGGATGAGATGTGGTGGGAATGCGGGATATTTTGTATACCTAATGTTAATCCATTCTATGAGGTGACATCGCGGTAGTTGCAGTGGCAGATACTAAGAATATGGGAGGATACAGCTTTGGGTGAGCCCTCGCGGGAACCACCTAGGGTCATTCTCTCCCTGCATGGCTTTCCTTTTAGGTGAACAATCCTATAGTTATATGTGCAGTTACGAGGAGCAACTCTTGATATGTAGAGTTGTTTTTTGCTAGCGCGTGATCTTGCAGCTACTTATCATGACTAAAAAGTAATTACTTCTGTTGCATTATTTTCAAGCAGTATATTCAATTTTCTTTCTGAAATTGCATTAGAGAAACATACCCAACTTATATGATCAAAACTATAGGGGCATACTGAATCCACCGAAGTTGAGCAATTTACTGAGTACTATGGGTCATGTGAAGATCACTCAATTCACTGGGACTTTGAGATATACAACTATGAACCTGATGGACTGCTGATGTATTATTAAGAATGTTCTTCTATGCTAGCTATTATTGATGTTTCATTCTAGGTAGCGATCTTTGTGATCACCATGTCATTTTGTTTTGTTTAAGTCTATATATGTAAATAATGGAACATCTAGCTTTGTTGTGAATCTAGAGGGAACCTCTCCCCGTGTTTGACTATTGTTATCTCAGAACAATGTATTCACACCTATATGTAACATATTTCCCATCTTTGGACACTCATCTGTAGTATATTTCTCTAGGTTTGAAATACGCTTTGTTGTGTCATGCTCTTCATCATAATTCCTTTATATCCAGTATAAATAAAACTGGTATTTGTCTACTCTTTATTTGGTGTTTGATTATCCTTGATTTTTATAGATGTTCAATTGCTAGTGTGGATGACAGGGGTACATATCCCTATATTCCCTACTATGTGGTAATACATCTCCCTATATTCTCTGTGATCTATAATACTTATAGATATAACAGCTTTTGTTGACTAAACTTCCATTTATATCGGTTTGTATTGTAAGAGATGCTGTATTTCCTCCATCTCAAATCATGTTACATGTAGCTCTTCACTAATCGATTTCCAATGTGAAAAACAAGTGGTAATTATGTTGAAGCTACTCTTGATGTATTGGCCAGGTTGTGTTTTTTTCCTTCTCTTTATCACCTCATACTTCTGCCATGTGTGAATGTTTAAATTAAACGAATAGTCGTTTATTCTTCATTTGAAATTAGCTCATTGTTTGTAGATGGTTAAATGATTTTCATCTACCTACGTTGTTTTTCGCTGCTATTATATAAGTTGTAGATTGATTTGAGTTCCACAGGATTGTGCGCCAAGGCGCACAACTAAATCTGATTAATTTTATTGCCACTGATCTTAGTCACGACACAGCTAAAGCACTTGGCATGATCAGAGCTGCAGGACCATCTCCATACAACAAAGGAGGTATAGATGATGACAAGTCCTCTGGATCCTCTACGACCGACAAAGTCCATTGGAAATTTGACCCTTATGAGTTCGACTCTGATGGTCGTCCTACAGACTATGAGGTGTGATCGCTGATATCCAGATTAAGATCGCTGCTTCTCGTGCTTCACCATATCCGGTGATCTATCCATCTACTATCCCATGTTAGCTTATATATGTAATAAGTGACAACTATCGCTGCTAAACTTCCTGTGTGCTCAGTGATCTATCCATCTACTATCCCATGTTAGCTTATGTATGTAATAAGTGACAACTATCGCTGCTGAACCTCATGCGTCTATCTACCTGGTACTTTGTTTTCTAGAACATCATACATGTGCATGTTGTAATATGTTTTCATATTATCGGTGCTTGCCTGTACCATGTTTTACTTTTTCGGTGTCAATCATCCATTTGCTTCTACTTTTACCTATCATTGAGATTTGGTTATATTTAAAGGCTCGGTTCTCTGATTAGGAATCCATAATCTACCTTCTTTGCCTGTAATGTCTATGATCATAAGGAGGGTTACATGCTTTTTACTAACAAGCCAATTGATGGATCTATGCTGTGAAGATTTGGTCATTTAGAGGCCATTGTATTTCTGAATCTTCGACCGAGTGACACGGCAATTACGTTGGAGAATTTCTTTCTATACTGTTCATAGGACTTGCCTCTGTTTCTCTGGGATGTACATACAGATCCTGTTAACCATGTTATCTAATAAATTTAAGCACTATTAGCACTGGACTGCACATTACCTACTTATATGTATCTATGTTACCGCTGTTATTTCTTCTGTTGAATTCTATTTCGATCACTGGTGATGAGGAGGCATATAGAAACCAGTCTTAATCAAGAAGCATATTGAAAGTGATAGTAGCTGGAGCATACCATAGCTCAGACCATTATTTCAGAAGTAAACTCCTTCTGAACTTAGTTGGACAGGGTTGCTGCTCAACAAGTTTATATTACCTTTTCCTCCACCGTTTGTAATTTTTTGAGCTTCAACTCAATTTCGTTCTACTGTCTTCATTTTGTAAAACCTTATTTCTATTATTCTTATATAAAATGTAAATCTATACGGTTTTCACGGGATCGTGCGCCAAGGCGCACATCTAAATCTAGTATATAGAATCCCGGGAGGCGGACGCGGACTCGTGCTCGTCTCTGCTGGACGCGGCGGCGCCCCATAGCTGCTAGGCAGTAGGCCAGACCGCCAGAGTAGGCCGATTAAGCGCCATAATCTTGCATTAGCTTTAAACAAATGACGATGCCGCTGCTAGGTGACGAGTACTGCTCCGGAAAAATTAGCTTTTGATTCGATGTCAGGCGCGTATTAAGACAGACAAAGCTCACCGTGATTAGCCGGAAAAGGAAGGTCCTAGCTTTGCAAACCGGTTGGAGCCCGATGTCTGACATGAACAACTAATGCGAGATCTTTGATTTCAGCACGATACTCTGGCCGTCGAGCGGTACGAGGGAAAGCCGCGGCGGAGACCGAGAGGGGCGTGTGATACCAAGCAAAGCTTCCTGCCTCTACCGGTCCTCCCGTGGCCATACCTGGGCATGGGAAACCCGGCCCAAACGGCCCGACCCGACCCGGCCCGAAAATCCCGGGCTGGGCTTTTTCTCTCTATCGGGCCGGGCTCGGGCCATCATTCTTTAGCCCGTAATTATATCGGGCCGGGCTCGGGCCACAGAAAAAAGAAAATTACCATTAAATCGGGCTGGGCCGTCGGGCCAGCCCGGAAAAAATCGGGCTTTTTCGGGCCGCGGGCTGGGCTCGGGCCAAAATTTGCTGAAAGTTGGTCGGGCCGGGCCGGGCTCGGGCCAAGGATTTCCCGTCGGGCTTTTTTCGGGCCAGCCCGAAGCCCGGCTCGGCCCGAGAAATGCCCAGGAAGACCTGTGGCTGATCCATTTCTCTATCGCAGTCTAGCCGGCGCTCTTCAATACATGACTCTCACTCGGCTCGAAATCTCCTACGCTGTTCAACAAGTTTGTCTTCACATGCACGATCCCCGTGAACCTCACCTCCTCATTGTCAAACGAATCCTTCGCTACCTCAAAGGGACTCTTGATCATGGTCTCACTCTTCACTCCTCCACCTCTCACTCTCTCATTGCCTACTCGGATGCTAATTGGGCAGGATGTCCAGATACTCGCCGGTCTACGTCAGGGTACTGTGTGTTCTTGGGTGACAACCTGGTCTCTTGGTCATCTCGCCGACAGCCCACCGTGTCACGCTCTAGCGCTGAGGCTGAATACCGTGCTGTTGCCACTGCCGTTGCCGAGACTTGTTGGCTCCATAATCTTCTGCAGGAGCTCCGGCGTCCTCTTCACAGCGCCACGATTGTCTACTGTGATAGCGTGAGCGTTGTTTATCTCTCGGCCAACCCAGTTCAGCATCGGCGTACCAAGCACATTGAACTTGATATACATTTTGTGCGTGAGAAGGTGGCTCTTGGGGATCTGCGAGTGCTACATGTACCCTCCAGTTCCCAGCTGACATCTTCACTAAGGGACTACCGTCTGTCTTATTTCATGAATTTCGATCCAGTCTTCACGTCGGCGAAGCACCGAGTTCAGACTGCGGGGGCGTGTTAGGGAGACATCCTCCCGTGCGGCTAACCAAGATTAGTTAGGGATATATCTTGTGTAACAATACTTGTAAACTTGACTTGTACCTCAAGTCCTTGTGCATATAAATAGAAACAGAGGGAGAGGAGGCGTGTCATCTGTTAGGCTGATCTCCACGGGATCGATCCCAACGGATCGATAACCAGCCTTTGACCTCGTACGCGCCCTGATCGGGGGCGCCCAACCGCGTCTATGGTTGGTGGGCCCCTGTCGCCGCGCTATAAAGAGAGGTGGGGGCCGGACGCACGCGGTATGAGGTTGACCGACGCGCTGCTCGCCCCACCGATATCCCTACCGATCTAGGGTCCTAGCGCGTGCCGACGGGAAGCTCCGCCGCCGCCGCCACCACACGCTCACGCCACCGCCATCGCCACCATGTCAACGTCCGATGGTTCATCCTCCAAAGGAGAAGGTAACCATCTGTGTACTCTCGATCTCTCTCCATCTCTCTCAGTACATAGTGAAATACATTACAGAGATAGTTGTTCACGGCATTAGATCTACACCTAGACGTCCCACAGTATAACGTCAGGCATCTGATCCGGGGGTTTCAAGCGGTGAAGGCCAGCGCCGCCTCCCTCCCGCCCTTCGGCAGTCGCCGCAGAAGGGCGCGCCGGGAAGGTGGGCCACCTGCCGCACCCCGATGCCCCCCGCGGCAGTGGCTCGGATGGCTGTCAAGGGCTGGCCGCAGCGCCGCGTCGGAGCTGGCTTGCCGCTGGGGGCGTGGCGGTGGCGTGGCCGCCGGGGCGCATGGGCAGCTGGCGGGTGGGCCGCAACAGTAATAGCTATTTTTTTTACATTTTTTTACAGTATTATTAATTACAGAGGCATATTTAGGCAGTTTTGGGTCATTTTTGGCCAAAATTTTGTCTAGTTTTTTTCTGAATACATAGGACCAACGAAATATTTGTTCAGAAATTAAAAAAGTAAAGAAAATGTCTCAGCAAAGTTCAAAGTTTAAAGTTTAAAATTCACAGTTTCCGCTGCAAATAGCAATGATATGTGCATTTATCTCTATTTCTGCCCAACGGTGATATAGTTTTATTTGCATTAACAGTTGCATGTTTTAATTCAGACCAACGTTGGATTATAATTTGCAATTGTACTGTTCTCACTTCTTTGTGGTTTTCAGGAGGGTTCTACTTGATGAGCTGCATCAAGGATGTTCCCACCCTTAGAGGGGATAACTACACATAATGGAGGAAGAAGGTGGATTTCGCCTTCGTCTGTGCTGAGGTGGACTGTGTGGTTGACACACCGCAGCCCATCAAGCCTACTGACCCCGTCAGAGCTGACGGGGATACTGATGATGCATGGGCTAAAAAGAAAAGGAACCATGCTCCTGTAGAGATGTCCTACACCCTAGAGAACAGAAAGTGGCAGACTGCCAATAAAAAGTGCATGACATTTATAAAGAATACAATTGAGAACGTCATCGTGGGCTCAATTACAGAGTGTGCTTCCGCTGGGGAGTACCTAGAAAAGATAAAGAGCCAGTTCACTGGTTCTTCAAAGACATATGCAACCCAGCTGTTGAAGCAGCTGGTGACAAAAAAGTATACTGGAGGTGCACATGACATCAGGGAGCACATCCTCAGGATGAGCAACCTGGCTGCAAAGCTGAAGCCCATGAATGCTGACCTGGAGCTGAAGCCTGCACTTCTGGTTCACTTGGTGATGGCTTCATTGCCACAACAGTTTGACAACTTTGTCATCAATTACAACATGAGCCCTGAGAAATGGGACATTGAAAAGACCATTGCCATGTGTGTGCAAGAGGAGGATAGACTCAAGGCACAGAATGGAGGTACCATCAATTATGTGAAGGACAATAAGAAAAGGCCCTTCACACCAAGTAACAATGGTTCTCCTTCAAAGCCATATACAAAAGCCCCAATGCAGCATCATCAGAAGTTCGAGCACAGGCAACTGTCAGTGAACAAAGATCAGTGCCTTCACTGTCAGAAGACTGGGCACTACAAGAAAGACTGCCCAGATTGGCTGAAAGAATTAATGGCAAAAAAAGGTAACAATTTAGTTTCCTTTGTAAATGAATCCTTGTATACACAGTTTTCGAAATCTACTTGGGGGATTGACTCAGGTGCAACTGTTCATGTTGCAAATTCTTTACAGGGATTCCATTCGACGAGGACTATGAAAAGAGGCGAAGGATGCGTTGAAGTCGCGAATGGAATTCAAGCAGAAGTTGAAGCTGTTGGCGACGTCCTCTTGGAGCTAGCTGATGGCTTGACTATTCTGCTTAGAGATGTCTTATTTGTTCCTTCCATACATAGAAATTTAATAAGTGTATCGCGCTTAGATAAAGACAGTTATCAATGTTATTTTGGACATGGCAAATGTGCCATATGGTGTAATAATTCTTATGTTGGGGTTGCTATAATCCATGATGAGCTTTATTTATTGTCCTTGCGTGAAAAAGTATTGTCTGTGTGTAAAGTGAATGAACAAATACCCTCATCAGAAAAAGAAGGAAAGAAAAGAAAAAGAACTGATGAATCATCGAAATTATGGCACTGTCGCCTAGGCCATATTTCGAGGGGGAGAATAGAAAGACTCATTAAAAATGATATTCTTCCTCCGTTAGAATTCTCAGACATAGAACACATCGATTGCATTAAAGGAAAATTTGTAAAGCAAATTAAAAAGGGTGCAAATCGAAGCACATCAACACTAGAAATAATTCACACCGATATATGTGGACCATTTCCGTGAAAAGTGTGGATGGCTATGATTCGTTCATAACATTCACGGATGATTACTCCCGATATGGTTATATTTATCCAATAAAAGAAAGAACAGAAGCGTTGGATAAATTCAAAATATTCAAAGCTGAAGTTGAAAATCAGCATGATAAAAGAATAAAGATAGTCAGGTCTGATCGTGGAGTACTACGGTCGACATACTCCATATGGCCAAGTCCCTGGACCTTTTGCAAGGTTTCTACAGGAGACTGGAATAGTCGCCCACTCGATGCGAACCTCAGCAGAATGGGGTAGCTGAAAGGCGCAACGGTACCCTTATGGATATGGTGCGCAGTATGATGAGCTATTCCACCCTACCATTGGGATTGTGGATTGAGGCGTTAAAAACCGCTATTCACATTCTAAACAGAGTACCAAGCAAATCGGTGCCCAAAACGCCGTATGAGCTATGGACAGGGAGAGTGCCTTCTCTAAACCACCTGAAAGTGTGGGGGAGTCCTGCTGAGGCCAAAGTATTCAATCCAAATATCGCAAAGTTAGATACCAAAACAGGCAGCTGCCATTTTATTGGCTATCCTGAAAAGTCAAAAGGTTATCGTTTCTACTGTCCAGAGAAATACACAAAGTTTGTGGAAACGAGACATGCTGTCTTCTTAGAGGACGAAATGATGAGGGGGAGCATAGTAGCTCGGAAAATTGATCTTGAGGAGAAGAGGGTGCATGCACCTAATCCGATGACTCGGGAGCCATTTTTTGCGCTACCATGTGCACCTGTACCGACGATCCTGGTGCAAGCGCCTGTTGTGACTCCACCCATGACAACGATGAGTGAAAATTAAACCTGTCCGTCAGGAGCCGAATGAACCATTTGTTGAGCATGAAAGGGAGCAACAACAGCCACCTCCAGAGAGCCACAAGTTGAGGAACAGAATGCTCAAGATAATGTGGCCCCTAGAAGGTCTACAAGAGCTAGAAAATCAGCCATTTCGACTGATTACAAAGTTTACAACACATAAACAGTTCATATGGAAGGTGATCCCACTTCATATGAAGAAGCCATGAGAAGCCCAGATTCATCAAAGTGGGTGGAGGCCATGGAAGACGAAATGAGATCGATGAGTACCAACAATGTTTGGGACTTAGAGAATATTCCTAAAGGAGCCAAAACAGTGGGCTGCAAATGGGTCTACAAAATAAAATATGACTCCAATGGGAATGTCGAAAAGTATAAAGCACGACTTGTGGCAAAAGGATTTACACAAAGAGAAGGGATAGATTACAATGAGACATTTTCTCCGGTCTCATGTAAGGATTCCTTCAGAATTATCATGGCACTAGTTGCACATTTTGATTTAGAGTTGCATCAAATGGATGTAAAGACGATATTTCTAAACGGGGATTTAGAACAAAATGTCTACATGAAACAACCTAAGGGTTTTATCATGGAAGGCAAGGAAGAAATGGGATGCCGCCTAAAGAAATCCATTTATGGATTAAAGCAAGCCTCCAGACAGTGGTATCTAAAGTTTAATGAAACAATTAAGAGATTTGGATTTAAAGAAAATATTGAGGACAATTGTGTTTATGCAAAGTTTAAGAGTGGGAAATATATTTTCCTAATCTTGTATGTGGATGATATTCTGCTTGCCAGCAGTGATGTTAGTCTACTGCAAGAGACAAAGAAGTTCTTGTCCTCAAGTTTTGATATGAAAGATCTTGGTGAAGCGTCATATGTTTTGGGCATAGAAATTCACCGAGATAGAAACAATGGAGTATTAGGCCTATCGCAAAAGGCTTATTTAGAAAAGATTCTAACTAAGTATAATATGCATAAGTGCAGTGCCACACCTGCCCCTATAGTCAAGGGCGACAGTTTTGGGAAACATCAAAGTCCCCAAAATCAATACGAGCTCGATCAAATGAAAGCGGTTCCATATGCTTCGGCTACCTAGTATGCACAAGTGTGCACTCGCCCTGACTTAGCATTTATCACCGGAGTACTCGGTAGATATCAAGAAAATCCAGGTTTTGAACACTGGAAAATGGTAAAGAAGGCATTGCGTTATGTGAAAGGCACAAAGAGTTACATGCTAACATACAGAAGATCTGATTCCCTAGAAATACGAGGGTATTCGGATGCAGATTTTGCGGGGGATAAAGATGATAGAAAATCCACATCTGGATATGTATTCACCCTCGCAGGGGGAGCTATTTCGTGGAGAAGCTCCAAACAGACCATAGTTGCATCATCCACGATGTATGCAGAATTTATAGCATGTTATGAAGCCACGGGGCAGGCATTATGGTTAAAAAAATTTATACCCGACTTGAAAGTGGTAGATTGTATTGACAAACCACTAAAGATGTACTGCGACAATGAGCCTGCAGTTTTTTATGCTCACAACAACAAGTCGAGTACAGCTACTAAACCAATTGAGGTTAAGTATTATGTTGTGAAACACAAGGTCCAGGATCAAACAATAAGTCTTGAGCATATAAGGACAAAAGATATGCTTGCGGATCCGCTAACGAAAGGCTTACCACCCAGCGTGTTCAAGGAGCACGTAGCCGGCATGAGTTTAAGGGAAAGTCTTACCTATCCTGGATCATAAGAGGCCCAAAAGTAAAAGAATTTGTTTCAAAACAGAGAAGTGTATTGTGGCTGTCTGATTCTATCGGCAATAGAGCTGTGACGATGAAACATGCCCTATGGACTGATATAAAATGAAGCGAATAAAGTGAAAGTATAAAGTTAAAAGAATAGTTGAGATCAAGGGGGAGAATGTTAGGATGATCTCCACGGGATCGATCCCAACGGATCGATAACCAGCCTTTGACCTCGTACGCGCCATGATCGGGGGCGCCCAACCGCGTCTATGGTTGGTGGGCCCCTGTCGCCGTGCTATAAAGAGAGGTGGGGGCCGGACGCACGCGGTACGAGGTTGACCGACGCGCTGCTCGCCCCACCGATATCCCTACCGATCTAGGGTCCTAGCGCGTGCCGACGGGAAGCTTCGCCGCCGCCGCCACCGCACGCTCACGCCACCGCCATCGCCACCATGTCAACGTCCGATGGTTCATCCTCCAAAGGAGAAGGTAACCATCTGTGTACTCTCGATCTCTCTCCATCTCTCTCAGTACATAGTGAAATACATTACAGAGATAGTTGTTCACGGCATTAGATCTACACCTAGACGTCCCACAGTATAACATCATCGAGCAGCCCATTGTTTCAAAAAAGAACAGCTAGCGGCGCCTGCCTGTAGGGAGGAAAGGCGGCGGCGCAGTCCGAGAGGAAAAAGGGCAGCGGCGCCGTACGGTGGCTTGAGGGGATAGATGGCCGTACGGGGGCAAGGGCCCAATGGACGGCGGCGGCGGCGTTCGGTGTGAAGGTGGCGGCACAGCTAGGGTGCCGCGACGGCCAGGTACACGCTTCTGCCATATGTCTATCTCTGATTGATCTAGGGCCTTCTTCTCTACAATTTCGTGGGCAAGCCATGTTCATCAACTCCAGATTATCCCCAATCTTACTCCACGTACAGCTTCTAAATTTGATTGGGCAACCGATGGTTAGCTACTCGTACTTAGCTTGGATTGCGCTTGTACAAATTACTAAGCACGTGTAAAAAAGAAGAGGCATTCGACACGAAAACACTACTGCCTGCCTGTCTGCAACTGAACCCAAATAGGAAAAGCCATGAGATAGTACATTTTGCTCTTCTTCTTTACATACATGAACTTGTGTTGCTACCTACGATCCTGCCAAATCCCTGCTTTATGCCACACCCATGTGTGAGGCCACATGCATGATTCTGAGGATCTGGGTCGATTGAGACGAAACACTACTGTCTGCAACTGAATTCAAGAAGGAAAAGCCATGAGATAGCACATTTTGTTGTTCTTCTATACATACATACATGAGCTTCTGTTGCTACCTGTACCATCCTGCGAAATCCTTGCTTCACACCACACCCATGTGCGAGGCCACATGCATGATTCCGAGGATCTCGGTCGAAACTCGTCCCATGTCTGGACGCTCTATGGGGGGATGTTTTGGAGCAAGAGAGGCCTACTCTAAGAGCATCTCCGCTCGCCCCCCCCCAAAAGGCCCTATACGCTTTTTTTTGGGAAAACGTGCCCAACTGCGGCTCCCAAAATAGATTTTCGTCCGACGCGGCCCAACTTTCCATCCGGCGCCCCTAGGTCGAACCCAGTAAAAAGGGAGCCTAGCGGGGGCGCCGATGGCTGGAAAATTGCCGCGGGCCAGCCTTGGCAGCGAGATGTGTCCTGCCTACATCTTCCAGCCAGTTCCACCGGTTCCCTCCTATATCTTCCCGCCTTTCCACCGCTTCCCGCCATTGTCGCCGCTATATAAAGCCGGGAAGCGGTGAAAGGGCCACATCTCATCCTAATTTTATAGATTTCTCCCACGCATCTCACCCATGGCGTCCGGTGATCTTGCCCTCACGCACGCGAAGGTGGAGGCACTCACCGCCTCAAACTACCCCTGCCCGCCGGGGTTCATATGCCCCCCGGGCTGGCGTCTGAGCGCCGGAGGCGTGCCGGTCTCCCCCGGCCTCCAAGGTGCAGCTCGGCGTGCAGCCATCACTCACCACTACTACGTCGAGCTCACCCCCGAGCAGCGCATGGATCCCCGCTGGGATCCCGACAACGACACAACTTGGGACGCCTTCTTCGCCAATCGCCGGGATATGGAACTCGCCAGGTACGAGGGGGACGGGCCGCCTCCCGTGGACAACAATGAAGCCGGACGTCGGCTATGGTGGGGCAGCTGGACCCTCGAGGGAGTGATGAACCACATTTTATCGACGAGCTCACGAAGAGTCCCACCATCGCTGAATTTCTCATCGGTTGGACTGCACCCTGTCATCATCTGTAGAAGCACACCGAAACTGTAAGCGTCGCCTTTGGTTGATATCCCCTCGCTCATGCCATACTCTGCAATCACATTTAAATAGACACGAAATTATTAGATAATCTGCGGTATTTTTACAAGTTTATAAAGAAAACATAACCAACATACTGCACATATGCTTAATCTCACCTGGTTGGATGTACCGATCCTTTAAGGCAGGCCAAACTTGGTGAACGCTCTTGATGTGCGCACCGTGTAGTGAAGATAAGCCTTGCCAGGACAAAGTCGGTGACATAGGCAATCATGTCAAGATCCAAAAGAATATTGCTTGGCTTCAAGTCGCAGTGTATTAGTGGAGAGGCACACTGGTTATGGAGATAATCCAAAGCAAATGCTACATCCAAACAAATTTATCCTTTGGCTGAAAGTCAAAATATGTCTTCCACCATGCTCCAGGGCTTTTTCCGGATGCAGCCACATTTCTAGGTTTCCATTAGGCATGTATTGAAAAACTAGGGCCTTGAATCTTTCCCAGTAGAATCCACAGAAGAGCATGAAGTGATGATCTTTACAAGATTTCGATGACGGGGATTTCTTAGGGCATCACACTCTGCAACAAAGCTCCTACCTGCTCCATAAATGTTAAGGTTAAAAATCTTGATGGCAACTTGATCATCTGGACGATTCAAACTTCCCTTATAAACCACTCCAAATGATCCTGATCCAATTAGGTTTGCTGGAGAGAACCTGTCCGTTGCCCTCACAATGTCTTCATATGATAGCTTCTTCATGTGCTCATTGGATTCTTGCAAATGTGTTTTTTTTTCTGCATTCTCTTCCTCCAATAAATTATTGCAACACATAAAAAAATTAATATAACAGGAGCAGAGGTTGACATGACTATCCCTAGGACCAGAGCCAATGAATTGTGTTTCTCTTTCCTGCCAACTGGTGTGGAACAAAAAGGTATACCATCTGTGGTAATGCTAGTAGTGCACAAATCATCATTCCCTTCAATTGATAGTGCACCACCATTGTCAAAAACACCACCTCTCGGAACTTCTCCATCAACATTGTTGAAAGAAAAATTGAAATCTTGCAGGGTACTCAAGGATGTGAAGACTCTGGAATTTTTATGCTGACTAGTTGACAAAAGCTTCTGGGATGCTTCCAACAATGAAGTTGCTTTGCCTCTCAAGATACTCCAGAACTGCACACTGGCCAAGAGTGGATGGGATGTCGCCAGTCAACCTGTTATTAGATATGCTAAATTTGTTCAGATTAATGAGACCGCCTACTTCCACACTCCTCCAGACAAGTAATTGTATGACAAGTCCAACTCTTGAGAAAGAGAAGAAATCTGGAAGATTTTACCTGGTATACTGCCATCTAGTGAGTTGTAAGCATTGTTCAGTTTTGAGAGTTTATTACAGCGTCCTATGCTTGCAGGTATACTACCAGTAATGCTGTTCCCATCCAATTTCAGAGAACTTAGCTGAACTAGATTTCCAATAGTTTCTGGGATTTTCCCTGACAGTCTGTTTTGTGCGAAGGATAGAAAGACCAAGTTGTGCAAATTCCCAATTGTTGGTGGTATATCACCAGTGATAAGATTGTAATCCATGTATACACTGCTGAGGCTCGTAAGATTGCCAATTTCTTGTGGTATAGGCCCAGAAATGTTGTTTTTCCTTAGCCATAACCATTCAAGACTACCAGAAAGTTTCCCGATAGAACTTGGTAAATTCCCTTGGAGATTATTCCCATCGAGCATCAGTTTGGTCAACATAGAACAATTTGTGAGTGAAGAGACAAATTCCCAGTTCCCTGCATCTAACTTGTTGTATGCCAAATCAAGTTCCTCTAAGTTTGGCAATGACCCAAAGAAGGGTATGTACCCAGTTAGGCTGTTGTTATACAGGTAGAGCATACGAAGGTTGTATGCTTTAGCAAGAGAATCTGGGATTGGGCCATCAAACTTGTTTGTTGAGAGGATTAGTGCCTGAATATTTGGGAGTGTGTAACCAATGTTGGACGGTAAGCTTCCAACAAGAGAGTTGTTTCCTATGGCAAGAAATGTCAGGGATGACATGTTGAAGAGAGATGGTGGAACTGGCCCAGATAAGCTGTTTATACTCATAGCCAGTATCTGTAGTGTCGGAATTTGACCTAAGCTGTCTGGTATGCTCCCATATAAATTATTCTCCGTAAGACGAAGATCAATGAGGGAGGAAAGGTTTCCTATCGAGGAAGGTATTTTTCCTGAAATATGGTTATTCCTTAAATCGAGGTATTGAATAGGGGGAGAGGTGGCAGTAACAGAAGGAATGGAACCAACAAGGTTGTTCTGGTGGAGGGAAATGTCAAGAAGAGACGTTGTGTTGAAGAGAGCCTTTGGTAGTTCTCCAGTAAGATTATTGCTCATGAGCCAAAGTACTTGGAGGGATGAACTGTTTGCTAGGGATTCTGGGATGACGCCTGTTAGAGCATTCACCCCAAGATCAAGATGTTTGAGAAAACCGCTACTGCCCAAAGACGGCGGTATGTTGCCGGTAAGCCTGTTGCTATTGAGAACGAGCATGCATAGCTCAGGAAGGTTTCCAAAAGAAGAAGGGATGGCTCCTTCTATATTGTTATTGCTAAGATTAATCTCTTGAAGATGCTTGCATCGACCTAGGTTAGGGGGGATCCGGCCGTGGAGGGAATTGTTCCTCAAATCCAGGATTTGAAGCTGGGAACATGCATAGAGTTCAGATGGGATGTTACCTTCCAAAGCATTCATGCTGAGGTTGAATTTGCTGAGCCGGCTCAGGACGCCAAGCCCAGAAGGTATTTCACCATGGAAGCTATTATTTGAGAGCTGCAGCCTTGTGAGAGAGGTCAGGTTGGCGATGCAAACCGGTATGGAGCCGGAGATGCCTTCTGAATCCAGGTCCAGTGCAATCACACGGCGAGGAGACAGCGTGCTGCATGTGATGCCATGCCAGCTGCAGACGTCCAAGGACGTGTTGCTCCATGAAGCTAAAATTCCTGCTGGAGCAGTGAGCTGGGACTTAAAGCAAAGAAGAGCTTGTCTATCATCTTCAGTTTCATCGCAGGTGGCTAGTGGTAGGCTGCAAAAGAAGTTAAAGAGGTAAAGATACCAAACAACGCCTGGAAACAAACATCCAAAGTGTTCATTGTCGTCAACTTGTCTTATACAGCTATGGACTATGGGAGTATGAAGGTGAAAACTCTTGTTTGCAAGAGGATGCTTAAGTACTCAACTGTGGATTGTCACGGTCGGTAACCACTCTAAATAGCACCAAGACTTGCTGTTCAATGACCAATATGGTGGGAACGGGGAGAATCATGAGCTTCTGGATACCAGATCTGCTAGTATTCACTAAAACCATTTGCTGACGACATAATTTAGTTGTAACTTGGAAGTAGCTGTTGGAGCCTACACTTGTGCAGTATGAAGTAGTGTGTGAAAATGCATGTCAACACTACATTGCATTGACCTGACCAGCCACCAACAGCAGGGGCAGTAGGAGAGTAGTTACCTGGGGTAGAGTGTGAACGAACGCTAAGCTCCATCTTGGAGAATAATAAACACATTGCTCTCGAGGTGTGGGAGAAGCTAGCTTGTTGAGATTTGATAGGTTGCTAAATCTTTCATATAGCAAGGATCCCTAAGGACAAAACCAGGACCCATAAACTATTGGAATGTTATTTTATTATTCTAAACCATTTTGAAGCTAAGTGGTTACACATTTTTTGGGACTTAACAGACTAACAGACTGAAAGGTCACTGGACTCTAAGCCTCCGTACCCACTCCATTGACCTGACCAGGCCAACCGTCCTGGGCCCCGTCGAGCTCGCGCTGACGGCCAACCGCTCGAGCGGCCGCTTCAACACCGTCGGCCGCCGTGCCTGGTGGTACGGCCGCGATGTCGACAATACGCTCCGCCAGTACGGCTTCCGCCAGCGCGTCCGCGGCGACAGGCAACGGGACCCGGTGTACTTCCCGCAGGCGGTGTGCATGGCGCCGGCGCCGGCGCCGACACTGCAAAGGGCGCCGGAAAGGACCGCGGCGTTCGAAAGCTCGCGCACCGGATCGTCGTCTGCCTTCGCGCGCACGTGCTCGTCCGCGCCTCCTTCCGGAATCATCCGCGACGAGGCGAGGCGCGCGTCCTCTGCTCCGGCCCGTCGGACGACGGGGTCGGGCCGCCGCCCCCGCGTCAAGGAGGAGGATGCCGCGGCCTCGCCATCACTTCCGCCGACGAAGAAGAAATGGTGGGAGAAGGAGGCCGAGGCGCAGGCGGCCCACCGTGGCGACGACGACAACGAGGAGTTCCTCGCCCTATAGTTCATGGTCGGCCGCTCCGTCGACGAAGACTACCGGCACATTACGCTGGACCCGCGGCAGGCGGCGGTGTGGTCCGCCAGGGACCACGGCGCCAACTACGTCGACCTCGCTGGACCATCGGAGCTGTCGGCGCCAAATGAGGAGAAGGCCGACGAGGACGACAGCTGGTCCTTCGGGCCATCCAGCGACGACGGCGACGACCTGGACTTCAGCACCTTCGACTCCCAGCGCCGCTAGATGTTTTTTTATAGTTTTTTAGTTTGAATTCGCGTTAAATTTGTACAAATTTCATTCGAACTTCTTATGAATATCGTTTTCAAAATTTGATTTTAAATTTCTAAATCTATCGGGACCGCCCGGTCTGAGGCGCCGGTGTGGAAGCAGCATCCCCAAATAGAGGATGCTCTTCCGGCGCCCTCCATACGGCAGTCTCGGCGCCCCTGCCGGCCCCTATTTGGAGGCCGCCGGTGGAAATGCTCTAAGCTCCATCTTGGAGAATAATAAACACATTGCTCTCGAGGTGCGGGAGAAGCTAGCTTGTTGAGATTTGATAGGTTGCTAAATCTTTCATATAGCAGGTTTCCCTAAAGACAAAACTGGGACCCATAAAACTATTGGAATGTTATTTTATTATTCTAAACCAATTTGAAGCTAAGTGGTTACATATTTTTTGGGACTTAACAGAGTGAAAGGTCACTGGACTCTAAGCCTTCGTACCCACTCCATTGACCTGACGGCAGAGCAAGTTGCCTGCAGAAGAATGCACATGACTAGAGGAATTTGACTGAAGAATAAGCTCTGGAAAATCTCCATGACGATGCTACCCGTTTCAAATGGTATGTGTTAGAGAGATATTTATATTTTGTATTTTCTTCAGTAGTTAGCGGGTTTTCTTGCATATTTGTCACCTGTACATGTACTATATATTGTGGCCCTTGGTCCCCGTAAAATACAAGTTGCATATTCCCTAACATGGGGCGCGATGGCTCCCGCACCAGCTCCCCTGCTAGCCAGCTCCGCCCACCTCTAGCCCGCCGCCAACGACCCCACCGCCGGTAAGCCTCCGCCCTGGGCCTCCCCAGTCTCCTCCTCCTCCGCCATGTCCTCCAGCGGCAGCTGCGACAGCCACGGGCACCGCCGCCAAGACCGCTGGCTCTCCGACGACGGCTCCATGGGCGACAGCTCGCGCAGCTACAGCGACGTGGCCCGCTCACCTCCTCGAGCCGCGCCGGCGCCACCGCCGCCTCCGTTCCCGACCGCGCCGGAGGCCGCTCCTCCTGCTCCCCGTCGTGCACCGGCCGCCACGCGCATCGGCCCCCGCTCCGAGATCCATCGCGCCAACGCCAACCCCGCCGATGCCCGCAGAGCCGACGCGGACGGCTGGCAACAGCCTCGTCGCCGCCACCACCAACGACGCCGTCCCCAAGGCATGAGGGACCGACCGCCGCGCCGTCCCCGGAGATGGAGGGCGGGCTCTGCTTCAGATGCCTTGAGCCTGGCCATGCCGTCCGCGACTGCAAGAACGACGTCCGGTGCCGCCGTTGCCTCCTTTCTGGGCACGGCAGCCGGGATTGCACGCCGGAGCAGCGCGCATACGACCACGCTCGAGCCCGCCGTGCGCAGAAAGACGAAGCCCCTTCCCAGCGATGTCGCACCTCCCCGCCGCCGCCAGCGCCGCCACCGCCAGCGCCGCGCGCCCAAGCCGCGGCCGCGACCGCGCCACCGCCCCCTCCCCGATAACCCGCTCCAGCTGCTGCGGCCATGGCGCGCACTGTCGATCCCCTGGGTCCGGTGCGTGCCCCTGCTGGGACAACGTTGATGGCGCGTGCTGTTGATTCCTCGAGTCCAGTACGTGTCGTCCTGTCCCGCAGCACCGAGATGGACGAGGCGGAGCAGGTCCTACGACGGGCGATGGTGGCCTCCATCACTGGGACTCGGCCGGCAGTCACCGCCGACCAAGTGGCGCGTGCCCTCCACGCAAGTTTCAACCAGGGGCCTGGCGACTTCACCATCCACCTCCATCAGCCCGAAGCTTTCCTGATCATCTTCGCCTCGCAAGAGCTCAAAGACCGTCTCTCCTGCGACCACTTCATCGGCGACGCGAATTTCTCGCTCAGCTTCCGCCCCTGGTGCAAGCTCGCGCATGCCGGCAGCGCTAGGCTGGAACACCGCGTCGAGCTCGCGCTCCGTGGCATCCCCGCGCAGGCCTGGTAGGTGTCTACGGTGGAGTCCCTCCTCGCCCATGGTTGCTGGGTCGAGCGCATCCACCCAGACACGCGCTCCAGGGTGGACATGGCCACCTTCCGGCTCACCGCCCGCACCAACGACGTCGCCACCATCCGCCAACATGCCGTCCTCGAGGTTGTCGAGCTTCTCCCCGCGCGCGCCGTCTCCGAGCCACCGACCGTCCGGACCCTAACCTACCCCGTTTCCATCGAGATCGTCCACACCGAGATTGCTGAGCATGCTCCCCTACGGCCGCCGTCGCCGACGGAGGAAATGGAGGCGCCGGCAACGGGCACGGCGCCGCAAACGGTGATCACGTTGCCAGGCGTGGACCTCGCCGTCGATGTCGCAAACGGCGCCGTCCCGAAGACAACACTGACGCTCCCGCCGGACGCGCGGATGGCATGGCCCTCGACGCTCCTGCATTTGCCATGTACGGTCCACGACGACGAGCTGATGGGCTCGCCATTGATGGCCACTGGTCTGACGCGCGCAGGCCTGTGATACGTCTCCAACGTATCGATAATTTCTTATGTTCCATGCTACTTTATTGATGATACCTACATGTTTTATGCACATTATATGTCGTATTTACGCATTTTCTGGAACTAACCTATTAACAAGATGCCGAAGAGCCATTGCTGTGGTTTCAGAAATCCTAGTAAGGAAATATTCTCGGAATTGGACGAAATCACCGCCCGGGTCCTATTTTTGCACGGAGCCCAAGACCGAAGGGGAGTCGCCACGAGGTGGCCAGATGACAGGGCGGCGCGCCCAGCCCCGGCCGCGCCGGCCTGCCCCGGGCCCCTCGTGCCGCCTCTTGACCTGCCCTTCCGCCTACTTATAGCCTCCGTCGCAAACCCCCACGAGAGCCACGATACGGAAAACCTTCCGAGACGCCGCCGCGAATCCCATCTCGGGGGATTCAGGAGATCGCCTCGGCACCCTGCCGGAGAGGGGATTCATCTCCCGGAGGACTCTTCATCGCCATGATCGCCTCCGGAGTGATGAGTGAGTAGTTCACCCTGGAATATGGGTCCATAGCAGTAGCTAGATGGTCGTCTTCTCCTAATTGTGCTTCATTGTTGGATCTTGTGAGCTGCCTAACATGATCAAGATCATCTATCTGTAATACTATATGTTGTGTTTGTCGGGATCCGATGGATAGAGAATACTATGTTATGGTGATTATCAATCTATTGTTTATGTGTTGTTTATGATCTTGCATGCTCTCCGTTATTAGTAGAGGCTTTGGCCAAGTTTTTACTCTTAACTCCAAGAGGGAGTATTTATGCTCGATAGTGGGTTCATGCCTTCATTGACACCGGGACAGTGAGAAAGTTCTAAGGTTGTGATGTGCTGTTGCCACTAGGGATAAAACATTGATTCTATGTCTAAGGATGTAGTTGTCGATTACATTACGCACCATACTTAATGCAATTGTCTGTTGCTTTGCAACTTAATACTGAATGGGGTTCGGATGATAACCTGAAGGTGGACTTTTTAGGCATAGATGCAGTTGGATGGCGGTCTATGTACTTTGTCGTAATGCCCGGATTAAATCTCACTATATTTATCATATCATGTATATGCATTGTTATGCCCTTCTATTTGTCAATTGCCCGACTGTAATTTGTTCACCCAACATGCTTTATCTTATGGGAGAGACACCTCTAGTGAACTGTGGACCCCGGTCCTATTCTTTACATAGCATACAATCTACTGCAATACTTGTTTTACTTTGCAAACAATCATCTTCCACACAATACGTTTAATCCTTTGTTACAGCAAGCCGGTGAGATTGACAACCTCACTGTTTCGTTGGGGCAAAGTACTTGGGTTGTGTTGTGCAGGTTCCACGTTGGCGCCGGAATCCCTGTTGTTGCGCCGCATCACATTTCGCCACCATCAACCTTCAACGTGCTTCTTGGCTCCTACTGGTTCGATTAAACCTTGGTTTCATACTGAGGGAAACTTGCTTCTATACGCATCATACCTTCCACTTGGGGTTCCCAACGGACGTGTGCATCTACGCGTATCAAGCTAAATTTCTGGCGCCGTTGCCGGGGAGATCAAGACACGCTGCAAGGGGAGTCTCCACTTCTCAATCTCTTTACTTTGTTTTTGTCTTGCTTTATTTTATTTACTACTTTGTTTGCTGCACCTAAACAAAACACACAAAAATTAGTTGCTAGTTTTACTTTATTTACTGTTTTGCTCTCTATATCAAAAACACAAAAAAAATTAGTTACTTGCATTTAATTTATTTTGTTATCATGTCTAGTCTTGTACTTTTTTTTATTTTCACTAGTTAGGCTTAATGGAAAACAACAAAAAAATTAGAGATCTTTATAGTATTTATCTTGAGTTAGGACATGATGTGTTTGAAGAGAAAATTAAAAAACCCATGGAACTTTGTTTGCAAAATAGTTGTAGCAAGGTTATTAGCATGAACTCTTTGAACACCATTATTGCTAAAGCTATGGAAGAATTTAAGCTTGGGGAAGCTGGTTGTGATATTTTTAGTCCCCCAAGCATGGAGGAGAAAATTTACTTTGATGATACTTTACCTCCTATATATGATGCTTGCAATGATAAATATGCTATTTTCAGTCCACCTACTATTGAGGAGAAAATTAATTATGATTACAATATGCCTCCTATGTATGATGATTATGGTGATGAGAATAATAATGATAGCTATTTTATTGAATTTGCTCCCACTACAACTAATAAAATTGATTATGCTTATGTGGAGAGTAATAATTTTACGCACGTAGCTCATGACAAGAATGTTGTATGTGATAGTTATATTGTTGAGTTTGTTCATGATGCTACTGAAAGTTATGAGAGAGGGAAACATGGTTATATGCATCTTAATAATATTAAGTTTCCCTCTTTATGTTGAGAATCTTGAAATTGCACTTGTGTTGCTTTTCTATGCTTGCCACTTTGTTCTTCATGAATCTATTTATGTACAAGATTCCTTTTCATAGGAAGTGGGTCAGGCTTAAATGTGTTTTGAATTTGCTTCTTGATGCTCTCTTTTGCATCAACTCTTATTACTGAGCTCATCTTAATGGCTATAAAGAAAGAACTTCTTGGGAGATAACCCATGTTCTATTTTATTTACTGTATTGTTGAGTCTTGGAAGTTGTTTACTACTGTAGCAACCTCTCCTTATCATGTTTTTGTGCCAAGTAAAGTTTCTATGTCAAAGTTGATGTTATATTTGGGATCGCTGCGCAGAAACAGCATTGCTGTCTGTCACGAATCTGGGCACAAGTCTCTGTAGAAAATTCCAAAAAATCTGCTAATTTACGAGCGTGATCCTCAGATATGTACGCAACTTTCATTAGTTTTGAGTTTTTCCATTTGAGCAAGTCTGGTGCCATTTCAAAATTCGTCTTTACGGACTGTTCTGTTTTTGACAGATTCTGCATTTTATTTCGCATTGCCTCTTTTGCTATGTTGGATGAATTTCTTTGATCCATTAATGTCCAGTAGCTTTATGCAATGTCCAGAAGTGTAAAGAATGATTGTGCCACCTCTGAATGTGTGAATTATTAATTGTGCACTAACCCTCTGATGAGTTTGCTTGAAGTTTGGTGTGAAGAAAGTTTTCAAGGGTCAAGAGAGGAGTATGATATACTATGATCAAGAGGAGTGAAAGCTCTAAGCTTGGGGATGCCCCGTGGTTCATCCCTGCATATTTTAAGAAGACTCAAGCGTCTAAGCTTGGGGATGCCCAAGGCATCCCCTTCTTCATCGACAACATCATCAGGTTCCTCCCTGAAACTATATTTTTATTCACATCTTGTGTTCTTTACTTGGAGCGTCGGTTTGTTTTTGTTTTTGTTTGAATAAAATGGATCCTAGCATTCACTTTGTGGACACGCTCCGCTGTTGCATATGGACAAATATGTCCTTAGGCTTTACTCATAATGTTCAAGGCGAAGTTTCTTCTTCGTTAAATTGTTATATGGTTGGAATTGGAAAATGCTACATGTAGTAATTCTAAAATGTCTTGGATAATGTGATACTTGGCAATTGTTGTGCTCATGTTTAAGCTCTTGCATCATATGCTTTGCACCCATTAATGAATAAATACATAGAGCTTGCTAAAATTTGATTTGCATATTTGGTCTCTCTAAGGTCTAGATAATTCTAGTATTGAGTTTTGAACAACAAGGAAGACGGTGTAGAGTTTTATAATGTTTACAATATGTCTTTTATGTGAGTTTTGCTGCACCGGTTCATCCTTGAGTTTGCTTCAAATAACCTTGCTAGCCTAAACCTTGTATCGAGAGGGAATACTTCTCATGCATCCAAAATCCTTGAGCCAACTACTATGCCATTTGTGTCCACCATACCTACCTACTACATGGTATTTCTCCGCCATTCCAAAGTAAATTGCTTGAGTGCTAGCTTTAAAATTCCATCATTCACCTTTGCAATATATAGCTCATGGGACAAAATAGCCTTAAAAACTATCGTAGTATTGAATATGTACTTATGCACTTTATCTTTTTTTAAGTTGCTTGTTGTGCGATAACCATGCTTCTGGGAACGCCATCAACTATTGTTGAATATCATGTGAGTTGCTATGCATGTCCGTCTTGTCTGAAGGATCTATCATCTTAATGATTGGAGCATGCAAATTGTTAGAGAAGAACATTGGGCCGCTAACTAAAGCCATGAATCATGGTTGAAGTTTCAGTTTTGGACATATATCCTCAATCTCATATGAGAATAATAATTGTTGCTACATGCTTATGCATTTAAGAGAGGAGTCTATTGTCCATGTTGTCCCGGTATGGATGTCTAAGTTGAGAATAATCAAAAGCGAGAAATCCAAAATGCGAGCTTTCTCCTTAGACCTTTGTACAGGCGGCATGGAGGTACCCCTTTGTGACACTTGGTTGAAACATGGCATTGCAAAGATCCGGTAGTCCAAGCTAAGTAGGACGAGGTGCGGGCACTATTAGTATACTATGCATGAGGCTTGCAACTTGTAAGATATAATTTACATAACTCATATGCTTTATTACTACCGTTGACAAAATTGTTTCATGTTTTCAAAATAAAAGCTCTAGCACAAATACAACAATCGATGCTTTCCTCTTTGAAGGACCTTTCTTTTACTTTTATTGTTGAGTCAGTTTACCTATCTCCCTCCACCTTAAGAAGCAAACACTTGTGTGAACTGTGCATTGATTCCTACATACTTGCATATTGCACTTGTTATATTACTTTATGTTGACAATATCCATGAGATACACATGTTATAAGTTGAAAGCAACTGAAACTTAATCTTCCTTTGTGTTGCTTCAACACCTTTACTTTGATTTATTGCTTTATGAGTTAACTCTTATGCAAGACTTATTGATGCTTGTCTTGAAGTACTATTCATGAAAATTCTTTGCTTTATGATTCACTTGTTTACTCATGTCATTACCATTGTTTTGATCGCTGCATTCATTACATATGTTTATAAAAAGTATGATCAAGATTATGATGGCATGTCACTTCAGAAATTATCTTTGTTATCGTTTTACCTGCTCGGGACGAGCAGAACTAAGCTTGGGGATGTTGATACGTCTCCAACGTATCGATAATTTCTTATGTTCCATGCTACTTTATTGATGATACCTACATGTTTTATGCACATTATATGTCGTATTTACGCATTTTCCGAACTAACCTATTAACAAGATGCCGAAGAGCCAGTTGCTGTTTTCTGTTTTTGGTTTCAGAAATCCTAGTAAGGAAATATTCTCGAAATTGGACGAAATCACCGCCCGGGGTCCTATTTTTGCACGGAGCTTCCGAAGACCGAAGGGGAAGTGGGGCCACGAGGTGGCCAGATGATAGGGCGGCGCGGCCCAGCCCTGGCCGCGCCGGCCTGCCCCCGGGCCCCTCGTGCCGCCTCTTGACCTGCCCTTCCGCCTACTTATAGCCTCCGTCGCGAAACCCCAGAGAGCCACGATACGGAAAACTTTCCAGAGACGCCGCCGCCGCGAATCCCATCTCGGGGATTCAGAGATCGCTCCGCACCCGCCGGAGAGGGGATTCATCTCCTAGGACTCTTCATCGCCATGATCGCCTCCGGAGTGATGAGTGAGTAGTTCACCCCTGGAATATGGGTCCATAGCAGTAGGTAGATGGTCGTCTTCTCCTAATTGTGCTTCATTGTTGGATCTTGTGAGCTGCCTAACATGATCAAGATCATCTATCTGTAATACTATATGTTGTGTTTGTCGGGATCCGATGGATAGAGAATACTATGTTATGGTGATTATCAATCTATTGTTTATGTGTTGTTTATGATCTTGCATGCTCTCCGTTATTAGTAGAGGCTCTGGCCAAGTTTTTACTCTTAACTCCAAGAGGGAGTATTTATGCTCGATAGTGGGTTCATGCCTTCATTGACACCGGGACAGTGACAGTAAGTTCTAAGGTTGTGATGTGCTGTTGCCACTAGGGATAAAACATTGATTCTATGTCTAAGGATGTAGTTGTCGATTACATTACGCACCATACTTAATGCAATTGTCTGTTGCTTTGCAACTTAATACTGAATGGGGTTCGGATGATAACGAAGGTGGACTTTTTAGGCATAGATGCAGTTGGATGGCGGTCTATGTACTTTGTCGTAATGCCCGGATTAAATCTCACTATATTTATCATATCATGTATATGCATTGTTATGCCCTTCTCTATTTGTCAATTGCCCGACTGTAATTTGTTCACCCAACATGCTTTATCTTATGGGAGAGACACCTCTAGTGAACTGTGGACCCCGGTCCTATTCTTTACATAGCATACAATCTACTGCAATACTTGTTTTACTGTTTTCTTGCAAACAATCATCTTCCACACAATACGTTTAATCCTTTGTTACAGCAAGCCGGTGAGATTGACAACCTCACTGTTTCGTTGGGGCAAAGTACTTGGTTGTGTTGTGCAGGTTCCACGTTGGCGCCGGAATCCCTGTTGTTGCGCCGCATCACATTTCGCCACCATCAACCTTCAACGTGCTTCTTGGCTCCTACTGGTTCGATTAAACCTTGGTTTCATACTGAGGGAAACTTGCTTCTATACGCATCATACCTTCCACTTGGGGTTCCCAACGGACGTGTGCATCTACGCGTATCAGCCTGCCCCGCCGCCACGCCAATGGCGGTCCTCTGCCGCCGGCGAAAGATCCATGGAGCCTTGGCCGCCTCTGCGGGGCCCACGACGGCAGCGCTAGCCTCGTGCCCCTGCCCAAAGTGGACGCTGCTTTTGGCGACAAAAGCGGACGCACCCCGAGCCCACATCTGCCAGCCATGCAACGGCTGATACGACCGCTCCGGATCCGAGGCATGGAGAAACTTCTCCCCCGCCAGATGGCGCGCACCCATTCGTCGCCCCCTCCTCCACGCCACCGATCGAGCCCTCTGTCGCTGATCCCGATCCTTCCGCTGTGCCAGACAGTGGGGACAACCAGCCCATGCCTGAGACCGAGTCGCCCGCCAGTTTGAATGACATGTCACCTGCTGCACCTCATGACGCTAAAGCAGGACCCCACCCTGACATGACCAACAACTGTTCTCCTCGGGATCCTGCAGCGCCCGAAAGCGAAGTTCCAGACTCCTTGTCGACGGGACCGGCTAACGAGGAAGATATTCTATCGGGGCAAAGAGCTGCTGTTTCTCCTGTACACACCTTGGAGGCTTCTGCCGACCTGCAAGCTCCTTCACCGGACGTGGCCACATCACCGATCACACCTCACGCGCCCGCCCAGCCCGGCCCATGCAAGATGGCCCATCTCGAGGAACCCATCTTCATCCTGCACAGGCAGGCCACCCAGTCCACCCTGCCAGAGCCCAGCACCACACAGGCAACGGAGCCCACGCCTCCTGTCGATGATCTTACACCCCTGCGTTCTGCGCTAGGACATTTTGCCACGCCGCCGATCACCATACGACGCCGGACTCGACCTTCTGTGCCCCAGCCATGCACACTTGGGGACTTCCTCAAAGCAGCTACCAAGGAGCTTGATGTCGCGCTTCCGCCGCCCGGAAGGAAGTCACGACGGCGCCCGCTAAACTTCTCGCCGCACCGCGGACGATCTGCCATGCGTGCGAGCACCGGAGCACTACCAACAGCAGAGCGCAGAGCTCACGTTCAGATTCTCCGCACCCTAGGAATCATTGGTGTTGACCAAGTCATTACAGCCGCCGAGATGACCGCCTACGATCGTGTCTTCGCTGCACCCATCTCCCTTGCCGTCCTCTCCGCCATCGCCGCCCTGGTTGACAGGCAGATTCCTGCCACGGCTGTCCACACTCCAGCCACAGCAAGCGTCGACATCGCCTGCGAGCATTGATCCGCCCAGACTAGCCGTGCCGTCGATCCCTCTCCTATGGATTGCGGCCTTAAAATTGTAATTTCTAATGTCAGGGGTCTTAATGCCCGGGCTAGGCGCCTCACCGTCAGATCGTTGATTGACATTGCCGGAGCATCCATTGTATGCCTCCAGGAAACTAAAATGGCTTTGATCTATTCGTCCACTGTCTTAGAGACGCTAGGCCCTGACTTTGATGACTACACCTATCTTCCCGCTATTGGCACTCGTGGCGGCATTCTCCTCGCGTGGAAGAGCAGGGCAGTAACTATTACTGACCCATTGTTCACCACAAACGTGCTGACGGCCAAGGTGTCTACGGGGATGAGTACGCCCTGGTGGATCTCTGTTGTCTACGGCCCGCAAAACACCGACGAGATCCTGCAAGAGCTGCGTGACATAAGGAATGATTGTCAAGGGCCCTGGATGTTGTGTGGCGATTTCAAGTTAATCTACCAGGCCGTAGACAAAAACAATGACAACCTCGACCGGCGCATGATGGGAAGATTTAGGAGGCTCATCAATGACCTACTCCTCAAAGAAATATACCTAAATGGGCGCCGATACACCTGGTCCAATGAACAAACACCGCCCACCTTGGTTCGCCTCGACCGGGTCCTTTGCACCGTCGATTGGGAGGAAGCCCACGGAGAAAGCCACCTCCGTTGCTTGGCATCTGTAATCTCTGATCACAGTCCCCTGCTCCTCGACTGTTGTCCCATGCCAGTGGCACATCGTCGCTTCCACTTCGAATATTACTGGCTGAGGCTTGACGGCTTCCAAGACACTATGACGGCGGCATGGAATTCCGCTTGGGACGCTGACCCATTCCAGAGACTCATGTTGCGGCTGCAAGCTACGGCACGCATGCTCTCGAGTTGGAGCACAAAGACTGTCGGCAATGTGAGAGACAAGATGGCGATAGCCCGTGAGCTCATCTCCCGCTTTGACAAAGCGCAGGAGAGTCGACACCTAACCACTCATGAGAACCAGCTGCGCAAGCAACTAAAGGTCTCCTACCTCGGACTTGCCTCCCTCGACCGAACCATTGCCCGCCAACGTGCCAGGATTGCCAATTTGAAGGACGGTGACGCGAACACGTCGTTCTACCACCGCCAATGCACATACAGGAAGCAGAAAAACAGGGTTTTCAGCTTTTCCACGGATCGGGGCATCCTTACTGAGCACACCGAGATGGCTGAGGCCGCTTACGAGCACTTTGATGCTTTCCTGGGCACTACTGCCAACAGGGAGCACACCCTGGACTTCTCCCAGCTCATCGAGACCCACAACCTGCACGAGCTGGAAGCGCCCTTCGACTCTGAGGAGATCTGGAGCGCAATAAAAAGGTTGCATGCTCGAAAAGCCCCCGGACCTGACGGCCGAATTCGTCCGAGCATGCTGGGCCACGGTACGGCCTGACTTCGTCGCCGTCTTCCAGCAGCTGTTTGATCTCCGAGGCCGGGGTTTTAGCAAGCTCAATCAGGTGCTTCTCACTCTTCTACCCAAGCGATCCGATGCTAGTCACCTATCAGACTACAGGCCCATCAGCCTCATACACCTGGTCGCGAAATTTTTCGCCAAAGTCTTGTCGCTCAGGCTGGCCCCACGTCTCAGCACCCTCGTTAGCAACAATCAGAATGCGTTCATCATGGGCCGCATCCTCCACGACAATTTCGTGCTAGTGAGACAGTCGGCGAAACTCCTACACCAATTGGGCGAGCCACGGGTCCTCCTCAAGCTTGACCTAGCAAAAGCTTTCGACTCGCTATCTTGGTCGTTCCTCTTTGAAGCCCTGCGATGCTACGGTTTTGGAGACATATTCCTCGAGTGGCTGTTGATATTGCTATCTTCTGCGAGCACACGCGTCCTGCTCAATGGCGAACCCGAGCCCCCTATTTGGCACCAGCGTGGATTAAGGCAAGGTGACCCCTTGACACCCCAGCTCTTCATCCTCGCCGTCGATGTGCTCGGCAAGCTCTTCAAGCACGTCGTCCGGCTTGGCATCCTACAGCGGCTACACCCAAGGAAGGACGTCCCTCCTATATCCTTATACGCTGACGACGTCGTCCTCTTCTGCCACCCCACGCCTAGTGACCTTGAGGCGGTCAAGGAAATCCTACACCTCTTCGGTCGCGCCTCCGGCCTCAACGTCAACTTCGCCAAGAGCTCTGCAAGCCCCCTTCGCTGCAGCCAGGAGATGGCCATGCCGATCCTTGCTCAGCTAGGCTGCCCTGTTGTCGATCTTCCTATCACCTACCTTGGCATTCCCTTGACACTACGACGGCCCACCGTGGCACAGCTCCAGCCCGTCATCGACAAAATCGCCGGCCGCCTGCCAACCTGGAAGGCAGGGCTCATGAGCAAGCCTGGCCGCCTGGCAATGGTGAAATCCGTTCTCTGCACCATCCCCATTCACCAGTTTCTAGCATACGCCCCGCCAAAAAGAGCCCTTAAGTTGGTCGAAAAAATCAAGCGTGGATTCCTCTGGGCCGGTCGGGCCGCCGCCAACGGAGGACATTGTCACGTCAATTGGAGCCGCGTCTGTCGCCCCATCTCTCTTGGCGGCCTCGGCGTCCAGGACATTGAAAGGGCTGGCCTTGCACTCAGGCTGCGGTGGCTTTGGCTCTCCCGCACCGACGACAGTCGAGCTTGGAGCAGCCTCGACCTGCAGTTCTCCGTTGACGAGCGAGCACTCTTCTTTGCCTCGACCACCATGTGTCTTGGGAACGGCCAGCGAGCGCTTTTCTGGGAGCACAGATGGATCCGTGGTAGGGCTATAAAGGAGCTGATGCCGCGGCTCTATGATTGCATCCCCAAGAGATGTCGCAAAGTAAGAACGGTCGCTGACGGTATGCTCGACAATGCCTGGGCCAAGGACATCCAAGGACTGCTTGGAATCCACGAGATCGGCCAATACTTGACGCTATGGCACATGATCCAAGATACCGCGCTCAGCGACCAACCTGACCAACTAGTCTGGAAGTGGACGGCCTCCGGCATCTACACGGCCAACTCCTGCTACCTAGCCACCTTCCATGGATCCACGCCTTGTTGCTCCTGGAAATTGGTTTGGAAGACATGGGCGCCGCCAAAAGTCAAGTTCTTCCACTGGACGGCGGAGCTCCTAGCCCGACATGGCCTACCTCACCACCAGTGATGCCTCCTCTGCGACCAGGTGATGGAGTCGATGCACCACCTCATGCTGGAATGCCCTTTCACCCGACAGGTGTGGCACGAGGTCCTGGCCTGGCTGCGGATGACTGCCCGGCCACCGGACGGTGAGCCCAGCCTCCTCGACTGGTGGCACCGCGCGAAGCAGGACACGCCGGCGCCTCTCCGTAAAGGGCTTGCATCCACTACGCTATTGGTCCCATGGATGACGTGGAAACAGAGAAACTCATGCGTCTTTGATGGAGCACAACCATCCATGCACCTCCTATTGCAAAACATCAAGGAGGAGATTACGATCTGGGCTAGGGCAGGGGCTCAGGGTTTACGGGTAGTGTTGCCATCCACCTGGCATGTGCACTGATGTTTTTGGTCTTGTATCTCGCCTCCTAGGAGGATGTAAACAACTATCTATCTTTTCAATGAAATGAAACGCAAAGGTCCTTTGCGTTTTCTCGAAAAAAATATTCCCTAACATGGTATTATGGCGAAATTAGGGTTAGGCTAATTTTTTGGACGCTGCAACTCGTCCTCCCGTGGCTCGTCCCGGCCAGCTCTCTCCTCAAGGCCGTCGCCTCGGCTCATCCCAGCTGACAGCCGTCGGCCGCCGCCTCAGCTCATCCCGGCTGTCAGCCTCGTTGCCGGCCGCCGCCTCCTCGCCGGCCACCGCCCCACCTCCCAGCCGCTCCATGTCGTCCTCTTTCCGGCTGCCTCCCCTGCCAGTCCCGGCTGCCGCCTCCGCCGTCCGTCGCCTCCTCACCGGCTGCTGCGGCCTCTCAACCCTCCCGTTCCCGGCAGTTCCAGCCCGCGTCGAGCACTTCGTCCCAGAGCGCTTCGTGCCTGTGTTCGATCTGATCGGGAGTTGACCCGATCCAGCAAAAAAAACCAAAAAAAAAGAAAGTCTACATCTTCCGTCATGTATTTTGATGGTGTTTCTTCCGCTGCTCCTGTCTTGCCAGCGTGCCTTCCCTCGGTACTTGGTGCTCGTTCGTTGACTCCGTTTTCGTCGGCTAGCCGCTCTTCGTCGAGTTTCGCGACTTCTTCACACGGTTGTGGCTAACTTCCGCCGACTCTGTCTACGCCGACTCGCCCTATCTCGCACATGTGCCCTCCATCGGTACTTGGTGCTTCGTCTTCGACGGCCTCCGTGTGCCGCTCTACCTCGACTCTTGCGGCCTCTGAGCATTGTTGCAGCCATTCCTTGCCGCCTTTGGCTATGGTGCCTCGCCACTCGACATCGACACCTCTCGTGGCTCTACACGTGGTTATGGCAGTTCTCCGTCGACTTTGTCTATGTCGCCTCGCCTCTCTACGCCGACTCTCGTGGCTTCTACTCGCGGTTGTGGCCGTTTTATGTCGACCCCATCTATGTCGACTCGCCGCTCTACGTCGACTCTTGCGGCTTCTACTCGCGGTTGTGGCCGCTTTATGTCGACTCGCTGCTCTACGTCGACTCTAGCGTCTTCTGCACACGGTTTTGTCCGCCTCTCGCCGACTCCTCCCGTGGCTTGTGCATGCACTTGTGACCGCTCTACGTCGACCTCTTCAGTTACGCCTTTCACCACACGTGAGATTGAGCAACTCCGATGCCTGCTTGCTACTTGGGATTCTTCGCTGAGAGACTACCTTCTTCTCATTCACGTACAATCTCTTGGATTCTTGATACTAGAGCATCTTTTCATATGACTTACGATTCTTCCGCCTTGAGCTCTGTTCGCCCCATCGAGTCTTCTGTTTCTGTTATTACTGCTGATGGTTCAGCCCTCCCAGTTGCTAGACGAGGCACACTTAGTAGTTCCGCTTTTCATGTTTCTTGTGTTGCTCATATTCCTCGACTCACCATGGAGCTCTTCTCTGGTAGTCAGATTGTCGACTCTCGTTGTAGGGTTACTCTCGACTTTGATTCCTGTGCTATTCAGGATCGTTGCACGGGCACTCTGCTTGGTGCTGGCCCCCTACGCCATGATGGCCTCTGGGAGCTTGACTGGTTGTGTCCTCCTTCTGCTGCCACCACCGCCAGCTCTTCGGCCCATGATGTCGCATCCACCAGCTCTTTTCAGCAGTGGCATCATCGTCTTGGCCATTTATGTGGTTCTCTTCTCTCATCTCTAGTTCATCGTGGTGTTTTGGGGTCTATCTCCGGCAACGCCCCTGTGGATTGTCAGGGTTGTACGCTAGGTAAACAGATTCAGTTACCCTACCCTACTAGTGTGTTTGTATCTCAACGACCTTTCAATTTAGTCCACTCGGATGTTTGGGGACCGACTCCTTTCCCTTCGAAAGGGGGCCATCGATATTATATCATTTTTGCTAGATGATTTTCCTCGTTACACTTAGCTTTATTTCATGTCTTCTCGTAGTGAAGTGCTTTCCTTTTATAAGCGTTTTGCAGCCATGGTTCTCACTCAGTTCTCTACACCGATTCGCGTGTTTCGTGTTGATTCTGCTGGTGCGTATATCTCCAAGAATTTGCGTCGTTCAGTTCTCTTGTCCTGGTGCGCATGCCCAGAATGGCGTTGCTGAGCGTAAGCACCGTCATCTTCTTGAGACTGCTCGTGGGATGATGATCACTTCTTCTCTTCCGCCTCATTTTTGGGCTGAGGCTGTCTCCACCTTAGCCTATCTCATTAACATCCAGCCGTCTGCCGCCCTTCAAGGGGGCATTTCTCTAGAGCGACTCTATGATCGCTCTCCTGACTACTCCGTGCTTCTTCTGTTTGCTTGCGTTTGTTATGTTCTTCTTGCTCCTCGTGAATGCACCAAACTATCCCCTCAGTCTGTTGAGTGTGTTTTCCTGGGATATAGTGATGAACATAAGGGTTATCGCTGTTGGGATCCGGTGGCTCGTCGGATGCGCATTTCTCGGGACGTGACTTTTGATGAGTATCGTCCTTTCTATCCATGTTCGACCTCATCGACCTCTATTGTGGAGGATCTCTCTTTTCTTATTTTTCCCGACTCTATTCCCCCGGTCCCGCATGTCTCTTCTCCTTCTCCTCCCCTTGTGTCGTCACCTCCGGCGTCTCCTATGCCTTCTTCTCCCCCGTCTCCTCCAACGCCTCCGTCTCCTTCATCTCCTCCGACGCCGTTCGTCTTCACCCTCTTCACCGGAATCTCTTCCTGTTGCTCCTTCTCATCCTACTTTTCCTTTTCACTATACTCGTCGTCCACGTGTTGTGACCGAGTCATCTGATGCACCCTCTACTTCTAGTGCACCGTCTCAGCCGACTTATTCTCTTCGTACTTGTACTCGGCCTCGTCCTTCTCCTGATTTCTATAATCTTACTAGCTATAGTGTATCGGCTATCCTAGAGCCGACTACTTATCGTGAGGCTGTTGTTCATCCTGAATGGTAGCTCGCTATATCTGAGGAGATTGTTGCGCTTGAGTGCACTGGCACGTGGGAGGTCGTTCCTCTTCGTCCCCGTGTTCGTCCTATCACTTGTAAGTGGGTCTATAAGGTTAAGACCCGCTCTGGTGGTACTCTTGAACGATAGAAAGCTCGACTCGTTGCTAGAGGTTTTCAGCAGGAGCATTGTCGTGACTATGATGAGACTTTTGCTCTTGTCGCCCACATGACCAATGTTCGGACTCTTCTTGATGTGGCCTCTGCTCGCCATTGGTCTGTGTACCAACTTGATGTTAAGAATGCATTTCTTAATGGTGAATTGCTTGAGGAGGTTTATATGCAACCACCACCTGCATGAGAAGTGGTGCCATTGAACCTGCTCGAAAGCTGTCAAAAGGAATTGAATGTTGCTTTGAGCAAATATCTCAAGCTCCTTGAGAAGTCTTTTAATCCAGATATATCGAAGGCATATAGAAATGTGGATTTTGAGGCTTCCACAATAAACAACATAATAGCAAATCATTTCTACCGCCAGGGCCTCTTTGATCTCGGAGACTCCTTTGTCCATGAGTGTGGTGAGTCAGATGGGTCTTACCTGAAATCATCGTTTCAAGAGATGTATGGAATGCTTGAAGCGATGCAAGCAAGAAACCTTGAGCCTGCACTCAGTTGGGCTGCCAAGAACCATTATCAGCTGTAGCAGAATAGCTCAATGCTTGAGCTGAAGCTCCATTCGCTTCAGTTTGCTGAGATACTTACTAATAAAGGAAGTAAAGACGAGGCTTTACAATATGCAAGGACTCACCTGGGGCCCTTTGCCTTCATGAACGAGGCGGAGATCCCGAGGCTGATGGCTTGCCTTATCTGGGACCGGCTTGATCAGTCCCGATATGCTGAGTTCATGCATCGACGCAATGGGAGAAGCTATCTGAGGAGCTAATCCATCAGTTCTGCAGCATCTTGGGACAGTCCAGCGACAGCCCACTTAATGTAGCTATATCAGCTGGTTTTCAAGGATTGCCGACCTTGTTGAAGCTAACCATGGTAATGGCTGCCAAAAAGCAGGAGTGGCAGGCCATGAAACAGCTTCCAGTCCCCATAGACATTGGACCAGAATTCCAGTACCACTCTGTGTTTGTATGCCCAGTGCTGAGAGAGCAGTCAAGTGACGAGAACCCTCCGATGCTGATGCCCTGTGGACACGCTGTATCAAAGCAATCGATCATGAAGCTATCAAAGAGCAGCTCCAGAACTTTCAAGTGTCCTTACTGCCCCTCTGAGGCGGTAGCTTCGCAGTGCAAGCAGCTTCGTTTCTAGATTGTTTCATCTTTTCCAGATCAAAATCGGTTATACAAGTGGTTTCTTCATGTTTTCTGTTCAACCCGTCCAATAACTTTCCTGTAATATAGTCTTGTATCTTTATTGAATTCTGGATGTTAATCTGTACAGTAGCAAATCCCAGTCTGTTGCTAAAATATCTACTGAACAAAAAATAAGTTTCATGGCTTAGCATGTCGTTTTAAACCCTGCATGTTCATGGTGTGTTGTTGTTACATGGCAGCAGTCCTGCTGTCAAGGGAACTTTACCAATCGAAATCACACAAATTTGAGCCCATGGACAGAGTTGCCACAATGCCTTTAGGCTTTAGCTTATACTCCTATGTGGTTACTTGATGGAGTTTTTCTGGGGCTATTTTACTATCAACGGCAAGTTATCTTTGTGGTATACTCTTTTTTTCGTCTGCAAACCTGAAAAGCCTGTGAAGGCTATCAAGGAGAATATAAGAAAGGGGTTGAGATTGTTCATGGATTATTCCCTAAATCAGTCAGTCGTTGCGAGATTGTTTAGATTCCAGTACATGTATTCGACAATTAATGAGCATGAATTTTGTGTCCAGGGAGCTTTATATCCTCTTTGAGAGAATTCCATAACAATTCATCAAGGTCTAATGTTAGAAAAAAGCCCGTGGAATTTCACGGATGTAATACAAAGAAATCATGTAATCTGCAAAACTCTAACATCAAATGCGCGAGAATTAAGATACTTCTAGCTACAAAATTCCGAAGAACTCCTCATGTCTCTGGTACTACTGCCATTGTCCCTAATAACAAAGAAATTTCCTCCTCGATCTCCTGATAACTCCTTCCGTGAGAACAAGAACTGGCTTCTGACGATGTTGGTCGGACATCAACTCTCAGCACTGGTCTAGTAGAGATAATGGAAGGCTTGGCCGGAGCCGCGTGTCCCGTGATACTGGCTGGTGCCGGTGTCGGAGCGCTGGAAGTCCTGGGCCTGCCAATGCGCCGCGTAGGTGTTGTCCATGTGGGGGTAAGCGAAATTCTCGTCCATGCCCATGGTGTGCTCGAGCGGCAGCGTGTCGGCGTAGTCCCCGCCGGTGAGGTCCTGGGCGGAGGAGTAGTGCTCAGGGGCCAGAGCGCCGTTGGCGAAGTAGGGGTAGTACCCAACCGGCATGGGCGCGTTCCACGAGCCGTGGGCGGGGTAGCACATGGTCAGATCGGGCCAGGTGTAGCCAGCATTGTCGCCGTAGCCGCCCGGCGCCTGCGTGCCGTCGACGGGGCCCAAGTAGGAGCTGCTGCCGCCGCCGCCGTCGACGCACACGAGCCCGCGCTCCGGTTGCATCAGGAACTGCTCGAGTTGGCCGCCGCGGTCGTTGCTCCCGCCGTGGCACGGCATCGTCTGCGTCTGGTAGCCAGCGTAGCCCGTGCCCATGTCCAGCGCGAGGTGCTGTGGCGCGTCGTCGGAAGCGGAAGCATCATCATCATCACCGGGCACCGCGACCAGTTCGAGCGCGAGCCGGCCGTCGGCGGGCAAGCCCAAAGCTGCCATCCTGTCGCGCGCGGCCTGCAGCGCGGCGTCGATGGCCTCGAGCACCTCCCGCGCCTCGTCGGGCGCCATGTCGTTGAGCGCCGGGTCCCAGTCGGGCAGCGCGCCGGGCCGCGCCCTGGCGAGCTTGGCCCTCTCCTTGCCCAGCTCGGCCTCGAGGTAGCTCCGGTGCGTGTGGCGCGCGCGGGCATCCGGCGGGACGGCGGCGGCGCGGTACCGCTCCAGAACGCCCTCCTCCGACTCCCACACCAGCGGAGCCACTGCCCCGGCAGCGCCGGGGGTGGCCGGGGAGCAGACGAGCGCGACGGGGACGCCGCAGAGCGTGGAGAGCTCCGACGCCTTCTTCTGGAGGCCCCTGGACCGCTTGGCGTACCTGGCGGCGCGCGACCGCGCGTTCTCGATGAACCTCACGTCGACCTTGCGGGGCGGCATTGCTGGTGATCGACGGCGCGCGCTTCTTCCCTCTGCCGCTGCCGCTGCTGCTCCGATCAGATCGCGTTAGCTTGTTGCGGCTCTCCGGCGGGGCGGCCGGTAGGCATATATAGAATCCCGGGAGGCGGACGCGGACTCGTGCTCGTCTCTGCCGGACGCGGCGGCGCCACCATAGCTGCTAGGCAGTAGGCCAGTAGTAGGCCGATTAAGCGCCATAATCTTGCATTAGCTTTAAACAAATGACGATGCCGCTGCTAGGTGACGAGTGCTGCTCCGGAAAAATTAGCTTTTGATTCGATGTCAGGCGCGTATTAAGACAGACAGAGCTCACCGTGATTAGCCGGAAAAGGAAGGTCCTAGCTTTGCAAACCGGTTGGAGCCCGATTTCTGACAGGAACAATTAATGCCAGATCTTTGATTTCAGCACGATACCGGAACTACCTCCGGCCGAGACGCGCCGCCTGCTCAGCCTGTCGGAGGGAAAGCCGCGGCGGAGTCCGAGAGGAAAAAGAACAGCTAGCGGCGCCTGGGGAAAGGCGGCGGCTTGCGAGGACAGATGGCCGTACGGGGGAAGGGGCCCAATGGGCGGCGCCGGCGCCGGCGTTCGGGATGAAGGTGGCGGCGCAGCTAGGGTGCCGCGACGGCCAGGTACTGAGGTACTGCATGACTATCTTGTTGATCTAGCGCGTTCTTCGCGGCGGATTGGATTGGGCGGAGGCCTGGCTTGGGTGTCAGCCTCGTTCTGGCTTGCTAGGGAAATTCTCGTGTTCAGTTCTTGTTCACAACTTCAGATTCGAGGGTTCATCCCCAATCTTACTCCAAGTCCAGTTCCTGAAGTTATCTTACAGTACTTGATTTGATTGGGCTTCCACTGATGTCAAGCTACTTAGCTATTGCTAGGATTGCGCTTGAAGAAGGTACTATTACTTGGTTGAAAAAATAAGAGGAAATTGGTACTACGAAATACTACTGTCTGCAACTGAACTAAAAACAAAAGCCACGAGATAGTACATTTTACTCTTCTTCTATATACATGAGCTCCTATTGCTAGCTACCTAGGAGTACCATCCTGCAAAATCCTTGCTTCACATCACACCCATTTGTGAGGCCACATGCATGATCCCGAGGATCTCGGTCGAAACTCGTCCCATGTCCGGCCGCTCCCTGGGGGATGTTTTGGAGCAAGATAGGCCTACTCTAACCAGCGGAATGACGCACTTCATCATCACTTCGGTCGCGTTGCTGTCATCTTGCAGCATCGCTGGATCAGCAACCGCGTTAATATTATCTGGAAACGCTCTATCGACGAACTCACGAAGAGTCCCACCATCGCTGAATTTCTCATCGGTTGGGCTGCACCCTGTCATCATCTGTAGCAGAAGCACTCCGAAACTGTAGACGTCGCCCTTGGTTGATATCCCCTCGCTCATGCCATACTCTGCAATCACATTTTAAATAGACACGAAATTATTAGACGATCTGCGGTATTTTTACAAGTTTATAAAGAACAAACATAACCAACGTACTGCACATACGCTTAACCTCACCTGGTGGGATGTACCCGATGGATCCCTTTAGGCAGGCCAAACCTGTTGAGCGGTCTTGATGTGCACTCCGTGTAGTGAACATAAACCTTGCCAGGCCGAAGTCGGTGACATAGGCAGTCATGTCAAGATCCAAAAGAATATTGTCTGGCTTCAAGTCGCAGTGTATTAGTGGAGATGCACACTGGTTATGGAGATAATCCAAAGCAAATGCTACATCCAAACAAATTTTGATCCTTTGGCTGAAAGTCAAAATATGTCTGTTGCCATGCTCAAGTGCTTTTTTCGGGTGTAGCCACGTTTCTAGGTTCCCATTTGGCATGTATTGGAACACGAGGGCCTTGAAATCTTTCCCAGTAGAATCCACAGAAGAGCATGAAGTGATGATCTTTACAAGATTTCGATGACGGGCATTTCGTAGGGCTTCACACTCTGCAATAAAGCTCCTACCTGCTCCGTAAATGTTAAGGTTAAAAATCTTGATGGCAACTTGATCATCTGGACGGTTCAAACTTCCTTTATAAACCACTCCAAATGATCCTGATCCAATTAGGTTTGCTGGAGAGAACCTGTCCGTTGCCCTCACAATGTCTTCATATGATAGCTTCTTCATGTGCTCATTGGATTCTTGCAAATGTGTTTTTTCTTGCATTCTCTTCCTCCAATAAATTATTGCAACACATAACAAAATTAATATACCAAGAACAAAGGTTGAGATGGCTATCCCTAGGACCAGAGCCAATGAATTGTGTTTTTCTTTCCTGCCAACTCGTGTGGAACAAAATGGTATACCATCTGTGGTAATGCTAGTAGTGCACAAATCATCATTCCCTTCAATTGATACTGCACCAGAATTGTCAAAAACACCACCTCTCGGAACTTCTCCATCAAAATTGTTGAAAGACAAATTGAAATCTTGCAGGGTACTCAAGGATGTGAAGAACTCTGGAATTTTTCCGGACAAATTGTTGTGAGAAATATCAATCTTTTTTATGCTGACTAAGTTGGCAAAAGCTTCTGGGATGTTTCCGACAATGAAGTTGCTTTGCATCTCAAGATACTCCAGAACTGCACAGTGGCCAAGAGTGGATGGGATGTTGCCAGACAACCTGTTATTACATATGCTAAGTTTGTTCAGATTAATGAGACTGCCTACTTCCACTGGCACTCCTCCAGACAAGTAATTGTGTGACAAGTCCAACTCTTGAGAAAGAGAAGAAATCTGGAAGATTTTACTTGGTATACTGCCATCTAGTGAGTTGTGAGCAAGGTTCAGTATTAAGAGTTGATTACAACGTCCTATACTTGCAGGTATACTACCAGTAATGTTGTTCCCATCCAATTTCAGAGAACTTAGCTGAACTAGATTTCCAATAGTTTCTGGGATTTGCCCTGACAGTCTGTTGTGTGCGAAGGATAGAAAGACCAAGTTGTGCAAATTCCCAATTGTTGATGGTATATCACCAGTGATAAGATTGTAATCCATGTATACACTGCTGAGGCTTGTAAGATTGCCAATTTCTTGTGGTATAGGCCCAGAAATTTTGTTTTCCCTTAGCCATAACCATTCGAGACTACCGGAAAGTTTCCCGATAGAACTTGGTAAATTCCCTTGGAGATTATTCCCAGCCAGCATCAGTTTAGTCAACATAGAACAATTTGTGAGTGAAGAAACAAATCCCCAGTTTCCTGCATCTAACTTGTTGTATGACAAATCAAGTTGCTCTAAGTATGGCAATGACCCAAAGAAGGGTATGGACCCAGTTAGGCTGTTGTTATACAGGTAGAGCATACCAAGGTTGTATGCTTTAGCAAGAGAAGCTGGGATTGGGCCATCAAACTTGTTTGTTGAGAGGATTAGTGCCTGAATATTTGGGAGTGTGTAACCAATGTTGGACGGTAAGCTTCCAACAAGAGAGTTGTTCCCTATGGCAAGAAATGTCAGGGATGACATGTTGAAGAGAGATGGTGGAACTGGCCCAGATAAGCTGTTCACACTCATGGCCAGTATCTGTAGTGCCGGAATTTGACATAAGCTGTCTGGTATGCTCCCAGATAAATTATTCTCCGTAAGACGAAGATCAATGAGGGAGGAAAGGTTTCCTATCGAGTAAGGTATTTTTCCTGAAATATGGTTATTCGTTAAATCAAGGTATTGAATAGGCGGAGAGGTGGCAGTAACAGAAGGCATGGAACCAACAAGGTTGTTCTGTTGGAGGGAAATGTCAAGAAGAGACGATGTGTTGAAGAGAGCCTTTGGTAGTTCTCCAGTAAGATTATTGCTCATGAGCCTAAGTACTTGGAGAGATGAACTGTTTGCTAGGGACTCCGGGATTATGCCTATTAGAGCATTCACCCCAAGATCAAGATATTTGAGAAAACGGCTGCTGCCCAAAGACGGCGGTATGTTGCCGGTAAGCCTGTTGTTAGTTAGAACGAGCTTGCGCAGCTCAGGAAGGGTTCCAAATGAAGAAGGGATGGCCCCTTCTATATTGTTGTTGCTAAGATTAATCTCTTGAAGATGCTCGCATTGACCTAGGTTAGGTGGGATCCTGCCGTGGAGGGAATTGCTCCTCAAATCCAGGATTTGAAGCTGGGAGCATGCATAGAGTTCAGACGGGATGTTACCTTCCAAAGTATTCATGCTCAGGTTGAGGTTGCCGAGCCGGCTCAGGATGCCAAGCTCAGAAGGTATTTCACCATGGAAGCTATTATTTGAGAGCTGCAGCCTTGTGAGAGAGGTCAGGTTGGTGATGCAAACTGGTATGGAGCCTGAGATGCCTTCTGAATCCAGGTCCAGTGCAATCACACGACGAGGAGAAAGCGTGCTGCAGGTGATGCCATGCCAGCTGCAGACGTCCAAGGACGTGTTGGACCATGAAGCTAAAACTCCTGCTGGACCCGTGAGCTGGGACTTCAAGCAAAGAAGAGCTTGTCTATCATCTTCAGTTTCATCGCAGGTGGCTAGTGGTAGGCTGCAAAAGAAGCTAAAGAGGTAAAGATACCAAACAACGCCTGGAAACAAGACACCCAAAGTGTTCATTGTTATCAACTTGTCTCTTACAGCTATGGACTATGGGAGTATGGAAGTGAAAACTCTTGCTTTTAAGAGGATGCTTAAGCACTCAACTGTGGATCGTCACCGTTGGTAACCACTCTAAATAGCACCCAGACTTGCTGTTCAATGACCGATATGGTGGGAACAGGGAAGAATCATGAACTTTTGGATACCAGATCTGCTGGGTATTCACTAAAAACCAGTTGCTGACCACATAATTTAGTCGTAACTTGGAAGTAGCTGTTGGAGCCTACACTGAAAATGCATGTCAACACTACATTGCATTGACCCGACCAGCCACCAACAGCAGCAGGGGAGTAGTTAACTGGGGTAGAGTGTGAACGAACGCTACGCTCCATCTTGGAGAATAATAAACACATAACTTTTGAGGTGTCAGAAAAGCTAGCTTGTTGAGATTTGATAGGTTGATAAATCTTTCATATAGCAAGGATCCCTAAGGACAAAACCGGGACCCATAAAATTATTGGAATGCTATTTTATTATTCTAAACCATTTTCAAGCTAAGTGGTTACACATTTTTTGGGACTTAACAGACTAACAGAGTGAAAGGTCACTGGACTCTAAGGGAATCTCCAACGCAGCGACCCATCTAGTCCGCATGCGTCCGTTTGGGTAAAAGCAGCAGCGGGGGCACCCATACCAAAACAGCCATCCAATTCTGTCCAGTTTAACCCAAAGCTCACTCAAATCTGGGGAGCTTTTGCGTGGACAGACGCACGTGTTCTTTTCTATCCGCGTAGGTCCGGATGAACCCCACTTGGCAGCCACACATTCCAACTATTCACATGCTTTCTCCCTCCTCCTCTCTCCTCTATCTCCATCCCCTTGGCTCCAACTTTTGCCCAGCCGTCGCCGGATTGTGGCTTGCCGGACGAACTGCGCCGTCGCCCATCGCATGGTGACCTCTGTCGCCGCCTCCTCCTTTTTTCGAATCACTGTCGGAGGTCGCTGCGGCTGAAACGAGCTCCGCTCGCACCGCGCCTCGCCTGCACGGAGGTGGCCCGCGCCTCGCCTGCACGGAGCCGGCCCGCGCCTCGCCTGCACGGAGCCGGCCGACGCTGGCGAGCTCCACCCGCGTTGCTGCAGGGCCAGGCCGCCCCGCGCCTTGGGCCGCGCCTCACCACGACGCGAGCATGGTCGCGCGAGCCGCGCGTCGCCGACGCCACCCCATGCCGCGCCCGTGCCGCCATGGAGCAGCCCGGCCGCCGTCCAATCCCTCGTGGCCGCCGCGCGTCTCGCCCGGGCGGAGCCGGCCCCGCTGCCCCCGCCGCGCGCCTTGCCTGCGGCGGAGCCCGGCCCCGCGGCCCCCGCCGCCGCCCACCTCGCCGCGTTGCTTGACCTGGCCGCGCCCGACCGCATCTCCCGCGCCGTGCCCGGCTTCTGCGTGCTCTCCCTCCCCAACTACTGCGGCGCGCTCGGCTACGCGCGCTTCGTGGCTGGCGCTCGTCGATGCCGAGGGCCACTTCCTGGACGTCTCCCCTGACGACGGCGCTGTGGCCCAGTGGTCCGTGGCCAAGGAGAGAGGTCAGGGCACGCATGTCGGGCCTCTCCTTGGAGCTCTGGCCACGCCACGCTTGGAACTAGTACAAGTACTAGTACTAGTATATTTGGGTCTTATGCGCGTTGGGGAGTACTACTCGAGACCGGCGTCCGCAGACCATCCGCGTGTCTGGCAGACGACCCAAACAGATGAAATGGCTGTCCGTTTGGGTCTTAGCGTTGGAGATGCCCTAAGCCTCCGTACCCACTCCATTGACCTGACCAGGCCAGCGGCAGAGCAAGTTGCCTGCAGAAGAATGCACATGACTTGACCAGTGGTAGAGCAACTTGACTGAAGAATAAGCTCTGGAAAATCTCCATGACGGATGATACCCGTTTCAAATGGTATGAACGCTGGTCTCGCTGTAGGTTCTTTAAGTAGTGTATATAGAACTACAAATTGACTGTTTGAAAATCTATGGAAAACTGAGTTTGCATAATAATCCTTTGACTTAGTAATATTTTCTGGGGCGCCCGTGATCTAACCCACCTCACACCTGTGCGGCGGCGCTGGGCCGCACCGGGTTGCCCCGTGCCCCTTCTTCTGACCCCTCTCGCGAGCGCCCCTCCCTCCACCGCCGCCGGAGGCATCGCTGGCAAAGCCCGTGGCATGGTGGCGGCGGCGGATCTCCTCGGCCGTCCTTCGGTTCGCAGCGGCGGCGTCTGCTTCGGCCATCTCTGCGGCAGTGATGCAGGGGGCGACGGCTAGGGTGCTACGGCGAGCTGGCGGGCTGCGTGAGGCGGTGGTGGTGCAGTCCAATCCGATCTGGGCCTGTTTGGGCTCGCTTGGCCAGCGGCACATCACTGCATCTCACCGTCCTTCCCGAAGCATACAGTGGTACTCCTGGGCTTGGCTCGTAGCATGAGGATGCTGGGGATTCCCAACAATGAAGGTGGTGGCCTTCTCCTCCGTCGGAGGTGGTTGGCATGAGGTTAGATTGTCGGATCGCAAGATCTGTCATCTAGTCCCGACTACGAGTCGGGGAGACATAGTTACCGGTAAAAACCGAGCTGACTTGGCGGGCGATGGTGATGTTATGCGCCGTTACCTCGATGAAGGCATCGCCGTGCAACGATTGTCGACCCACTCGTGCTACTCCGGGGGAAACCCTAGGATCTGGTCTTCCAGATCGGACAATGGCGGCAATGTGGTGTCATTTTTCTCTTGGGAGCATCGTTTGTGGAGCAGCAGAGGCAGGAAGAAGAGATGTCAAGTCATGTCATGCCTGGCTGGCTGACAGGTGCTACGCTGAGTCATGTCGCATGACTGATCTTCCATATCGGCGTCAGCAACAAGCCTCACATGGGATATTCAGATCTCTGCCCTCAAGATGGGATATTCAGATCTCTGCCCTCAAGATGGACCAGCGGTTTGATGGTGGTGACGGTTTCAGAAGCAAGGGCATAATGCACTCGCCAAGAGCTAGCTGGACTGGTTGTATGCTCCTGTTTTTCGCCATAGGGTGACTCGGGGATGCCTCTGGTATTCAGCTGTTGGGGTGGGGTGTTGCAGAGGCCTGACAACATGTTGCTTCACCCATTGTCGGGTTTGTAGGTGTGAAGTGGTGGCTTCGGGTTTTATGATGTATGCTCTTGACAGTTATCTGTTTAATAAATTAATAAAAACAAGTATGCATCTTTTCGATGTAGAGACTGGGTACTCCCTCTATTTTGAAAAAATGTAATATTTTCTGGTAGTTGGAACTTTGAAAGTGGCTTGCGTTATTCCAAAGCTGCTTATGACGCTGGTTATTGCAAGTGGCAGAGTAGTTGACTTTAACTGAAGCAGAGCAACCCGGCCAGTGGCACTCTGGCAGAGTAGTTGAGAGAAGTTTAACTATCAGTCTTCGGACAATGTTAAGGTAGCTGGGCCGTAGCTGGGTCAGAGTTCTGGTATCTAATCTAACAGATAAATAGGCATACAAGCCTGGAGCCAGGAGGCAGCCATCTCATCACCGATCTAAGCTAGAAGTAGAAGATGGCAATTGCTCCACGCTCGTCTCTGCGCTCCCTGGTGCTTGTCATGTCGCACAGGAAGCCACGGGTGAGCTCTTTCTTCTCCTCCTCCTCCTCCGACGCTCCGTCGCCAGGACATTGTACTCAGGATGCCCCTGCCGTTCAGCCTCCAGCCGCTCCAGGTAAGCTCAAATGTTTCCTGCACGCATGGGTCTCCTTTCTGGTACCGATTTCCGCTAACAGTTAGAGCTCCTTTGATTCATAGGATAGGAAAAACATAGGAATAGGAAAATCATAAGATTTGAATGTCATGCTCATTTGAATTATATGGGAAGATGAAGTATGTTTGATTGTAGTAAATCCAAGAGGTATGACCTAATGCTTTTTTTCTATAGGAATTGCACTACAAGATTCCTATAGGATTATTTTCTATAAGACGTGTTCCTATAAATCAAACAACTTGTATAAAAAAAATTCCCATAGGATCCAAATCCTACACAATTCCTTTACAAATCCTATGAATCAAAAGAGCCCTTACTCCATTGTGTTGCAGTTCCGCCAGACTCTTCGAGTCGCAAGAGCCCTCCTCATGAAGAGTCGCCTATTCATCCACTTCCCGGTCCACCACCTAAAAAGGGTAATGCTGTAACAGAGAGTTCACAGAACCCGGAGCAACCTGTTCTTTTTCCATGCACCGTCGACGAAGATCCTAAACAACACACAGGTAGCTCAAACGCTTCCTGCACGAACGCACAGTTCTCTATTTTATGCTATCTATTTCAGCCTAACAGTTACTCCTCAATTGCGTTGCAGCTCTGCCGGAACGTTCAAGTAATAGGTGCGCTGATCATGAAGAGCTAGTTCTTCGCCCGACTCCTGGGTATCCATGTGGTGCTGCTGAAAGTAGTGTAGCCGACAAGCCTTTGCTGTACACCATCCACAAAGGTCCTAAATACCTAACTCCTGATGATGGTCCATGCATGACGATTCCTGATCCTAGGGGTATACCCAAAGAAGGTGTTAAACACCCACTTCCTGATCCACCACCACGTAGGCCGTAGCAAACCTATTTCTCGACAGTTCAAAGTCAAAAGGCCCTGCTCTTCCAGAATAATACTGTATCGTGTACGAAAAATAATAACTGCGCAGCTTTCCCTTACTTCTCCCCATGTTGTACACTATAGATTCTTACTTAATGTTGTTGAGATGAATATATTCTTCTTTTATGAACCTAGAAAATATCATGTTTTCTGAAATTGTTGATTGGGTGTTTAAATTTTCAACTAATATGAGAAGTTTGGTATCGGTAGGGATTACAACAGTTGTTTGGTCTTTGTGGAAAACTGGGAATGCAGTTTGTTTCAATAACGTATTTCCGTACGATCCTACTAGTGTAATAGCTCAAACTGCTCACTGGTTGAATTCATGGGCTAATAGGCTTGCAACGCAGAGGAGCAAGAATACTACTGCAAGCGGCGGCTGAAATCTTCAGTAAAAAAAAAAAAGATGGACACCCATGGTGTTGAGGTTGGCAGGCTAAAGAAGAAGAAAGAAAATGAGGATGGGGAAAAGGAAAATAAAAGCAGAAAAGGAGAGTAAAGTTAGGAGCTGAGTAGTAGCTTTCCTTTGGTTGTTGTAAGTTGTTTTTTTAGATTCTGGTTTCGTTGAGTTTGTATCGGCTTTGGAGGTTGTTTACCGAGTTTCCCTTTCCTGGGTAGTTTCGTCAAAGATTTGAGTTTGTATGTTCTGTAATGTTGGCCTCCTAGGAACAACAAGAGACCTGGACACACTGTATTTATATGGTTTCATTTTCAATGAAATCAGTTGTTACTTGCCGGTGTTGGCTGTAGCTACTATCTTGTACTCAGGTAGACAGCTCACTTGGGCTAATCGGAGGGAGAATCCAACTTAAGAGAAGCTTGACAGAGTTTTATCGACAATCAATTGGGAACAAAAATTTCCTCTAGTTACTGTTCGAGCTCGGACAAGGTCTGGCTCAGATCACGCTCCTCTCTTAATTGATTCGGGTAATCATACTCACATTGGTAATAAAGCTCACTTTTTCTTTGAACTATCATGGTTGAAACATGAGGGTTTTTATGAAATAGTGAGAGCCGAATGGGAGACAGAGACGCGTGGGGATTCCCCTATTGCCAAATGGAAGAACAAAATTCGTCATATTCGACGTTTCCTTGAAGGTTGAGCAAAATGTCTAAGTGGCCAGTACAAGATAGAAAAAGAAAAACTGGTATCTTTAATAGACGAATTAGATTTGGGAGCCGAGACAACTCCTCTAGATGATGATGAGAGATCAAAATTAAGAAAAGCTAATGAAGATTTAACAAAACTTCGTGGAGAGGAGGAATCAAAATGGGCGCAAAGAGCCAAAGTAAAACATATTCAAGAGGGGGAAACAATACTAAGTACTTTCACTTAATCGCAAATAGGAAGCATCGAAAGAAAAAAAATATTTCAGTTAGAACAAGATGAAGAAACCATAGTGAGTGATGAGAATCTACATGTTTATATATCTGAATATTATAAGAAGTTGTTTGGAGAGCCAACCACTTCTACCCTCACACTGAGTGAGGAGATCCATCAAGATATTCCGCAATTAACTCCAGAAGAGAATAATATCCTGGTGGCCGAATTTACTGAGAAGGAGGTCAAGGATGCTATTTTTCAAATGGAGTTAAATATAGCACCGGGTCCTGATGGGTTTCTAGCTGAGTTTTACCGAACTTTTTGGGAGGTCATTAAGGATGATTTAATGCCAATATTCTACCAACTGCATTCAGGAGAATTGCAGTTGTTCAAATTGAATTTTGGTGTTATTACTCTCTGTTGCCTGCCAAAACCCACCGGCGAGTAGTGGTTAAGCAACACGAAGAGCCGGGAGGCTTCCAAGACTGCAAGGGGCCCTGGTCCCTCGACGTCGTCCCGCAAATGTTCCGGCACACGTCCTAGCGGTTGCAGGGCGCCACCATACCTGGTCGGAAGGTGTTGGATTGCTTCGATTAGTTTCCTGCATGGCAGACACGTAAACATTAAATACGAGCCCGATCGGCTCTCATGTTGCCCTGTGGATCGGCTCAAAGAGCCGATCGCCCCATGGTTTGCGTCGGGTTAACGATGACATGGGGCTCCTTCTTGATCAATGTAGAGTCAAACCAATCTACGACAGTTTAGGGTTTTCACGATGACCGGAACATCCTACGCGTAGTTGAGCCTAATAGACACGAAAGATAATGGAAAATTAACCCTAAAAGAGGCCTAAAAACCAACATTAAGTTAATTCCCGAACATCCCTCTTAGGACTAACAAACCATACCTAACGCACTACCGGATCGTTCAACCCGTTTGCAAGGCCTAACCATACAGATATTAGACCAATCCTTGAGGAATCAAGGAGCAACTATAACGGATCGGATCTACTAAACAACAAACAAGCAAGACGCTGCCCTTACACCTGGATAGGTGTAAGGGCAGCCAGATATCGAGGGACGGCATAGCTAAGCAGATATGCATAAGAAAAGCATCCATGCAAGCCACAAAACATCTATGATAAATAGTGCTACTCGCCATCAACAACGCTTCAGCACGAGCAGCACAAGGTAAACGAATAAACGTGTTGCCTAGATCGCAAGATGCGATCTAGGCAGATGATGCTTACCCGGAGAAACCCTCGAAAGAAGGGGTGGCGATGCGCCTGATTTGTGTTTGTTGTGAACGTGATTGTCCTCCTTTTTCGATAACCCTAGATACATATTTATAGTCCAAGGGACTTTCTAATTCGGGCGTGCACCTAACCGTGCACGGGTTAAACTCTATCTTTTAATTCTAAACTAAGATGCGATCTACTATATTACAGACACATGGGCAATTAAGCCCAAACTCTTCGTGCAAGGCCGCTTCAAAGATGCTCCACGCGTATATCCTTCAAGCCCATCTTCACTTACGGCCCATCTCCTGATTTGGCAAAAATCTGGTGATAACACATGTCCCCCTGGTTTTGGCAATGATAATTTCAAAACCACACTGTTTTTCCTTCGAGGGGTCATGTGGCAGAGCAGAACCGTCGCAGTATTCTTCATCATGACACCTTGCCTTCTCAACTTCTCTGCACGATTTGACAGTTTTGGCACCAGAAACTGCTTAAGCATTTAAATCTCCGCTATATCCCCTTTTATTTAGCCACATCCTGCAGTTCCCTTCTTCGTCCCCTTCGCATTAGCATCCCCAAAAGCCCTCCTCTGCCACCATGTCTTCCTCTTCTTCCTCCTCTTCTTCGTCGGGCCTTTCCATCCAATCCTCCCCCCTCCGGGAGCCGACACCGGAGTGGGACCCGATGGAGGCCCACGCGGCCAACATTCGCCGCGCCATAGAAGACGGGGATGAGTCCAGCCATGACTTCTCCGTCTGGTCTGAGGACGACAAGTCCTCGACCGACGGGAGAACGACCTCCGTTTCCTCGCCGTCGGGGGAGGAGGAGGAGGCGATGACGATCTCGACTTCACCTCCTCCGAGGAGGCGAAGGAGGAAGAAGAGGAGGAGGACGACACCTCCTCCGACGAGCCGCGGCCAAGCGCTTCTGCCCCTGGCCGGGCAACCTCGCGACTTCGACAACGACGACGCGACGAGGAAGACGAGGACAATGAGGGTCCTGCCGGCGGCGCGGCAGCAGCGAGCGGCGCCGTGGCGCCGGGCGGCGACGGCGATGACGAGGGCAGCGATGGCCCGTAGATAGGATCTTTAGCATAGGATCCGTAGTAGTAGATGGGACAATATGTCCCATAGTTCTTCCTTTTGAGAGCAATCAGCTCTTTTATGTAAGAAATCTTATTATCAATGAAGAATTTCCTTCAATTTTTGCCGATTTCTTTCATATTGATTTAGCCGATTTTCCCTCTTCTTGACTTTGCCGATTGTCAACTTGGTCGATGCTCAATGAGCCGATGGCAACGCATCAGCCCTTCATCATAAATTGCAAGACAGGTCAACTCAGTTATCCCCTCAAACGGTAACCTGCAACCCTTGCTTCAATTCAGACTCCAAATTTCCAATCGAACAGGTCCAACTGCGCGCGAATTCCAGATTTTTGGTCTCCAAAACACCTGAGCGTGATGTTCGATTTAACGGCAAAATTCCTGAATCAATGCCTTCAGGAGAGCTCTAGGACCGTTGCTGAAAACCTTGATGTTGAAGCTGATACTTCTGCATAACAGGTACCATTTGCCCACAACTTTCCTTGTGATGCTCTGTTTCTTTGCAGCAACAAGCCAGTCATATCTTACCATTCTTTCCAGTCATATCTTACAGACCCAAGGAGCTGATCTCGATGTCACGTTCAAGATCGTCGACTTCGTCAGTGGCGAGCAATGCGATGGATCGAGGTAACAAGGAAAAAACTGATCTAGTCGATTTTATTCCTCACCCGCCCTCCCGTATGGATGCATGTGCCTATCTGGAGGAGCCCATCGTCATGACGTTCGGAGAATTCCGATTTGGCGTCAACAAGGAAGGATCCTACCGTCTCGAAGTTCCGATCTCGTCGGAATTTTCAGCGGTCGATTCTAAATTTTCGTCGAGTGACGAGGAGCTTTCGTCGCCACGCTTCGTCGACACCAAGGCAAGCGGAAAGCTCGCCAAGATCTTCAGCAACACATCCTTCGAGTCGTCTGCGGACTCCTTTATAAGCAGCGATTCCGACAGCGTCGATGCTTCAACTTCATCGACAAATCTGTCGCCATCGAAAAGGTCTTCACCACTCTATATGATGGTGTCACCAATCCTGACAAAAATCAATACACAAAATATCATCAAATCTGTGCAGTAGAAGAAGCAGGCCGATCAGAACCAGAAACGTCAGAGGCTTTCGACGATTTGGGAAATCCATACGTCGATCCCGCTGATCTCGAACAGGTTTAGGCACTAAATATGCTGGGTCTTCAACTCGCGCAAAAGTCCAACTCTCGCAAGCAGCGTGGGATAGGGCTGCAAGAGCTATGGATGGTTCAGAACCAATGAATACCACTGCTACTGTACAAGAACTACAAGCATATCAATATAGACTGGCTCGGGTAAGTAGAGAGCTGGAAAAACAGACAGCATCCCTGAATAGGAGAAGAGAGGCAGCCGCGTCCAGCAGCGTCGAGCGAGCTCGTCGACAATCAGAAACCGGGAGATAGCCATAGAGAGGCTCGAAGGAGAGCGAGATCCCGGCTGCAAAATATACCCGAGCAGAGAGAGGAGATATATTCAAAATCTCGACATGTCTTTCATGTCGATTGATACAAGGGGAAATATCATCCCGAAAACGCCAGAAGCAGGTTACATGGCAACGCAAGCTTACATCCTCGTGTCCAGACCACCTCCTGGGGACCCGAGAGAACCATTGTTCAATATGGCAATGGCTGGAGTAGGAGTTATGGGAACAGCGTTTGCAGCCACGCCTCCCGAAGGAAATCCTAGGCAAAATAGTCCACAACCCGCTACAACGGTCCTAGATCCACCGAGAACAAGTGGAGCAAGAGATACAGCAGTTCAAGTAAGGGTGGATAGAGCGCGACAAGAAAGAAGGGAACGTCGGCACTCACCGAAGTTGCCGACGAAGATATGTGTGGACTCCCGTGCTTTACGAGAAGAGTTCGAAAGACTCGAGTCCCAAAAGGGTTCAAGTTACCCGAAATTTCAAGAAATTCGACGGCCCAGGATCCCGAAGATTGGCTTGTAGATTATCTCGAGATGGTGAAGCTGGTAGGAGGAACCAGAGCAACAGCTATACAAAGTATCCAAGTTCATTTGAGTGGTGCTGCAAGATCTTGGATAAAGAAACTTCCCCCAGGCTCCATCGACAGCTGGGATAATTTCGAAGATATCTTCGTGAGAAATTTCCGATCCACCTGCGAGAAACCTGCGTCGTTGGAAGAGCTGAGGGCCTGTCGACAGAAACATGACGAGTCGATGAGAAAATATATACAGCGGTGGAACATTATAAAAAACTCGGCAGAAGATATATCGACGAGAGAGCAATAGATGCGTTCGTGGCAGGAATTCGGCGAGATTTCGTCGAGGACTTAGGGAGAACTAACCCTAAGACCATATCAGCACTAATGGAGATAGCTAATAAGTGGGCAGATGGAGAAGACGCAATATACAACAAGCGACACAGGTCGCGAGAAGAGGATCGTGGTCGAAATTATCAAAATAGAAGGCGATTTTCTCGCCAGTTCTACAACAACGACGCTGGCCATATATCGGCTGGCTTTCGGGGAAATCCTGGAGGGAATAGTCGAGATGACTACCAAAGGAGTAATGAGCAACAAGGCGACAATAGAGGTGATTCCCGCGGCAACAGGCAAAATAGTGGACCAAGGTTTCAAAGACCTTATGTGTCCCCCGAGGAGATGATGAACGGTCCGTGTCAAATGCACTTTTATCTCGACAACAATGGAAAGAGGCAATCAGGACATCTACAGAAGACTGCCGAAATTTTCAGGCAATGTTGCGAGCCGCAAATTGCAAATGCCCAAGCCATGAACAGAAACCCGGGGGCCAAGGAGCGAGATCCATCTTCCACCTCCTCCCGCAATCACGGACGAAATCGGCACTAGCTCAGAATAGCGGCAGCACACCCACCTCCATATGTTGATCCTAACTCCAATGGTGCGGTCTCGATGATTCAGAAAGCTAGGCCATCCAACAGGGCGCAGAAGGTAATCTCACGACAAGTGTTCATGGCAGAGAAGATGCCTCCACCATAGAGTACTTAAATTGGTCAGGGCAAGACATTGGATTCACAATCACGGACCATCCGCAGCAAGTTCCTCGACCAGGACAATCAACACTCATCTTACCCGCAGTAATCGCTGGTTTTGACGTGTCGAGAGTTTTCATAGATGGCGGCAGCAGCTTAAACCTTATGTATGCAGATACATTGAGGAAGATGAACATATCCGTGGCAAACTTGAAACCAACTGACACACGTTTCCATGGGATTACACCAGAGAAGCCAAGTTACCCATTGGGCAAGATCAACCTCGACGTTCAGTTTGGAACCCGAGAAAACTACAGGATAGAGAATTTGGAGTTCGAAGTGGTGGATTTCCCATCTCAGTATCACGCTTTGTTGGGACGACCAGCATACGCCAGGTTTATGGCGGTACCACATTATACGTATCTATTGTGGAGGTTGCCCGGACCCAAGGGACCCATTACAATCAAGGGAAGTTTCGCGTTATCTGATAAATGCGACAAGGATTTTCATCGATTCGAGAAACTTTCGGGATGCAAGAGAATATGCGGCGCCAAGGTTCACCGATTATGACGTGCTGCCAGGTAGGAGATCTTCTAAGGAGCCAACCTTCAACACAACCAAGGATTCAAAAGAGGTACAGATCCACCCGACCCAAAGAAAACGACATCCATTGCAGCAAACATGGATGTCGCATAGGAAAGCGCTCGTCGAGTTCCTCCGTGAGCACTAGAAAATCTTCGCATGGTGTCCAGCTGACATGCCAGGAGTACCCAGGGAACTTGCCGAGCACCACCTCAATTTGGATCCTCTCGCAAGACCAATCAAGCAACCTTTGCGGCGTTTCTCGGAATCCAACCGCAAAGCTATGTTATCAGAAATAGATCGACTCAAAATGCTGGTTTTATCAAAGAAATATCTACAGAAGCCACGTGGGTATCTAACCCAGTGATGGTGCCGAAGAAACACACAAAAGTCCTTCGCATGTGTGTCAACTTTACGTGTGTCAATAAACATTGTCCTAAGGATCACTTTCCCCCCAAGGATCGATCAAATCATCGACTCCACGGCAGGATGCGAACGTCTTTCCTTTTTGGACGCATACTCTGGTTATAACCAGATCAGATTAAAAGAAGAAGATGAAGCAAAGACAGCATTCATAACACCTTACGGCGTGTTTTGCTACAAAACAATGCCCTTTGGTTTAAAAAACGCGGGAGCAACATATCACGGATGATGCAGAAATGCCTAGCAACACAGATTGGAAAAAATGTGCAAGTCTACATCGACGATGTCGTGATAACATCAAAGAAGGGGTCGACTCTGATCGAAGATTTGAAGGAAACCTTCGACAACCTCGACAAATTCTGCCTCAAGCTGAACCCGACAAAGTGCTCTTTTGGAGTTCCTGCAGGAGAACTTCTCGGGTTTTTAGTATCAGCAAGGGGGATTGAAGCTAATCCCGAAAAAATCCAGGCTATCGTTACTATGAGAAAGCCAACAAAGTTGAAAGAAATACAACAGTTAACGGGGCGAGTCGCACTTTAAGATTCGTCGCCAGGCTAGGAGAAAAGGCATTGCCGTTCTACGCATTGATCAAACAGGGGAAAAATTTCAATGGAACGAGGAAGCAGATAGGGCTTTCGAGAACCTCAAGCGGACAATTTCGACACCACCAATCTTGGTGGCGCCTAAAGAGAAAGAACCTCTCCTCTTATACATTGCAGCTACACCTCAGGTGGTCAGCACAGCCCTAGTAGTCGAGAGAGAAGAAGAAGGCAAGCTTCATGGAGTTCAGAGGCCAGTATATTTCATCAGCGAAGTACTGTCGCCTTCAAACAGCGGTACCGCAATATCGAAACTGCGTATGGAGTATTCACGACAGCAAGAAAATTGCGACACTATTTTTCGCGCACCCGATAATAGTGGTCAATGAAGCTCCCTTGTCAAACATATTGAACAACCCGAAGCTACGGGTCGTGTCTCCCTTTGGGGAATAGAACTCTCCCCTTGGGACATCACGTACGAAAAAAGAAAGGCAATAAAATCGCAAGTTTTACCAGATTTCATTGCAGAGTGGATGGAGCTACAAAACACGGGGCCTCCAGATTTATCGAGAACTTGGACCATGAACTTCGACGGGTCCAAGCGATTGGAAGGTGCTGGAGCAGGCGTGATATTAGTATCACCAAGGCGATAAGTTGAAATATGTTTTACGGATGACGTTCCCAAACGCGTCTAACAATGAAGCAGAATACGAAGCTCTCATACACGGGATGAAGATGGCGAAAGCTTGCGGTGCAACCCGATTGAAAATCTTCGGAGTCACAATTGGTGGCACAGCAAGTTATGAACCAATGTGATGCAGTCAACGAAAGTATGATAGCATACAAAGAGGTGTACAATGAGCTGGAGAAATTGTTTGATGGATGGTAAACCACATCAGCAGGCTGAGTAACGATGAAGCCGATGTTCTCGCAAACATCGGGTCACAGTGTCTCGCGATTCCTCCAGGCGTGTTTTGGGAAGAGATAAGAGAGAGATCAACAAAGCCAGCGAAAATAAAGAAGGAGAAAAAAGAAATCTTCGAGTACCACCAAAGACCCAGAAGAAGAAGAGGAGCAGGAGCTAGTCATGATGGTGCAAACTCCATGGATGCAGGCTTACATATCATACATCCTAAGGAAAACAATACCCGACGACCCAGTTGAAGCAAGGCGAATAATTAGGAGATCAAAAGCTTTTACTGTGGTAAAAGGGGAGTTGTACAAACGAAGCATTTCGGGCGTGCTACAGAGATGTGTTACACCCGAAGAAGGAAGAATCATCCTGAAAGATGTGCACGAAGGAATATGCGGGCACCACGCGAGTAGCCGAGCTATCGCGGCTAAAGTTTTCAGAGCAGGATTTTATTGGTTAACAGCAATCGAGGACGCAAAGGAAATAGTGAGAACTTGCGACGCGTGCCAAAGATTTTCCGCCAAACCTCACTCTCCCGCAGCAGAACTTATGCCAATCCCACTGTCTTGGCCCTTTGCTCAATGGGGTCTCGACATGGTGGGAAAACTACACAAAGCTTCGCCAGGAGGATATGAGTATATGCTCGTTGCTGTCGACAAATTTACTAAGTGGATAGAAGCAAAGCCGATAAATTCACCGGATGGTGCGTCGATTAAGTTCGTGAAAAGCATCGTCTTTAGATTTGGAGTCCCTCATAGCATTGTCACAGACAACGGCAGTAATTTTACGTCCAAGGAGTTCAAAGCATACTGCGCAGTGGGCATCAAATTGAGTTTTGCGTCTGTTGCACATCCATAGACCAACGGTCAAGTCGAGAAGGCCAATGGCATCATCTGCAATGGTATCAAAAAGCGCCTGCTAGGACCATTGGAAAAAGGGCATACTTGGCCGGATGAGCTGCCAAGTGTGTTGTGGAGTATCCGAACAACACCAAATACGGCGACGCAGAAACGCCGTTTTTGGTCCATGGAGCCGAAGCAGTCCTGCCGATAGAAATAGAGCATGATTCTCCAAGAGTCACAGAATATGATGAAGAAACCTCGAGAAAAGCTTTGGAGGATGACGTCGATGCACTTGACGAAGCTCGAGACGAAGTCCTGTCACGAGTCGCTAAATATCAACAGACTGAAGAACTACCACAGTCGACGATTGCGGCCAAGATCTTTCCAAGTTGGTGATTTAGTTTTGCGACTCAACCAAAAAAGTCATGAAAAACTCGAGTCACCATGGCTTGGACCCTACATCGTCACAGAAGTAATCGAAGGAGGAGCATACAGAATCAAGGACAAGAAGACGGGGAATGCTGAGCCAAATCCTTGGAACGTGGCGCAGCTCAGGCGTTTTTACGCTTAGATGCCGAAATATAGTCTCCTCTGTAAACATACAATGTACTGAAACGCCCGCGAGTTTTCAGACGCACTCTTTTCCTTTTTCGGGGCACCGAGTGGGGCCGGGAAAGGTTTTTAATGAGGCGGGCTCGAGGTGCTGCAATATAATAAAAATAGTAGAGATATACTTCTTATTCGTCCGCACACTTGGGGGCTCCACACCTTCAAGTCTCAAAATACGTACAATGCAGACAAGCTAGACTTACCGGAATATTTCGCCTTGGTACAATAATACCTCGCCAAATACACAAATCGGAAGCTAGTAATTTTAAATATAGTATACACGTCAAAAATCTCATTGCTTTGGTTCAAGAACCTTGCAACAAAAACATAGAACTCCGACACTAAGATACTCGAGGGCTTGCAGTCCATCAAGATGTCTTATTACAACGGAAGGAGAAATCTTCGAAAGGGAAAAAACAGTACAAATTCTAGCCAAAAGGCTCGGGGGCTCCAACAATATAGAGCACTTTGCAATATACAACAAATTTTTTGACAAGGTTTTGCAATATGGAACAAATCAGTCAAAACCTAAAATACTATCTATTGACAAGCTTCTGGTTGTTTTATGCTCAGCATAAGATCCCTTGACGAAGAATTCTGAGTCCATCCGAAGAAGCTCATCTATCATCGACTCGGCCACAGGAGTCACCATTTCATTGATTGTGTCAATATCATTCTTCCGCCGCGATTTTTTCGCCATGCAATCAACGACAATCTTCGTCAGGTCTAATTTTGGATGGCAAATATTTATCATAATCATAGCGAATCTTGCTCCAGCAGTCAATTGAGCTCGCACAAAATTATGAATACGAGGAGCATCTCTGAAGGTCTCCAGCAATTCAGGAAGAGTTGTAGGAACCTCATTTCGAGGAAACAAAGTCTTGAAAACAAGGGATAATGTTGTCGTGCAAAAATTGAGAAATTCGCGCACTTGGCAAGCACGATCTTGGAACCTGACAATCTGCTGGGTTCGTTCAGGGGTGGCTGATACGTCTCCAACGTATCGATAATTTCTTATGTTCCATGCTACTTTATTGATGATACCTACATGTTTTATGCACATTATATGTCATATTTATGCATTTTCGGAACTAACCTATTAACAAGATGCCGAAGAGCCATTGCTGTTTTCTGCTGTTTGGTTTCAGAAATCCTAGTAAGGAAATATTCTCGGAATTGGACGAAATCTTCGCCCAGGGTCCTATTTTTGCACGGAGCTTCCAAGACCGAAGAGATAACGAAGTGGGGCAACGAGGCGCCGCCACCATAGGGCCGCGCGGCCAGGGGGCCGCGCCGCCTATGGTGTGGGCCCCTCGTCAGCCCCGACCTACCCTCCGCCTACTTAAAGCCTCCGTCGCGAAACCCCCAACCGAGAGCCACGATACGGAAAACCTTCCAGACGCCGCCGCCGCGAATCCCATCTCGGGGGATTCAGGAGATCGCCTCCGGCACCCTGCCGGAGAGGGATTCATCTCCCGGAGGACTCTTCATCGCCATGATCGCCTCCGGAGTGATGAGTGAGTAGTTCACCCCTGGACCATGGGTCCATAGCAGTAGCTAGATGGTCGTCTTCTCCTTGTTGTGCTTCATTGTTGGATCTTGTGAGCTGCCTAACATGATCAAGATCATCTATCGTAATACTATATGTTGTGTTTGTCGGGATCCGATGGATAGAGAATACTATGTTATGGTGATTATCAATCTATTGTTTATGTGTTGTTTATGATCTTGCATGCTCTCCGTTATTAGTAGAGGCTCTGGCCAAGTTTGTACTCTTAACTCCAAGAGGGAGTATTTATGCTCGATAGTGGGTTCATGCCTTCATTGACACCGGGACAGTGACAAGTTCTAAGGTTGTGATGTGCTGTTGCCACTAGGGATAAAACATTGATTCTATGTCTAAGGATGTAGTTGTCGATTACATTACGCACCATACTTAATGCAATTGTCTGTTGCTTAGCAACTTAATACTGAATGGGGTTCGGATGATAACCTGAAGGTGGACTTTTTAGGCATAGATGCGGTTGGATGGCGGTCTATGTACTTTGTCGTAATGCCCGGATTAAATCTCACTATATTTATCATATCATGTATATGCATTGTTATGCCCTTCTCTATTTGTCAATTGCCCGTAATTTGTTCACCCAACATGCTTTTATCTTATGGGAGAGACACCTCTAGTGAACTGTGGACCCCGGTCCTATTCTTTACATAGCATACAATCTTGCAATTGTGTTTTACTGTTTTCTTGCAAACAATCATCTTCCACTCGATACGTTTAATCCTTTGTTACAGCAAGCCGGTGAGATTGACAACCTCACTTTCGTTGGGGCAAAGTACTTTGGTTTTGTTGTGCAGATTCCACGTTGGCGCCGGAATCCCTGTTGTTGCCGCATCACATTTCGCCACCATCAACCTTCAACGTGCTTCTTGGCTCCTCTGGTTCGATTAAACCTTGGTTTCATACGAGGGAAACTTGCTTCTATACGCATCATACCTTCCACTTGGGGTTCCCAACGGACGTGTGCATCTACGCGTATCAAGCTAAATTTCGGCGCCGTTGCCGGGGAGATCAAGACACGCTGCAAGGGAGTCTCCACTTCTCAATCTCTTTACTTTGTTTTTGTCTTGCTTTATTTTATTTACTACTTTGTTTGCTGCACCTAAACAAAACACAAAAAAATTAGTTGCTAGCTTTACTTTATTTACTGTCTTGCTCTCTATATCAAAAAAACACAAAAAAATTAGTTACTTGTCTTTACTTTATTTGCCTAGTTTACTTTATTGCTACTAAAATGAGTAATCCTGAAGTTGAAGTTCGTTCTTTTAAGCAACAAGGTGGAGAAAGTTTTAAAGATGCTTGGTATAGAATTAGTAATGCTCATCATAGGTGCATTAAGAAACACTCCACCACTATCCTTCTTAGGAACTTTTATGTTGGTTTATCTAGTTGGAATAGGTATGTTCTTGATACTCTTTCGGGAGGCAATTTCCTAGGTACTCCCGCTTTAGAAGCTAGTTGCATCATTGAGAGTCTAGTTGGAATACCACCTATTAATGAAGATAAAATTGAAATCTCTCTTGAAGATGTTATGAAAAAATTGGAAACCATAGAGAAAATTTTTCCAAGTATTGAAACCAAATTGGAAATGTTATTGGATAAAACTGATGAACTTGATAAATCCCTAGGAGGAGTTAATGAAAGAATTAATGTCCTAGGAACTTGTGTTATCCATGATAATCAAACCAATAGGATTGATGAACTTGAAAAGGCTATGGGAACCTTGGGTTCAACCTTTTCTTCTCTCAAGTATAATGAGAAAGCTTATGTGGGTAAAGAGCAAAAATTCATATACGCCTCTAAAGTGCCTAAACAAAAGAATTATTATAGGCCTAAAATTTCTAAAACCCCTAGCACCACCATAGAGAATTTAGATAATGGAGCACCTAAAGTACCCTCTGCAACAAGTTGTGTTTGCATGAAAAATAATAATGTTGATGCTTCTACTCTTGATAATACTTGATTTGCACTTCTGCGCCTAGCTGAAAGGCGTTAAAGAAACGCTTATGGGAGACAACCCATGTTTTTACTACAGCAATTTTTTGTTTTGTTGAGTCTTGGAAGTTTTTTACTACTGTAGCAACCTCTCCTTATCATGTTTTTGTGCCAAGTAAAGTTTCTATGTCAAAGTTGATGTTATATTTGGGATCGCTGCGCAGAAACAGCATTGCTGTCTGTCACGAATCTGGGCGCAGGCCTCTGTAGAAAATTCGAAAAAATCTGCCAATTTACGAGCGTTATCCTCAGATATGTACGCAACTTTCATTAGTTTTGAGTTTTTCCATTTGAGCAAGTCTGGTGCCAGCTTTAAATTCGTCTTTACGGACTATTCTGTTTTTGACAGATTCTGCCTTTTATTTCGCATTGCCTCTTTTGCTATGTTGGATTTATTTCTTTGATCCACTAATGTCCAGTAGCTTTATGCAATGTCCAGAAGTGTAAAGAATGTTTGTGCCACCTCTGAACATGTGAATTATTAATTATGCACTAACCCTCTAATGAGTTTGCTTGAAGTTTGGTGTGAAGGAAGTTTTCAAGGGTCAAGAGAGGAGTATGATATACTATGATCAAGAGGAGTGAAAGCTCTAAGCTTGGGGATGCCCCGTGGTTCACCCCTGCATATTCTAAGAAGACTCAAGCGTCTAAGCTTGGGGATGCCCAAGGCATCCCCTTCTTCATCGACAACATCATCAGGTTCCTCCCCTGAAACTATATTTTTATTCAATCACATCTTGTGTTCTTTACTTGGAGCGTCGATTTGTTTTAGTTTTTGTTTTTGTTTGAATAAAATGGATCCTAGCATTCACTTTGTGGTAGAGAGACACGCTCCGCTGTTGCATATGGACAAATATGTCCTTAGGCTTTACTCATAATGTTCAAGGCGAAGTTTCTTCTTCGTTAAATTGTTATATGGTTGGAATTGGAAAATGCTACATGTAGTAATTCTAAAATGTCTTGGATAATGTGAACTTGGCAATTGTTGTGCTCATGTTTAAGCTCTTGCATCATATGCTTTGCACCCATTAATGAAGAAATACATAGAGCTTGCTAAAATTGGATTTGCATATTTGGTCTCTCTAAGGTCTAGATAATATCTAGTATTGAGTTTTGAACAACAAGGAAGACGGTGTAGAGTCTTATAATGTTTACAATATGTATTTTATGTGAGTTTTGCTGCACCGGTTCATCCTTGAGTTTGCTTCAAATAACCTTGCTAGTCTAAACCTTGTATCGAGAGGGAATACTTCTCATGCATCCAAAATCCTTGAGCCAACTACTATGCCATTTGTGTCCACCATACCTACCTACTACATGGTATTTATCCGCCATTCCAAAGTAAATTGCTTGAGTGCTACCTTTAAAATTCCATCATTCACCTTTGCAATATATAGCTCATGGGACAAAATAGCCTTAAAAACTATCGTAGTATTGAATATGTACTTATGCACTTTATCTTTTATTAAGTTGCTTGTTGTGCGATAACCATGCTTGGGGAACGCCATCAACTATTGTTGAATATCATGTGAGTTGCTATGCATGTCCGTCTTGTCTGAAGGATATATCACTTTAGTGGTTGGAGCATGCAAAATTGTTAGAGAAGAACATTGGGCCGCTAACTAAAGCCATGAATCATGGTTGAAGTTTCAGTTTTGGACATATATCCTCAATCTCATATGAGAATAATAATTGTTGCTACATGCTTATGCATTTAAGAGGAGTCCATTATCTGTTGTCCATGTTGTCTCGGTATGGATGTCTAAGTTGAGAATAATCAAAAGCGAGAAATCCAAAATGCGAGCTTTCTCCTTAGACCTTTGTACAGGCGGCATGGAGGTACCCCTTTGTGACACTTGGTTGAAACATGGCATGCAAAGATCCGGTAGTCCAAGCTAAGTAGGACGAGGTGCGGACACTATTAGTATACTATGCATGAGGCTTGCAACTTGTAAGATATAATTTACATAACTCATATGCTTTATTACTACCGTTGACAAAATTGTTTCATGTTTTCAAAATAAAAGCTCTAGCACAAATACAGCAATCGATGCTTTCCTCTTTGAAGGACCATTCTTTTACTTTTATTGTTGAGTCAGTTTACCTATCTCTCTCCACCTTAAGAAGCAAACACTTGTGTGAACTGTGCATTGATTCCTACATACTTGCATATTGCACTTGTTATATTACTTTATGTTGACAATATCCATGAGATATACATGTTATAAGTTGAAAGCAACCGCTGAAACTTAATCTTCCTTGTGTTGCTTCAACACCTTTACTTTGATTTATTGCTTTATGAGTTAACTCTTATGCAAGACTTATTGATGCTTGTCTTGAAGTACTATTCATGAAAAGTCTTTGTCATATGATTCACTTGTTTACTCATGTCATTACTTTTGTTTTGATCGCTGCATTCATTACATATGTTTACAAATAGTATGATCAAGATTATGATGGCATGTCACTTGAGAAATTATCTTTGTTATCGTTTTACTCGGGACGAAGAAAGCTGGGGATGCTGATACGTCTCCAACGTATCGATAATTTCTTATGTTCCATGCTACTTTATTGATGATACCTACATGTTTTATGCACATTATATGTCATATTTATGCATTTCTGGAACTAACCTATTAACAAGATGCCGAAGAGCCATTCTGTTTGTTTTTGGTTTCAGAAATCCTAGTAAGGAAATATTCTCGGAATTGGACGAAATCTTCGCCCAGGGTCCTATTTTTGCACGGAGAAGACCGAAGAGATAACGAAGTGGGCGACGAGGCGCCGCCACCATAGGGCCGCGCGGCCGGAGGGGGGCCCGCGCCGCCTATGGTGTGGGCCCCTCGTCAGCCCCCTGACCTACCCTTTCGCCTACTTAAAGCCTCCGTCGCGAAACCCCATCGAGAGCCACGATACGGAAAACCTTCCAGACGCCGCCGCCGCGAATCCCATCTCGGGGATTCGGAGATCGCCTCCGGCACCCTGCCGGAGAATCATCTCCCGGAGGACTCTTCATCGCCATGATCGCCTCCGGAGTGATGAGTGAGTAGTTCACCCTGGACCATGGGTCCATAGCAGTAGCTAGATGGTCGTCTTCTCCTTGTTGTGCTTCATTGTTGGATCTCGTGAGCTGCCTAACATGATCAAGATCATCTATCTGTAATACTATATGTTGTGTTTGTCGGGATCCGATGGATAGAGAATACTATGTTATGGTGATTATCAATCTATTGTTTATGTGTTGTTTATGATCTTGCATGCTCTCCGTTATTAGTAGAGGCTCTGGCCAAGTTTGTACTCTTAACTCCAAGAGGGAGTATTTATGCTCGATAGTGGGTTCATGCCTTCATTGACACAGACAGTGACAGAAAGTTCTAAGGTTGTGATGTGCTGTTGCCACTAGGGATAAAACATTGATTCTATGTCTAAGGATGTAGTTGTCGATTACATTACGCACCATACTTAATGCAATTGTCTGTTGCTTAGCAACTTAATACTGAATGGGGTTCGGATGATAACCTGAAGGTGGACTTTTTAGGCATAGATGCAGTTGGATGGCGGTCTATGTACTTTGTCGTAATGCCCGATTAAATCTCACTATATTTATCATATCATGTATATGCATTGTTATGCCCTTCTCTATTTGTCAATTGCCCGACTGTAATTTGTTCACCCAACACGCTTTTATCTTATGGGAGAGACACCTCTAGTGAACTGTGGACCCCGGTCCTATTCTTTACATAGCATACAATCTACTACAATTGTGTTTTACTGTTTTCTTGCAAACAATCATCTTCCACTCGATACGTTTAATCCTTTGTTACAGCAAGCCGGTGAGATTGACAACCTCACTGTTTCGTTGGGGCAAAGTACTTTGGTTTTGTTGTGCAGATTCCACGTTGGCGCCGGAATCCTTGTTGTTGCGCCGCATCACATTTCGCCACCATCAACCTTCAACGTGCTTCTTGGCTCCTACTGGTTCGATTAAACCTTGGTTTCATACTGAGGGAAACTTGCTTCTATACGCATCATACCTTCCACTTGGGGTTCCCAACGGACGTGTGCATCTACGCGTATCAGTGGCCCAAAATAAACAGCCATGGTTAAGGGAAAGGTTGACAAGGAGATTCGTTCTCTCGTTCACTCTTCGATCTTCGGCGGCAGCATCAAGAACCGAGCCTATTAGGCAACAAGGCAAAGAAACTTGGAAGAAGGCACAGCAAAATAAAGAGGAGGCATTGTGAGGCTGGAAAAACATACCTAACATATCCGTGCTAGCTTCCAACATTAGCTCGAGCATGCTATTTTCTCGGGTAGTAGCTCCTTTTGCTTCCAATACAGCAGTATCCTTAGCAACCATAGCCTCTTTGGCTTGTTGAAGAGAAAGTTTCTCTTGTTCAGACGCTTTCCGAGATTGTTCCATCATTGCCAGAGTTTGTTTCTTCATGGATTGAAGTTGTTGTCGAAGTTCTTGTAAATCTTCCGACAAAGGTTTGCTTGAAGAACCTTCAAGGAGATTATCATCGACTAGTATTTTCTTCGAGAAGGAAGACGCAGGCGCAGCATCGGGAGAGCAAGGGTTGGTCGAATAATTATCAAATATTAACTGGAAAAGAAAATCCCAGGATCAATGATAGTACTAAGAGGAATTTCATTGATTTCTAGAAAGTTTACATGGACATTACAAAAGAAGTTCTCCAAAGGGAATAACAGGGTAATTGTCGCCAAGGCTAAAGTGGCGACAACAGCAAAAGAAATAAAGAAAGCAAAATATAGAAAAAACAAAGGCATTCAATTAGACCTCCGGCCTTGACGAGCTAGGAGTTGAAGATGGTTTGATCCCGAGATAGGCCAGGATTTTCTTCGTATTCAGCTTTGCCGCCTTGATCAATGATCGCCATTTTGCTTGCTCTATCTGCTCCGTGTTGCCCACTTTCGCCAGTCAATGGTCTGTTGACTATCAGCAACCAAGGCAACAGTGCTTTCAATGGCAACCTTCATATTTTCATGGCGCATCTTCAGCCCAAGATCTTCGGGAGGATTAAAGCACTTGGCAAGAGCAAGGAAAGTTGCGGGTTCCTCTTTCTTCGGGAAGAAGTAGGGGAAGAGCCGCGACAGTCCTGGCTTCATCAATGCCCTCACGCGCTTCTGTCCCATGAAATTCAAGGAACGAAACGGCGTCAAGAAGAGGATCATTGTCGGGATCTTCAAGTTCAAATTCTTGAGAGGTCTTATCTGCCAAAATAAAAAAATCCGATCAACAAATGAGTGCAGAAAAGAAAAATCCAAAGGATATGAAGTGGTTCAGATACTTACTGAGAAAGCGACGATTTTGCGTCCTTAGACGTTTAGTGATCGCTTCTTCACGAGCAGATTGTGCAGTTATGTGCTCGCTTAACGAAGTCTCGGCATCGTGTAGACGTTTACGAAGATCTTCGACACCAGCAGCATCGGCCTTGGCTTTGTCAGCTTCTCGCCTAGCTTGAACGGCATCTGACTCGGCCTTCTTACGAGCCTCTTCACATTGCTCTAATTTTTGAGCAAGTGTATTAGCACGCTCGTTGGCTTCTGCCAGTTTTTCTGCAAAGAAAGTTAAGATTAGATAAAAACGTCGACAACAAAGGAGTAAGGAAGCAGAAGCAAAAAGAAGCAGCCAGGCACTACCTTCAGTTTTGGCGTAATCACGGTACCCAACGAATTGGGCACCAATGCGAAGAAGCTCTTTGATCATAGACTATCAAGGAAGGACAAAGAAAGAAAATGTCGGTATGGAAAAAATGATGGCATGCAGAAGCAAACGAAGGAAATATAGATAATGACAAGCAAATTAAGAACTTACATCATCCAAGAGAGGGCTAGAGGAGCTACTCAATTGGAGAGTAGGCTCCGGGATTGTGTCAATCCTTGCCCTTTTTGGTGAAGGGACAAGGGGGCTTGAAGGAGGAGTAGCAGCGCCGATGTTTTGTTGAGGAGGTGAAGTTTCCTCTCCTTCAACTGGCGTCTCCGAGGCGACTAGAGTATGTGACGTGCTCGTTCGAGCCGCCACATCGGAAGCTGGTACTACTTCCTCATCATCGCTACGATTAAATGTCGGCAGTATAAAAAGCAAGATAGACAAAGATCTTCAAGTGAAATAAAAAAAGAGAGAAGGGGAACTTACGAACTGATGAGGGTCTCGAGATATGGATCATAAGCTGCCTTCTGGCGTGAAGGAACAGCTTCTTCGGGCTTGGAGGTGCCGGAATCTTCGACATCATTCCTTTTCCTTTTGTTTTTGGAGAAACAGCAGGAGGATTGTGCCGATGCAGTGGCTTCAGAGGCACCCTCCTTTTCATCAGATCCCGCAGATTTTCGAGAATCTGCGGGTTCATTTACAAAAGAGGGGGCATCTTCGTTATCGTCGGGGATAACGGCCCTTTCTTCGACTTCTCCACCTTAAGGAAGGGGAGGAAGCGAAACAAGACGTGGATGGTTCTATATAAAAATAAGGGAAGACGTCAAAAGAGGAGTAACAGCAAAAAATAACAAGACAATAACAAATTAAGTGACAATGTTTACCTGAGGAATCGCATTGGTGGCGCTGTATGGTTTTACACGATAAGAGGAAGGGATAGGATCTTTTTTGTTGAGAGAGGAGATTTTTCGGACAAGCCTTTCCAAATCCTTGACTTCCAGATTCGTCGACAAATGATCTGTGTCTTCATCGCCATAATTCCAGAGAGGGTTTTTGCGAGCCTGAAGAGGCTGCACTCTAGTTCTAAGGAAATACGCCGTAATTTGGATGCCTGATAATTCTTTGCCACGAGTATTCTGCAACTCATGGATGCGAGTCATCAAGGCCTCTGTCGAAGTTCTTTCTTCCTCGGTAGCTTCTGCGTCCCAAGAACGGCGGCGAAGGATTTTCTCGGCACCGTCAAAGGAGGGATATTGTCTTCAGCGCATCCATGGTTTTCTTCCCGAATATACAACCACTTCTTGCGCCACCCTTGAACGGAGTCAGGGAGTTTGACGTCGAAGTAATTGACTGAGGAGCGAACGGAAATAACAACGCCGCCTATATTATAGGCGACATTGGGAGAGCCATTACGGCGACAGAAGAAAATGCGCTTCCATAATGCCCAGTTAGGCTGGACACCAAGGAAGGCCTCGCAGAGGGTGATGAAGATGGAGATATGGAGGATTGAGTTGGGCGTGAGGTGGTGTAGTTGGAGACCGTAAACAAATAGCAATCCTCGAAGAAAAGGATGAATGGGGGCGGAAAGACCGCGGATGAGATGATCGACGAAACTTACCCGATACCCCATTGGAGGGGTTGGGTAGCTCTCTTCACTAGGGAAGCACACCGCCTTGGGTTTCTTGCTAATCCCCAGCTTCTTCAGGAGATTGATGTCCTGGTTGGTGATCTTGGACCTTTCCCACTCCGCGGTTCCTAGATCCGCGGCAGCCATTGATGATTCCGGCGTGGTGTGCCTGGTCAAGCGACGCGGTGGCATCAACAATGGCGGAGGAATGCAGCTGGGAAGAGATGAGCTCTGAGAGTTGTGGGGCGCAGGAGGAAGTTTTGCAGGTAGAAGCAGGGGAACGGCGCGAGCGGAAGTGCTCGAGGTAGAAGAAGGAGATCTTATATAGAGGTGCGGTGAAGCGGCGGACCGTTGGATGGAAAAAGTATGCGGCAGATGATAACCACGTGGAGACGAGGGTAAAATAGTATTTTAACATTGAGAAGTTACGGTACGTGCGCCAGAAAAAGCGGAGGACGTGTGTCCCTCACCAGAACGACGTGTCAAGATAATGGTTATTTAGGACCCACAAGGCAGTGAGGGAAGCGGTTATCGCATATTCCCAAAACAGAAATCGTGGTTATTGATACGCGTAGATGCACACGTCCGTTGGGAACCCCAAGTGGAAGGTATGATGCGTATAGAAGCAAGTTTCCCTCAGTATGAAACCAAGGTTTAATCGAACCAGTAGGAGCCAAGAAGCACGTTGAAGGTTGATGGTGGCGAAATGTGATGCGGCGCAACAACAGGGATTCCGGCGCCAACGTGGAATCTGCACAACAAACCAAAGTACTTTGCCCCAACGAAACAGTGAGGTTGTCAATCTCACCGGCTTGCTGTAACAAAGGATTAAACGTATCGAGTGGAAGATGTTTGCAAAGAAAACAGTAAAACACAATTGCAGTAGATTGTATGCTATGTAAAGAATAGGACCGGGGTCCACAGTTCACTAGAGGTGTCTCTCCCATAAGATAAAAGCATGTTGGGTGAACAAATTACAGTCGGGCAATTGACAAATAGAGAAGGGCATAACAATGCATGTACATGATATGATAAATATAGTGAGATTTAATTGGGCATTACGACAAAGTAAATAGACCGGCATCCAACTGCATCTATGCCTAAAAAGTCCACCTTCAGGTTATCATCCGAACCCCATTCAGTATTAAGTTGCAAAGCAACAGACAATTGCATTAAGTATGGTGCGTAATGTAATCGACAACTACATCCTTAGACATAGAATCAATGTTTTATCCCTAGTGGCAACAACACATCACAACCTTAGAACTTTGTCACTGTCCCAGGTGTCAATGAAGGCATGAACCCACTATCGAGCATAAATACTCCCTCTTGGAGTTAAGAGTACAAACTTGGCCAGCCTCTACTAATAACGGAGAGCATGCAAGATCATAAACAACACATAAACAATAGATTGATAATCACCATAACATAGTATTCTCTATCCATCGGATCCCGACAAACACAACATATAGTATTACAGATAGATGATCTTGATCATGTTAGGCAGCTCACAAGATCCAACAATGAAGCACAACAAGGAGAAGACGACCATCTAGCTACTGGACCCATGGTCCAGGGGTGAACTACTCACTCATCACTCCGGAGGCGATCATGGCGATGAAGAGTCCTCCGGAGATGAATCCCCTCTCCGGCAGGTGCCGGAGGCGATCTCCTGAATCCCCCGAGATGGGATTGCGGCGGCGTCTCTGGAAGGTTTTCCGTATCGTGGCTCTCGGGGTTTTCGCGACGGAGGCTTTAAGTAGGCGGAAGGGCAACATGGGGGCCACACGAGGGCCCCACACCATAGGTCGGCGCGGCCCGGGCCTGGGCCGCGCCGCCCTATGGTGACGGCGCCTCGTGGCCCCACTTCCTTCACTCTTCGGTCTTCTGGAAGCTCCGTGCAAAAATAGGACCCTGGGCGAAGATTTCGTCCAATTCCGAGAATATTTCCTTACTAGGATTTCTGAAACCAAAAACAGCAGAAAACAGCAACTGGCTCTTCGGCATCTTGTTAATAGGTTAGTTCCATAAAATGCATAAATATGACATATAATGTGCATAAAACATGTAGGTATCATCAATAAAGTAGCATGGAACATAAGAAATTATCGATACGTCGGAGACGTATCAGCATCCCCAGCTTAGTTCTGCTCGTCCCGAGCAGGTAAAACGATAACAAAGATAATTTCTGAAGTGACATGCCATCATAATCTTGATCATACTATTTGTAAACATATGTAATGAATGCAGCGATCAAAACAATGGTAATGACATGAGTAAACAAGTGAATCATATAGCAAAGACTTTTCATGAATAGTACTTCAAGACAAGCATCAATAAGTCTTGCATAAGAGTTAACTCATAAAGCAATAAATCAAAGTAAAGGTGTTGAAACAACACAAAGGAAGATTAAGTTTCAGCGGTTGCTTTCAACTTATAACATGTATATCTCATGGATATTGTCAACATAGAGTAATATAACAAGTGCAATATGCAAGTATGTAGGAATCAATGCACAGTTCACACAAGTGTTTGCTTCTTAGGTGGAAGGAGATAGGTAAACTGACTCAACAATAAAAGTAAAAGAAAGGTCCTTCAAAGAGGAAAGCATCGATTGCTGTATTTGTGCTAGAGCTTTTATTTTGAAAACATGAAACAATTTTGTCAACGGTAGTAATAAAGCATATGAGTTATGTAAATTATATCTTACAAGTTGCAAGCCTCATGCATAGTATACTAATAGTGTCCGCACCTCGTCCTAGCTTGGACTACCGGATCTTTGCATGCCATGTTTTAACCAAGTGTCACAAAGGGGTACCTCCATGCCGCCTGTACAAAGGTCTAAGGAGAATGCTCGCATTTTGGATTTCTCGCTTTTGATTATTCTCAACTTAGACATCCATACCGGGACAACATGGACAACAGATAATGGACTCCTCTTTAATGCATAAGCATGTAGCAACAATTATTATTCTCATATGAGATTGAGGATATATGTCCAAAACTGAAAGTTCAACCATGATTCATGGCTTTAGTTAGCGGCCCAATGTTCTTCTCTAACAATTTTGCATGCTCCAACCACTAAAATGATAGATCCTTCAGACAAGACGGACATGCATAGCAACTCACATGATATTCAACAATAGTTGATGGCGTTCCCAGAAGCATGGTTATCGCACAACAAGCAACTTAATAAAAGATAAAGTGCATAAGTACATATTCAATACTACGATAGTTTTTAAGGCTATTTTGTCCCATGAGCTATATATTGCAAAGGTGAATGATGGAATTTTAAAGGTAGCACTCAAGCAATTTACTTTGGAATGGCGGAGAAATACCATGTAGTAGGTAGGTATGGTGGACACAAATGGCATAGTGGTTGGCTCAAGGATTTTGGATGCATGAGAAGTATTCCCTCTCGATACAAGGTTTAGGCTAGCAAGGTTATTTGAAGCAAACTCAAGGATGAACAGGTGCAGCAAAACTCACATAAAAGACATATTGTAAACATTATAATACTCTACACCGTCTTCCTTGTTGTTCAAAACTCAATACTAGATATTATCTAGACCTTAGAGAGACCAAATATGCAAATCAAATTTTAGCAAGCTCTATGTATTTCTTCATTAATGGGTGCAAAGCATATGATGCAAGAGCTTAAACATGAGCACAACAATTGCCAAGTATCACATTATCCAAGACATTTTAGAATTACTACATGTAGCATTTTCCAATTCCAACCATATAACAATTTAACGAAGAAGAAACTTCGCCTTGAACATTATGAGTAAAGCCTAAGGACATATTTGTCCATATGCAACAGCGGAGCGTGTCTCTCTCCACAAAGTGAATGCTAGGATCCATTTTATTCAAACAAAAACAAAAACAAAAACAAACCGATGCTCTAAGTAAAGAACACAAGATGTGACTGAATAAAAATATAGTTTCAGGGGAGGAACCTGATGATGTTGTCGATGAAGAAGGGGATGCCTTGGGCATCCCCAAGCTTAGACGCTTGAGTCTTCTTAAAATATGCAGGGGTGAACCACGGGGGCATCCCCAAGCTTAGAGCTTTCACTCCTCTTGATCATAGTATATCATTCTCCTCTCTTGACCCTTGAAAACTTCCTTCACACCAAACTTCAAGCAAACTCATTAGAGGGTTAGTGCACAATTAATAATTCACACATTCAGAGGTGACACAAACATTCTTTTCACTTCTGGACATTGCATAAAGCTACTGGACATTAATGGATCAAAGAAATAAATCCAACATAGCAAAAGAGGCAATGCGAAATAAAAGGCAGAATCTGTCAAAAACAGAACAGTCCGTAAAGACGAATTTAAAGCTGGCACCAGACTTGCTCAAATGGAAAAACTCAAAACTAATGAAAGTTGCGTACATATCTGAGGATCACGCTCGTAAATTGGCAGATTTTTTCGAATTTTCTACAGAGGCCTGTGCCCAGATTCGTGACAGACAGCAATGCTGTTTCTGCGCAGCGATCCCAAATATAACATCAACTTTGACATAGAAACTTTACTTGGCACAAAAACATGATAAGGAGAGGTTGCTACAGTAGTAAACAACTTCCAAGACTCAACAAAACAAAAAATTGCTGTAGTAAAAATATGGGTTGTCTCCCATAAGCGCTTTTCTTTAAGGGATTTCTATTTTCGTGCCCTCGGGTCGTTAGTTGTACTCAGTTTTCCCCAGCCCCTTAGTTTTTCCTCAGTTTTCCCCTCCCTCTAGTTTGAAACCCGCAGAACGAGCTCAGACGGAAGGAATCCGTTTATTTGGACGTTCTGTGCTGGCGCGTGCGCCGTCGTCTGTGGGGCCGCGACGTGTGGGGCCGCGTCGCGTGGGGCTGGTAGAAAGGGACCGCGTGGGACAGGACGAGAAGCGTTTGGTTGCACGTGAGCAGGAGCTGGGTTTTGTCTCTCTCGGCCCAAATTGGCATTTTGAAGAGCACCTTTTCCCCTCTTTCTCTCTCTGTCTTTTTCACCAAATTAGTATCAAATCTAGAGAAGCTTCTATTTCTGTCTTTCTTCAATATGGCAGCAAATCTAGTAGCAAATCTCTGGGGTTATTTATGCCTTTTGGCCCTCGTTTTTTGCCCAATATGGCAGCAAATCTAGTACCAAATGTAGAAGCTAGTATATGATAAATTGACAACTGCATAATCAGAAAGCTAAGTATAATACATAGGGAAACTGCATACAGCAGCCAAAAGCAGCCAATAACGTTGTAATATACAAGACGCACGCAATGTATGAACAACAAGAAGATTAGGATGAATGAATTTGTTCTTCATTCCTCCTCATATATTTCGTCGTTCCTCCAGCCGTGCATTTCCCCAAGGAAATATTGATTGAACTCCCTCCGTCTGCAGTGTGCGGCCAATACATCCTCCAAACGGTATGGCTTGTGTTCATTTCTCATACCGTAGTTTCCTATTCTATCCACACGTTCTGGCCACTCCTCCCAGGCCTTTGTATCATGAGAGTACTCTCTGATATAACCCAAATCCGTGTAGTAGATGCAGCCAGGTCGAAGTGTCGGGTACACTCTGGTGTCGACGGAGATACACCGGATATAATTCACGAAGAAGGCATTACTGCCAATGTTACTGACCGGATGGAGAGAGCGGCTCTGAGTGTCCACACGGTACACCAATGGTCTGCCCGCCAAAGCCACGCTGACCAACAACACAAGCAGAAGATCACCATCCGACTTCACGAGGTAGAACTTCTGATGTCCAAGTTCTGGAAATGAAATTAGTGTCTCCATCTTGACAGTGCTCGCGCGCTGCTGCAACTGTACATTGGTGCACACTATTCTTCCGTGCTCTAAATTGTCCACAGCTAGTGCATACAGTTCACCATTGAACGGTGTAATGCAACGCAGACAATGGTTCTTGATCGAAAATCTGTTTTCCCAATCTTTATCTATATCCTTAGTTGGAGTGCTCTCATCGACCCAACCAATTTCCGACGGGTAATGTGCGGTAACGAAGACCATAGTCGGGGATTTGATCACAGCGACTGATTTCAGGAAAATAGATGGCATCTGCGCCTCAAACATAGTGTATTTCTTTGTGAGTGGGTTCAGAAGCCGTATCTTGTGCGGCGGGTTCTTCTGGGCAAGCACGATGACGCCACGGCAAAATCCGACGAAGTAGTATCTGGGCAAGCACGATAACATTCAGCACTAATTAAGATGTTTAAGATTGAAAATAAAGAGGTAGATATGGAGGAAGTTGAACCTTGTATGAACTTCGGATAGATCTATGGTGACGTAGCGTGATGTGCCGAGTTGGAGGAAGGTGAACTCAGCGACGTGTGGAAGGGCGTGGTGTAGCATGATCCATTCGTCCAGGTGCACGTCGGGCTCAGGCAAACCTGAGCGCCAATTTCTACAGACTTGCCTCATGGCAGAGTACGTGTCGGCGTACTCCTCGTTCAGCAAGCATTCGCCGATCTGGTGAAGTGGTCCATCAGCCGAGAGAGAGGCCCAGTTCACGGAGGAGCCGCGCTTGGATGCGCCGCCCTCGGAGGCGACGCGCTCGGCGGCGGGCTCGGCGGCGACGGGCTCGGCGGCGACGGGCTCCGGCGACGGGCTCGGCGGCGGGCTCGGCGACGGGCGCGGGCGACGGGCTCGGAGGCGACGGGCTCGGAGGCGACGGCCGCCGGCGCATTCTTCTTCTCCATCGCCGGCAGGGTAGCGTGCGTACGGCGGTTGGGGTTTTTTCGATTTGGAGAAGTTGATGGGACGTGAGAGGGGTGGTTTCGTGCGTGAGCGAGAATGAGACGACTGTGTGCAGAGGGAGGGAGGGAGGGGCTACGCGTCCTAAATGCGACCCGCGTCCTACGCGTCCACTATTTGCACGTCTGCACCGCGACACGCGTCAACAATGGCACGTCTTCCACTTCTGCACCGCAACACGCGTCCTCGAGTCTAACCCTGGAAATTTAGATATACTCAGGTATACCCTCGAGTCATATACTAGCATTTTTTGTGTGCTCAGTTTTCTCCTCGAGTGCTAATACTGGCTAGTGCAATATACTCAGTTTTACCCTCAAGTGGCTGGTCAACAGAGAGTCAACAAATGGGATTAACTAGTTAAATGAGTTATTTAATGTGCAAAAAAATCCGAAAAAGAGTGGCACTTACTCATGGAGTCTTTACCACAAATTGCCACTTCTCAAATCATAGATAAATCATAGATAAATCAAGTTTCACCACAAATTGCCACTTCTCAAATCACCTAGTAGCTATGAAGGTGCATGGTTTTCCATAATAAGCCCTACCCAAAACAGCTTTCCCCAAAACATACTTTGTCTAAATGAGGCCACAATTCTCACACTGATGTATATTGGTATTGCAAATAGTTTGAGGTAGGCCAAGATGGGTTTCATTGTACAAAACACGCATTTTCCATTTTTTAAATCTCATATTTGAATCCCTTAGTCTGTTTACTACTCACTTGCCCTTGGTTTCTTGATACTACTCAGTTTTGCCCTCTCCCTTCACAAACTCTCACAGACGCCCAACATTGCCCTGATTGGTCTAGCCCATGTCACGCGGATCTTGCCCGCCGACCGTTGATCGTATGATCTAACGGGCAGGATAACCCCTATCTCTCTCTCTGGTCGGGGCCACCACCCTCTCTCTCTCTCGTCGGTTAGCTTCCACACTCTATGTATGCGAAAGGGCGGTTACCTAGTACGCTAAAGTTTGGTTTTCTGCATTATTTTTCACGAGCTAAATTATAAACTCTTTTTAGGCATTACTTTTCACGCAAAAAATGATAAACCATCACCGATTTGTTGTAGCCATTACTTTTCACGCAAACAATGATACACCATCACCCATTTCTTGTAGCCATTACTTTTCACGCAAAAAATGATAACCATCACCGATTTTGTTGTAGCCATTACTTTTCACGCAAAAAATGATACACCATCACCCATTTCTTGTAGCCATTACTTTCAACGCAAAAAACGATAAACCATCACCGATTTGTTGTAGCCATTACTTTTCACGCAAACAATGATACACCATCACCCATTTCTTGTAGCCATTACTTTTCACGCAAAAAATGATAACCATCACCGATTTTGTTGTAGCCATTACTTTTCACGCAAAAAATGATACACCATCACCCATTTCTTGTAGCCATTACTTTCAACGCAAAAAACGATAAACCATCACCGATTTTGTTGTAGCCATTACTTATGACGCAAAAATATGATACACCATCACCCATTTCTTGGACCCATTACTTATGACGCAAAAAATGATACACCATCACCCATTTCTTGGACCCATTACTTATGACGCAAAAAAATGATACACCATCACCCATTTCTTGTACCCATTACTTTTCACGCAAAAAACGATAAACCATCACCGATTTCTTGTAGCCATTACTTTTCTTTTAGACTAGGCATAGTGGAGAGTAACATAGAGTAGTAACATGCACATGTTACTACTCTATGTTACTACCTTCATAGTGTGATGTTATGGTAACATAGCTCTATGTTACTACCCAAGTTACTCCCACTATGAGTAGTCTTAGGCATTACTTTTCACCGTAAAATGATAAACTAGTCAACATAGTCCGCATTACTTTTTTTGTTGAGATATATACCCCCACAACGGTCGTCTCCTCCTTAATTTATTGTGTATAAACCCCCACAACGGTCATCTCCTCCTTATTTTATTGTGTAAACCCCTACAACGGTCATCTCTCCCTTATAAACACCCACACGGCCATCCCTTGTGTCAATAGGTTCTGCCTCTCTCTTCGTTCACATACACTTTATCCATTGCCATGGCTTCCACATCTCGGACGCGGACCGGAAGGGGAAGGGGAAGGGGAAGGGGAATGGGAAGTGGATCATCATCATTGCCACCACCACCGTCAACACTGCCATTGATCATAGAGGAGTTCTTCATCGTCGTCTATGAAGACCCTTTGGTCAAGAAGGTACGTACGCGTTCCCACATATATGATGCATGTGATTAATTATGGGCATGTTCTAAAAAACCTTTAATTTCAATGGTTCCCTAATTTCAAACGATCGGCGCTCGATCTCTTTGCAGGAACTCCCAAAAAAATTTGCGGACTATCTTGACGGCAAGGAGCCAGCTAAGGTGTATCTGCGAGCAGCTGACTGCGGTCCTCGTCTCTGGACCGTGGAGGTCCTATTTGACGGACAAGGCCGGATGTACCTCGACAAGGGCTGGGAGAAATTCGCCATCGCGCACGGTGTGGATTTCGGCTGGTTCGTACACTTCAAATATGAAGGCGATGATGTGCTCACAGTGAAGGTGTTTGACGGAACAATGTGCAGGAGGTACTACTACTCAGACGACGAAGATACTGATGATGAAAGCGACGACGACGTGAAGCCATGCATCCATCCCCTTTAGATAATTAAGGGGATCATGACCAAGAATATATATGTAGCTTCATATGCATCGATTTAGAGATCTAGCTATTTTCTATATATTATGCATGTAAAAAATAATATCGCATTTCCACTATTATTCGAGCACCACATCCTCGCCGCCACTGCTAGGTCAACGCCGGGATGCACAATGTTTAGCATAAAAGTCACTTTAGATTAAGCTGCGAAAATAGTCACCTGCCATGGGCTGAGGCGGCCCCTACAGAGCGGCTCTATATTATATTCTCTAAATAAAATAGACGACCACAGCGGTCATTGACTGCGGAGGCCCCACAGAGCGGCAATATATAATTTTCTATAAATAAATAGACGACCCACTGGTCATTGGCTGCGGCAGCCCCATAGAGCGGCCCCATTTGTCATTGGCAGCACCGCGTATACAATCAGTAAATAAACCGCCCACGCGTCAGAGATGGATCCACCCGTCAGCACGAGACGGTCAGCGAGGAACCGACCTCACGGTAACGGTAAGGCCTCTGACCTGACGGCAACCCGCGTCTTCGATGGGTTTCAAACTAGAGGGAGGGGAAAACTGAGGAAAAACTAACGAGCTGGGGAAAACTGAGTACAACTAACGAAGCAGGGGCACGAAAATAGAAATCCCTTTCTTAACGCCTTTCAGCTAGGCGCAGAAAGTGCAAATCAAGTAACATCGAGAGATGAAGCATCAACATCATTACCAGGGGTGTTGGGAGTTTTCTCAACCAAGCATAGTATATTTGATATATAAGTTTTAGCGTCTCCTTTTCATTAGTCTTAGGCTTGCTACTCTCATCGAACAAATTTTCAGGAACAAGCCAAGCATAGTTATTTTCTAGTGCATCATTCATAGCTAGGAGTTTACATGGTATTGGTGCTTTGATCTCCCCACCATCATTAATATTATTAGTGTACCTTATTCTATCCATGTCCATTTTTTCAAGGAGACCAATAAAATTGGTATGAGAACCTAGCATATTAAATTTAGCAAAAACCTTTCTAGCCTCTCTTGCTAGACCACCAAATTCTCTAAGAAGGGTTTCTAAAACAAAATCTTTCTTTTCCCCTTCTTCCATATCACCAAGTGTAAGAAACATGTGTTGGATTATAGGATTGAGATTAACAAATTTAGTTTCCAACATGCGAACTAAAGCAGCAGCAGCAATTTCATAGGTAGGTGCAAGTTCTACCAAGTGTCTATCTTCAAAATCTTCAATAATACTAACATGATTGAAAAATTCTTCTATATTATTTCTCCCAACTATGGACCCACGTCCTACCGGTATGTCTTTTGTGGTAAAATTAAAAGGAAACATGATGCAATAAGCAAAAAGTAAACTAGGCAAATAAAGTAAAGACAAGTAACTAATTTTTTTGTGTTTTTGATATAGTGAGCAAGACAGAAATAAAGTAAAACTAGCAACTAATTTTTTTGTGTTTTGTTTAGGTGCAGCAAACAAAGTAGTAAATAAAATAAAGCAAGACAAAAACAAAGTAAAGAGATTGAGAAGTGGAGACTCCCTTGCAGCGTGTCTTGATCTCCGCAACGGCGCCAGAAAAAAGCTTGATGGCGTGTAACTCACACGTCCGTTGGGAACCCCAAGTGGAAGGTATGATGCGTATAGAAGCAAGTTTCCTCAGTATGAAACCAAGGTTTAATCGAACCAGTAGGAGCCAAGAAGCACGTTGAAGGTTGATGGTGGCGAAATGTGATGCGGCGCAACAACAGGGATTCCGGCGCCAACGTGGAATCTGCACAACAAAACCAAAGTACTTTGCCCCAACGAAACAGTGAGGTTGTCAATCTCACCGGCTTGCTGTAACAAAGGATTAAACGTATCGAGTGGAAGATGTTTGCAAAGAAAACAGTAAAACACAATTGCAGAGATTGTATGCTATGTAAAGAATAGGACCGGGTCCACAGTTCACTAGAGGTGTCTCTCCCATAAGATAAAAGCATGTTGGGTGAACAAATTACAGTCGGGCAATTGACAAATAGAGAAGGGCATAACAATGCATGTACATGATATGATAAATATAGTGAGATTTAATTGGGCATTACGACAAAGTACATAGACCGCCATCCAACCGCATCTATGCCTAAAAAGTCCACCTTCAGGTTATCATCCGAACCCCATTCAGTATTAAGTTGCAAAGCAATAGACAATTGCATTAAGTATGGTGCGTAATGTAATCGACAACTACATCCTTAGACATAGAATCAATGTTTTATCCCTAGTGGCAACAACACATCACAACCTTAGAACTTTCTGTCACTGTCCCAGGTGTCAATGAAGGCATGAACCCACTATCGAGCATAAATACTCCCTCTTGGAGTTAAGAGTACAAACTTGGCCAGAGCCTCTACTAATAACGGAGAGCATGCAAGATCATAAACAACACATAAACAATAGATTGATAATCACCATAACATAGTATTCTCTATCCATCGGATCCCGACAAACACAACATATAGTATTAGATAGATGATCTTGATCATGTTAGGCAGCTCACAAGATCCAACAATGAAGCACAACAAGGAGAAGACGACCATCTAGCTACTGCTATGGACCCATGGTCCAGCGGTGAACTACTCACTCATCACTCCGGAGGCGATCATGGCGATGAAGAGTCCTCCGGAGATGAATCCCTCTCCGGCAGGTGCCGGAGGCGATCTCCGAATCCCCGAGATGGGATTCGCGGCGGCGGCGTCTGGAAGGTTTTCCGTATCGTGGCTCTCTGGGGGTTTTCGCGACGGAGGCTTTAAGTAGGCGGAAGGGCAACGTGGGGCCCACGAGGGCCCCACACCATAGGTCGGCGCGGCCAGGGCCTGGGTCGCGCCGCCCTATGGTGACGGCGCCTCGTGGCCCCACTTCCCTCTTCGGTCTTCTGGAAGCTCCGTGCAAAAATAGGACCCTAGGCGAAGATTTCGTCCAATTCGAGAATATTTCCTTACTAGGATTTCTGAAACCAAAAAGAAACAGCAACTGGCTCTTCGGCATCTTGTTAATAGGTTAGTTCCGAAAATGCATAAATATGACATAAAGTGTGCATAAAACATGTAGGTATCATCAATAAAGTAGCATGGAACATAAGAAATTATCGATACGTCGGAGACGTATCAATCATCAGCAACGACGTCATCAAGGTAAAAGAAAAGCTCGACTATGAAGCTTGGAGAGTTTATCGACAACGCAAGATTATTTCAGGAGCCTTTGATCAAATACAAGTTTTTGCCCAAACGCTTGGGGGCTACTCTGAAAAGAGAAAATTTCGAGTATGACAAGATAGAATTGACGAGAGCCTATGACCAAATGCAAGCATTTGTTCATAGCCTCGGGGGCTACTCCCATCGGGAGCGCTGGTCGCGCACCCGATAGATACAAAAATATTGAGAAAGATTATAAATATAGCAGCAAAGGAGACTAATTTGTGGAGCCTACACCCAAGCACAAGTCCTTGGCTGTAGCCTCGGGGCTACTCCCATCGGGAACGCTGTTCGCGTGCCCGATGAATTTTCATTAAAAGGAAGAAGTAGAAGTGAGTATATTTCGAGTTACAGATAACTCTACATATACTCCCATCGGGACAAAATAAGTCATCAAATATGACTCGATAAAATGTGCTATTCCAACAGCCGAAAAGCACTCGACAAAATATTCTCAGAGCGCTAAAAGTCGCGAATAAATCTCTGAATGCCGCAAAACTTTGCGAAGGTAAGACCCCAGATCCGTTCTGAGCGGCGTGGCACCGTCTCTGACGGCGGGTTGCTACTAATTTCCGTATCAACAGATACGAAGAAAAATCCTAACGGACGCGTTAGGTACCCGATAAAATATGACTGGGACTCGACAGAATGGTAAGACCTTAAGCGGCACCTGTCGAAGTTTACACCAGTATCCCGAGTTCATGTCCAGGGACGTGATTTTGAAGTAGGTTTTTGCGGATTGCCACTAGAGCAGTTAACTAGTACCTGATCCGTCATATGAACTAGCCCCAACTATCGTTATCCCTGTACAAAATAGTGTTTGCATATCGAAAGATTATGTAATGAGTAAAATTGGAGATTTTCCCTGATTCTTCGATTCAAGAAAAATCTCGGGGGCTACTGACATAGGCATCCCCAATGGGCCTGCCAAAGATGGTACCCGGGTTTACTCAAAGCCCAGGACTCAAAGAATAAGAAGACTTGGAAGCCCATTTAGTGTTAAGGAAAGATAGTTTGTATTAGGAAAGATAGAGATTTGTAATCTTACGGGTTGGGTACGAAATCCTCCCGAACTCGGTAACTTGTGTACTACGAAACCCTCGGCTCCGCCTCCTATATAAGGGGGAGTCGAGGGACAAAGAATCGATCGAATCCACTGTCAACATAACCCTAGTTATCATAATCGTCGAGTACTTTTCGCCTGAACCTTCGAGATCTACTTGCCCTCTACTTCTAGCAAAACCCTAGTCTACAATCTGTAGGCATTGACAAATTAATCCTTTGTCACCCAGAGCCTATCAATGATGATGGCTCCCTCTACAAACTCCTCCCACCAGCTCCGGTGGTTCCCTTCTGCAATAATTCACCACTGTTTACAAAGATTGTGGTGCAGAGTTAGCCGATTTCAACCAAAATCGGCTCCCAAGAGCAAAGGATCTTCAGGGCCAGCTGCCCCCCGAGCCTCAGTCAGGGCGAGAATAATAGTGAAAAAGGTGGCTGCCGGGAAAACTTTGAAGGGCCGTAGCCTATTAAGTCCAGTAATCCTGCTCTTGTAGACCTCTACCGAAGATAATATCAGCGAGGACATGCAATCCATCTGACGAGGCTCCAGCTTGGGCACCTCTGGGAACACTATCACGTAAAACCAGCCAGATGTGCCACCATCGGCTTCCAAGAAAAGGTCAGCCTCCAACTCCCATCAAAACAGGACAGGAAAGCTTACGCACAAGGAGTCGATGCACCAAGAGGGCTCGGAAGGACCAGCAAACCCCTTTCTTGAACCAAGAAGCTCAATTCTTGTGATTTACTGCTCCAATTGGCTCACCCTTTCTCTGACCTGCATGCTTGTGCTGCCCTTGTTGTCTGTTAGGGCTGTGATCCCTCAGGCTTGCTGTCGTGTCGTTCGACCCTGAATATCGAGCCGGCCCCTCCACAGCATGTGACGAACCAAGTCCAAGCTCCAACGCCTCAAAGCCCTGCTTTCTTCCCTCATTGAAACATTGGTCGAAAACTCTGCAGTTGGCTCATCAAAGAGGTTCTCAAGTCGATGTCCAAGCATCGGCTGTGCTTAATTTTTTTTGTATTTTCGATTTTTTACTAGCCGATCGATCTCATGAATCGGCTCTTCCTGGGTACATACTTCGTGGTCTTGAACCTTCTCTGTGCGTATGACCCCCGAGCCGAATCCTTCAAGTGATCGAAGATATCGGCTTTTCAACCAATTCAAGCTTGCCACCGCACTCACCATGCTAAATAGCACAGCGTCTGACATGCACGGTGAGAATAATTTTAGCCGATTGCTGGAATCGGCTTCCCTTGCAGTTGTTGATCCAACTATTTGCTGATAAATGTTGGTCGTGGCTTATCCCCAGGACCAATGTCAATCTCTTCTAGTCCATCAGCTGCTGTAAACCCACACCCCAGCTTTCCATCGCCTGCTAAATCAATGATGAACACATGCAGAAGGCATGTTGAGACTATTTGTGGCCGATTGCTAGAATCGGCCTCCTTTTCCATTGCAATGTTTAACGAGGGTTTACAACTTCTTGGTTCTCTGCTATAACGACGTGGCATGCTTGAAGTGAGATCCTTGTTTCTTATTTTGTGGGGCCGATCGCAGGGATCGGCCTCGCCACGTACGTCCATAGACTTGGATCTTGCTACTCTGTCAGGCCAGTGGATAAGACCAGCCTCACCCCATTTTTTGTAGCTTCGATGCGCTCACAGCCGTCCAGGTTGATTCCCGAGAGCGGCTCTTGGTCGTCTGCCTCCCAAATTGTCATGCCAGCCAAAGAGATCTCGATTGAATCATCTGCATGAACAACCTCCACTTCATCTCCATCCCATCGTATGATGCACTGATGCATTGTGGATGGGATGCAGCAGTTAGCGTGGATCCAATCCCTTCCTAGCAGAACAGCATAAGTGCTCTTGCTGTCAACGATGAAGAACGATGTAGGGATGGTTTTTCGGCCGACAGTTAAGTCTATGTTCAGAACACCCTTGGCTTCTGACGCTTGGCCGTTGAAATCGCTTAGCGTGACGTTGGTCTTGATCAGATCATCATTGGATCGTCCCAAACGTCGCAACATGGGGTATGGCATTATGTTGACCGCTGCTCCCGTGTCAACCAGCATCTTGCTGATAGGCTGCCCATTGATATAACCCTTCAGGTATAGGGTTTTCAGATGCCTGTAGCTCCTCTCTCGTGGCTTCTCGAAGATAACTGGTCGTGGCCCGCAATCAAACTGTGCCACTGATACTACCTCATCTCTTGGAGCACAGAACTCTCACGGGAGAACGAACACCATGTTTGTATCAGCCGATGCCTCGCTTCGGCTGCTTTGGTCGCCACACTTTCTTTGGTGGGCGAGCCTCTGTCTCCATGTTTGCTGAATTTTCACGGCCAGGTCGGGCCGTGCTTTCCTCAACGTATACAGGTATTGCGCCTCGGCTTCCTCCAAGTTTCGTAGCCGTTGCACTCTGCGCTTTTGGGAGTGGCTGAGTCCATCAGGACACCACCTTGGTCGGTGATATATATCTTCTTCCTCTGACTCCTCGAAGTCTTCATCTTGAGATGACTCAGCTCGTTTGTTCCGAGGTGTGAGAGGTCCTAGACGTTTGAACACTGAAACTTCATTTGTTCCCTTCCTCTTCTGTCTACATTCTGGGCAGTTCTCGACTGTAGGCAATCGGCTCATTCCCGAGTCCCAGCAGTGTTTGAAGAAAGGACTGTTCCAATGCCTATCCATGTCCTCTTGCTCTCTTGACCTCCCTCGCGTGACGCTCATACCCTTCGTATCGACGGTATTTCCTGTTGTCTGCATCAGACCGACGATATCTATCGTCGTCTGCGTCGTAGCGCCGACGTCGGTCGTATTGCTGCTCATATTTGTTAAGGAGATGTGCGGAGAGTGGTCGTTGATACCGCACGCTTATCACCTCTTCCTCAGTCAAATACCGTCTGTCATCATGCTGGGGCGGTCGCGTGGATCGGCCTCCTCTTTATCTTTGCCACGGGAGCGACTGCTCTCTGGCTTATCCTTGTTATGGCGATCTGCAAGCCCTGCCATGTTGATATCAAACGAGAAACCTGGCTCGCGTCTTATGCAGTGACTGAGATCCACCATGTTGACGTCCGGAAACGGCTGCGTGTCAACTCTCATGGCAAACTGACCGAAGAGTAATCGGCCTTGTTCTATCGCCATTTGGATCTGTCCGCGCAAGACTTTGCAGTCGTTGGTGGCATGGGTGAACGTGTGATGCCATTTGCAGTATGGCCTGCCGTTCATCTCTTGTAACGTGGGGATTTTGTGGCCTTCGGGTAACTTCAGATGTTTTTCCTTCAGCAGCAAATCAAAAATTTGCTCTGTTTTGCTCAAATCAAAGTCAAACCCTTTTGCAGGCCCTGGTTGTTTACCCACTTGCAGGACACGGGCTTTGCCCCCGAGTCCATTCAGCTACAGCGACTTCCTGATCTCCTACAGAATCTTCATCTTCTTCCATCTCGATCAGGGCGACGCGCTTGAACTTGTCCTGGTACAATTCTGGGTGGCGCTGATTATACGATGTCAATTTCTGAACCATATGCGCCAATGAATTGTAGTCAGCTTGGAAGGTCACATCTTTGAGCGGCGCTGACAATCCTGCTATCGCCAGCTCGACTTCCTTCTCGGATAAACGAACCGAGTAACATCGGTTTCGATGGTCCTGAAGCGCTGAATGTATTCATACACAGTCTCTCCTCGCCTCTGCCGAACCTGGGTTAGATCGGCAATGCCAGCTTCGTAGCTTCTGAATGGTATTGTACGTGGAATTGTTCCTCCAGCTGCTTCCACGTCCGAACCGAATCTGGTGGCAACGAGGTGTACCATCCAAAGGCCGGACCCGTGAGAGATTGTGAGAAGAACCTCACACGCAGCTCGTCGAAGCTGAAACCATGCCCAACTGTGCCAAATATCGGCTCACGTGCTCGATTGAGCTGGTTCCTTCTGATCCACTGAATTTTGTGAAGTCAGGGAGCCGATACTTAGGCGGTAGTGGGATTAGGTCATACTCGTTGGGATACGGCTTGGAATAGCCGATCATTCTCTTCTTCGGTAGGATGCCGAACTGATCTCTCATGATTGCGGTGATCTCATCCACCGTAGGAGCTGCAGAAGTTGAGCGTTCATGACTTGTACCGGTGGCATATTTAGCTAGCCACGCCTGTTTCTCAGCATCTGCTCCGAACTGTTCTGCTCCAGCAACTACTCCTGTTCCGGCGATCCCTCCTGGGGCAGTCCTTCCTTGTAAACTGGGTCATCCAGTTGTTGCAGTCCGGCACGTATGTGCACACGTATCCATGTGGAATCTCCTTGGGCGGCTCATACAGGAATTGGTGATCACCTCCAACCTTGTAGACGACGTACGCCGGTGAACCCTGTTGTTGTGGAGCTGCCATCGTGTATTGTAGTGGTGGCCTAGTATAGAGCGGTATCTCCCCCTGGTGAGTCCCTAGGGCAGGTCCTGACGGAGAGTACTTATGCTTCATGATTTCTTGCACCACATTGAGCGCGACACGCTCCAGAGTGTTCACCAGGCTCTCAGAATGCCGATGAAGAGAGTGAGCCACGGCATAGTTGACTTCCTGGTCGGGTCGTCCTCCGACGGGAGAGATAGATCTAGTCCCTCTAACGCACCTTCGGGTTGGAACCCTTTGAACTTGATCCCGTGCGAATGGGTTTTCTCGAAAGAGCCGATGAGATCGGCTTCGAAGGTGGCCTTGAGCTCATCATATTTCTTCTTATGCTCAGCAGGCAGATCTTCGTACTTGATCGGTTCTTCCGCCATCTCAGATGTAGATGTTGACGTGGTTGCTGCGGAAGATTGTCCCGATGGTCCCACCGGGCGTGCCATGTGTTGCCTGCCAAAACCCACCGGCGAGTAGTGGTTAAGCAACACGAAGAGCCGGGAGGCTTCCAAGACTGCAAGGGGCCCTGGTCCCTCGACGTCGTCCCGCAAATGTCCGGCACACGTCCTAGCGGTTGCAAGGCGTGCCACCTGACTATACCTCGGGAAGGTGTTGGATTGCTTCGATTAGTTTCTGCATGGCAGACACGTAAACATTAAATACGAGCCCGATCGGCTCTCAGGTTGCCCTGTGGATCGGCTCAAAGAGCCGATCGCCCCATGGTTTTGCGTCGGGTTAACGATGACATGGGGCTCCTGCTTGATCAATGTAGAGTCAAACCAATCTACGACAGTTTAGGGTTTTCACCGTATGACCGGAACATCCTATGCGTAGTTGAGCCTAATAGACACGAAAGATAATGGAAAATTAACCCTATAAGAGGCCTAAAAACCAACATTAAGTTAATTCCCGGAACATCCCTCTTAGGACTAACAAACCATACCTAACGCACTACCGGATCGTTCAACCCGTTTGCAAGGCCTAACCATACAGATATTAAACCAATCCTTGAGGAATCAAGGAGCAACTATAACGGATCGGATCTACTAAACAACAAACAAGCAAGACGCTGCCCTTACACCTGGATAGGTGTAAGGGCAGCCAGATATCGAGGGACGGCATAGCTAAGCAGATATGCATAAGAAAATCATCCATGCAAGCCCCAAAACATCTATGATAAATAGTGCTACTCGCCATCAACAACGCTTCAGCACGAGCAGCACAAGGTAAACGAATAAACGTGTGCTGCCTAGATCGCAAGATGCGATCTAGGCAGCATGATGCTTACCCGGGAGAAACCCTCGAAAGAAGGGGTGGCGATGCGCCTGATTTGTGTTTGTTGTGAACGTGATTGTCCTCCTTTTTCGATAACCCTAGATACATATTTATAGTCCAAGGGACTTTCTAATTCGTGCACCTAACCGTGCACGGGTTAAACTCTATCTTTTAATTCTAAACTAAGATGCGATCTACTATATTACAGATACATGGGCAATTAAGCCCAAACTCTTCGTGCAAGGCCGCTTCAAAGATGCTCCACGCGTATATCCTTCAAGCCCATCTTCACTTACGGCCCATCTCCTGATTTGGCCAAAATCTGGTGATAACACTCTCTTACCCAAAAAGGAGAATGATGTTCAGATTCAATAATATAGACCAATATGTCTTCTCAACGTTAGTTTTAAATTTTCACAAAAGTCGCTACAATAAGAGTTAATACTATGCTGAAACAGTGATTAGCCCTACACAATCGGCTTTCATGTCAGGACGGCATATACTTGAAGGAGTAGTTGTCTTACATGAAACTGTCCATGAACTTCATCGAAAGAAGATGGATGGTGTGATTTTCAAAATTAATTTTGAGAAAGCATATGACAAGGTTAAATGGCATTTACTTCAGCAAGTCATGCGTATGAAAGGTTTTGATCCCAAATTGTGCAAACTCATCGAACAATTCGTGAGAGGCGGAAGCGTAGGGGTCAAGGTCAATGATGACATCGGTCACTATTTTCAAATCAGGAAAGGACTTCGACAGGGTGATCCGTTGTCACCCATGTTATTCAACATTATTGCAGATATGTTGGCTATCCTAATTGCAAGGGCAAAGGAGGATGGCCAGATCGGAGGTCTAATTCCTCATCTTGTTGATGGAGGAATTTCCATAATGCAATATACCGATGATACTATACTTTTCATAGAGCATGATGTTGAAAAAGCCATTAATATGAAACTAATATTACGATTCTTCGAAGAATTGTGAGGGTTGAAAATAAACTTTCACAAAAGTGAGATTTTCTATTTTGGTACGGCTAAGGAAGAAGAAGAGCAATACAAACATTTGTTTGGTTGTGAATCCTGTTTGTTGCCCGTTAGGTATTTAGGTATACCAATTCATTATAGAAAGCTTAAAAATTCTGAATGGAACCCTGTTGAAAGTCGTTTCGAAAGAAAACTGGGATGTTGGGCGGGGAAAATGTTATCGTATGGGGATCACCTCGTATTGATCAATTCTGTTCTTAGTAGTTTACCACTGTTTTTGTTATCTTTTTCGGCATAAGCTTCTTTCTAAAGAAGGGTAATGGCATCAATTGTTAAAAAACAAATATCTTTCGCAAAAGCCTTTGTCTGAAGTTCAAAGTAAGCCAACTGACTCACCCTTCTGAAAGGGATTAATGAAAGTTAAGGGGGAATTTTTTTGTAGAGGGAGTTTTAAAGTTGGCTCAGGAGAAGGAGTCCGCTTCTGAGAAGATATATCGATTGGATAGCAAACCCTCGCATCCCAATACCCACAGCTTTATAACATAGTTTATCGTAAACATGATACGGTGGCAAATGTTATGAGTTTGGTTCCGTTAAATATTGGTTTTCGGAGGCAACTTTTGGGTAATAGATGGGATCAGTGGGTACATTTATGTCAGCGATTGATGGAGATAAATTTAAATGAAGAACAAGATAAGTTTGTTTGGGGTCTAATATCATCAGAGATTTTCACTGTCAAGTCTATGTATCTGATATGTTAAGTGGTCATGCCAGATACATACGCAAATATCTTCGGAAATTAAAAATCCCACTAAAAATTATAATCTTTATGTGGTTCCTTAGTAGAAAAGTTCTTTTGATTCGTGATAATCTAGTAAAGAGGAATTGGAATGGAAATACAAAATATTGTTTCTGTGACGCCGAGGAAACAGTTGAACATTTGTTTATTTCATGTCCGTTTGCTAGACTCGTTTGACGAGTTGTTTTTGCTGCATATAATATTCGTCCTCCATCCAATATTACAAATATGTTTGGAAATTAGCTTAATGGAACGGATAAAACAGATAAAGCTAGGATTCACATTGGTGTTTCGACTTTATGTTGGTCAATATGGAATTGCAGAAATGATATTGTGTTTAACAAAAAAGATTCTACTAATTTTCTGTAGGTTATTCACACTATGGTTCATTGGATCCAACTTTGGCGCTTCTTGCTCCCGGAGGACCAGCGGGAGTGCATGGTTTCTGGATGCAACCGCCTTCAAATGGTTGCCCAGGATATTTTCTATCAGCCTACTTGGCGGTCTATTAAGAACTGGAAGATGGTTAGAGTGCTTGGCATGCTTTTTATTTTCAGATGGTTGATTTTTGTATCGACCCTCGTTGATCCGTGATTGTAACTCTTGAATATTCATTTTTTAATAAAAGGTTGTGTGCATCAACCGATGCAGAGGCCGGGGATACCCCCATTTCGAAAAAATACATGTTGTTAAGGAAAATAATAATCATAGCTGAAGATAATAAAAAATAAAACAGAGAAGTACTCTTTTTTACAGTACAGGGAAGCTAGTCGTATCGATTCTTCCTTGGATCATTATTTCCTTTGTTTCATATAAACATATTTTTTTAAAGAAAATAGAAGGAGGGCTGCCTTTTCATTAAGAAAATGGAAGTGATTCGTTTAAGGACACGAATCTTGGTCAGATGACATCATCCAACATTTGTTGCAAATCATGGGTATAATGTGCAAAAGTCTTGATTGCAATTGTAACCCATGTGCAACTCCTAGGTGCATAAATCACCATGCAAATCCAACAAGGCCAGTCGTCTGAGCTCGAAGTTAATTCTCAATCAACCAAGAACTAGTGAAATTGTTCATTTAAAGGGGAATGAAATCCCTTTCAAAATTAAGTGATATAAATTTTGACCTAAGTCAAAGTTTTCTATAGTTGACTGAGGTTATAGAGAAAATATTTACATCCAAAAAAACTTATATATAAGACTTAAAACATATTTTTGGAGGATATGAAACATGTTTTTTTCCGAAGGGCCTTCGGCCGAATTTTTATTAGAGAGAGAAAGGCGTACAAGGCGTACACAACAAACACAAAGTGTACATAGAGAAGCCCATACGGGTATGAAAGGTACGCACGCTCCACAGACACAAAAAGCACCCAGAAAAACACAAAAGATCTGGGCTAAAACGCTAGGACACACCCCGCCGCTCTCCAGGAGTGAAGATCCTCAATGATCAACTCAAACACACGGCTCACCGGGCTGTTTTCTTGCTGAAAGATTCTGGCATTTCGTTCTTTCCAAAGCCTCCAGTGGACCAAAATGCAGAAGGTGTCAAAGTCTCGGCGAAGTTCTTTCGGGGCCCTCTTTCTTGCCGCTAGCCACCAGTCTTCCGTGCTCTGAAAGATATCACTGGGGATCGGAAACTCTGCTCCAGCCCAATCCCGGAGGCGGAGCCAGACCTGCTGCGTGAAACAACAGTGCACAAAAAGATGCGTGCAATCCTCATCGGCTGACAAGCATAGCTGGCAGCCGGTGCTATGAGGCCAGCCTCTCCGCGGATATGAAACATGTTTCATATGAGTACTATTGATGTTGATTTGGTATTGTAGATGTCGATGTGTGAAACAGAGAGTAGCAATGCTTTTCTAATTAGGACAAGACCCGGACTCGTAGAAGCATTCTTAGAATGTTATTTAATTAATCTGGACCTCCATCTTGACGCTAAGGTAGTTGACACATTTTTGGACTAATATAGTGAGACATCACTAACCTCTATGCCCCTATAAACCTAACCCCATTGACCCTGCCATCAGCTGAGGAACTTGCCTCAAAAAGAATACATATGGCTCTGTCCTCACTCAACTGACTTGACCAGTGGAAGTCTGATAGAGCAACTTTGGTCAAAAATAAACTTTTCGAAGTTCTTCATGACGATGATACTCACATCGTATGAATGCACACTTCTCGCCGTAGGACTCATGAAAGTTGAAACAGTGTAAATAAAACTTGGAGGCATATCCTTATTGTATGAAATCCTTGGTGAACCGGGCTTGCATAATCCTTTCACTTCCTTAAATTATTTCCTGGTAGTTCAAACTTCGATTACCGCGGATGACACTGGGTACTGAACTGGAACAACCGGTACAGTGGCTCTGTGGCAGAGTAGTTGGTAAAAAAACTGCAGTTATACACTTGGTATGTACGCATGCGTTGGAGATTTGGAGCAATGTGACCTTCCACTCTGTGACATATGATATGACTAGAGTTCTGGTATCATATCTAAACAGCATAAATAGGCATACACAAGCCAGGACGCAGTCATCTCATCATCACTAATCAACTTGTCCTCTGCGTACAGCTAGCTTAGAGTTACGGAGAAGATGGCGCTTGCACCACGCTCGTCCCTGCGCTCCCAGCTGGTGCTGCTCATGTCGCGCGGGAAGCCACGGATGAGCTCATCGTACTCCCCTGCCGTTCCGCCTACTCTGGACGCTCCAGGTAACTCAGATGTTGTTTACTTCACGGACCCGTCGCCATTTCTGCTGCCAATTTCCGCTAACAGTTACTCTACTGTGTTGCAGCTGTGCCAGTCATGCCTGATCCTGATCCTGGGCGTAGGAATGACGCTGGTGTTGGACACCCGCTTCGTGATCCACCTAATAGAAAGGGTGACGCCGTGATCGACAGGCCTTTACCGTTCACTCCAGAGCACCAATATAACAGCAAACCTGCACCTGTACCTGACGTGGCTCGGCCCATACCCTCCAACCTTGAAAATGTTACAGACCCACTTCCTGATCCACCGCATCACGGAGGTCGTCGCCAATCTAAAGCTGTAATCGTCGAGCCTTTACGTCACACTGCGGAGTAACCGGGACACCCGTGTTTCCATATATAGTTCAAGTCACAAAGGCGCTCCTGGCAATGGGCATGGAGTTGTTCTATATATAGTTCACCCGTGTTTCCATATATAGTTCATGTTGGAGGACATGGAGTTGTTCTATGCATCAACTTCCATCGCTATTGGCAATGGGCATAAGGCACCGTTTTGGCACTCCCCTTGGCTACACAATAGGAAGCCAATTGAGATTGCCCCCTTAATCTACAATATCTCTAAACGGAAGAATTGGAAAGTCCATCTTGCCTTGAGTAACAACAATTGGGTAAAGAAGATCGACTTGGAGAAAATCAACAACATGGAGCAACTCAAGCAATTCGTGGAGCTTTGGGTCCTTCTTGACAACTTTCAACTTAGGGAGGAGGTGGAAGACGACATAACTTGGAACCTCACGGCGAATGGCATTTACTCCTCCAAGTCCGCGTATGAGATCCAATTCATTGGCTCCATTGCCTCCAACATGAACAAGATCGTGTGGAAGGCTTGGGCGCCCCCGAAGGTCAAGTTCTTTGCTTGGCTCCTCATGCAAAATAGGGTGTGGACGGCGGACCGTTTACAAGCTAGAGGTTGGCCAAATTGCGACCGTTGCCCCCTTTGCAACCAAACCCTCGAAACCGTTGACCACCTCTTCATTAAGTGCCGTTATACCATTAGGATTTGGGGTGCCATCAAGGAGTGGATTGGCATCCCATCCATTCATCCAACTCAATGGGCCGACCTCTCCATAAGCCATTGGTGGAACATGGTGGCGGGGGGCACCGCTCCTAGTAGGAAGGCTATATCCTCCCTCGCGCTCCTTGTTACTTGGGAAGTTTGGAATGAGCGCAACGCAAGGGTCTTCCGCAACAAGCATACACCCTCTCATGTTTCCATCGAGAAAATTAAAGCCGAGGCCCGGTTGTGGGTTAGAGCGGGTGCCAAGCATTTGGGCAACATCATGCCGGGAGAGTGATCCCTTGTAATAGCCTTGGTTACTTTGGTTACTTTTGTAAAACTCTCCTTAATTAATAGATTGGGGCAAAGCTTTTGCCTCCGTTTCAAAAAAAAACAAAGGCGCTCCTGTTTCGGAAGAGAATATAATATTTTACAGCGTACGTTATGGACAAAATAAACTAGCTAAGGCAGCTTTACTTACTTTTCCTCGTGTTGTACACTAGATTCTTACTTCATATTGTTGTGAACTTGTGATGAATATATATTTCTATCGGAGTGGAGAAAAAAGATCATGCTGGTTACTAGCTAGTTACTGATGTGATCCTATAATCTCAATACATGCTGATGCTGTCAAGGAAAAAGTAATTATAGTTGAAGATCATCAGAAAGAGTAATGAGAGAAATGTCGTTACTATCTATGAGGCTGTTCTAAGTCGCGGTCAGCCTCTAGAAGGGTGGCCAGCGGTCCCTTTCCAAAAATGTTCTCTTTTGGTAAGTTGAAATTTATTTCGCTGAACTGTTTGTGTTGATAACACTAGTGGAGAAGAGGCCTTTGGTCCTAAGCAAATAACCCAGTGCAGAACCAAACCGGGACCATTGGGGGCATTAGGCCCGGTTCGTTTTGCCCAGGGCGGCCCCCTGTCCTGTAGTGGCCTTCAAACCGGGCCTAAAGGGTGGCCGGCAGGGCGCGGCAGGGCGTGTCAGGCGTGGGAACCCTTTAGTCCCGGTTTGTAATACAAACCGGGTCCAAAGGCCCCACCTCTAGACCCGGTTTGTATTTGTTACCACCCGATTTTGGCCAAATCAGGAGATGGGCCGTAAGTGAAGATGGGCTTGAAGGACGTACACGTGGAGCATCTTCGAAGCGGCCTCGCGCGAGGAGTTTGGGCTTAACCGCCCGTGTATCTGTAACATATTAGATCGCGCCGCCAGTTCCAGACCTCTCCCTCATCCCCCATCCTCGCCGCCGCCGGAGGTCACGCCGGACAAAAGCTCCAGGCGGTGGCCGGTGATGGTGGCGGCGGGGCGTTTGTCTCCATGCGCTTGTCGGTGGAGGGGCTCTCCGGTGGCGGCGGCGTGGCTTCGACGGCAAGGCGGCGGCGTGGGGTCATGGTCTCCCGGCGACGAGCGCCAATCGACGCCGGATACCGTGCTCGGCTTCCTCGCGACGGTGGCGCCTCTGCAGTCCGTTTGTGCTCTACGGATCGGGCCCAGATGGGGTTTGGCGGGCCTCAGACCTGGCCCCGGCGGCTGCAAGTGCGGGGTGCGCGTCTCGTCGCTCCTGCTGCTGGGCACCTTGGCGGTGCTGGCGGCGGGGCTGTGCGAGATGCAGCGGGTCGGCCGGTGGTGCGCCGCGGGCTGCGGCCCGTAGGGCCGGGGCACCCCAGTCCCCATCCTCGACAGTGTGTGGCGGCCGCGGTGGCCGCGTGGGCGGTGCGGCGGCTGGTCCGGGGAGCTCAAGCCTACGGACGTTGGCGTTCGTCTTCGAGTCTCCGCTTCGGTGTTGTTCGGCGCCCCCTCCTTCGTGGCGTTCCGGCGGCGCCCACGGTGCTCCTTGGCGGTGCTCTGTCGGCCGCATGCTGCGCAGCCCGGCCTCTCATCTCCGCGAGGTACGGTGGGTGTCGGTTGTGCTCGCGGAGCTCTCTGGATTGGTGTTGGTGGTGGCTGTGGCGCGGTGTCGGCGCGCCGGGTGGTGATGGTGGTCTGGCCGGCCCTTTGCGGCGGGTGTGAGGTTGCGACTCTCTGCCGGGCGAAAGTCTTGTTCTGGCTGCGGCTGGAACCGACGGCGGCGGCGCCTTTTTTGGCGTCGTGACCTCCTTGGAGGCGTCGTCGAGGTGGTTTTCTTGCGCCTCCGCCCGGGTGCTCCAGGGGAAACCCTGATTCCTCGTGGGATCTTTAGAATATGGTTCAACCCAATCCGGATATTGATTTTAACAGCTTAATTGAGCCATTTTTCAGAGATGAGATTGATGACATTGTTAAAAATATGCCTACTAATAAGTCACCTGGACTTGATGGATTTAATGGGGCTTTCTTAAAGAAGTGTTGGGATACAGTTAAAGAGTAACTTTATCAGCTATGTGATGATTTCCATTCCGGTAACCTTAATATTCAGAGTATCAAGAATGCTTATATCACTCTCATACCAAAGAAAGGAAACCCAAAATATGTCGACTACAGGCCTATTTCTCTAGTCAGTTTAGCTCTTAAATTTCTCAAAAATCAGTATGGCTTCATTAAGAGTAGAACAATCCATGATTGTGTCAAGCTTGGTCTTTTGAATATATCCATCTCTGTCATAAATCAAAACAAGAGATTGCCATCATCAAGCTCGATTTTGAAAAGGCTTTTGACACAGTGGAGTATAGTGCCATTTTGCTAATGTTGAAGCACATGGGTTCCTGTATACTGCTTCCACTGTTGTTTTACTTAACGGGGTTCCTGGTAAACAAATTATTTGCAAGCGAGGTGTCAGACATGGGGATCCCCTCTCACCTGTGCTCTTTGTCTCAACGGCCGAACTTCTACAATACATTGTTAATGATGCTTGGCACACTGGCTTGATCAATTTACCTCTGGACCATTCTTTGGGTTTAGATTACCCCATTGTGCAATATGCTAACGACACCTTGCTCATTCTGCCTGCCTGTTCAATTCAGTTGCTCCGGTTAAAAGATTTACTTCAGAATTTTTCTCTGTTCACCGGGTTGAAAGTAAACTTTTAGCAAATCCTCTATGGTACCTATCAATATTACAAGTGAGAAATACTCTGAGCTGGCTCCGGGATTCGGTTGTAAAGTGGGATCTCTTCCGTTTACATATTTGGGTTTACCCATGGTCACCACTAAGCCTGCAATGGAACACCTTATAGACATTATTGAGAGGACTGACAGAAGGTTAGTTGGTATTGCTGATACGCTATTATATGATGGTAGACTAGTCGTTGTCAAAGTTATTATTTCAGCCATTCCAAATTTTGCTATCTGTACACTTCCTGGATCATATTGAAAGCCCTGCTAGAGGTTTTCTTTGAGAGGGAAAGAGATTGAGAAGAAAGGTAAATGTCTTGTTAAATGGGAAAAGGTCTGCAAGCCGAAAAATGCAGGTGGACTTGGTGTTCTTCATCTTAGAACCCACTGCTCTTATTCTCAAAAATATGTTCAAGTTCATGAACAAACATGATATCCCTTGGGTTCATCTGGTATGGCAAGCACATTATGCACATGGCAAAATTCCACAGAATTCCAACCCATGTGGGTCATTTTGGTGGAAGGGTTGTCTTAAGCTGCTCAGTATATTCCTTGAAATTGCCTCATGTGTGGCTGGTGATGGTGCAACTGTCAGACTCTGGATGGATAATTGGTCAGATAGATCTTTGTGACATAAATTCCATTTTTTTTACCAAGGACCAAGGGATCACATTGAAAAAAGCAGTTGATATCTGTTGCAATGAGGAAATCTATAATCTGTTCCACCTGCCATTATCTTTGATTGCTTCTGATTAGTGTGGCATGCTTCAGCTGTCTATCACCCCATATTCTGATAATCCCACTCAAAATACTTGGAAACTCACAGATGGCCATAAGGACTATTCTAGTAAGAGAGTTTATGTTGCCTTGTGCCCCTCAGATTTGGTACCTGCTCCCATGAGATCGATCTGGAATTCTTGTGTTATGCCCAAGCACAATTTTTTCTTCTGGCTTCTTTTGCAAGACATGCTTAATACCAGGAATCTATTGGCCAGGAAGAATTTCCATGTTGAGTCACATGATTGTGTCTTATTTACAGATGGGGCTAATGAGGATTTTATTCACCTCTTTTTTTCATGTGATTTTAGTCAAAACTTCCGGTGGAAACTGAATATGGAGTGGAACACTGAGTTGGGTATTTTCGACATGCTCATGGATGCCAGACAGAGATATAATCTGATCTGTTTCAAAGAGTCTGGTTGTTGGAGCATCTGGAACCACAGGAACAGATCCATTTTTGATAATCAGCAGATAAGCTTAGATGCTTGTATTAATTTCTTCAAAGAATCTTTTGAGCTTATTAGACATAGTGCTAAACCTAGTCTCATGGAGGGCATGACTCAGTGGCTGGACACTTTGTAATTTGATTCTGAACTTATGTTTTCTGCTTTTGTTTATAAAATATATAAAATGACACAGTAGGGTCCTTCCCTACTGTTTTCGTGTCAAAAAATGCTATAGTGGAGAAGGCTTCAATCGATTCCTCTCATCCTAGTGCTTCTATAGGACTATGAGGTGTCATATTTTGCTACGGTGGCTTCTCCTTTGTGTGTCAGCTCGTGCTAGTCACTTTCCTCCTCGAAATAGGCTTTCGCCCCGCTATATTAATATAGCAATCATTGATACATCGAGAACGCTGGGCAACAGCACAACTAAGCCCAAAAGAAAAGACAAAGAAATGTAAGAGAAACAAATGCCGACAACGGTAGATCGACGAAAAAACAAGGATGAGCCGCCACCGCTGCGCCCTCCAGAGAAGTCCCACCACGCTCCTAGCACACCGAATCGCCGCATACCAAGCAACACCTTCAACAAGGAAAACAACGACGACGCCGTTGCTGCCCAGAATAGTCCTAGGGTTTCCCCCGATATGCGGAGGAGGGTAAGGAGGGGGTACACCCGACGCCCTCCCGGAAGGAAAGATGGCGCCCGCAGGCATCACCCCGACGGTGCCGGACGAACCGACAAGGATTTCTCCCGACCCCCACCACCACCACCTCGAACGATTCAAAGTGCTCCAACCAACCTGCCAGCCACCAGAACGCGCCACCACAGTCTTGGCTCCATCCTCACCGTCTCACCGTGGACGCCGTTGCGAGGCCTAGAGGAAAGAAAAGGGGACAACAGGGTCAGGGGTAGCAGTACCGAAGCCATGCGGGAGGGAACTACCTCCACCGCCTTCGCGGTAGCAGACCGGACGTGGCAGCAGAGACACACCAGGCGTACTGGCCCGGCCGGGCCCAAACTAGCCCGCAAAGTCTCCGCCGCCACGCTGCAGCAGGCCGGCTGACAACGGCTTCACCACCCATCCCCGCCGAAGCACCTCCTCTTCCTCCAGGGGGTTCGCCAACGCGCTTGGGGCGGCCCGCCCAGACACAGATGGGCCCCGACGGGCCCAGATCTGGGCCGGGAAGGCGCTGCCGGCCACACACCGGCGACCAGCCGGCCGCCCCCAAGCTACACACCACCCCGCCGCCAAGAGGCTGCGCCATCGCCACCGAAGCCACCCGGCCGTGCCGGACCGTCGTCTGCCGAAAAACACCGCCACGGGCCACCGCACGCCGCGCCACAGCTCCACGCTCGCGGGGAATGGCCGCCGCCGCCGGGACCGCACAGCGGCGGCGGAGAGGAGAGTGCGAGAAGGGGACGGGAAGAGGCAGCGCTAGGGTTCGGCCCGCTTGCCCGCGCGGGGGGCGAAAGGTGCTAGTCACTTTTCTGGAACGGTGAGGATAGGCTTTGGTAGAAACCCACAGAGAACAACATTTTGACTGCTACAGTACATGCTAATATGATAGGTTATTTCTATGGATTGCATTTAAGCATAGGGCAAGGTAACTGGGGCTGCTAGTCGAGCCAAACACATGAATGTTTATTTTCTAGTGAATCTGCATATGAGAAAAAGTAACTTCAACTAGTAAGCTCAAAGAATAAATAAATAATTTCATATCAACGTCTTCAAAATTTAATTTTATCTGGTTCCTCATTCAGTACCTATTTTCCCTCGTGGCTATTTTGCAAGTTAGGTAGAACTTTACCAACGGAATCAATTACACCGGAAAATAGCTTTTTTTGAAATATTAGGGAAATAAGAAATTTTGGTGGCCTCGTGGTCTCGAGCGCACACTCGACTATCATGGTCAAACAGTCAAATGACTCTAATATTGGAACACACAGGTAAAAGCAACCTTAATTTAATTTGTGGCATTAACTTATTACTCTTGACACTTATTTATTTGTACATCTTGTATTACCTTATATTCATGTATTGTACACATTTCAAATACTTATCACTTAGATATACTTCATGCTTATGTGTACGAGATGCTCATAATGTATGATGCACAACGGAGGAACTTGGCACATCAAACTGAACCATTTCGGCAATACAATAACTATATCACCTCGTGTTGATTCAACTAGTAACTAAAGGGCAATGCTCACTGGTTTCTTATCGATATTATAATTATACGATGACATACTCCTGAATATCACTTGAAACGATGCATGACAATCAATCAATCGAGCAATCATGTATACGATTATAGCCATCACTGTGGTTTGATCACACTGCCTCCAAGCCGGTGTGATTTCACCAGTAGTATGGTTAAACCTAGCAAAATATAAATCTCCCTTGAGTAGAAACAAAGTTTCCTGGCTCATACTTTTTCTAAGATAGTTTTATCCTGAGTACTTCACTTTCTTAATATTCGAGGTTTTACAGCCGAGGAGTAGTAGTAACATTTAAGTTAGTTAGTCAGGCAACACCGAACCTTATAGAGTAAAGCTGCTCGGAAAGTTATGGCTCTTAGTTTGATTTTACATGTTGTTCATAAGTTAGTGCGAGTCAAACTAGAGTTCCGAGTTATCCTCTTTGGACCAAGGAGAAACTCAAGTGTGATGTACATATGTGGCTTGTAATGTTAAGTGCTTGAATAAAAATCAGTTATGTTTCTATTGTACCATCATGAGGGATGTAATATTTAGGGATTGGTACTTCACAACTTTTATGTCAACGATTTACATGCTATAACATGCAATGCTATATTGGGTCACCACACTTTCAAAATTAAGTGGCATAAATTTTGACCTAGTCAAAGTTTTCTATAATTGACTAGGTTATAGAGAAAATATATACATCCAAAAAAATATTATATATTCGACTTGAAACATATTTTTGGAGGATATGAAACGTATTTCGTATGAGTACTATTGATGTTGGTTTCACTACGGGAAAGACTGACGTTGCCGTGCGGCACTTTGCACGGCAAAGGCCGCTATACACACGGCAAAGGCTTTGCCGTGCGCGCACGCACGGCAAAGACTGCCCGGCAAATCCAGCGACGGCAAAGGCAACGTTGCCGTGCGCACCGCCTATCTGCACGGCAAAGACCGTTGCCGTGCGCCCTGTTCTTTGCCGTGCGTCCGGTACTTTGCCGTGCGGCAGAACGTTGCCGTGCGTGCGTGGCTTTGCCGTGCGCGGTGACATTGCCGTGCGGCTCTTCTTGCTACGCACGGCAAAGAAATCTTTGCCGTGCAGCAGCTCACGGCAAAGCTTGGCTGCACGGCAGCGCCTGATTTTCCCGTAGTGTTTGTTACTGTAGATGTCTCTCTGTGTCACTGAATACATTCATGTAGCAATGTTTTTTAATTAGGACAAGGCTGGGTGTCATAGTAGTGTTCCTAGAATATTATTTTATTAACCTGAACCTCCATCCTGACGCTAAGGTAGTTGACACATTTTTGGAGTAATATAGTGAGACATCAGTAACCTCTATGCCTCTATAAACCTACCCCCATTGACCCTACCAGCAGCTGAGCAACTTGCTTGAAGTTACATATGGCTCAGTCCTCACTCCATTATATTGACTTGACCAGTGGAAGTCTGGAGCAACTTTGCTCAAGAATAACCTTTTTGAAATTCTTATTGACGAATGATACTCGCATCGTATGAATGCACCTCACCATAGGACTTGTGAAAGTTGAAAGTGTGTAATTAAATAGAACCTGGCCTGCATAATCTTATATTGTATGAAATCCTTTGTGAACTGGGCTTGCATAATCCTTTCACTTCCTTAAATTATTTCCTGGTAGTTCAAACTTCGAATACCGTGTATGACGCTGGGTACTGAACTGGACCAACTGGTACAGTGGCTCTGTGGCAGAGTAGTTGGCAAACAAACTGCAGTATGTACGCATGCATTGGAGATTTGGAGCAATGTGACCTTCCACTCTGTGACATATGATATGACTAGAGTTCTGGTATCATATCTAAACAGCATAAATAGGCATACACAAGCCAGGACGCAGTCATCTCATCATCACTAATCAACTTGTCCTCTGCGTACAGCTAGCTTAGAGTTACAGAGAAGATAGCGATTGCTCCACGCTCGTCCCTGTGCTCCCTGGTGCTGCTCATGTTGCGCGGGAAGCCAGGGCTGAGCTCCTCGTACTCCCCCGCCGTTCCGCCTACTCCGACCGCTCCAGGTAACTCAGATGTTGTTTCCTTCACGAACCCGTCTCCATTTCTTCTGCCGATTTTCGCTAACAGTTACTCTACTGTGTTGCAGCTGTGCCAGTCATGTCTGACCCTCAGCGGAGGAAGGATGAAGGTGTTGCACACCCCCTTGCTGATCGATCTAATAGAAAGGGTGAGGCCTTGATCGACAGGTCTTTACCGTCCACTCCGGAGCACCCAGTTCCTGACAATGGTTCATATACCAGCAAACCTGCAACTGCATCTGACGTGACTGGGCCCATATCCTCCAACCTTGAAAATGTTACACACCCACTTCCTGGTCCACCAGGTCACATAGGCCGTCTCCAATCAAATCTGTAATCACCGAGTCTTCACCGCACACTGCGAAGTCACAAAGGCGCCGGAATGAAAAATATCGTATTGTATCGCGTATGGGCAAGATAAACTAGGCAGCTTCACTTACTTGCCCCCGTGTTGTACACTACATTCTTACTTCATGTTGTTGTGATGAATATATACTTGTGTCAGAGTGGACAAAAAAATGCTGGTGGTTTCGTCAAAAAATAATAATAATCCTGGTGGTTACTAGCTAGTTACTGATGCGATCTTATGATCTCTGCACATGATATCTGGTACATTGAGAGTAGTTTTCATGCTGACTTCATGTTCAGGTTCAAGCTTTAAATCTCCAACGGATCCAAACTACTTCCCAAAATGTTTATCTTGATGTAGTTGGAGATTAATCATGCATATGTATCGAGTTTTAATCCCATGCATGGATAGGGCTTCTAGAGATACTATATACAAAATCACACGAAAATGCTATTGCAAAAGCGAACATTGCTGTCTTGAAATGCCACTAACTGACGGAACATTTCAAGTACAAGTACTTTTGCAGAAGATGCGAGGCAAGCTAGGGTTCTGTGATGGCCAAGTAGGCAGGTACATGTTTGTGCCATGCATATTTGCTTGACATCGTTCTTCTCTGCGGATCGGGCGTAGGCTTGGGTCTTGATCATGTTCTAGTTTAGCTTTTCAGGTGAGTTTCTTGTTATCATGTTCAGACTTCACATTCGAGGTTTAGTCCCCACAAGCTGCTTCCGAGTCAGCAAGATCTAACTTGATTGATTGGATACTGATGGCATAAATAGTATAGCTCAGATTGTGCTTATAGAAATATTACTCACTTATAAAAGGAAAATGAGATGGCAAAAGAGAATGTTAAGGTGTCACTAACTGTCTAACTGACTTCAACAAAGGAAAATTCATAAGATGCTACTATTAGCTTTCTAAAAAGGCTTACATTTCAGAACGGAGATAATACATCACTAATCTTCTTTACATGAACTTCTTTCACTAGCTACCATCGTGTTGATTCTTTGCTTTATAAACCCATGTGCGAGGCCTTGTGCTTGATCCTAAGGATCTCGGTAGAGACCTGTCCCATATCCGGACGCTCTTTGGGCAATGTCATGGAGCAAGAGGCCTATTCTAACCAGTGGGTATGATGAAATTTTTCATTATGTTAGTTACACTTCTGTCATCTTGGAGCATTGTGGGATCAACAACCTCAAGAATATTTGACCGAGCATTGTGGTATGATGCAATTGTACCACACGTGCAATTCCCACGTGCACGAATCAGAACGCAAATCCAACAATACCATAGTCGACCGAGCTCTAAGTTAATTCTCGATCGATCGATAACTAGCGAAACTATTCATTTAAAGAGGAACGAAATCCTTTTACAAAAATAAATAATATAAATTTTGACATAAGTCAAAGTTCAATATAATTGACTGAGGTTATAGAGGAAGTTTATACATCCAAAAAAAAATCTGATATCTACGACATGGAACATATTTTTTAAGGACATGAAACGTATTTCATATGAGTACTATTGATGTTGATTTGGTATTGTAGATGTCGATATATGACACAGAAAACTTTCATGTAGCAATCTTATATTTACTAATTGGAGACTCCCATTAAGCCTCCACGTTAATCCTAGGTAAACAACCAAAAATTACCGCTAGATCTAATATTAACGACCGCGATCTAATTATGAACATATGTGGTATGCCTTGCATTGACGTCTCCTTCATAAAAAAAGAATATTCCCATCGTGGCTTCTTCCACCGATCCCGTCCATGGGGCCGCCTCTCCTCTCTGTCGTGTGCCTCTCCGGCTCCTCGATCCCAGCCATGTCGCCAACTCGCGTCCTTCTCCTCGCGTGTCCATACCATACCGGCGTTTCCTCTATCCTATGCAACAAGCCCTCTACCGTCAGCCTTCTAGAATCCTCGATCGAGCACTGCGTGGAGATGATTCGAGCAAGGTTTGAGGTCTCTCCTTCTAGGCTCATAGGAACGATGTTCCAGCGGTGCGCCGCTCTCAATCTGCTGGTAACCTTTCATCCCCTCTCTGCCAACACAAATTTTCCTTGCTGTACTCGATCTGCAGGCAACCAGGTACAGATCAATGTATGAGTTCATCTCCACGCTGAAAAAGTAATAGGATACGATGGTTTTGTTGTTTGCCACACCAGATCGGGGGGGCCTCTGTATTGCTTATATAGAACCCAAATAGGGTTTGTTACAGATACAATTGGATAGATTAGGATCCTAACCAAACTGCTAACTAATTCTAGTCTATCGTGTTACACAAGATAGGTACACGTTTGGTTTGTTAACACCCTCCCGCAATCTCAGCTGGGTACATCATCCAAGATTGAGATTGTGTCGAAGTGAAGCAATGAGGCGTGCTCCAAGAGGCTTTGTGAGTCCATCAGCTAGCTGATCTCCTGTAGGAATGAACCGGATCTCCAAGGCCTTCCGTGCTACTCGTTCTCTTACAAAGTGAAAGTCGATTTCAATATGCTTGGTACGTGCATGAAAAACCGGATTCGCCGAGAGGTACGTAGCCCCAAGGTTATCACACCAAAGACGAGGCGGACGGTTCTGTCTTATACCGAGTTCTCCAAGTAAAGACTGAATCCATATAAGCTCTGCAGTAGCGTTGGCCAAGGCCTTATACTCGGACTCCGTACTAGATCGTGAGACCGTAGGTTGCTTCTTAGAGCTCCACGATATGAGGTTATCTCCAAAAAATACTGCAAAACCACTAGTGGATCGACGATCATCTGGATTCCCGGCCCAATCAGAATCTGAATAAGCACTTAATAGTGTCGAGTTAGATCGCTTGATAGTCAATCCAACATGAGGGGTATACTGAAGATACCTAAGAATTCTCTTGGCAGCAGTGAGGTGCTCAGCTGTTGGCGCATGCAAGTACTGACATACTCGATTCACTGAAAAAGAAATGTCGGGTCGAGTCAAAGTGACATACTGTAGGGCACCAACAATGGACCTGTACTTGGTTGCCTCCCCTGGCTCCAACGGCTGATCACCACCCAATGTTAGCTGAGTCGAAGTGGTCATGGGAGTAGTGGATGCCTTGCACTTACTCATACCCATCCGAGATAGCAGATCAGCAATATATTTGGACTGATGTAACACAATGCCATTTGACTCCTTGCGTACTTCAAGCCCAAGAAAATAATGGAGATTACCAAGATACTTTAGAGCAAAATCTTTCTGAAGCTGCTGAACCAGATTAGGCACCGCTTTAGGTGAGGAGCTTGTGATAATTATATCATCAACATACACAAGAAGATAAATAGTGACTCCATTTTGATTGAATATAAATAGCGACATGTCAGCTTTGGAAGGAACGAAACCAAGCAAATGCAACCTTGAGCTGAGCTGAGCATACCAAGCGCGAGGGGCCTGTTTTAATCCATATAGCGCTTTATCCAATTTGCAGACATGATGTGGAAGCTGTTTGTCTTCATAACCTAATGGCTGCTTCATAAATACATCCTCCTCTAAAATGCCGTGAAGAAACGCATTTTGAACATCCAATTGATGAAGCGTCCAACCTCTGGAGATGGCAATGGACAAGACCAACCGGATTGTAACCGGTTTTACAACGGGACTAAATGTATCATCATAGTCCACTCCAAAACGCTGCTTGAAGCCCTTGGCCACTAGACGCGCTTTGTATCGATCAATAGATCCATCAGCCTTGTACTTCAGCTTATAAACCCAGCGACAGTCAATAATGTTCAGGCCAGGTCGATATGGAACAAGGTGCCAAGTACTATTCTTCTGAAGAGCCTCATATTCTTGGTTCATGGCTTGACGCCAATTCTCATCAGTAACTGCAGAATGGAAATCAGTAGGTTCAGTCATCACAGAACCAGTGAACCGGAAGTGCCCTTTGTATTCAGAAGTTCCGTCAGTCCGCTGTTTTGCTCGCCAAGTACCATCATGAGTTCTGGTCACCCTGCTGATAGGTGCAGACGTGGATTGATCATGTACTGCCGCAGACGATCCCGCGGAGCTAGCCGAGCCGGGCGAGTTGGAGTCGCTTGAGGCGGGCGAGCTAGAGTCACTGAAGGCGGATGAACCCGCCTGTCCAGAGTGCTGTGCCGAAGGTGAGCTGACTGGAGATGGGCTTGCGGATGGCGAGCCATGTCCACCATGCTGCGGTTGATTGTTCTCAGGGACATCGATCTCGTCTCCTGAAATAGCATTCGTGTCAGCGCCCATGTCATCATCCACATCACCTGTTCCCTGTGTATCAGAGGACAACTCAGGAGCAACGTTAGTATGACTGTGTGCTACACCGGTTAATCCAGTATCAATACCAGGAGTGACCACAGGAACGGAAAGGAGCAAGGTTTCAGAATGTGAAATAGTGGATTTTGGCATAAGTGAAAAGGGGAAGACATGTTCATCAAATGTGACGTCCCTGGAAATATATATACGGCCAGTAGGTGGATGAAGACACCTATAGCCACGATGAATATCACTATAGCCAATAAATACACATTGTTTCGACCGAAAGTTTAATTTGCGAGTGTTGTATGGTCTCAAATTGGGCCAACACACGCATCCGAAAACCTTGAGGAAGGAATAGTCTGGTTTTATGTCACGAAGAAGCTCCAAAGGTGTGGATTGGTTGATGACACGACTAGGCATGCGATTTATGAGATAGGTGGCGGTTTGGAAAGCAGTGTCCCAAAACCTTAAAGGTAGAGATGATTGTGCAAGTAGGGAGAGTCCTACATCAACAATATGTCGATGTTTGCGCTCGGCAGAGCCGTTTTGCTGGTGAGTGTGAGGACATGACACTCGATGGGTAATGCCAACTGTGTGAAAAAAATTGTGCAGCTTTTGATATTCGCCGCCCCAATCAGTTTGGACGCTAACAATTTTCTTATTCAACAAGCGTTCAGTAAGTTTTTGGAATTGTGTAAAGACATTGAACACTTCAGATTTCCGTTTTAAAAGATAGATCCATGTGAATTTAGAGAAGTCATCAATGAAACTAACATAATACTTATAACCACCAACTGAATTGATGGCAGGTCCCCATACATCGGAGTAGACAAGTTCTAAAGGAGAAGTCGAGACATGATTCGACATAGAAAAAGGTAATTGATGACTCTTGGCTTGCATACATGCATCACAAACCGGATTATTCTTGGACCTACTAACACACGGAAGATTAAAAGCACGAATTATTTGTTGCACAACTTGTTGTGCTGGATGTCCTAAACGGCGATGCCACAATTCTGATGAAGTGGTGGCGGAGAAGGAAAACTTGCGAGATGCTGCTGCACCGGGACCAAATGGATAGAGCCCTCCACGGCTACTGCCTCGAGCTAGAACCCTCCTCGTGAGTCGATCCTTCACAAGGAAATACCAAGGATGATACTCAATAAATACATCATTATCTCTAGTTAATTTGTGGACAGATAATAAATTTTTGGTGGTTTTCGGAACATGTAGAACATCATTAAGAAGAAGTGGTCTACTGTTGGTATTAATAATGGATTTACCAATGTTTGCAATAGTCATACCAGTGCCGTTTGCAGCCTTCACGTTGTCACGTCCCAGATACTTTTCATGGGTGTTCAGGCGGTCGAGCTGATGCGTGATGTGATCCGTCGCCCCAGTATCAGAGTACCAGGTTGGATCAAAGTTGTAGTCACCACCTCCTCCCATGGATGCAGCTGCAGCTGAGCGAGGAGCTTCCTCGCCCTGGTATGATTCATCATACCTGAACCAACACTTTGCAGCACTATGGCCAGGTTTGGTGCACACCTGACAGACAGGTTTGGGACGACGGTCGTTGTTGAAGCTGTTGCGGCCACCGCCGCCGCCTCCACCCGAGTTGCCGCCGCCGTTCCCACGGCCGCCGCCGTAGCCGCCGCCGTATCCGCCGCCGTTGCCGTTGTTGTAGCTTCCGGCGCCTCCATTGCCGTTGCCGCGTCCACTATTCTGCTGATAGTTCCCGCGTCCACGGCCTCCCCGGTTTGACCGAGAGACATTGTTGGCAGACGTGTTGCCGATGGTGGCGTGCGGGGCAGGATCATGCCAGGCCTCATAGCTCAACAGATAAGCATAGAGTTCATCAGGAGAGATCTCTTCGTCCTTGATGCCGATCGCGGCGACTATCGCGCCGAAGTCGTCGCCAACGCCGGACAGCACGTAGTTCACGATCTCCTCGTCGGAGAGCGGGCTTCCCGCTGCAGCGAGAGCATCCGTCAGGCTCTTCACCTTGTTGAAGTGGTCAGTGATGGAGGAGCTGCCCCTCTGGACTTGGGCAAGCTGGCGTCGGAGTTGCATGACCCGCGCCCGAGATTGCGATGAGAATGTCCTTTCCAGCGCCAGCCAGACTCCGGCCCCTGACTCAATGTCGAGGACGCGAGCCAGGATCTCAGGAGTGAGAGAGGCCAGAAGAACGCTGAGGACGATCTGGTCTTGGCGCAGCCATTCATCGTACTCAGGGTTTTGCACCTGAGCCGTCTTGCCGTCGACAGTGCCGGCGACAGTTGCAGATGGAGCCTTGACCTTGCCGGTGAGGAAACCAAGGAGCTGAGCGCCCCGGAACGCCGGCAGAACTTGCGCCTTCCAAAGCAAGTAGTTGTCCCGTCCAAGTTTGACGGTGATCAATTGGCTAATTTGGGCAGGGGTCCAAGAGGTGGAGGAAGACGACATGGTTGGAAGATTGGATCTAGGTATTTCGGATTTGGATGTTCAGAGGAAGTCGGCTCTGATACCATGAAAAAGTAATAGGATACGATGGTTTTGTTGTTTGCCACACCAGATCGGGGGGGCCTCTGTATTGCTTATATAGAACCCAAATAGGGTTTGTTACAGATACAATTGGATAGATTAGGATCCTAACCAAACTGCTAACTAATTCTAGTCTATCTTGTTACACAAGATAGGTACACGTTTGGTTTGTTAACACACGCACTTGGATGATTGGATCCTATGAATTAATTTGATTGGAGGTCCGAGGATGGATTCCAGTCTGATTAGTTCTCCTGTGCATATGGACATATGTACTGAAATATTATTAAATTGAAAGAATGGCAAAAGATTTGGTGCAGCTGGTTTCCCAGTTAATCCCCAATTTGCACTTTTCTTCACCCAGTAATTTATCAGATCTATCACGGGATGTGAAAACAAGTTGCAAAGTAAAGGAGCCTTGGTGGCAAACACACACGGATGCCAATTCGTTTTTGGATAAGATGGATACCAAGTATGTAGTTGATAGTAAGTTCCAGCCAATTTTAGGGATGCACTCCATCATTGCATTACAAAATTTCTGGTGCACAAGAAAGAAGCATCCTAAATATCATGCTTATGCACAAGGAGCTGAAGTCGACCATTTGTATATATATAATCTAGCCTTTTTGGATCCATCAGGTTTGTTTCTACTCTGTACTTTCACATACTATTTTGATAAATGCATACAGTTACAGCCTGCAATAACTGGGATATTTTTGCTGCAGCAATAATTAGGATTCCCAACAGTAGTTTACATGTTTGCCGTGAAACAACAATGTGTCCTTTGCAAATGGGAACACCGGTGGTTTAAAGTTTTCATTCACATTGCCAGGAATAGGATAGGTGTGCTCCCTCATTTTACAATTCACTTTGTTTTGCACAATCATAGTTAATTAGAAACTTTGACCCGGCCATCCATAGGTTGCTACATTTTACTCTTCTAGGTAAACCAAATAATATTGGGAGTTTGATACGTAGTAAGATGAAAACCTCCTCAACAATATATAGTCTCTTCCCATGTTTATTTAATTTCTTCTCACGTCCCAAAACGTTTCTGTGTTTAATGTATATCAGTATATGCATAGCTTTTCTGTTCGAGCAATTGTAGTTCTACTCTTGCAAGCATTGAAGTACTGAAATCTTCCAGGCAACAACCAATGAAGTAAGTATATATAGTCCTCACGTTCATGTATTTTATCAAATAGTGTTTTCTTGATGCGTGCGATATGTCCTACATGTGCCTGCTAATGCACAAAAGCTGCATGGTGACCACAAGCATTGGTAGCAATAAGAAGCCGCTCACGCTGCCTGATGATAGCATAACTTATTTCAGTTCTTAGGCAGATTTTTTCTCCTAAATGCATGTAATTTTGCAGTAAATATTATAATCTGTGGCTTAAGTGGTACTTAGATTGGCCCAGTGATCAAGTGAGAGAAAAAAAGCTATTGGTGTTTTAAGCAACGGACATCTGTTGGTGTAATTCATCTATCTTATTTCTGTCCATAAGCCAACGGATATTGTGTTTAACAAAAAAGATTCTACTAATTTTCTGTAGGTTATTCACACTATGGTTCATTGGATCCAACTTTGGCGCTTCTTGCTCCCGGAGGACCAGCGGGAGTGCATGGTTTCTGGATGCAACCGCCTTCAAATGGTTGCCCAGGATATTTTCTATCAGCCTACTTGGCGGTCTATTAAGAACTGGAAGATGGTTAGAGTGCTTGGCATGCTTTTTATTTTCAGATGGTTGATTTTTGTATCGACCCTCGTTGATCCGTGATTGTAACTCTTGAATATTCATTTTTTAATAAAAGGTTGTGTGCATCAACCGATGCAGAGGCCGGGAATACCCCCATTTCGAAAAAATACATGTTGTTAAGGAAAATAATAATCATAGCTGAAGATAATAAAAAATAAAACAGAGAAGTACTCTTTTTTACAGTACAGGGAAGCTAGTCGTATCGATTCTTCCTTGGATCATTATTTCCTTTGTTTCATATAAACATATTTTTTTAAAGAAAATAGAAGGAGGGCTGCCTTTTCATTAAGAAAATGGAAGTGATTCGTTTAAGGACACGAATCTTGGTCAGATGACATCATCCAACATTTGTTGCAAATCATGGGTATAATGTGCAAAAGTCTTGATTGCAATTGTAACCCATGTGCAACTCCTAGGTGCATAAATCACCATGCAAATCCAACAAGGCCAGTCGTCTGAGCTCGAAGTTAATTCTCAATCAACCAAGAACTAGTGAAATTGTTCATTTAAAGGGGAATGAAATCCCTTTCAAAATTAAGTGATATAAATTTTGACCTAAGTCAAAGTTTTCTATAGTTGACTGAGGTTATAGAGAAAATATTTACATCCAAAAAAACTTATATATAAGACTTAAAACATATTTTTGGAGGATATGAAACATGTTTCATATGAGTACTATTGATGTTGATTTGGTATTGTAGATGTCGATGTGTGAAACAGAGAGTAGCAATGCTTTTCTAATTAGGACAAGACCCGGACTCGTAGAAGCATTCTTAGAATGTTATTTAATTAATCTGGACCTCCATCTTGACGCTAAGGTAGTTGACACATTTTTGGACTAATATAGTGAGACATCACTAACCTCTATGCCCCTATAAACCTAACCCCATTGACCCTGCCATCAGCTGAGGAACTTGCCTCAAAAAGAATACATATGGCTCTGTCCTCACTCAACTGACTTGACCAGTGGAAGTCTGATAGAGCAACTTTGGTCAAAAATAAACTTTTTGAAGTTCTTCATGACGATGATACTCACATCGTATGAATGCACACTTCTCGCCGTAGGACTCATGAAAGTTGAAACAGTGTAAATAAAACTTGGAGGCATATCCTTATTGTATGAAATCCTTGGTGAACCGGGCTTGCATAATCCTTTCACTTCCTTAAATTATTTCCTGGTAGTTCAAACTTCGATTACCGCGGATGACACTGGGTACTGAACTGGAACAACCGGTACAGTGGCTCTGTGGCAGAGTAGTTGGTAAAAAAACTGCAGTTATACACTTGGTATGTACGCATGCGTTGGAGATTTGGAGCAATGTGACCTTCCACTCTGTGACATATGATATGACTAGAGTTCTGGTATCATATCTAAACAGCATAAATAGGCATACACAAGCCAGGACGCAGTCATCTCATCATCACTAATCAACTTGTCCTCTGCGTACAGCTAGCTTAGAGTTACGGAGAAGATGGCGCTTGCACCACGCTCGTCCCTGCGCTCCCAGCTGGTGCTGCTCATGTCGCGCGGGAAGCCACGGATGAGCTCATCGTACTCCCCTGCCGTTCCGCCTACTCTGGACGCTCCAGGTAACTCAGATGTTGTTTACTTCACGGACCCGTCGCCATTTCTGCTGCCAATTTCCGCTAACAGTTACTCTACTGTGTTGCAGCTGTGCCAGTCATGCCTGATCCTGATCCTGGGCGTAGGAATGACGCTGGTGTTGGACACCCGCTTCGTGATCCACCTAATAGAAAGGGTGACGCCGTGATCGACAGGCCTTTACCGTTCACTCCAGAGCACCAATATAACAGCAAACCTGCACCTGTACCTGACGTGGCTCGGCCCATACCCTCCAACCTTGAAAATGTTACAGACCCACTTCCTGATCCACCGCATCACGGAGGTCGTCGCCAATCTAAAGCTGTAATCGTCGAGCCTTTACGTCACACTGCGGAGTAACCGGGACACCCGTGTTTCCATATATAGTTCAAGTCACAAAGGCGCTCCTGTTTCGGAAGAGAATATAATATTTTACAGCGTACGTTATGGACAAAATAAACTAGCTAAGGCAGCTTTACTTACTTTTCCTCGTGTTGTACACTAGATTCTTACTTCATATTGTTGTGAACTTGTGATGAATATATATTTCTATCGGAGTGGAGAAAAAAGATCATGCTGGTTACTAGCTAGTTACTGATGTGATCCTATAATCTCAATACATGCTGATGCTGTCAAGGAAAAAGTAATTATAGTTGAAGATCATCAGAAAGAGTAATGAGAGAAATGTCGTTACTATCTATGAGGCTGTTCTAAGTCGCGGTCAGCCTCTAGAAGGGTGGCCAGCGGTCCCTTTCCAAAAATGTTCTCTTTTGGTAAGTTGAAATTTATTTCGCTGAACTGTTTGTGTTGATAACACTAGTGAAGCCTTTGGTCCTAAGTAACCAGTGCAAGCCAATAGCCATTGGGGCATTAGGTCGTTCGCCTTGCCCATTTCAGATGTTGGACCTTTTGGATGGTTTGGTTACCGGCAGGGCGCGGCAGGGCGTGTCAGGCGTGGGAACCCTTTAGTCCCGGTTTGTAATACAAACCGGGTCCAAAGGCCCCACCTCTGGGGCTGTATTGTTACCACCCGATTTTGGCCAAATCAGGAGATGGGCCGTAAGTGAAGATGGGCTTGAAGGACGTACACGTGGAGCATCTTCGAAGCGGCCTCGCGCGAGGAGTTTGGGCTTAACCGCCCGTGTATCTGTAACATATTAGATCGCGTTGTAATTTAGATTAAAGAGATAGAGTCTGGCCCGTGCACGGTTAGGTGCACGCCTCAATTAGAAAGTCCCTTGGACTATAAATATGTATCTAGGGTTATCGGAAAAGGAGGACAATCATCGTTCAACCAACACAAATCAGGCGCATCGCCACCCCTTCTTTCGAGGGTTTCTCCCGGGTAAGCACCATGCTGCCTAGATCGCATCTAGCGATCTAGGCAGGTTTATTCGTTAACCTTGTACTGCTCGTGCTGAAGCCTTGTTGATGGCGAGCAGTACTATTTATCCTTAGGTGTTTAGGGGCTTGCATTGGTGCTTTCACGTGCATATCGCGTGGCAATGCCGTCCCTAGACACCTAGCTGCCCTTACGTCTACCAGACGTAAGGGCAGCATCTTGCTTGTTCTTACTTAGTAGATCCGATCCGTTATAGTTGCTCCTTGCTACGCAAGGATTAGTTTAATATCTGCATAGTTAGGCCTTATGTTGGGGTCGGAGGATCCGGTGGTGCGTTAGGCGTTGTTTACCGTCCCTGCGAGGGATGTTCCGGGATCAACGTTATGTTGGTTTTTAGGCCTCTCGTAGGGGTAGTTTGCATCGTCTCTCGTAGCTGCTAGGCCCGATCGCACGTAGGACGTTCCGATTATGCGGTGAAAACCCTAAACTGTCGTGGATCGTTTTAGCTTTGTCCTGATCAAGCAGGATCCCCATGCCATTGTAAATCCAACGTGAAACATGGGGCGATCGGCTCCTTGAGCCGATCCACAGGGAAACCTGAGAGCCGATAGGGCTCGTATTTAATGTTTACGTGTCTACCATGCAGAACAATCGAAGCACTAACACCTTCCCGATCGGGTCTAGGTCAGGTGGCACGCCTAGCAACCGCCAGGACGTTGGCCAGAAGATTTGCGGGACGACGCGAGGTGCCAGGGATCCACTAAGCGGCCCTGGGAGCTTCCCGGCTCTTCGTGTTGCTTAACCAACGCCCGTCGGGGGGTTTTGGAGGGTAACACATTCTGGCACGCCCGGTGGGACATCCACGTCGACCTCCACGTCAACATCCACGTCGACACACTTTCTGCGACATCCATGTCAACATCGGCATCCGAGGTGGCGGAGGAACCGATTACGTACAAGGATCTCCCCACGGAACACAAGAAGAAGTACGATGACCTGAAGGCCATCCTGGACGCCGAACTCATCGGCTCCTTTGAGAAGACCCGGTCGCACGGCGTCAGGTTCAAAGGATTCGCACCACAAGGCATCCTCGATGGGTTGGATCTGTCCCTCCCTTCAGAGGAACGTACCAGAGCCCTGCGACAGGAAATCAACTACATGGTGGCCCATTCGCTGCATCGGCACTCTGAGAGCCTGGTGAACACTTTGGAGCGCGTTGCGCTCCGTGTGGTGCAAGAGATCATGGAGCGTCGATACTCCCCTTCAGGACCTGTTCTAGGGACTCACCAGGGAGAGATGCAACTCCACACCAGCCACCTCTGCCGTACGCAACGGCGGCTCCACAGCAACAAGGCTCACCGGCATACGTCGTCTACAAAGTTGGGGGTGACCCGGGCGACTATCAGTTCTTCCATGACCCGCCCAAGGAAATCCCACACGGATACGTGTGCGCATGTGCCGGATTGCAACAGCTGAACGCAAGCGATCCAGGCTCCACCAGAGGGATTGCCGGAGCAGGAGCGATTGTTCGGCAGGAAAACGACCAGCAGGGGAGTCTAGGAGCGGAAGCTGAAAACAAGCTTGGCTAGCCAAGTACACCACTGCACCATCCGGAAAGCTCAGCCGCGTACCTCCATCAGATCAGCGCAGTCCCGAGAGATCAGTTCGGCATCTTGCCGAAGAAGAAGATAATCGGCTATTCCAAGCCGTACCCTAATGAGTTCGACCTGATCCCACTACCGCCTAAGTACCGGCTTCCGGACTTCAACAAATCCAGTGGGTCAGAAGGGTCGAGCTCCATCGAGCACGTGAGCCGATACTTGGCCCAGCTGGGCATGGGTTCAGTATCGGATCAGCTACGGGTGAGGTTCTTCTCGATCCCTCACCGGTCCAGCGTTTGGATGGTACACCTCGTTGCCGCCAAATTCAGTGCAATCATGGAAGCAGCTGGAGGAACTGTTCCACACCCACCATTCGAAGGTACTGGAATATGCCGAACTAGCCCAGGTTCGGCAGAAGCGAGGAGCGGCGTCTCGAATACATCCAACGTTTCAGAACTGTCAAGAACCGATGCTATTCGGCTCACTTAACTGAGAGAGAGGCAGTCGAGCTGGCCGTGGCAGGCCTTGCAGCGTCGTTCAAAGACCTGACGTTCCAGGTTGAGTACAACTCGTTGATGCACCTGGTCAATAGACCGACCTTATATGAACAGCGCCATCCAGAACTGTACCAGGACAAGTTCAAGCGCGCGATAACCCTGGTCAATGCTGATGAGGATGAAGATTCTGCGGAAGATCAGGAAGTTGCAGTAGCCGAGTGGACTCGGACGCCAGTACCTGTGTCCTGCAAATGGGTGAACCCACCAGGGCCTCCAAGAGGGTTGGACTTTGACGTGACCAAGACTGAACAGATCTTCGATCTGCTACTGAAGAAAACAATTGAAGCTACCCGAAGGCCACAAGATCCCTACGGCACAAGAGATGAACAAGAGGCCATACCGCAAATGGCATCATACGTTCACGCACGCCACCAATGACTGCAAAGTGTTACGCGCACAAATTCAGATGGCGATAGAATCAGGCCGATTAACTTTCGGACAGTTTGCCATGAAGGTAGACATGCGTCCGTTTCCGGACGTCAACATGGTGGACCTAAGCCACTCCATAAGAGAGCCAGGGTTCTCTTTCGATGTCAATATGGCAGGGTTTGTGATCCGCCATGGCGTGGACAAAGCAGAGAGCAGCCACTCCCGTGGCAAGGATAAAGAGGAGGCCGTTCCACGCGACCGGCCCCAAGACGACGATAGACGGTACCTAACCGAAGAGGAGGTGAGAAGCATACGGTATCAGCGCCCATTATCCGTACATCTCCTCAACAAATATGAGCAGCAGTACGACCGACGTCGGCGCTACGACGAAGACGATGAAAGATATCGTCGGTCTGATGCGGAGAACAGGAGGTATCGTCGAACAGCGGCAACAACGACGGGTACGAACGTCGCGCCGGTGGGAGGTCAGGGAGCAAGACAACGTGGATAAGCACTGGAACTGTCCCTTCTTCAAACATTGCTGGGACTCAGGAATGAGCCGATTGCCAACAATCGAGAACTGCCCGAGAATGCACACAGCAAAGGAGAAGGACGAACGAAGTTTCGGTGTTCGAGCGTCTAGGACCTCTCCCACATCAGAGTAAACGAGCTGAGTCATCTCAAGAAGAAGACTTCGAGGAGTCGATGGAGAAGAAGATAGGTATCACCGACCAAGGTGGTGCCCTGATGGACTCAGCCATTCTCGGAAGCGTAGGGTGCAGCGGTGCGCCTGAAGAAGCCGAGGCACAGTACCTGTACACTTTGAGAAGAGCACGGCCCGATCTGGCCGTAAAATCCAGCAAACGTTGGAGACGAAGGCGCGCCCGCCAAAGAAAGTATGGCGCCCAAACAGGCGAAAGCCGATGCGCAGGCATCGGCTGATGCCGATGCAGAGACATCGGCTGATACCAACATGATATCCGTGACCCGGACGGAGTAGCAAGTCCAAGACATTGGACATACGTGGCAAGGCCGATCCTTGAGATCGGCCCTCAAAAAATGAGAAGCAGGGATCTTATCTCCAGCATGCCACGTAGCTACAGCGGAAATCCGAGAAGTTGCAAATCATCGCCAAAGCCTTGCAACGAAAAAGGAGGCCGATTCCCGCAATCGGCCAAAATTATCCTCAACATCCTTTTGTCTGTATTCAGCACTGATCCAACAGATGCCTGAAGAGCCGATGCCTTCAATCACTTGACAGAATCGGCTCGGGGGGCACATATGGATGAGATACGAGGATACGGAGCTAGGAACGAGTGTCAAATCTCCAGCAGAGCAACTTAAGTATGGGGGCCGATATATAAACAAATCGGCCATAAAAAATCGAAAATATAGAAATTTTTGAACAAAGCCGATGCACGGCCATCGACTCAAGGGATACGGCTGTTACAAGCAGAAGCCTGATGGAGCAGTCACCGAGGTACGTAGCGAGGTTCTACTGAAGGAGTCCCTCAATGGAATGGGTGGTGGCTCCGTTGGCAAATCCTCGAGGTCAGCAGCGCCTGCGTAAGCATGCAGATCAGGTTCAGCCAATGAACAGTCAATTGGCTGTGGCATCTCCTCCTAGGGTTTGGCCAAGGTGGCAACTTCATCAGACATCGTCACCAGAAACCGCATTGGTCTACTCGAGGTGATGAGGTGGCACAAGAAGGGAGCTGCTGATCCTTCCAGAGCCGTCCTAGTACACTGTCTCCCTGGGCGTAAACTTTCCTGCCAAGTTTTGATGAAGAGCTGGAATGACTCGGGGGGCAGCTCACCTTGGAGGTTCTCTGCTATAAACAGCCGATTTGGTCAGAATCGGCTAATGCTGCACTGCAATTGGGAAGCCGATGGTGGCCCATTCGGTGGATGCACTTCTTGTCCTCGCCTTGACCGAGGCTCGGGGGGCAGCTAGTCCTGAAAATTCCTCATTCTGAGGAGCCCGTGGAGTTGACATTGGCTATCTCTGCATCATAACCATGTTGAACAGGAGGACTCTTGCAGAGGAGAAGGAGCCATCATCAGTGGTTAGGCTCTAGACCAGTTCGGTGCTGCGAAGGAGTATAACATTGCAAGGAAAGCTGTGAGCAAACACCTGTTGGGCAGAGGTGTCAGCTTCAATCTCAAGGTTATCAGCAGCGGGCTAAGGAGCTTTCCTGGAAGCATTAATCCAGGAGTTTTGCTGTCAGGACAAACACTACAATCGGATGATTTCGAAGTCCAAGGATCTAGGGGTCTCAAGGCTGTGCGCTGGACCTGTCCGGTTGGAAGTTTGGATCTGAATTTCATGGATTGCAAGTTAATATCCGAGAAGGTGATTAGATCGATCTGTTTTGCAATCTATTGGAAAAGCTGATGCTTTGCCATCGGCTCATTGAGCATCTACCGAATCGACAATCGGCAGACTCAGTACGAAGGGCAATCGGCTAAATCATCGCTAAGGAATCAGTAAAATCAAATGGGGAATTCTTCATTGATAAACAAGGATTTCTTACATAAAGAGCTGATTGCTCTCAAAGGGAATTGCTAGGGGGAACATTGCCCCGTCTACTACTCCTAGCCCTATCCTATCTAAGGGCCGCTGCCCTCATCGTCGCCGTCGCCGCTGTCGGCGCTGCTCCCGGCCGGCTCGTCGTCACTGCTGTAGTGACCACCGGCGGGACCTTCATTGTCCATCTTCTTCGCTAGCGTCGCCATAATCGCTGTCGAAGTCGCTGATGTTGCCGGGCCAGGGGCAGAGACGCTTGGCCGGCGGTTCGTCGGAGGAGGTGGTGTCCTCCTCCTCTTCCTTCACCTCCTCGGAGGAGTAGCCGTCCCAGGAGAAGCCGTCGTCGTCGCTTTCCTCCTCCGATTGCCCAACGGCAAGGAAGCGAAGGTCGCTCTCCCCGTCCGTTAAGGACTGGTCGTCTTCTGACCAGACGAAGGAGTCGTGGGTCGACTCGTCCCCGTCGTCTATGGCGCGGCGAATGTTGGCCGCGTGGACCTCCTGTGGGTCCCGTTCAGGCGTTGGTTCACGGGAGGTGGAGGATTGGGTGGAAAGACCCGATGAGGGAGAAGACGAAGAGGAAGACATGGCGGGAGGAGGGTTTTTCGGTTTGCCGATGGCTACTGTGGAGCAGGGGGATGAAGAAAGAAACCACAGGAAGTGGCCAAATAAAAAGGGGTATAGCGATTTAATGCCTAAGCAGTTTCCGAGGACGTGGTGCCAGGGCCGTCAAATCGTGCAGAGAAGTTGAGAAGGCAAGACATCATCATGAAGAAAACTGCGACGGTTCCGACATGACCCTTCGAAGGAAACAGATGGTTTTGCAATTACCATTATCAAAACCAGGGGGCATGTGTTACCACCCGATTTTGGCCAAATCAGGAGATGGGCCGTAAGTGAAGATGGGCTTGAAGGACGTACACGTGGAGCATCTTCGAAGCGGCCTCGCGCGAGGAGTTTGGGCTTAACCGCCCGTGTATCTGTAACATATTAGATCGCGTTGTAATTTAGATTAAAGAGATAGAGTCTGGCCCGTGCACGGTTAGGTGCCTCAGAAAGTCCCTTGGACTATAAATATGTATCTAGGGTTATCGGAAAAGAGGACAATCATCGTTCAACCAACACAAATCAGGCGCATCGCCACCCCTTCTCTTCGAGGGTTTCTCCCGGGTAAGCACCATGTTGCCTAGATCGCATCTAGCGATCTAGGCAGACGTTTATTCGTTAACCTTGTACTGCTCGTGCTGAAGCCTTGTTGATGGCGAGCAGTACTATTTATCCTTAGGTGTTTAGGGGCTTGCATTGGTGCTTTCACGTGCATATCTGCGTGGCAATGCCGTCCCTAGACACCTAGCTGCCCTTACGTCTACCCAGACGTAAGGGCAGCATCTTGCTTGTTCTTACTTAGTAGATCCGATCCGTTATAGTTGCTCCTTGCTACGCAAGGATTAGTTTAATATCTGCATAGTTAGGCCTTATGTTGGGGTCGGAGGATCCGGTGGTGCGTTAGGAGTTGTTTACCGTCCCTGCGAGGGATGTTCCGGGGATCAACGTTATGTTGGTTTTTAGGCCTCTCGTAGGGGTAGTTTGCATCGTCTCTCGTAGCTGCTAGGCCCGATCGCACGTAGGACGTTCCGATTATGCGGTGAAAACCCTAAACTGTCGTGGATCGTTTTAGCTTTGTCCTGATCAAGCAGGATCCCCATGCCATTGTAAATCCAACATGAAACATGGGGCGATCGGCTTGAGCCGATCCACAGGGAAACCTGAGAGCCGATAGGGCTCGTATTTAATGTTTACGTGTCTACCATGCAGGAACAATCGAAGCACTAACATCTTCCTGATCGGGTCTAGGTCAGGTGGCACGCCCTAGCAACCGCCAGGACGTTGGCGGAAGATTTGCGGGACGACGCGAGGTGCCAGGGATCCACTAAGCGGCCCTGGGAGCTTCCCGGCTCTTCGTGTTGCTTAACCAACGCCCGTCGGGGGGTTTTGGAGGGTAACCGTATTACAAACCGGGACAAAGTCCCCAATCTGGCTATATGACCTTGCCCCTGCCCAAATGTGAGCCACACTTGGCCATTTTTTCACTTTCTTCACAAGAGGGGTGTATTGCTCTCCTCTCTTCTTCACATGCACAAGAGGTGTTCGATGAAATGCTTAAGAGGATTTGACACTTGAGTTTACACAAATCAAGCCACACTTAACTTGCTTTTTTCTTCTTCATCGAGGTTAACAACTTTATCCTTTTCATCTGTAATTGATAAAATGTAATGGTTTTTGATATAATGTTAATTATATCATGCAGATGAATCGGCAATGGATGTACATTGACCGACGGTTTGACGAGTTCACTTCGGGCCTGGAGCCGTGGCTGAGGCAAACAAACATGGTGGCTTCATGTATTGTCCATGTGTCGACTGCAAGAATATCGTAAATTACGCTCACTCGAGTGTCATTCACAGCCACCTTCTGCGGGCAGGTTTCATGCCCAGCTACTATTGTTGGACCAAGCACGGAGAAAGAGGGGTTATGATGGAAGAGAATGAAGAAGAGGAAGAGGATGATGACGGTTATCCCAATTTCCCTGAATACGATGATACTGCAGAAGGCAATGAAGACAATGAAGTAGAAGATCAAGAGGCACCAGATGAGCCTGCTGATGATGATCTTGGTCGGGCCATTGCTGATGCAAGGAGAGAATGTGAAACTGAAAAGGAAAGGTTGGCCTTCAACAAGATGATAGAAGATCACAACAAATTGTTATACCCAACTTGCGAAGATGGCCATAAAAAGCTAGGCAGCACACTGGAATTGTTGCAATGGAAGGCAGAGAACGGTGTCACTGAATCAGGATTTGGAAAGTTGCTGACAATAATTAAGAGGAAGCTTCCAAGGGGTAACGAATTGCCCGCCAGTACGTACGAAGCGAAGAAGATTGTCTGCCCTCTAGGATTAGATGTGCAAAAGATACATGCATGCATTAATGACTGCGTCCTCTACCGCGGTGAGTACGAGAATTTGGATGCATGTCCGGTGTGCACTGCATTGCGGTATAAGATCAGACGAGATGACCCTGGTGATGTTGAGGGCGAGCGCCCCAGGAAGAGGGTTCCTGCCAAGGTTATGTGGTATGCTCCTATAATACCACGGCTGAAACGCTTGTTCAGAAATAAAGAGCATGCTAGGTTGTTGCGATGGCACAAAGAAGACCGTAAGAAAGACGAGATGTTGAGGCACCCTGCTGATGGCTCCCAATGGAGAAAAATCGATAGAGAGTTCCCAAACTTTGCACAGGATGCAAGGAACTTAAGGTTTGGTCTAAGTACAGATGGCATGAATCCTTTTGGAGAGCAGAGCTGCAGCCATAGCACCTGGCCTGTGACTCTTTGTATATATAACCTTCCTCCTTGGTTGTGCATGAAGCGGAAGTTCATTATGATGCCAGTGCTCATACAAGGCCCGAAGCAACCCGGGAACGACATTGATGTGTACCTGAAGCCATTAGTCGAAGAACTTCTACAGCTGTGGTCCCTAGCAGGTGTACGTGTGTGGGACGAGCACAAGCAGGAGGAATTTGACCTAAGAGCGCTGCTTTTCGTAACCATCAATGACTGGCCTGCTCTTGGTAACATTTCAGGACAGTCAAACAAGGGATACAATGCATGCACGCACTGTTTACATGAGCTCGAAGGTGATTATTTGGAAAAAGGTCAGAAGGTCGTGTACCTGGGGCATCGTCGATTTCTTAGGATTACCCATCCCGTAAGAAAGAAAGGCAAGCATTACAGCGGTGAGGCTGTGATACGTCTCCAACGTATCGATAATTTCTTATGTTCCATGCTACTTTATTGATGATACCTACATGTTTTATACACATTATATGTTATATTTATGCATTTTCTGGAACTAACCTATTAACAAGATGCCGAAGTGCCAGTTCCTGTTTTCTGCTGTTTTTGGTTTCAGAAATCCTAGTAACGAAATATTCTCGGAATCGGACGAAATCAACGCCCGGGTTCCTATTTTTCCCGGAACCATCCAGAACACTCGAGAGCTGCCAGAGATGGGCCCTGTGGGCCCCAGATGACATGGTGGCGCGGCCTGGCCCTGGCCGCGCCACCCTATGGTGTCATCGCCTCGTTGACCCTCCTGCGCCGCCTCTTCGCCTATTTAAAGCCCCTGCATCGAAAACCCTTACGGAGGAAGCCACGATACGAGAAAAGTTCCGAGCCGCCGTCATCGCGAAGCCAAGATCTGGGGGACAGGAGTCTCTGTTCCGGCACCCTGCCGGAGCGGGGAAGTGCCCCGGAAGGCTTCTCCATCGACACCGCTGCCATCTCCATCGCCATCTTCATCACCGCTGCTGCTCCCATGAGGAGGGAGTAGTTCTCCATCGAGGCTCGGGGCTGTACCGGTAGCTATGTGGTTAATCTCTCTCCTATGTACCTCAATACAATGATCTCATGAGCTGCTTTACATGATTGAGATTCATATGAGTTTTGTATCACTACTATCTATGTGCTACTCTAGTGATGTGTTATTAAAGTAGTTTTATTCCTCCTGCATGTGTGCAAAGGTGACAGTGTGCACCGTGTTAGTACTTGGTTTATGCTATGATCATGATCTCTTGTAGATTGCGAAGTTAACTATTGCTATGATAATATTGATGTGATCTATTCCTCCTACATATGCATGAAGGTGACAGTGTGCATGCTATGCTAGTACTTGGTTTAGTCGTTTTGATCTATCTTACACTTAAGGTTACTTAAACATGAGCATTATTGTGGAGCTTGTTAACTCCGGCATTGAGGGTTCGTGTAATCCTACGCAATGTGTTCATCATCCAACAAAAGTGTAGAGTATGCATTTATCTATTCTGTTATGTGATCAATGTTGAGAGTGTCCACTAGTGAAAGTGTAATCCCTAGGCCTTGTCCCTAAATACTGCTGAGTTACTACTGCTTGTTTACTGTTTTACTGTGTTACTATTGCTGCAATACTACCACCATCAACTACACGCCAGCAAGCTATTTTCTGGCACCGTTGCTACTGCTTATATATATTCATACCACCTGTATTTCACTATCTCTTCGCCGAACTAGTGCACCTATTTGGTGTGTTGGGGACACAAGAGACTTCTTGCTTTGTGGTTGCAGGGTTGCATGAGAGGGATATCTTTGACCTCTTCCTCCCTGAGTTCGATAAACCTTGGGTGATCCACTTAAGGGAAAACTTGCTGCTGTTCTACAAACCTCTGCACTTGGAGGCCCAACACTGTCTACAGGAAAGGAGGGGGAACGTAGACATCAAGCACTTTTCTCGCGCCGTTGCCGGGGAGGGAAGGTAAACGGCACTCACACATTGGCAAGCCCGGCAACTAAGCACTTTTCCTCCCTCGTCAACTACGCGCCAAGCACTTTTCTGGCGCCGTTGCCGGGGAGGAAAAAAAGGCACTCATACTTCGGTTCCAGGTAACAGTACTTTCTGGCGCCATTGTGTGTGTGCTCGAAGCTATTTCCTTTAGACTCTGCAATTGCGACATTTGGTTTCTTGTTTACACTAGTTAGGCATAATGGAAAACAACAAAAATATGAGAGATCTTTATGAACTTTATCTTGAATTAGGACATGATGTGTTTGAAGAGAGAATTAAAAAACCCATGGAACTTTATATGCATGATAATGGGAATGTTATTAGTATGAATTCTTTGAACACCATTGTTGCTAATGCTATGGAAAATTCTAAGCTTGGGGAAGCTGGCTTTGATGAGCATGATATTTTTAGTCCCCCAAGCATTGAGGAGAAAATTTACTTTGATGATACTTTGCCTCCTATTTATGATGATTATAATGATAGTAGTCTTTTGTTACCACCTGTTATGGAGGATAAATTTGATTATGATTACAATATACCTCCTATATTTGATAGCTACTTTGTTGAATTTGCTCCCACTACAACTAATAAAATTGATTATGCTTATGTTGGGAGTAGTAATTATTTTATGCATGAGACTCATGATAAGAATGCTTTATGTGATAGTTATATTGTTGAGTTTGCTCATGATGCTACTGAAAGTTATTATGAGAGAGGAAAATATGGTTGTAGAAATTTTCATGTTACTAAAACACCTCTCTATGTGCTGAAATTTTTGAAGCTACACTTGTTTTATCTTCCTATGCTTGTTACTTTGCTCTTCATGAACTTGTTTATTTACAAGATTCCTATGCATAGGAAGCATGTTAGACTTAAATGTGTTTTGAATTTGCCTCTTGATGCTCTCTTTTGCCTCAAATACTATTTCTTGCGAGTGCATCATTAAAACTGCTGAGCCCATCTTAATGGCTATAAAGAAAGAACTTCTTGGGAGATAACCCATGTGTTTATTTTACTACAGCAATTTTTGTTTTGTTGAGTCTTGGAAGTTGTTTACTACTGTAGCAACCTCTCCTTATCATGTTTTTGTGCCAAGTAAAGTTTCTATGTCAAAGTTGATGTTATATTTGGGATCGCTGCGCAGAAACAGCATTGCTGTCTGTCACGAATCTGGGCACAGTTCCCTGTAGAAAATTCAAAAAATCTGCCAATTTACGAGCGTGATCCTCAGATATGTACGCAACTTTCATTAGTTTTGAGTTTTTCCATTTGAGCAAGTCTGGTGCCATCTTAAAATTCGTCTTTACGGACTGTTCTGTTTTTGACAGATTCTGCCTTTTATTTCGCATTGCCGCTTTTGTTAAGTTGAATGAGTTTCTTTGTTCCATTAACTTTCAGAAGTTTTGTGCAATGTCCAGAAGTGTTAAGAATGATTGTGTCACCTCTGAACATGTGAATTTTTGATTATGCACTAACCCTCTAATGAGTTTTGCTTGAAGTTTGGTGTGAAGGAAGTTTTCAAGGGTCAATAGAAGAGGGTGATATAATGTGATCGAGAAGAGTAAAAGGTCTAAGCTTGGGGATGCCCCGGTGGTTCATCCCTGCATATTTTAAGAAGACTCAAGCATCTAAGCTTGGGGATGCCCAAGGCATCCCCTTCTTCATCGACAACTTATCAGGTTTCTTCTAGTGAAACTATATTTTTATTCGGTCACATCGTATGTACTTTACTTGGAGCGTCTGTGTGTTTTTGTTTTTGTTTTTGTTTGAATAAATGATTGTTTGGGAGAGAGACACGCTCCGCTGGTTCGTATGAACACATGTGTTCTTAGCTCATAATGTTCAAGGCGAAGTTTCTTCTTCGTTAAATTGTTATATGGTTGGAATTGGAAAATGCTACATGTAGTAATTCTAAAATGTCTTGGATAATGTGATACTTGGCAATTGTTGTGCTCATGTTTAAGCTCTTGCATCATATACTTTGCACCCATTAATGAAGAAATACATAGAGCTTGCTAAAATTTGATTTGCATATTTGGTTTCTCTAAGGTCTAGATAATATCTAGTATTGAGTTTTGAACAACAAGGAAGACAGTGTAGAGTCTTATAATGTTTACAATATGTCTTTTATGTGAGTTTTGCTGCACTTGTTCATCCTTGAGTTTGCTTCAAATAACCTTGCTAGCCTAAACCTTGTATCGAGAGGGAATACTTCTCATGCATCCAAAATCCTTGAGCCAACTACTATGCCATTTGTGTCCACCATACCTACCTACTACATGGTATTTCTCCGCCATTCCAAAGTAAATTGCTTGAGTGCTACCTTTAAAATTCCATCATTCACCTTTGCAATATATAGCTCATGGGACAAAATAGCCTTAAAAACTATCGTAGTATTGAATATGTACTTATGCACTTTATATTTTATTAAGTTGCCTGTTGTGCGATAACCATGCTTCTGGGGAACGCCATCAACTATTGTTGAATATCATGTGAGTTGCTATGCATGTCCGTCTTGTCTGAAGGTCTATCATTTTAGTGGTTGGAGCATGCAAAATTGTTAGAGAAGAACATTGGGCCGCTAACTAAAGCCATGAATCATGGTGGAAGTTTCAGTTTTGGACATATATCCTCAATCTCATATGAGAATAATAACTTTGTTACATGCTTATGCATTTAAGAGGAGTCCATTATCTGTTGTCCATGTTGTCCCGGTATGGATGTCTAAGTTGAGAATAATCAAAAGCGAGAAATCCGAAATGCGAGCATTCTCCTTAGACCTTTGTACAGGCGGCATGGAGGTACCCCTTTGTGACACTTGGTTGAAACATGGCATTGCAAAGATCCGGTAGTCCAAGCTAAGTAGGACAAGGTGCGGGCACTATTAGTATACTATGCATGAGGCTTGCAACTTATAAGATATAATTTTCATAACTCATATGCTTTATTACTACCGTTGACAAAATTGTTTCATGTTTTCAAAATAAAAGCTCTAGCACAAATACAGCAATCGATGCTTTCCTCTTTGAAGGACCTTTCTTTTACTTTTATTGTTGAGTCAGTTTACCTATCTCCTTCCACCTTAAGAAGCAAACACTTGTGTGAACTGTGCATTGATTCCTACATACTTGCATATTGCACTTGTTATATTACTTTATGTTGACAATATCCATGAGATATACATGTTATAAGTTGAAAGCAACCGCTGAAACTTAATCTTCTTTTGTGTTGCTTCAATACCTTTACTTTGATTTATTGCTTTATGAGTTAACTTTTATGCAAGACTTATTGATGCTTGTCTTGAAGTACTATTCATGAAAAGTCTTTGCTTTATGATTCACTTGTTTACTCATGTCATTACCATTGCTTTGATCGCTGCATTCATTACATATGTATACAAATAGTATGATCAAGGTTATGATGGCATGTCACTTAAGAAATTATCTTTGTTATCGTTTTACCTGCTCGGGACGAGCAGAACTAAGCTTGGGGATGCTGATACGTCTCCAACGTATCGATAATTTCTTATGTTCCATGCTACTTTATTGATGATACCTACATGTTTTATACACATTATATGTTATATTTATGCATTTTCTGAACTAACCTATTAACAAGATGCCGAAGTGCCAGTTCTGTTTTCTGCTGTTTTTGGTTTCAAATCCTAGTAACGAAATATTCTCGGAATCGGACGAAATCAACGCCTGTGTTCCTATTTTTCCCGGAACCATCCAGAACACTCGAGAGCTGCCAGAGATGGGCCCTGTGGGCCCCAGATGACATGGTGGCGCGGCCTGGGCCCTGGCCGCGCCACCCTATGGTGTCATCCCCTCTCGCCGCCTCTTCGCCTATTTAAAGCCCCTGCGTCGAAAACCCTTACGGAGGAAGCCACGATACGAGAAAAGTTCCGGAGCCGCCGTCATCGCGAAGCCAAGATCGGGGGACAGGAGTCTCTGTTCCGGCACCCTGCCGGAGCGGGGAAGTGCCCCCGGAAGGCTTCTCCATCGACACCGCTGCCATCTCCATCGCCATCTTCATCACCGCTGCTGCTCCCATGAGGAGGGAGTAGTTCTCCATCGAGGCTCGGGGCTGTACCGGTAGCTATGTGGTTAATCTCTCTCCTATGTACCTCAATACAATGATCTCATGAGCTGCTTTACATGATTGAGATTCATATGAGTTTTGTATCACTACTATCTATGTGCTACTCTAGTGATGTGTTATTAAAGTAGTTTTATTCCTCCTGCATGTGTGCAAAGGTGACAGTGCGTGCACCGTGTTAGTACTTGGTTTATGCTATGATCATGATCTCTTGTAGATTGCGAAGTTAACTATTGCTATGATAATATTGATGTGATCTATTCCTCCTACATATGCATGAAGGTGACAGTGTGCATGCTATGCTAGTACTTGGTTTAGTCGTTTTGATCTATCTTACACTTAAGGTTACTTAAACATGAGCATTATTGTGGAGCTTGTTAACTCCGGCATTGAGGGTTCGTGTAATCCTACGCAATGTGTTCATCATCCAACAAAAGTGTAGAGTATGCATTTATCTATTCTTATGTGATCAATGTTGAGAGTGTCCACTAGTGAAAGTGTAATCCCTAGGCCTTGTCCCTAAATACTGCTGAGTTACTACTGCTTGTTTACTTTGTTTCTGTGTTACTATTGCTGCAATACTACCACCATCAACTACACGCCAGCAAGCTATTTTCTGGCACCGTTGCTACTGCTTATATATATTCATACCACCTGTATTTCACTATCTCTTCGCCGAACTAGTGCACCTATTTGGTGTGTTGGGGACACAAGAGACTTCTTGCTTTGTGGTTGCAGGGTTGCATGAGAGGGATATCTTTGACCTCTTCCTCCCTGAGTTCGATAAACCTTGGGTGATCCACTTAAGGGAAAACTTGCTGCTGTTCTACAAACCTCTGCACTTGGAGGCCCAACACTGTCTACAGGAAAGGAGGGGGAACGTAGACATCAGGCTGATCACCGGAGGAAGCCTCCCCATCGTGATGGTGTTGATATATTTGGTATGGTCAAGGATCTAGATGTAATATTTGGAAAGGGTCCTGGCGGACGGTCTGTTCCGAATGACGATGCCGGACACGCCCCCATGTGGAAGAAGAAATCTATATTTTGGGATCTACCCTATTGGAAAGTCTTAGAGGTCCGCTCTTCAATCGATGTGATGCACGTGACGAAGAATCTTTGCGTGAACCTGCTAGGCTTTCTGGGCGTGTACGGGAAGACAAAAGATACACCAGAAGCACGGGAGGACCAGCAACGTTGGAAAGACCCCAAAAATCTGCATGAGAGAGTTAAAGGACGTCATTTATCCAGCTACGCTCTTACAAAAGCAGAGAAGGAAAATTTTTTTGAATGTCTGAGAAGTATCAAGGTCCCGTCTGGCTTCTCCTCCAATATAAAGGGAATAATAAATATGGAGAAGAAAACATTCCAGAACCTGAAGTCTCATGACTGTCACGTGATAATGACACAGTTGCTTCATTGCATTGGGGGGCTTCTACCGGAAAATGTTCGACTGCCCATTGTGAAGCTATGTGCATTCCTCAATGCAATTTCTCAGAAGGTAATAAATCCAGAAATTCTACCGAGGTTGCAGAATGATGTGGTCCAATGTCTGGTTAGTTTTGAGCTGGTGTTCCCACCATCCTTCTTCAATATTATGACACATCTCCTCGTTCACCTGGTCGATGAGATTTCCATTCTCGGTCCTGTATTTCTACACAATATGTTCCCCTTCGAGAGGTTCATGGGAGTCTTAAAAAATATGTTCATAACCGTGCTAGGCCAGAAGGAAGCATCTCCAAGGGCTATGGAACAGAGGAGGTCATTGAATTCTGTGTTGACTTTATTCCTGACCTTAAGCCGATTGGTGTTCCTGAATCGCGGCATGAAGGGAGACTAAGTGGAAAAGGCACGCTAGGAAGGAAATCAATGATATGTAGGGACGGAATTTCTTTGACTCAAGCACACTACACAGTTCTACAAAGTTCCACCTTGGTGGCTCCGTATATCGGTGACCACAAGAACTTTCTACGCTCCCAGAACCCGGGGCAGTCGAACGATTGGATTAGACGTGAACACATGTCGACTTTCGGCGGTTGGTTGCAAAAACATCTCCTGAATAACGAAGATATTGAAGATCAGCTGTACTTGCTGGCCTAGACACCATCTTCGACTGTAGTGACTTTCCAAGGGTACGAGATAAATGGGAATACATTTTACACGATCGCCCAAGATAAAAAGAGCACCAACCAAAACAGTGGTGTCCGATTTGATGCAATAATGAATGAAGGCCCAAATGACACATATTATGGTTACATAGAGGATATATGGGAACTTGACTATGGACCTTCTTTTAAGGTCCCTTTGTTTAGGTGCAAATGGGTCAACAAAACAGGAGGCGGGGTTCAGGTAGACAAGTTGTATGGAATGACAACAGTGGATCTCAACAATCTTGGGTATAGAGACGAACCATTCGTCCTAGCCAAGGATGTGGCCCAGGTTTTCTATGTGAAGGACATGTCTACCAAACCAAGAAAAAGGAAACATAAGGAAACAAATACATCAAACGATGAGCCAAAGCGCCACATAGTTCTTTCTGGAAAAAGAAACATCGTGGGAGTGGAGGACAAGACAGACATGTCAGAAGATTATAATAAGTTTGATGAAATTCCACCCTTCAGAGTGAACATTGATCCAAGCATCAAGTTAAATGATGAAGATGCTCCATGGTTAAGGCTGAAGAAGATTAAATGATGAAGATGCTCCATCATCAAGTTAATTGTAGAATGTTCATGGCACAAATGAGTATCTCAACATGGCAATCAATTTAATTGTATGTAAGATATTAAAAGTGGAGATTTCCCAACCCTTTCCCCAACAGTACTACTGTTAGAGGAGATGTAGTCGTTCAGGGGCTTGCAGGGAAAAATTCCGAGGAGCAGCTTCCGAAGATGCCGTAGGGCGTGTGCACCAACGACATCTTCGAGAAGCGGAGATTTCCCAAACCTTTCCCCACAGTGTTAGAGGAGATGTAGTCGTTCACGGGCTTGCCGGGAAATTTTTCCGAGGCACAGCCTCCGAAGATGCCGTAGGGCGTGTGCACCAACGACATCTTCGAGAAGCTGTGTCACGGGAGATTTCCCAACCCTTTCCTTCATCCATGGGAATGAAACTCTGCTTGGCTTGTTGATCTGCCGGCAAGGCGTATCGATGCTCCTTTTATAGGCACTGCACCTCTTCTACTTTGTCTTGTTCTTCGACAGCGTCGTGCGCTACATGCTTTATCTCATCGAGCAGTGCGTCCACCCATGCGTTCTTATCATGCCGACATCTTTAGTCCCGGTTGTACCCACCAGCCGGGACTAAAGGTTACCCACACGTCCTTATCCCACCGACAGTTTTGTTAGATGACACAAAAAGGATCTTTCGTCCCGGTTGTACCCACCAGCCGGGACTAAAGGGTTATCCCACCGACAGTTTTGTTAGATGACAAAAAAAAATGATCTTTAGCCCCGGTTGTACCCACCAGCCGGGACTAATGTTTTCGGCGCCACTGCGTTCCCGCCTATTTTTCTTCCCGCGCTTTCCACCGCTTCCCGCCTCCGTCCTCCCGCCATTTTTTCACTATATATATGATGGCTTGGCCTCCATTTACATATCACATCTACACTCATTTCTGCAAACCTCATCACTCTGTCCCATGGCTTCCATCGTATCTCTAACCCTCCGGGAGGCGGAGGCGCTTTGCGCGTCGAACTACCCCTGCCCGCCGGGCTACCGCGTCCCGACCGGCTGGTTGCTGAGCGTCGGAGGCGTACCGGTCCCTCCTGTCCCTCTAGGTGTGGCGCGCGAGATGGCCATCACGAACCACTACTACTTCGAGCTCACGCCAGAGCAGCGGAGGAATCCCCAGTGGCATCCCAACTACTTCCCAACTTGGGAAAGCTTCTTCATCAATCGACGTGAGAGGGCGCTTGCCAGGCACGAGGAGGGCGGCCCGCCTCCTTCGGACTTCAACGAGGCCGGCCGTCGGCTGTGGTGGCGCGGCCGGACTCTCCAGGGCGTCATGGCCCACCGTGGCCCCCGCCTGTGCTACCCTCGGTCCCAGCCCACGCGTGCTCTCCCGCCGAGGTTCGACTACCGCGACCCCGATGCCAACGACGATGATGACGGCGACTACGACGACTACAGTGGCGAGTACTATCGGGCTAGGCACGAGTATGACTGAATGACTCGAACAGTCGAATCTGGCCATATGTATCTTAATTAATTTTCAGTTGAGCTCTGTACTTTAATTCTATGTATCTAGCGGGAAACTTTTCTCATCATCAGCGTCTGCCACAACGACTTTATTGAAAATACAATTAAAATATATAAACAACTAGTGGCCTGTACATGGCGGTGACGGTGGTGGTGGCCAGTACATGGCGGTGACGGTGGTGGCCAGTACACGACGGTGGCGACGGTGGCCTGTACATGGCGGTGGCGGCGGTGGTGGCCAGTACATGGTGGTGACGGTGGTGGCCAGTACACGGCGGTGGCGACGGTGGCCTGTACATGCATGGCGGTGGCGGTGGCGGTGGCCAGTACACGGCGGTGGCGGCGTGGCCAGTACATGGCGGCGGCGGCGGTGGACACGTGTGGCAGTGCGGTGGCACGGGGAAAGGACGGCGGTGGTGGGCAGTACACGGCGGTGGCGACGGTGGCCTGTACATGGCGGTGGCGGCGGTGGTGGCCAGTACATGGCGGTGACGGTGGTGGCCAGTACACGGCGGTGGCGACGGTGGCCTGTACATGCATGGCGGTGGCGGTGGCGTACACGGCGGTGGCGGCGGTGGCCGGTACATGGCGGCGGCGGCGGTGGACACGTGTGGCAGTGCGGTGGCACGGGGAAAGGACGGCGGTGGTGGGCAGTACACGGCGGTGGCGACGGTGGCCTGTACATGGCGGTGGCGGCGGTGGTGGCCAGTACATGGCGGTGACGGTGGTGGCGGTACACGGCGGTGGCGACGGTGGTCTGTACATGGCGGTGGCGGTGGCCAGTACACGGCGGTGGCGGCGGTGGACACGTGTGGCAGTGCGGTGGCCAGTAAGTGGTTTTTTTATTTGAAATAAGGCGGGAACGAAATTTTTTTAAAAAAATGGTCTTTGGTCCCGGTTTGTAATACAAACCGGGCCTAAAGGCCTTTTTTGCGCGCGCAGCGAAAACCGCAGCAAAAAAGGCCTTTAGGCCCGGTTTGTATTACAAACCGCCTTGGTGGGTCCCGGTTGTAATACGAACCGACCAAAGGCTCCCACTTCGCTCCCGAGACGAAGCGGCGCCGCAGCTGCCGCGCCGTTCGCCGCCGCCGGCGCGTCCTCCGCCCTCCGACTCCGCCGCCCCTCGGATGCCTCCGCTGCCGCTCCTCGCCGCCTCCTCGCGCGGCGGCCGCGCGCACCGCCGCCGCCCGCCCGCCGCCGCCCGCGCCGCGCGCTCGCCTCCGCCGCCGCGCGCCCACCACCGCGCCTCCTCCGCCGCGCCCCGCCACCGCGCCTCCTCCCGGTAAGAGCCACCGCCTTCTCCTTTTTTTTCTTTTTTTAGTCATTTGTTAGATTAGTTTGTTAGGTTAATTAGTTAGAAAAAATAGTTAGTAAAATTAGTTAGTAAAATTAGTTAGTAAAATTAGAAACAATAGTTACATAAAAAGTTAGATAAAAAGTTAGAAAAATTATCGGCGCCGCTCGTGCCTCCTCGACCGTCGGCCGCCTCTCTCTCCGCCGCCAAGGTGAGGTGAGCCCGCGCCGGCCACCTCTCCTTTTTTTCAAGTTTTTTTGTTAGATTAATTGTTAGTTAGATTAATTAGTGTAGTTAGATTAATTAGTGTAAAATAGTTGGCAAAATGGTTAGGGTCGGCGCCCCCTTACGCGGTAGTGCCGGCGCTCTTGCCGGCGCCCCCAAATAGAGGATTTTAGGGTCGGCGCCCCCTTACGCGGTAGTGCCGGCGCTCTTGTCGGCGCCCCCCAAATAGAGGATGTTGTGCCGGTGTCCCCTTATACGCGGTAGTGCCGGTGCTCTTGCCGGTGCCCCCCAAATAGAGGATGTCGTGCCGGCCCCCCTTACGCGGTAGTGCCGGCGCTCTTGCCGGCGCCCCCAAATAGAGGATGTCGTGCCGGCGCCCCCTTACGCGGTTGTGCCGGCGCTCTTGCCGGCGCCCCCCAAATAGAGGATGTTGTGCCGGCGCCCCCTTACGCGGTTGTGCCGGCGCTCTTGCCGGCGCCCCCCAAATAGAGGATGTTGTGCCGGCGCCGCCTTACGCGGTAGTGCCGGCGCCCCAAATAGAGGTAGTTTCCCTATAACAGTTACCCCTTCGTCTCCGCGGAGATCAATCCCGCGGAGACGAAGCGCAGATAACTAGTGAAGTTATTTTATTTAGCACAATATTATGATTTTTTTTATTTATGTTGGTACATATATATATGATTTGTTTTCGTAGCTACGATGCCGCGACAGCCGCCGCGCCGTGGTCCGACTCTTCTAGAGGAGATGCAGCAGCGGGGGGAGGTCCGGGACTGGGCTCCGCCGGGGTGGCACTGGGAGGTCTTAGCTTCCGGGTCGCGCGCCTTGGTGCGGAATCCGGGTCCCGTCGTCGACCCGGATATTCTTTGGTGGAGGTCTTATGGGCCACGGTCGTTTCAGAGGGAGCCGGCCCCGCCGGAGGAGGTAGCTCAGCGCATTGCGGCGGAGGACGAGCACGTTCGCCGTTACATGTATGCGTTAGACAACATGTATAGGACCGGATGGAGCGTTATGCAGGGATCTCATGTTAGCTATGCTCCCGTGACTGTTCCGTGGCTTTGGGTGTTCACCCGGCTCAGGTCCCGGTCGGCGCGGTTGAGAGGTTGTAGTATTGATTGATGTATTAGGGTTAAATAAACATGAACCCGATCTATGTATGCATGTAACACTATCTGCTTTCAGCACTATATTATCGATCCTTAGTTAATTAAGAACTACATATGTAACTCCATTTTCAGTTTTCTGCATTATCCTTAATTTGATCATATGATGGTTCCTATATATAGTTTGCAGGTCGTTGTAGAAAGCATGGAGAGAGATGAAACTCAAGAAAATTTCATGGCTGACCTCATAGCCAACGGTACTCTGGATGATCGCGACGACGTCGTTATTCTAGATGATGGCGGTGACGATGTCACAGCAACTTTTTTGAATGACTCCGGTGAGGGAGCGGAGAATATTGAGGAAGAAGATCCTAATGGCGCCGGTGAGGAAGAAGATCATCATAATGGCTCCGGAACCGTAGTTATCACCCAGGTATATAAATTAATTAAGCCGTTGTTGATCGACTAGATGCATTAACCAATTAAATTGTACTGACTATGAATTATTTCTTTTTTAGCCCTCCGGATCGAGCACTTCTTCTGTAAAGTCGAGGAAGCGAGGCCCGGCCAAAAAGTTGGACGACGGTGTTAGGCACGACATCACCCACATCGCTAAGGATGGTAAACCGATTGCTCCAGAGAAAGGTGCAAAGGCATTCATAGCTCAATGCGGAGTGCTTGTTAGGGACCACGTCCCGATCACCGTTCGAGAATGGAACAAGCCAAAGGGACTAGTGCTGTCTGCAGAGGAAGAAGCTCAAGGTCTTTATATCGATGATGTAGCCAAAAACAGCATTCTGACCAAGCTCATGTCACATTTCAACATAGTACCCGAAGAGGGGGTGCCGCTGAAAAGGCCAAGATGGAGCATGCCCTCACCGAGTTTGCCAAGAAGAAGATGGCCGAACTATTCAAGAACCACAAGAAAAGATTGCGCGGCCTTATCAAGAAAAAGAAGACTCCGGACAGTGAGAAGGTAAAAAATCACTGGGACGAATTCGTGAAGTACAGCACGGAGTCAGAAGAATTTAAGAAAAGGTCGGAAACAAATAAGGCAAATGCTGCGTTGAAGAAATATCACCAAATTCTGGGTCCAGGTGGATACAGGGCTAACCGTCCTAAGTGGGAGGCAGCTGAGGCGGAACTGACCAGGAAAGGGATCAGATTAGGGACACACGGTTGGATCGAACGGTGCAAGGAGTGGTTCTACGGGATTGGGGGAATGTTGCATCCAGAAACAGGGAAGTGCATCTATAAGAAAGCTCATCTGAAGTTTCCCATTGAAGCCCTGGAAAAAGCACATAAGGACGTGGAGGAGGGGAGGTTCCAGCCCGATAGAGAGAACGATGAGCTGACACGCGCCCTTGGGAACAAAGAACACGGCGGACGAACACGAGGCACAGAAGGCTCCGTTCCGTGGAACATTGGCTTTCCTACGGAAAGGAAGAGATTTCCTGATAAAAGCCATGAGAGGAGAAAGGCAAGGGAAACAGACCGCATAGCGACCTTAGAGGAGGGTTTTACCACCATGCAAGCCCAATTAACCATGGTAACCCAAGTACTTACATCCCAGATGGCTCAGGGGCAGGCTGTAGATCCTGCGCCATTGCTCGATGCCCTCGTCCCGCTGCAATCTCAACAACACCGGAGAAGCAGCGTAGCTTCCTCTCAGCAGGCCGATCATATTAATGATGAGGTGGTCGAGCCTCCTCGCTACCCCCCGTGATGATCTCACTGAGAGCCGTCCTTGTGAGCTGCATGTTAAAGTTTTCAACCTATCCTTCAAGGCGGCGGTCGGCATCTTCTTACCTACAAGGTCTTACCATTGCCGTCCGGTCCAAGACGACTTTGCTGTTGTGATGGTGGATGAAGTGTTGAGAGATTATGAGGGGATGGTGCTTGAGCACCCTGCAGGTGAAGATGGGGAAATCAAAGAACTGGGAGAAGCCCGTAGAACCACCGTGCAATGGCGGAAGGAGAACATTGTGTTTCCAGGTGAGAAGCCACCAAGCAGGCCACCTCCTCCGCCTCCTCCGCCACCTGCAGGGTCTCCTCCGCGTGATGAGTCTCCTCCGCGTGATGATTCTCCTATGCGCGATGATGATTCCCCTGTGCATGAGCAGTCTCCTCCGCGTGAAAACACTCCGCCGCCTCCTCCTCCTCGTCAGGAGACTCCGCCGCCTCCACCTAAGCAAAAGAGGAAGCTAACCGGGGCACCTCCTACAGCTCCGAAGAGATCATCAACTCCGATGAGGGCACAGACTCCAGAGTTGTTACCACATGAGCAGACTGAAGAGCAAAAGGCGTTTCTTGCGCCGAAGAAGATGTTTATTAAACCGCAAACAATGAAGCACTTTGCCGAGACGAGAATGAAGAGACCTGAGCTGAGATCTGATCATGACCGCTCTCTTGGACAGTCCTATAGAGCGAGCAAAGAAGCAAAAAAAGTCGCCCAGCTTGGACAGCAGGACAATCAGGCCATACCCCACTTCGTCGTGCAGCCCTATGATGATCCAGAGACGGCATCGATGATCGAACGGGAGGCTAGAGCTCAGGGAGCATCAGTTGATTACGAAGATTACTATCCAACGGCTCAAGTGGTAAACAAGTATAGATACGGAAAAGATCTCGTCAAACCTGGCGAGCTCGCGCGTCTAGGTACTCAGATGCGAAGGTTGCATGACTGGTACCTGAAAGCCTGTCGAAGAGGTGATCGCTACCTCACGGTGTATCTTAGAGATGAGCATTACTTCCGGGGGAACGAGGAGATAAACCTTGAGTTAGAAGAACTGTTTCAGTTATTCAATCAAGACGCCCTCGACAAAGCTGTCATCAGTTGCTACTGCCTGTAAGTGATTGATTTATGTAATTAAGTCTGTAGCTCAGCGCTCATTCATTTGCACTAACAATTATCCTCACTATATTCTTTGTGTACGCTATATATTTAATTATGCAGAATGAAGAAGCTCGAATGCAAAAGAGGCAAGCTCCTACCGCTGGGGTTCATAGACCCAGACACAGTTCATGAAGTTACGGTTCGAGACTTCGCCAAGGACACAGAGGACAACATGGTAATGTTTTTAGTGAAGCAAGCAGACAAAGAGGAAATATTCTTTCCCTACAACTTCAAGTGAGTGTTATATATAACATACATTATGCTTGTGCAGCTTCCACTTTATTCTCCTAATCATTGAGCTATGCTTGTGCAGATTCCACTTTATTCTCCTTATCATTGATCTTCACAAAGGAGTCGTAAAGGTCATGGACTCGAAACGTAAAGAATATGCGGAATGGGCGGACATGGCTGTCATCCTTCAGAGGTAATTTCAATCAATTTCGTATTGGCATCTTCATCTGTTCTAATTCGACGATATCATCAACTAATCAATAACTCATTTACTCATTATTTTTTGCCGGGCAGGGCTTGGAAACGGTTCATCACTACTGTTCCGGGTAAATGGAAACCGGAGCTTACATTTGAAGATTACCCTGTAAGTAGTACTATATATATAGCTATGTCCGTGAAACTCTATGTATGATATTTACTTTCAATACGATGCTTGATTATTAGTTTGATCGAACTATTTTTTCGTAAAGTGTATGTGGCAGGAACGCGGGAATAACTTATGTGGATACTACGTCTGCACCTTCATTCGTGACATGACCTGTCCCAAGGGTGGGGATGCCCAAATACATGCCACTCGTGTATGATAACAAATTCTCACAATTATCTTAATTAGTACCATCTATTGTATGATTTCCATTCATATATTGATCTCCTTTTTTAAATATAGATGATACGCCTGCGGGACAGTCTCATAACGGAGGATCAAATACGAGCAATTCAAGAGGAAATCGCGGGATTCTTTCTTACCGAGTGCATAACCCCAGGTGGAGAGCACTATGCGAAGGTCATAGCTAGGTGTTGAGCAACTTTGTAGAAGCTAATAGATTTAGTAAAGAGATCCGACTTGATATGCATGCATTACGTGTACTGTTGACGATGTCTATATATATTCACGACGATTTGTTTGTGGTTTCTTGAATGATATATATGCATTGCTGAAATTCAGCCGCGGCACAGAAACGCCCTGTTTTTCTGCCGCGGCAGAGAAACGCTGCTGCACCCTAAACCTGTGCCGCGGCAGAGAAATAGGAATTCTCTGCCGCGGCAGAGTACCCCAGGCCCGGTTCGTACCACGAACCGGGACCAAAGGCCTTCCACCGCGAGCTCCCTGGCCGCACCACGTGGCGCAGCTTTTAGGCCCGGTGCCTTTTTGAACCGGGACTAAAGGGGGGCCTTTAGTCCCGCCTAATTGGTCCCGGTTTGGAAACCGGGACTGAAGGCCCAAACGGACCGGGCCTGTAGCCCCGTTTTCCACTAGTGTAAATTTCAGAAAGAACAGAATCAATTTGAGGAATATCTGGTCCTCACTTCAGAATTTTGAAGTTCCAAAATTTCAGGGTTTTAAAACATGCGGGGACTTCTGCTTTTGTTTATAACTCTAAGAGTGAATTCCAGTTTTTACCGTGTACTTGTGTAGTTGTGCATTTGTGTCACATATTAACCATTTAGTGAAACTTCTACCAAAATATCTCACCTAGGAGACTTCGAACACAATTTACCCCACTTTACATTTTGCTTGTTTTTGTTAGATAGGAACAACATGTTATGTCGATGTGGCGCGAGAGATGAGAGGAAGAAGCCTGCAGGAATGCCATAGTGGAGAAGACTTCTACCAAAATATCTCACCGGCCATGTCTTCTGCGTCTTGGTCTTTGGGAGAGAGATGCTACAGAGATGAGAGGAATAAGCCTGCAGGAATGCCAAGCTTCAAGGGGAATTATATTGCTAGCCTGAGAACAGATGATGATAGAATTGTTTTGGACCATGAAGCTAAGGCAGCAATCATCTGGCAGGATTTCAAGGAAAGAATTGGCAGCTCTGACAATCCAGTCATGTTATTTGATCTTCAGAATATTTTTTTTTGAAACTAGGCAAGAGACTTGCCATTCATTGATATAGGAGAAGAGAATGGCTAGTTTGTAAGGGAAACTAGCCGAAAACCGATACAACACAACACAACACACCGGCCCCGGGGCCGCGCACCACACGAGCCGACGGCCTAGCCACCCCAGTGGCCAAGGCCGACACCCTGAAAACACCTCAAAACGCGACAAGGCGGAGGCAAAACACGGAGCCGCCGCTCCGACAACCATGCCGACCCCCGGGGCCGCGCAACCACCTAGCCGAAGACAAGCCGGGGACGAAACCGACTGGACAGACAACACGAACAACAAACTTGCAGTGAAGGGCCTCCACAGTGATGCCTCCAACGAGGGGAGCGACGTCCAAGAGTGCCGCCATCACCGGCATCGGCCGAGGCCGGTGCAGGGTTTTCACCCGGAGCACACCGAAACCGAAGACGTGTTCGCCTGACCGCCGAGTCGAGGAATCCAAATCGCTCGTCGACGCCGACAACCAACTCGCTCCACAGCTCCCTCCGGCCGACGGAGCAACCAAGGCGAGGACCCCAGCAGGCAAAACGACACAGGAAAGTGTCGCCCTGCAGCCCTCCAAAATGAAAAGGCGAGTCTGAAAAATTGAGAAGATAGTGCAGCTCAGAAGACCTAGTTCCTCGCGTCGCCTGCTCTTAGGCGACTCGGGGGCGACCGCGCCGCCAGTTCCAGACCTCTCCCTCATCCCCCATCCTCGCCGCCGCCGGAGGTCACGCCGGACAAAAGCTCCAGGCGGTGGCCGGTGATGGTGGCGGCGGGGCGTTTGTCTCCATGCGCTTGTCGGTGGAGGGGCTCTCCGGTGGCGGCGGCGTGGCTTCGACGGCAAGACGGCGGCGTGGGGTCATGGTCTCCCGGCGACGAGCGCCAATCGACGCCGGATACCGTGCTCGGCTTCCTCGCGACGGTGGCGCCTCTGCAGTCCGTTTGTGCTCTACGGATCGGGCCCAGATGGGGTTTGGCGGGCCTCAGACCTGGCCCCGGCGGCTGCAAGTGCGGGGTGCGCGTCTCGTCGCTCCTGCTGCTGGGCACCTTGGCGGTGCTGGCGGCGGGGCTGTGCGAGATGCAGCGGGTCGGCCGGTGGTGCGCCGCGGGCTGCGGCCCGTAGGGCCGGGGCACCCCAGTCCCCATCCTCGACAGTGTGTGGCGGCCGCGGTGGCCGCGTGGGCGGTGCGGCGGCTGGTCCGGGGAGCTCAAGCCTACGGACGTTGGCGTTCGTCTTCGAGTCTCCGCTTCGGTGTTGTTCGGCGCCCCCTCCTTCGTGGCGTTCCGGCGGCGCCCACGGTGCTCCTTGGCGGTGCTCTGTCGGCCGCATGCTGCGCAGCCCGGCCTCTCATCTCCGCGAGGTACGGTGGGTGTCGGTTGTGCTCGCGGAGCTCTCTGGATTGGTGTTGGTGGTGGCTGTGGCGCGGTGTCGGCGCGCCGGGTGGTGATGGTGGTCTGGCCGGCCCTTTGCGGCGGGTGTGAGGTTTCGACGCTCTGCCGGGCGAAAGTCTTGTTCTGGCTGCGGCTGGAACCGACGGCGGCGGCGCCTTTTTTGGCGTCGTGACCTCCTTGGAGGCGTCGTCGAGGTGGTTTTCTTGCGCCTCCGCCCGGGTGCTCCAGGGGAAACCCTGATTCCTCGTGGGATCTTTAGAATATGGTTCAACCCAATCCGGATATTGATTTTAACAGCTTAATTGAGCCATTTTTCAGAGATGAGATTGATGACATTGTTAAAAATATGCCTACTAATAAGTCACCTGGACTTGATGGATTTAATGGGGCTTTCTTAAAGAAGTGTTGGGATACAGTTAAAGAGTAACTTTATCAGCTATGTGATGATTTCCATTCCGGTAACCTTAATATTCAGAGTATCAAGAATGCTTATATCACTCTCATACCAAAGAAAGGAAACCCAAAATATGTCGACTACAGGCCTATTTCTCTAGTCAGTTTAGCTCTTAAATTTCTCAAAAATCAGTATGGCTTCATTAAGAGTAGAACAATCCATGATTGTGTCAAGCTTGGTCTTTTGAATATATCCATCTCTGTCATAAATCAAAACAAGAGATTGCCATCATCAAGCTCGATTTTGAAAAGGCTTTTGACACAGTGGAGTATAGTGCCATTTTGCTAATGTTGAAGCACATGGGTTCCTGTATACTGCTTCCACTGTTGTTTTACTTAACGGGGTTCCTGGTAAACAAATTATTTGCATGCGAGGTGTCAGACATGGGGATCCCCTCTCACCTGTGCTCTTTGTCTCAACGGCCGAACTTCTACAATACATTGTTAATGATGCTTGGCACACTGGCTTGATCAATTTACCTCTGGACCATTCTTTGGGTTTAGATTACCCCATTGTGCAATATGCTAACGACACCTTGCTCATTCTGCCTGCCTGTTCAATTCAGTTGCTCCGGTTAAAAGATTTACTTCAGAATTTTTCTCTGTTCACCGGGTTGAAAGTAAACTTTTAGCAAATCCTCTATGGTACCTATCAATATTACAAGTGAGAAATACTCTGAGCTGGCTCCGGGATTCGGTTGTAAAGTGGGATCTCTTCCGTTTACATATTTGGGTTTACCCATGGTCACCACTAAGCCTGCAATGGAACACCTTATAGACATTATTGAGAGGACTGACAGAAGGTTAGTTGGTATTGCTGATACGCTATTATATGATGGTAGACTAGTCGTTGTCAAAGTTATTATTTCAGCCATTCCAAATTTTGCTATCTGTACACTTCCTGGATCATATTGAAAGCCCTGCTAGAGGTTTTCTTTGAGAGGGAAAGAGATTGAGAAGAAAGGTAAATGTCTTGTTAAATGGGAAAAGGTCTGCAAGCCGAAAAATGCAGGTGGACTTGGTGTTCTTCATCTTAGAACCCACTGCTCTTATTCTCAAAAATATGTTCAAGTTCATGAACAAACATGATATCCCTTGGGTTCATCTGGTATGGCAAGCACATTATGCACATGGCAAAATTCCACAGAATTCCAACCCATGTGGGTCATTTTGGTGGAAGGGTTGTCTTAAGCTGCTCAGTATATTCCTTGAAATTGCCTCATGTGTGGCTGGTGATGGTGCAACTGTCAGACTCTGGATGGATAATTGGTCAGATAGATCTTTGTGACATAAATTCCATTTTTTTTACCAAGGACCAAGGGATCACATTGAAAAAAGCAGTTGATATCTGTTGCAATGAGGAAATCTATAATCTGTTCCACCTGCCATTATCTTTGATTGCTTCTGATTAGTGTGGCATGCTTCAGCTGTCTATCACCCCATATTCTGATAATCCCACTCAAAATACTTGGAAACTCACAGATGGCCATAAGGACTATTCTAGTAAGAGAGTTTATGTTGCCTTGTGCCCCTCAGATTTGGTACCTGCTCCCATGAGATCGATCTGGAATTCTTGTGTTATGCCCAAGCACAATTTTTTCTTCTGGCTTCTTTTGCAAGACATGCTTAATACCAGGAATCTATTGGCCAGGAAGAATTTCCATGTTGAGTCACATGATTGTGTCTTATTTACAGATGGGGCTAATGAGGATTTTATTCACCTCTTTTTTTCATGTGATTTTAGTCAAAACTTCCGGTGGAAACTGAATATGGAGTGGAACACTGAGTTGGGTATTTTCGACATGCTCATGGATGCCAGACAGAGATATAATCTGATCTGTTTCAAAGAGTCTGGTTGTTGGAGCATCTGGAACCACAGGAACAGATCCATTTTTGATAATCAGCAGATAAGCTTAGATGCTTGTATTAATTTCTTCAAAGAATCTTTTGAGCTTATTAGACATAGTGCTAAACCTAGTCTCATGGAGGGCATGACTCAGTGGCTGGACACTTTGTAATTTGATTCTGAACTTATGTTTTCTGCTTTTGTTTATAAAATATATAAAATGACACAGTAGGGTCCTTCCCTACTGTTTTCGTGTCAAAAAATGCTATAGTGGAGAAGGCTTCAATCGATTCCTCTCATCCTAGTGCTTCTATAGGACTATGAGGTGTCATATTTTGCTACGGTGGCTTCTCCTTTGTGTGTCAGCTCGTGCTAGTCACTTTCCTCCTCGAAATAGGCTTTCGCCCCGCTATATTAATATAGCAATCATTGATACATCGAGAACGCTGGGCAACAGCACAACTAAGCCCAAAAGAAAAGACAAAGAAATGTAAGAGAAACAAATGCCGACAACGGTAGATCGACGAAAAAACAAGGATGAGCCGCCACCGCTGCGCCCTCCAGAGAAGTCCCACCACGCTCCTAGCACACCGAATCGCCGCATACCAAGCAACACCTTCAACAAGGAAAACAACGACGACGCCGTTGCTGCCCAGAATAGTCCTAGGGTTTCCCCCGATATGCGGAGGAGGGTAAGGAGGGGGTACACCCGACGCCCTCCCGGAAGGAAAGATGGCGCCCGCAGGCATCACCCCGACGGTGCCGGACGAACCGACAAGGATTTCTCCCGACCCCCACCACCACCACCTCGAACGATTCAAAGTGCTCCAACCAACCTGCCAGCCACCAGAACGCGCCACCACAGTCTTGGCTCCATCCTCACCGTCTCACCGTGGACGCCGTTGCGAGGCCTAGAGGAAAGAAAAGGGGACAACAGGGTCAGGGGTAGCAGTACCGAAGCCATGCGGGAGGGAACTACCTCCACCGCCTTCGCGGTAGCAGACCGGACGTGGCAGCAGAGACACACCAGGTGTACTGGCCCGGCCGGGCCCAAACTAGCCCGCAAAGTCTCCGCCGCCACGCTGCAGCAGGCCGGCTGACAACGGCTTCACCACCCATCCCCGCCGAAGCACCTCCTCTTCCTCCAGGGGGTTCGCCAACGCGCTTGGGGCGGCCCGCCCAGACACAGATGGGCCCCGACGGGCCCAGATCTGGGCCGGGAAGGCGCTGCCGGCCACACACCGGCGACCAGCCGGCCGCCCCCAAGCTACACACCGCCCCGCCGCCAAGAGGCTGCGCCATCGCCACCGAAGCCACCCGGCCGTGCCGGACCGTCGTCTGCCGAAGAACACCGCCACGGGCCACCGCACGCCGCGCCACAGCTCCACGCTCGCGGGGAATGGCCGCCGCCGCCGGGACCGCACAGGCAACACCCGGCGGCGGAGAGGAGAGTGCGAGAAGGGGACGGGAAGAGGCAGCGCTAGGGTTCGGCCCGCTTGCCCGCGCGGGGGGCGAAAGGTGCTAGTCACTTTTCTGGAACGGTGAGGATAGGCTTTGGTAGAAACCCACAGAGAACAACATTTTGACTGCTACAGTACATGCTAATATGATAGGTTATTTCTATGGATTGCATTTAAGCATAGGGCAAGGTAACTGGGGCTGCTAGTCGAGCCAAACACATGAATGTTTATTTTCTAGTGAATCTGCATATGAGAAAAAGTAACTTCAACTAGTAAGCTCAAAGAATAAATAAATAATTTCATATCAACGTCTTCAAAATTTAATTTTATCTGGTTCCTCATTCAGTACCTATTTTCCCTCGTGGCTATTTTGCAAGTTAGGTAGAACTTTACCAACGGAATCAATTACACCGGAAAATAGCTTTTTTTGAAATATTAGGGAAATAAGAAATTTTGGTGGCCTCGTGGTCTCGAGCGCACACTCGACTATCATGGTCAAACAGTCAAATGACTCTAATATTGGAACACACAGGTAAAAGCAACCTTAATTTAATTTGTGGCATTAACTTATTACTCTTGACACTTATTTATTTGTACATCTTGTATTACCTTATATTCATGTATTGTACACATTTCAAATACTTATCACTTAGATATACTTCATGCTTATGTGTACGAGATGCTCATAATGTATGATGCACAACGGAGGAACTTGGCACATCAAACTGAACCATTTCGGCAATACAATAACTATATCACCTCGTGTTGATTCAACTAGTAACTAAAGGGCAATGCTCACTGGTTTCTTATCGATATTATAATTATACGATGACATACTCCTGAATATCACTTGAAACGATGCATGACAATCAATCAATCGAGCAATCATGTATACGATTATAGCCATCACTGTGGTTTGATCACACTGCCCCCAAGCCGGTGTGATTTCACCAGTAGTATGGTTAAACCTAGCAAAATATAAATCTCCCTTGAGTAGAAACAAAGTTTCCTGGCTCATACTTTTTCTAAGATAGTTTTATCCTGAGTACTTCACTTTCTTAATATTCGAGGTTTTACAGCCGAGGAGTAGTAGTAACATTTAAGTTAGTTAGTCAGGCAACACCGAACCTTATAGAGTAAAGCTGCTCGGAAAGTTATGGCTCTTAGTTTGATTTTACATGTTGTTCATAAGTTAGTGCGAGTCAAACTAGAGTTCCGAGTTATCCTCTTTGGACCAAGGAGAAACTCAAGTGTGATGTACATATGTGGCTTGTAATGTTAAGTGCTTGAATAAAAATCAGTTATGTTTCTATTGTACCATCATGAGGGATGTAATATTTAGGGATTGGTACTTCACAACTTTTATGTCAACGATTTACATGCTATAACATGCAATGCTATATTGGGTCACCACACTTTCAAAATTAAGTGGCATAAATTTTGACCTAGTCAAAGTTTTCTATAATTGACTAGGTTATAGAGAAAATATATACATCCAAAAAAATATTATATATTCGACTTGAAACATATTTTTGGAGGATATGAAACGTATTTCGTATGAGTACTATTGATGTTGGTTTGTTACTGTAGATGTCTCTCTGTGTCACTGAATACATTCATGTAGCAATGTTTTTTAATTAGGACAAGGCTGGGTGTCATAGTAGTGTTCCTAGAATATTATTTTATTAACCTGAACCTCCATCCTGACGCTAAGGTAGTTGACACATTTTTGGAGTAATATAGTGAGACATCAGTAACCTCTATGCCTCTATAAACCTACCCCCATTGACCCTACCAGCAGCTGAGCAACTTGCTTGAAGTTACATATGGCTCAGTCCTCACTCCATTATATTGACTTGACCAGTGGAAGTCTGGAGCAACTTTGCTCAAGAATAACCTTTTTGAAATTCTTATTGACGAATGATACTCGCATCGTATGAATGCACCTCACCATAGGACTTGTGAAAGTTGAAAGTGTGTAATTAAATAGAACCTGGCCTGCATAATCTTATATTGTATGAAATCCTTTGTGAACTGGGCTTGCATAATCCTTTCACTTCCTTAAATTATTTCCTGGTAGTTCAAACTTCGAATACCGTGTATGACGCTGGGTACTGAACTGGACCAACTGGTACAGTGGCTCTGTGGCAGAGTAGTTGGCAAACAAACTGCAGTATGTACGCATGCATTGGAGATTTGGAGCAATGTGACCTTCCACTCTGTGACATATGATATGACTAGAGTTCTGGTATCATATCTAAACAGCATCTCTAAAGAGCACTAAGCTCCCAGGGTTGGGAGTGCCTCTGAGCGATCTGCAGGTCTCTATCGTGGGCCCCAGTGCAGGGTCGGTTCCTGGTTGTTTTGACCGGAGAGGAGCACTCGCTGGGGATCAGTAGGCCGCTACGGCCCACGCATTGTGCCGCGCCGCCGACGAGAACGAGTTGCGACGATGCTGGACTGGATGCCCGCCGCCTCCAAGGCTCGGTCGCCTACCTCAGCCCCGCCATGGCCGACAAGGTTCTCGCCCCACCTTTGTCTCTCACACACAAGTCCAATTTGACCTAGCTGATTTGTCAGGAGTGTGGAGGAGCAGATGGACGGGATCTGGAGGAGGCCACCACCACACTGTCGTTGCACCGACGAGGACGCACCGTGGCGTTGCTGAACGGGACTCCCTCTGCCTCCGGGGATGGGTTGCCTACCTCGACCTGTCATGGGCGGCAAGGTCACTTTCAGACAGCTCCAATTTGAACTCCCTTGCTCCGGGCTGAATCCTACCAGCTCTGAAAACTAGATCGTGATCTCTCCCACCCTATTTCTTTGCATTACTGCTTCGTGTGTGCACTGCCATTCCCCTATTTTTGACTCATGAAGGAATTTGCTGCGCTGCAGGTTTCATCAAAGATACATACTGGTTATTTTTGCACATATTATTTTCTTGGAAATTACATAGCATGTAGTGGGAAATGGAAATCTGGATAAACCCATAGTGGAAATGTTATTTTAAGTGGGGACAACAATAAGTTGTACTTGCGGCCTTCAGATGCAAAATACAAATAGATACCATTTCTTGGTTTCACTTTCATTAGCATCTGCCATAGGGAAAGAAAACTTTCAGTAGTATCGAATCTGCAGTAGTGCTTTTTTGCTTCTAGCATTTGTCCTACTAAATGTTGGGGAAACCAATGGAGAATTAACATTACAGTAACTTTCTTCTTTGTTTGAGTTGCAGAAGCCATACCATACATTGCTCCCTTGGTTTCTAATCTGCACCAGAATTATGAACATCAAGTAAGCTTCTGTTTGAAAACTGAAGAGGAATAGTAGCAACCCTACTTAAAAATGTTTTGGTAATATAGTACACTTGCCTGGTGCCTTCGATATGTTATGCAAATTTTTATGTTCAAACCATCCTCTATTGCGAAAGAAGCTAATGTACTTCGACTTTCCAAATTTGTCTCAGATTGACGATATGTTATGCAATTCTGTTTTTGGTTGCTTTAGATTTTAAACTGTATATGTACCTTCCTTGATTTCAATTATTCAACGACTTTTTTTTTGTATATTTCACACGTTTAATTAGCCAACTAAGCTGCAAATCAATATTTCACCTGATTAGCGAAAGTGTTGTATGTCTTCCTATAAAAGGATCAAACAGAAGTGCTTCTCATTACAGAAGCATAAATTCAGTATGACAATGGAACGACACCTTATCAAGTACATTCCTGCATAATGTTAGGAACAAATTCCTTTCTTAAAAAAATGACCAAGAAGAATGATAGGAATAATCTCACCATTGCTCCTTACTGATAGAGTGATAGTGGTTGCTTGGACTGAGGCTGGTTCTTCAGTTACTGTTGGGACGCCTCCATGGGTTGTTCCTGAGCAGATGGTTCGTATACCTAGACCTGGGAAGAACTGTCTCTAGGTATGACCAGTGGATCAGTTCAGGTACCTAAATCTGGTTGCTTCGAGTCAGAGCTCTACTTTTACTGTTCTTTGTTCTAACTTTGGTTTGCCTAGCAACCAACTTTAGATTGACTGCCATCAATTAATTACGAGCAAACACAAGCTGCAGTTCATCAATTAATTATCAGTTGCAGTGAGCAAACATAAATACTAACTATATTTTGTCACATTCAATGTTCGGAACTCCGGGACCATAATCTGTCTGGTTAGCACATGGGAAAATATGTTTGGAGTCTTCTAGCTTGACCAAACGTGTTAAACTGTTAGTTTTTTTTGTGACTTATCCTATTTAGGATTTAGCAGTATGTACTTTTTGTATTGTAGGTTGTCCGGCCTCACTTGTGCGTGATAGTCTAATTTGTGTGTTCTACATTATTGCTGAAATATAGTACTCAATGGATCTATTGTAGATCGTATATGTTGGTCATTCTTATTTGGTGCTAATATAAGTTGAGGCAACTATTTGCTGAAACAACAATATGGATTCATGTCCTTTCAGAAACAATATATTCATTTGTCTTAGGGTTTATTTTGCACCAAAACAAAAAGATCTTCAACATTTCTTTTAAAATTTAGTTTTGTCCATTTATCGCTCTACTAAAGAGTCCACGACAACATATTTTAGGTAAGAGTTCATGACCATCATCGCTCTGTTTGTGTTGGTTGTGCTGACCTTTGCACATTTTCTACCTTCTGTATTTACATCCGTGTTTATTCTAGATTTTTTTTAGCTCTACGATATGTAGTTGTCGCATTTATGCTGAAAAAAGCTTCCAAGTTTCACTCCTTTTTCCTGTGTCCACTGGTGAAGATTTCATACTCATTACGAAAATATGTCAATGTTGGTGCACATAACTGGTACATTCGCGTGTGAGTTGAGGCAAGCAAGATGACCTACTTAACTGCCAGTTTGCAGTGGTGAATGAGGAGTGGCCAACTTTTTAATGATGTTCACCTTATTCATCATTCGTGAGATATGATAGTGGGATAAAATGGAGTTTTTGTATGCATTGCCAAAGAAACAATTATTTGTATTTCTTCAGAAATTACTGCATTCCTTAAGCTTCGCTTGGCATACTTACGATGGCATCCAAGCTTGGTCCAGATGGACTCATTCTAGAGTTTGGTAGGAATATAAACTCGACAGTGGAAACACCCACACTTTGTTGAAATTTTATATAATAGTTTGGTAGGAACATAATTGTATCCTTACCATAGTCATATGCATGATTTGGGAATCGTTGTTATATCACATATCTTTAATGATTCAGGCCGTGAGCTTTCCTCGCATGTAATATTTTTGTTAAGCAGGCAAGATAAGACGAACTGAAACTTTTGTTGTTATTCAGTGTAGAAGAAACTATTTTGGCAAACCAAACAAAGTATTGTGTCATTCAGTTCAAATAATTAACATGGTGGTGAGATAGATCATCAAACATTTCACATCCAGATTTTCTCAATATATCATGTATTGCCTTTTCACCTATTTTTTGTAAGGCAATTTCAGTTATCGTTAACAACACAAGATTTGGTCATCATACTGATCAACTTACATCTGAATCGAGTATGTTTGATAGGAGGCATGGATGCCATAGCTCTTACGACTGATATTGATACATTTTGGGATATTAGATTAGGCTTGCTTTTTTGGGATTTTAAATCTCCCTGTTATCTTGACTTACTTTCACTTGCTAGGTTTGGAGTTGTTGTCACTGTTAGGCTCTCTGAACATGCTTGGTAGTTATTTGGGGTGTTTCCTGTGAGATTGTATAGTCTTAGTAGCTCTGTGCTTTCTAGGTGTATTGTTGTCCTTGCCGACTAATTAAGAAGAGAAGTATGTGAGCAGGTTGTATTAGGCTCAGTCCATTTGTGGTTTTTTTCTTCACTGATGGTGGGCTGCTATTTTCTTGTGCCTTATTACCAGGATGTCTGATGTTGCGGCATTTGACGTCCATGGCAAAGCTACAGCAAAGAGGATCTTAATCTGGCCCATGGAAGGTTTGACGTTGTTCTATGCATTGTTTTGCTGTGGCGGCACATGTGCTATTGTTTGCTAGCTGTTTTTGCCCTTTTGTCATGTCAACACAATTAACGGTATATTTGGCTTTCTTAGTTGTTTATTTGTTGTAACCTTTGGTGCCATTGATGCCTTGTTTTTGCTTGCCACTTAGAGTGGGCTTAGAGTGCTGGATCCAAATAGATTGTGGCGATTCACTCCAGTGTAGCAATAAAATAGATATATCATAGGCACCAATTGAAAATCTTGGGCAAAACCAAATGTCCATACATCACGCGAGAGAGAAAAATGAGAATATCAAGTCGGCGCAGCAACGCGCGCAAGGTCCTTCTAGTAAATAGGCATACACAAGCCAGGACGCAGTCATCTCATCATCACTAATCAACTTGTCCTCTGCGTACAGCTAGCTTAGAGTTACAGAGAAGATAGCGATTGCTCCACGCTCGTCCCTGTGCTCCCTGGTGCTGCTCATGTTGCGCGGGAAGCCAGGGCTGAGCTCCTCGTACTCCCCCGCCGTTCCGCCTACTCCGACCGCTCCAGGTAACTCAGATGTTGTTTCCTTCACGAACCCGTCTCCATTTCTTCTGCCGATTTTCGCTAACAGTTACTCTACTGTGTTGCAGCTGTGCCAGTCATGTCTGACCCTCAGCGGAGGAAGGATGAAGGTGTTGCACACCCCCTTGCTGATCGATCTAATAGAAAGGGTGAGGCCTTGATCGACAGGTCTTTACCGTCCACTCCGGAGCACCCAGTTCCTGACAATGGTTCATATACCAGCAAACCTGCAACTGCATCTGACGTGACTGGGCCCATATCCTCCAACCTTGAAAATGTTACACACCCACTTCCTGGTCCACCAGGTCACATAGGCCGTCTCCAATCAAATCTGTAATCACCGAGTCTTCACCGCACACTGCGAAGTCACAAAGGCGCCGGAATGAAAAATATCGTATTGTATCGCGTATGGGCAAGATAAACTAGGCAGCTTCACTTACTTGCCCCCGTGTTGTACACTACATTCTTACTTCATGTTGTTGTGATGAATATATACTTGTGTCAGAGTGGACAAAAAAATGCTGGTGGTTTCGTCAAAAAATAATAATAATCCTGGTGGTTACTAGCTAGTTACTGATGCGATCTTATGATCTCTGCACATGATATCTGGTACATTGAGAGTAGTTTTCATGCTGACTTCATGTTCAGGTTCAAGCTTTAAATCTCCAACGGATCCAAACTACTTCCCAAAATGTTTATCTTGATGTAGTTGGAGATTAATCATGCATATGTATCGAGTTTTAATCCCATGCATGGATAGGGCTTCTAGAGATACTATATACAAAATCACACGAAAATGCTATTGCAAAAGCGAACATTGCTGTCTTGAAATGCCACTAACTGACGAGAACATTTCAAGTACAAGTATTTTTGCAGAAGATGCGAGGCAAGCTAGGGTTCTGTGATGGCCAAGTAGGCAGGTACATGTTTGTGCCATGCATATTTGCTTGACATCGTTCTTCTCTGCAGATCGGGCGTAGGCTTGGGTCTTGATCTTGTTCTAGTTTAGCTTTTCAGGTGAGTTTCTTGTTATCATGTTCAGACTTCACATTCGCGGTTTAGTCCCCACAAGCTGCTTCCGAGTCAGCAAGATCTAACTTGATTGATTGGGTACTTATGGCATAAATAGTGTAGCTCAGATTGTGCTTATAGATATATTACTCACTTATAAAAGGAAAATGAGATGGCAAAAGAGAATGTTAAGGTGTCACTAACTGTCTAACTGACTTCACTACGGGAAAACAATTCATTGCCGTGCGACAATTCGCACGGCAAAGGCCCTTATTTGCCCGGCAAAGGGTTTGCCGTGCGTCGACGCACGCAATAATGTCTGGCCGGCAACGAAGACATTGCCGTGCGCCTGACCGCACGGGCTTTGCGTGCGCGTGCGCTCGCCGTCGGCGCTGCGCTCGTGCGCGTCTTGCCTTGCGCTCGCCTTGCCGTCGCCGCGCGCCGTCGCCTGCCCCTTTGCCGTCGCGCCTCGTTGCCGTGCGCCTGCCTCTGCCGGGGTGCTGCCGTTCACCGCCCGCACGGCAAAGCCCACCCGCACGTGCCGCTCCACGGTGAGCTTTGGCGTTTGCGCGCACACGGCAAAGTGACCAAAAGTCCTTTGCCGTGTGCATACACACGGCAAAGGCCCCTGGATTTTTTATTTTTTTCTGTTTTCCACTAATCCCTGCATTTCAAAATAGCATTTCACATATATATAACATATACAACATATATATTCACCATAGCATCACCAAACACATCAACAACACCACAAAATACATCAACATACATAGTTTATGCATAACAAGTGCAATGTCCACAAATACATCAACACACATCAAGTACAAGTACAATCCATAACAAGTGCAATGCCCACAAATCCATCAAGACCATGCCATCAACCTTATTGTCCTCCTCCGCTTCCGCCGGCCTCATCGTCATTGCCTTGTGACATATAATCTATAAGCATGTTGATGGAATGAACATTTGCATTTGCATATTGAACACTTGAACAAGTAGCGGGTTGGGCACAAGAGGACTCACCGCGGTTCATGCTCCGGATGATGTTCAAGTTGTTGACGGTGATAGGTGTCCCCGGGGTCTGAGTGGGCGGTGGCGGCATCCACGGCGTGGTGTAAGGTGGAGGAGCAGCAATACTCCCCGGTGGACTAGATAGAACCGTCTGGCTCATCAGCCAGCTCATCTGTGCCTGCTGCGCTTGCATCATCTGCTGCTGCTGTTGCATCTGCTGCATCATCTGTATCTGCTGCTGCTGGTACTCCAGAATCTGCTGCTCCATGTGCGCCCTTTGCTCCTGGGCCGCCTGCTCCTTCGCTGCCATCTCCTCCTACGTTGTGTTGCCGCGATGTCATTAACATTTCAATGGAAAGCATGTAAAGGAAATGTAGAGGCTCGAGGAAGAACATACCCGTAACCGCTCGACAGCTAGATCCGAAGCCCGTGGCCGGGGCTCTACCTCAGGCTGGCCGCTCTTACGACCACGACGGATCTGGCGGAGAGAGGGAACCTTCGCTGGGTCGACGCACCCGTCACCAAACCATAGGCGGCCATGCTTCAAGCCTTCTCCCGCAAGCACCGCGACCTCAGGGTCAAAGTCCTCGGCCTCTGGGTTGGCCTCCTCGCCGTACTTCTGCTTGAACTTGGAGACATACGACGTGCACTGGGTCTCGGATTGCGGGTTAAGCCACACGGCGGACCCCGTCTCAGGATCAGGCGTCTTCCTTTGCTTCATCTTCTTTAGCACGGCAAAGACGTTAGGCTTCGCTCCCTGACTTCCTGCAAAAGAGAACATGTAATCAAGTGAAGTGTCACACCCTTGCGGAGTTAACAAATATATAACATGAATTCAAAGAATGAAGGAACCATTAATTTGCTCACCTCGTTCTGCAGGTGAAGAGAGAGGGGGATGCTGCCTTGGATATGCGATCCACCTCGCATCTCTGCCCGCTTCTTCTTGCCCTCCTCGTGCTTCTTGAGGTACTGGGGGCATGTCCACCACATGACCATCGCAAGAAAGCACCTATCGTCCTTGCCGACGTACTGAGGAGGGTTCTACATGCACAAGATAAACCCATTATGGTAAAATAAACTACATGGCGCTAAAGCAAATCAATAACACATAAATGCAAATACCTGCATGTACTGCCACGGCTGCATGAGCGTGTCGCGAGCGTCCTCCTTAGTCATGTGGACGAAGCGGTCGGCGTGCCAGTCGCGGACGCATTGAATACGTGCCTCGTAGTGCATGCCAGTCACCCTCTTCCTTGCAAGCTGGTGTAGGACATCATCGCACGCACGCTCCTTGCCCTCGGCCCTCTTGAAGTATTTCTGCAACAACCATGCACATAGGTAAAACAAGGGGCATTAGTGCAATTATTGTGAACCAAGGAGAGTGTATGAATGGTAAGAAGTCAAAAGTCACGTACCCAGAATTTGGCAACAACCAAATCCGCCGCGGTGCCGCGGCCCATAGGATCTTCCGCGAGGCTGTAGTGCGCCCACCTCCAAGCTACGTCGCAGCCACCAGTAGGGAAATTGACTATCCCAGGGAAATACCATCTAAGTAGGCCCCCAAGGATGTTCGAGTACCCACGTGGCGGTCTCTGCGACGGGTCTTCATACGTGAACGAGCTGCACCATGAAGACAACATCAATATGTATGTGATAATAATTTTGATAATGACAAAATTGCGATAACGAAATGCCAAAAATTAACATGTACCTCCTTCCATAGGGCACTAGAACAACGTGCCTGTACTGCCAGGACTTCAGCGAGGGGAGCTGTGTTATCCCACGCCGATATGGCTTCCTATCACGTGGCCTCAGCCTCTCCACAGCTGGAACGTACTGGTAATCCGGCGGCTCTTCCCAATCTAGGCTTTGATCAGGATCGAACACTAAGTTCCCCGCCCACCCCTCATCCTCCGAGAGGTCCTCCTCGTCCCCCTCCTCCTCCTGGTCCTCCCCACCCACCTCCTCCTCCTGGTCCTCCCCACCCCCCTCCTCCTCCTGGTGCTCCCCACCCACCTCCTCCTCCTCCCCACCCCCGTGGTGCTCCTGGTCCTCCTCCTCGTCATCATCATCGGCTGCGGGAGGGGGGCTAGGACTAGGAGTGAGTACCCGCGTCGCATTCTTCCTACGCGGCCGCGTTGTGGTAGCGACAGGAGGGGGGCTAGGAGGGGGGGTACTAGGTCGGCCCCGCCTCGAAGTCCCTACACTACCAAGTCCTTGAGCTTCTTTTTAAGACCGCCGCCCCTTTTTTTTGGCGGCATGCTTCAATCACCTGCAAACACAAATGAAGAGAGTGGTTTATTAGTACGCAATATTGTAAAGAGATAAATATTAGTGAAAGCAACAGAAATATAAGTAGATGAACATTAATGAAAGCAACAATAATGCAAAAGGATGAACATTAATTAGTGGAAGCAACAAATAGCAAGCATAGAGTTCTCTATTACACGGAGTTATTACAAATAACCTAGCTAGACAATCTCTATTACACGGAGTTATTACAAATAACCTAGCTAGCCTCACAATTACTACTACATAGATCAGTAGCCTGTGTCGCCGTCCGTGATTGGACCGCGTGTCTCATCATCGTCATCAGGCTCGGCGAACCAATAATCATCAATGAAACCTGGAGGTGGTCCATCTACATCGAGGTCAATCCCTGCTCTGAACGCCTCGAGCAAACTCAGGTCTTCCGGGGCACAAACATCCTCAGCTTCATCTTCTGCATTGTCCCCATCCATGCCCGCATCTTCTTGTTCATCGTCTACGACCATGTCATCGATAGTCGGCAAGGCGATTGTGAAATGCCCGGGGAGCCCTTCTTCCTGATAGAACTCGACACTCTTTGCTGAGGGGTCTACGCGGCGGTAATCGTCCTTGTTTGGCGGGGGCGGCCTATTGCGTGAAGGCACCGTCATCACAACATCCCATCCATGTAGACGTTTTGTCGGGTTTCTGCACGCGTACGGGAGATAGAATACTTGAAAGGCCTGGGTAGCCAAGATGTACACATCCTCTCCCTTATAAACAGAGTTCCTCTCAACTTCGACCAACCCAATTTCAGGATCCCGTCTCACCCGACGTGGGTCAAACCAATGACATTTGAAGACGACGGGATTTAGCCCTTTCTGAAACCCGTAATTCAGCTCGTATATACCCTCGACTCTTCCATAGTAATGGAGCCCATCGTCACCTTGACATACCACCCCGCTATTTATTGTCTTCGCGTTGGGCCGGCTTGTTGTGTATTTATGGGTCTGGAAGCGATACCCGTTCACGTCATAGGAGTTGAACGCTTCGACGGAATGGTCAAAGCCCCTAGCAATTTTTCTTAGCTCTGACTTCATCTCTTTGTCAGTTCTTGCCTACAAGTTTAGCACGAGAAGTTTAGAACGAGAAATGACCGGTAAATGTCGGAAGTGCTAGCTAATTTGGGATAGAAAAGTACCAAATTACAGAACCAGCTACTAAAACCGAAACCGCCGCCCTTATCGAAAATTTGCTTGGATTCTTCCGGGGTAGGCTCCCTGTGGGTATTCTTCCAATGTATAGCCTTGAATTGCCTATACCGATGAAAAGAGGAAGAGTTAGCCACGCAAATACGAGTGAATGTTTGCGAATAACTAAATGGTTCGCACTTACTCGATGTACGGCTTCACTTCGACCATGGTGTTCAAGACATACGAGTGGATCAAGGTCCGCTCCTGCAGGTCCGTTCTGTACGGCTTCGAGCCACTTGACTTGCCACCAAGCCCCACGAAGATGCTAAGCTTGGGTACTTCTTCATTGTTGGCGGCATTGTAACGGAGGACTGGGTTGTGCTTTGTGGGAATGTTGGGATCATAGTGCTTAGTGGTGAAGTTTGCCACCTCCACGTTCAGGACTGCCTCGGCTATGGATGCTTCGATCTTGCATTTATTGCCAGTCATTTGACGAAGCTTTTGTGTTTCTCTCTCGGGACCAAACTGCCAACGGCCCCAATTCGGCCCCCCTTTAAGCATTCCTCCGCGAGGTGCAGGATCATATGTTGCATCGGATTAAAGAACCCTGGAGGAAAGATCTTCTCTAGATCGCAAAGCAACACGGGTGCCTCTTCATCCAGCTTCTCAATCACTTTAGTGTCTAACTCCCTAGCACAAATCTGGGAAGAAAAAACTCAACCTCGCTAGCACTCGCCAAGTCTTCTCAGGGACATAGCCTCGAATCATCACCGGCATTATCCGCTCAAGCCATATGTGGTAGTCATGACTCTTCAGCCCTTGTACTCGCAACGTTTCAATGTTCAGACCCCTCATCCAGTTGGCTGCGAACCCATCAGGAAAAACAAGGAGTCCTTCATCCATTGGAAGACCTCCCTTTTTTGGGCCTTTGTGAGACAGAACGGAGCGTGTGGCTTAGTCCAAGTTTTTTTGGCACCATGAGGTGGCTGCATGTTCAACTCCGGCCTATCGCACCACATTTCTTGATCAATTCGAGCCTTTATGTTATCCTTCGTCTTCTCGGTGTCCACAATCGTGCTCCAAATGGCTTCACTGATATTCTTCTCGGTGTGCATTACATCAATGTTATGCGGGAGCTCGAGAAACTCAAAGTAAGGGAGCTTCCATAAGCACGGCTTGTGAGTCCATTGGTGTGTCTCCCCATATCCCAAGAAACCATTCCCATCAGGGCTAGGCTTAAGAGCATCTAACTCGGCCTTGATTTCCGTTCCGGTCTTCGGAATTGGCTTCGGGCCACGGACAACACGGCCTTTCTTGAAGCTCTTTACATCACTCCTGTATGCATGCCTCCGCTCAAGGAACTGTCGAGCTTCATCAAAGCATGAATACTTGCCTCCCTTGTTTAGCCAGAAGAAAGTCACGGCCTGCCTGCACTGTGGGCAAGGCCACTTCCCATGTGTACACCACCCGCAGAACAAAGCACGTGCTGGCAGGTCATGCAGGGACGTGTGGTACCACACATACATATCGAAGTACTCCTTCTTTGATGCGTCATATGTTCGGATCCCGCGACCTTCCCAGCCACGAACCAAGTCATCCACCAGCGGTTCCAGGTACACATTCATGTTCTTACCCGGGTATTTGGGCCCTGGGATTATCATCGACACAAACATGTTCTCTGATCTCATGCAGACGCCAGGGGGGAGGTTCATGGGAATAACAAACACTGGCCAACAACTGTATACTGCAGCCGACATACCATATGGATTGAACCCATCGGTTGATATCGCAACTGCTACGCTCCTCGGGTCACCTGCTTTCAGTGGAAATTTCTTGACAAAGTTCTTCCATGCAGTACCATCCGACGGATGTATCATCTTGTCGGTGTATCTGTTTCCTTCCACGGCCCACCTCATCTGCTGGGCAGTATCCTCGGTCATGAAGAGCCGCTGGATCCTCGGTAGAACTGGAAGATAGCGGAGGATATTCTTGGCAACCGTGGTCTGCCTCTTCTGACCATCACCATTGCGGTCTACCTCAAAGTACCTAGAGGAATTGCATTTGATGCAATAATTTGTGTCAGCGTGCTCCTCTCTGAATAGCATGCATCCCTTTGGACAAGCGTGTATCTGCTGAGATGACATCTTAAGGTCACTGAGCAATTTGGTCGAATAGTAGAAGTTTTGCGGCAAGAGGTGCCCTTTCGGCAGAAGGCTGCCTACGATGACCAGAAGTTCATCGAACCCATCTCTGCACAAGTTCCTATGGCACTTCAAGGCCATAAGGCGAGCGATGGCATCTAGTTGGGTAACCTCTGTATTTTCATGTAGGGGTTTCTGCGAAGCAAACAGAGCCTCATAGTACTCCTTTGTGTTTTCCTCCGGGTCCTCACTTGTCTCCGCATCCTGAGGTGTCTCCACCTCTACATGAGGGCTTTTAGGCACATTACCATTAGCCAAGTTTTCTAAGCACCTATCAAAACTTAGCGCACTTACTACAAGGGCACCAAACACTTATAGGTCTGCTAGGGATGGCAAACGCCCTATCCACAAACTGCTCGGTCTTTTCTCCCCATTCATCAGTATAGTTCCACTGACTGATTCTGCCATCGTACATCCAGCCACGATTATCCATCCTCTAATCAGCAACAAAACAGACGAACATAGCATTTATATATCAAATAGGAAATAAATGCATCATATATTTATTTATTTTACGCGTGCATCAACCTGAAACTCTACTAGGTGGGCTCCTAGCAGCCGCCGGATCCGTAGATTGAGTACGTTCTCCCAGCTCTACCCCGATCCGAGACAGAATTTCGGCAGCACCTCCCCGCTGCTCTCCCGATACACGTCTCGGCAAAAAGCCGAGAGGGGTGTGCATCCGGAGAACAACGGGGAGGCGCTACCGAAATCCTGTCTCGGATCGGGGTAGAGCAGGGAGAACGTACCCAACTACGCATCCGCCGGCTGTCCCGATAAATGCCGTAAGAGTTACGGTTCATAATATGCGAGACCACTAATGCATATTTATCCGCGTAACCCTTACGGTCGGGAAGAGACGCCTAGGTATCGCGACAGACTTGGTGATCTAGACAAAAAAGAAAACCTAGGTACAAGAGAGGCGAACGGATTCTCACCCTCGAAGCGTGATCGACAGCCGGCGAAGAAGACCCTCTGAGCAACGCTCCTCAAGCACCCCGACAACGCCGGCCCCTGTGTCCACCTCGAAACATCGTCTGCATAGCGAGAAAAGTAATTAGCGATAAAGAACTTTTGCTAAATCCCACTATTTTAAATACAATATTTCTAATAAATTGTGCCCTCCAATTTCTAAAATAATTTCTATACTAAACTTTCCTATTTTCATGCATATTTATTGTAACTACTAATTACCATGCATATTATTTTATACAAGGTTCAAAAAAGCATGTAACCCTATAATATGTTGTAAATTTGTATCCTAAGCGAGGGGATGAAGGCGCCGCACATGGCACGGAGCGTCTCCATTCTGCGTTGGGTGCAGCCCGTGCATGTACTTGCGGCCGTCCCGCCTCCATCCACACAGCCGCGGGTGCGGCCTCGGGCGCCTCCCCTTCTCCTCCGGCTCCATACACTAAATGCATCTAAAATCACCGCGACGCCCCCCCCCCGTCGCCCCCTTGTCCACCTCAAACCATCATCTAAACTTACACACAAAATGTATCTAAATCATCTAAAATCCTATACTACACTAAAATCATCAAAATGTTACTCCCTCCGTTCCGTATTATTCGACGCGGAGCTCACATATATGTGCGTACATATTGTATTGTGCGGGCATCAATCCAGCGTCAATTATATAGGAACCGAGGTAGTACCTTTTACATGCAGGGGCGGGTGGTGGCGGCCGGAGCAGCAGCTGGTGGCGGGTCGACGGGAGAGGAGGCGTGGGCAGTAGCAGTGGCGGCGGCTCAGCGGGGGAGGAGGTAGGCGCAGCTGCAACAGCCGGGGGAGAGGAGTGGCGGCGCGACGCGGGGCGAGGCGGGCGGCGCGCCCAGCCTCCTGCACGGCCGGCTGCAGCAGCAGGGGAGCTACCCTGGAGGGGACGGGAGGGGAGGTGAGAGGCGGCGGCGTGGGCGAGTCCGGCGGCGGCGGGGCGACGGCGGTGGGGGTGGAGAAGAGAAAGGGTAGCTCGACCCGTTCTGTGTGGAGGAGAGAAAGGGTGGGGCTCGACCTGTGCCCTTATCCCTTTCTTTGCCGTGCGGCAAAGGTCGTTGCCGTGCGGCCACAGCCATTGCCGTGCGCCTCCGCACGGCAGAGAGCTTTGCCGTGCGGCGAGTCTTTGCCGTGCGCAATGGGGGCTTTGCCGTGCGGCATGATTCTTTGCCGTGCGCCTGCGCACGGCAACGCGATTTTTTTTTATTTTTACCATTTAATTTATAAGTGTGGTGCAATGTCTAATGGTGCAAAAGTAGCTCCCTAAACCCTAAACCCTAAACTGGGGAGGCTTCGAGCCCTAAACCCCTCTAAATCCCTAAACCACGACGCCGGAGCTGCAGAACCATGCATCATAAACCCTAACCCTAACCCTAAACCCTAACCCTAAACCCTAACCCTACACCTAACCCTAACCAGTAGATCAGGCACACCCTCGATCATGTGATAATGGCTCGAGCTGCGGGTATGTATGTGCCAAAGGGTCCCAATCTTGGTTCTCCATGTGTATATGTCCTAAACAAACCTAAAAGAATGAAAAGTTACATTGGTGCACCCTCGCGCGGAGAAATCTAGGGGGTAGACCCGGGCACACGTTCCGCTCTTTTGGGGGAAGGAGGGGCCGGAACACCGGAACCCCACCAAACCTTGCATGTGGGCCTATGATATGTGTCAAAGTGTGGTGCAAGGTCTAACACTGCAAAAGTAGCTCCCCTAAACCCTAGACCCTAGCCCTAACCCTACACCTAACCCTAACCAGTAGATCAGGCACACCCTCGATCATGTGATAATGGCTCGAGCTGCGGGTATGTATGTGCCAAAGGGTCCCAATATTGGTTCTCCATGTGTATATGTCCTAAACAAACCTAAAAGAATGAAAAGTTACATTGGTGCACCCTCGCGCGGAGAAATCTAGGGGGTAGACCCGCCGGGGCACACGTTCCGCTCTTTTGGGGGAAGGAGGGGGAGAACGACCGCCGGAGCACCGGAACCCCACCAAACCTTGCATGTGGGCCTATGATATGTGTCAAAGTGTGGTGCAAGGTCTAACACTGCAAAAGTAGCTCCCCTAAACCCTAGACCCTAGCCCTAACCCTACACCTAACCCTAACCAGTAGATCAGGCACACCCTCGATCATGTGATAATGGCTCGAGCTGCGGGTATGTATGTGCCAAAGGGTCCCAATCTTGGTTCTCCATGTGTATATGTCCTAAACAAACCTAAAAGAATGAAAAGTTACATTGGTGCACCCTCGCGCGGAGAAATCTAGGGGGTAGACCCGCCGGGGCACACGTTCCGCTCTTTTGGGGGAAGGAGGGGGAGAACGACCGCCGGAGCACCGGAACCCCACCAAACCTTGCATGTGGGCCTATGATATGTGTCAAAGTGTGGTGCAAGGTCTAACACTGCAAAAGTAGCTCCCCTAAACCCTAGACCCTAGCCCTAACCCTACACCTAACCCTAACCAGTAGATCAGGCACACCCTCGATCATGTGATAATGGCTCGAGCTGCGGGTATGTATGTGCCAAAGGGTCCCAATCTTGGTTCTCCATGTGTATATGTCCTAAACAAACCTAAAAGAATGAAAAGTTACATTGGTGCACCCTCGCGCGGAGAAATCTAGGGGGGTAGACCCGCCGGGGCACACGTTCCGCTCTTTTGGGGGAAGGAGGGGAGAACGACCGCCGGAGCACCGGAACCCCACCAAACCTTGCATGTGGGCCTATGATATGTGTCAAAGTGTGGTGCAAGGTCTAACACTGCAAAAGTAGCTCCCCTAAACCCTAGACCCTAGCCCTAACCCTACACCTAACCCTAACCAGTAGATCAGGCACACCCTCGATCATGTGATAATGGCTCGAGCTGCGGGTATGTATGTGCCAAAGGGTCCCAATCTTGGTTCTCCATGTGTATATGTCCTAAACAAACCTAAAAGAATGAAAAGTTACATTGGTGCACCCTCGCGCGGAGAAATCTAGGGGGTAGACCCGCCGGGGCACACGTTCCGCTCTTTTGGGGGAAGGAGGGGGAGAACGACCGCCGGAGCACCGGAACCCCACCAAACCTTGCATGTGGGCCTATGATATGTGTCAAAGTGTGGTGCAAGGTCTAACACTGCAAAAGTAGCTCCCCTAAACCCTAGACCCTAGCCCTAACCCTACACCTAACCCTAACCAGTAGATCAGGCACACCCTCGATCATGTGATAATGGCTCGAGCTGCGGGTATGTATGTGCCAAAGGGTCCCAATCTTGGTTCTCCATGTGTATATGTCCTAAACAAACCTAAAAGAATGAAAAGTTACATTGGTGCACCCTCGCGCGGAGAAATCTAGGGGGTAGACCCGCCGGGGCACACGTTCCGCTCTTTTGGGGGAAGGAGGGGAGAACGACCGCCGGAGCACCGGAACCCCACCAAACCTTGCATGTGGGCCTATGATATGTGTCAAAGTGTGGTGCAAGGTCTAACACTGCAAAAGTAGCTCCCCTAAACCCTAGACCCTAGCCCTAACCCTACACCTAACCCTAACCAGTAGATCAGGCACACCCTCGATCATGTGATAATGGCTCGAGCTGCGGGTATGTATGTGCCAAAGGGTCCCAATCTTGGTTCTCCATGTGTATATGTCCTAAACAAACCTAAAAGAATGAAAAGTTACATTGGTGCACCCTCGCGCGGAGAAATCTAGGGGGTAGACCCGGGGCACACGTCTCTTTTGGGGGAAGGAGGGAGAACGACCGCCGAGCACCGGAACCCCACCAAACCTTGCATGTGGACCTATGATATGTGTCAAAGTGTGGTGCAAGGTCTAACACTGCAAAAGTAGCTCCCCTAAACCCTAGACCCTAGCCCTAACCCTACACCTAACCCTAACCAGTAGATCAGGCACACCCTCGATCATGTGATAATGGCTCGAGCTGCGGGTATGTATGTGCCAAAGGGTCCCAATCTTGGTTCTCCATGTGTATATGTCCTAAACAAACCTAAAAGAATGAAAAGTTACATTGGTGCACCCTCGCGCGGAGAAATCTAGGGGGTAGACCCGCCGGGGCACACGTTCCGCTCTTTTGGGGGAAGGAGGGGAGAACGACCGCGGAGCACCGGAACCCCACCAAACCTTGCATGTGGGCCTATGATATGTGTCAAAGTGTGGTGCAAGGTCTAACACTGCAAAAGTAGCTCCCCTAAACCCTAGACCCTAGCCCTAACCCTACACCTAACCCTAACCAAGTAGATCAGGCACACCCTCGATCATGTGATAATGGCTCTAGCTGCGGGTATGTATGTGCCAAAGGGTCCCAATCTTGGTTCTCCATGTGTATATGTCCTAAACAAACCTAAAAGAATGAAAAGTTACATTGGTGCACCCTCGCGCGGAGAAATCTAGGGGGTAGACCCGCCGGGGCACACGTTCCGCTCTTTTGGGGGAAGGAGGGGGAGAACGACCGCCGGAGCACCGGAACCCCACCAAACCTTGCATGTGGACCTATGATATGTGTCAAAGTGTGGTGCAAGGTCTAACACTGCAAAAGTAGCTCCCCTAAACCCTAGACCCTAGCCCTAACCCTACACCTAACCCTAACCAGTAGATCAGGCACACCCTCGATCATGTGATAATGGCTCGAGCTGCGGGTATGTATGTGCCAAAGGGTCCCAATCTTGGTTCTCCATGTGTATATGTCCTAAACAAACCTAAAAGAATGAAAAGTTACATTGGTGCACCCTCGCGCGGAGAAATCTAGGGGGTAGACCCGCCGGGGCACACGTCATTGTTTTGGGAGGAGGGAGAACGACCGCCGAACCGGAACCCCACCAAACCTTGCATGTGGGCCTATGATATGTGTCAAAGTGTGGTGCAAGGTCTAATGGTGCAAAAGTAGCTCCCCTAAACCCTAGACCCTAGCCCTAACCCTACACCAAACACTAACCAGTAGATCAGGCACACCCTCGATCATGTGATAATGGCTCTAGCTGTGGGTATGTATGTGCCAAAGGGTCCCAATCTTGGTTCTCCATGTGTATATGTCCTAAACAAACCTAAAAGAATGAAAAGTTACATTGGTGCACCCTCGCGAGAAATCTAGGAGGTAGACCCGCCGGGGCACACGTTCCGCTGTTTGGGGGAGGAGGGAGAACGACCGCCGAACACCGGAACCCCACCAAACCTTGCATGTGGGCCTATGATATGTGTCAAAGTGTGGTGCAAGGTCTAATGGTGCAAAAGTAGCTCCCCTAAACCTAGACCCTAGCCCTAACCCTACACCAAACACTAACCAGTAGATCAGGCACACCCTCGATCATGTGATAATGGCTCTAGCTGTGGGTATGTATGTGCCAAAGGGTCCCAATCTTGGTTCTCCATGTGTATATGTCCTAAACAAACCTAAAAGAATGAAAAGTTACATTGGTGCACCCTCGCGGAGAAATCTAGGGGGTAGACCCGCCGGGGCACACGTTCGTGTTTTGGGAGGGAGGGGGAGAACGACCGCCGGAGCACCGGAACCCCAAAACCTTGCATGTGGACCTATTCTATGTGTCAAAGTGTGATGCTAGGTGTAATTCACCAAATGGTGCATGGCATGGATCCCCGGTCTGACATTCCTCACCTTCGGGCGATAACACTTAGATTCCTGGACGTGTACGGTGAAGTGTCCCTCCGCGGGTATATCGGGGGCTAGACTGTGCCAAAGGGTACCACACATGGTTTTCCATATGTCCATGGACTAAACAAACCTAAACCTATGAAAAGGTATATTGGTGGAACCTCGCGCGGAGAAATCTAGGGGGTAGACCCGCCGTCCCGCTTTTTTGGGGGGGGAAGGAGACGACCGCCGGAGCACCGGAACCCTGATATATGTGGGGGATGAGCATGGAGACTAATTTTGTATTTCACATAGTGTAATAAATAGTCATCAAAAAGAAAAACTAATTAACAAAATAAATATAAGTAGTAGATGAAATAAAATAGTTAGAAAAACAAATAAAATGTATATTGGCGCACGGCAAAGGGAGAAGCGCACGGCAAAGGACCCTTTGCCGTGCAACTGGTCTGTCTGCACGGCAAAGGGGCGGGCACGGCAGTGCATTTTTTCCTTTGCCGTGCGCTGTTTCTTTGCCGTGCGGCTTGCAGGGACTTTGCCGTCTTAAAATCTTTGCCGTGCGCTGCTCCCATTCTTTGCCGTGAGGAACTACTTTGCCGTGCGCCATATCTTTCTTTGCCGTGCTATGTTTCTTTGCCGTGCGCTGCTCTAATTCTTTGCCGTGCATTTTTGCTTTGCCGTGGGCTCTTCTTGCTACGCACGGCAAAGAAATCTTTGCCGTGCAGCAGCTCACGGCAAAGCTTGGCTGCACGGCAGCGCCTGATTTTCCCGTAGTGCTTCAACAAAGGAAAATTCATAAGATACTACTATTAGCTTTCTAAAAAGGCTTACATTTCAGAACGGAGATAATACATCACTAATCTTCTTTACATGAACTTCTGTCACTAGCTACCATCGTGTTCATTCTTTGCTTTATAAACCCATGTGTGAGGCCTTGTGCTTGATCCTAAGGATCTCGGTAGAGACCTGTCCCATATCCGGACGCTCTTTGGGCAATGTCATGGAGCAAGAGGCCTATTCTAACCAGTGGTATGATGAAAATTTTCATTATGTTAGTTACACTTCTGTCATCTTGGAGCATTGGGGATCAACAACCTCAAGAATATTTGACCGAGCATTGTGGTATGATGCAATTGTACCACATGTGCAACTCCCACGTGCACGAATCAGAACGCAAATCCAACAATACCATAGTCGACCGAGCTCTAAGTTAATTCTCGATCGATCGATAACTAGCGAAACTATTCATTTAAAGAGGAACGAAATCCCTTTACAAAAATAAATAACATAAATTTTGACATAAGTCAAAGTTCTATATAATTGACTGAGGTTATAGAGGAAGTTTATACATCCAAAAAAAATCTGATATATATGACATGAAACATATTTTTAAGGACATGAAACGTATTTCATATGAGTACTATTGATGTTGATTTGGTATTGTAGATGTCGCTATGTGACACGGAAAACTTTCATGTAGCAATGCTTTTCTAATTAGGACAAGACAGGGACTCATAGAAGCGTGCCTAGAATGTTATTTAATCTGGACCTCCATCTTGGCGCTAAGGTAGTTGACACATTTTTGGACTAATGTAGTGAGACATCACTAACCTCTATGCCCATGTGTCAATGGAAGTCTGGTGGAGCAACTTTTCTCAAGAATGACCTTTTTGAAATTCTTCATGACTATGATACTCGTATCGTATGAATGCATGTCTCGCCATAAGAGTTGCAAAATTTGAAACAGCGTTAATAGAACCTGGCCTGCATAATCCTGTAGTATTGTGTGAAATCCTTGGTGAACCAGGCTTGCATAATCATTTCACTAGTTCCTTGATTATTGGTTGATAGTTCAAACTTCGAATACGGCATATGACGTTGGATATCATAATCCTGTGTTGTATGAAATCTTTGGTGAACCGGGCTTCCATAATCCTTTCACTTCCTTAATTATTTCCTGATAGTTCAAACTTCAAATACAGCGTATGACGTTGGATGCCATAATCCTGTATTGTATGAAATCCTTGGTGAACTGGGCTTGCATAATTATTTCACTTCCTTAATTATTTTTAGGGGTCAAAACAAATAGTGGGGAAAGGGGGTATCACTACATAAGAGCATGTCTAACAGGCCCCTTATTTCTCTGCCCCGTATAACGCGAGTTTTTCGCCCCGTATCCCAAAAGTGCGTCTAGCTGAACCATTCCGTCTAGCAGACCCCGTATTTCGTCCTGTATTTTTAAAAATTAAAACCCCGGGAAAATTAAACCATAGTTCATCTTCATTGATCATACGCTGGATCATACATACATAGCGATCTACACTGCGATCCTAGCTACTCGTCGAGGATGATGAATGGCACGAAAGGCCCCCTGGCGGCAGCCTCCTCCTCTGCCTCCGCCCTGGCGGCCTCCTTCGCCTGGAATTCCGCCACGGCGGCGATGGTCACCGCCTCCTCCTCTGCCTCCGCCCGCGCCTTCTCGGCGGCCTCCGCCTCGGATTCGGCCACCGCCTGCAGGTATGCCGCGTCCTCCTCTGCCTCCTCCGCTTCCTCCGCGCCGGCACGCGGATCGCCTCCGCTTCCTCCGCCGCTGGTGCTGCCGATGCGCGCCGCCCATGCCGCCTTCGCCGCGCGCTCACGCTCCCACTCAGCGCGCCACTTCTCGAAGGCGCCGCCGCTCATCGGCTTGAGCGGCGGATCTTATCGGTACCACCGCCCACCCGCGGCGAACTCCCGGAGCGAGTCCGACATGTAAAGCGCGCCGACGAACTTGCAGGCAGCACAGTGGCTCCCGGCGGCGGATCTCTTGCAATGGAGACGCCACGCGTCCTCCACGTTGTCTGGCGAGTGGGATCGCTTCGATCCGCTCGCCGACGAGGCGGTACTGCGGCGGCGGGCGTCCATGCCGGAGCTGGGGTGGAATGCGGCGCGGGGGAGTGAGGAATTGCTCGCTGGAGCAAGACGGAGGAGGCGGCGGCGCACGGCGGAGCTAGACGGTATAAGTAGGGGGCAGCGGGGCGGATTTCCGGGCCGTATTCTGCCGAAACGGGCCGGCCCGAATACGAGGCCTCCTAGACGGCCCAAACCGCAGCTGCCCCGTATCTCGCCGGAATTTTACGGGGTGGGCGGTTATAAGGGGCTGCTAGACATGCTCTAAAGACCGACCTTTATACGAACTAGGAAGGTGGCCCTCACAAATGTGAGGGCACTATCTTTAGTGTGTCAAAAAATACTTGATAATCTTATGTGCAGTTTTAGTTAATTGTGGTGAGTAAGTGATCATATATAATAGGCGCTTAATCTAAAAATATAGAAATTTGGTACTCCCTTCGATCCGAAAAAAAGCATCGGGAGCTATGGTATAATTACATTTTACAGTTATCCCCTTCTAAAATGAGCTAAATTCAGCAAAGGAAGCACGGCGTTTTTGGCCGCAACCGAGCCCCGCCGCCGCTCGATGCCCTCTGATGCGTGAAAAATCCTCCGTCGATGTGGCCTCTTGAGGCCGGCGCCGGCACGCACTAACCACCGCGCATTGAGCTGCCTCACCTCCCGCTCTTGCCGGCCAATAATGCGCCACCATTACCGTCTGTGCCGGTTGATTTTGTCACTACCGGAGATCGATTTTCTACAGGTCAACGCGCCGCAAGCTCGATTCCTTCTGTGAAGGCGACGGACGACGAGGAGGGTGGCTTGGCGGGACAGGCGAAGGTGGCTCGGGCGGATGGGTGGGGAAGAAGAGGGTGCGAGACTGTGGGCGAGGTGTTGCGCGCCTGCGTGTGATGGTTCAGTGCGGGTGGAGTACTGGCTGAAGGAAAGAAAATCGCGAGGGTTTTTCTGCAAATAGGATGTCCCGACAGAATTTTTTGGATCGGAGGGAGTAGGTAATGATTTATTTTTTGGAACATTTTATTTCTATGGGCTTAATATTCAAATGTACTACCATACTTTCAATTTTCTTGTGTCAAAATGAAGATATTATCATCTAAAGGATTCATTCTCCGCGTTTCTTTCAACTTCTATTAGACGTTGAGAGGTGAATTTATGCTTTCATCAATTTGTATTAACCAAACAACCAACAAAATCTGAACAAACAATCACGTATTTGACTTCAAGCTTTGATTTGGCAATACTTGTATGAAAATATAGTTGAACACTTTGGCAAGGAACACATGGTTCAACGTTTGTATCCACCGGTTGCGAAAGGTTTGAACGGTGGGTCATGCGTGCCAAATTGTATTAAGACACTGTCCGAGTTCACTAATTGACCTTAGGCCGGTCTATATGCATTTTCCTTGCAACATTTGATATGCATATATTTATCTCTGAATAGGCAAACAATATTGCTATATATGTGTCGATATAATCAAGGCACTGTGGTTTTGAGGAGAAAGAGAATATTTAGATTGGTCTAGTGCATGAATGCATTGGAGTTGAAAACCAATATAACTTACGTCTTTTTTAAACATGGAAGTTTTCCTCATTTTCATCCTCTTTCCGGTTTTCCTTCCTACATGGCTAAGTGTTTACGAGATTCATTGTTTCTGAAATTGTAGCCTGAGTTCGAGGCGGCCTTCGAAGCCTGCAATGAAGCGTATCAGCAGGCCGCTGCCCAGTGGAATGGCCTAGGATAATAAGAATCTTTCTTCTCGCTAGTAGATGACAAGTCTCAGTTTGATGCTTTATTTCTGCAAAGTAACTTGTAACCTATCTTGCCTCTATGTCTACGGCTCGAGTTACCGTGGCGGGGGACATGCCTATCATGCCATCGAAGGCAGCTTTCGCTGCGACTTACTACGGATCCACACCGGAGGTAAGTTCTTTGCCAAACCGGTAGTTACCACTTTCCTTTGCCTCGCAAGTTGCTAACATGTAGGGAACACGTAGGGAACGGGATGGTCCGGGAACCAGGCATCGCCGGGTGGGCGCGAGGTCACACCGGTTCATGAAGGTGATCGGTCTCCTGGGCGTTCTGCTGGTGCCTTGATGTCTACGTTCCCCCTCCTTTCCTGTAGACAGTGTTGGGCCTCCAAGTACAGAGGTTTGTAGAACAGCAGCAAGTTTCCTTAAGTGGATCACCCAAGGTTTATCGAACTCAGGGAGGAAGAGGTCAAAGATATCCCTCTCATGCAACCCTGCAACCACAAAGCAAGAAGTCTCTTGTGTCCCCAACACACCAAATAGGTGCACTAGTTCGGCGAAGAGATAGTGAAATACGTGGTATGAATATATATGAGCAGTAGCAACGGTGGAAAATAGCTTGCTGGCGTGTAGTTGATGGTGGTAGTATTGCAGCAGTAGTAACACAGTAAAACAGCATGCGATGATACGGTGTTTAAACAAGGCCTAGGGAATAGACTTTCACTAGTGGACACTCTCAACATTGATCACATAAGAATAGATAAATGCATACTCTACACTTTTATTGGATGATGAACACATTGCGTAGGATTACACGAACCCTCAATGCCGGAGTTAACAAGCTCCACAATAATGCTCATATTTTAGTAACCTTTAGTGTAAGATAGATCAAAAGACTAAACCAAGTACTAGCATAGCATGCACATTGTCACCTTCATGCATATGTAGGAGGAATAGATCACATCAATATTATCATAGCAATAGTTAACTTCGCAATCTACAAGAGATCATGATCATAGCATAAACCAAGTACTAACACGGTGCACACACTGTCACCTTTGCACACATGCGGGAGGAATAAAACTACTTTAATAACACATCACTAGAGTAGCACATAGATAAATTGTGATACGATGCACATTGCAATCATAAAGAGATATAAATAAGCACTTCACTACGCTCTTCAACGGTGAATAAGTACTTCGTGAAATATAGCCTAAGAGACCCACACGGTGCACTGTCACCTTTACACACGTGGGACAAGGAGTCTCCGGAGATCACATAAGTAAAACCCACTTGACTAGCATAATGACATCTAGATTACAAGCATCATCATATGAATCTCAATCATGTAAGGCAGCTCATGAGATTATTGTATTGAAGTACATAGGAGAGAGATGAACCACATAGCTACCGGTACAGCCCGAGCCTCGATGGAGAACTACTCCCTCCTCATGGGAGCAGCAGTGATGAAGATGGCGGTGGAGATGGCGCGGTGTCGATGGAGAAGCCTTCCGGGGGCACTTCCCCGCTCCGGCAGGGTGCGGGAACAGAGACTCCTGTCCCCAGATCTTGGCTTCGCGATGGCGGCGGCTGGAAGGTTTCGTGGGTTTCGTCGTCCGTAATAGGGTTTCGCGACGGAGGCTTTATGGCGAAGAGCGGCGCGGGAGGGACGAGGGGGCCACACCATGGGGGCGGCGCGGCCCCCCGGCCGCGCCAGGTATCATGCGGGCCCTGTGGCCCCTCTGTCCTTCCGGGTGTTCTGGAAGCTTCGTGGAAAAATAGGAACATGGGCGGTGATTCGTCCAATTCGAGAATATTTCGTTACTAGGATTTATGAAACCAAAAACACAGGAACTGGCACTTCGGCATCTTGTTAATAGGTTAGTTCTAGAAAATGCGTAAATACGACATATAATGTGCATAAAACATGTAGGTATCATCAATAAAGTAGCATGGAACATAAGAAATTATCGATACGTTGGAGACATATCATCCCCAAGCTTAGTTCTGCTCGTCCCGAGCAGGTAAAACGATAACAAAGATAATTTCTTAAGTGACATGCCATCATAACCTTGATCATATTGTAAACATATGTAATGAATGCAGCGATCAAAACAATGGTAATGACATGAGTAAACAACTGAATCATAAAGCAATGACTTTTCATGAATAGCACTTTCAAGACAAGCATCAATAAGTCTTGCATAAGAGTTAACTCATAAAGCAATAATTTGAAGTATAGACATTGAAGCAACACAAGGAAGATTAAGTTTCAGCGGTTGCTTTCAACTTGTAACATGTATATCTCATGGATAATTGTCAACATAGAGTAATATAACAAATGCAATATGCAAGTATGTAGGAATCAATGCACAGTTCACACAAGTGTTTGCTTCTTAGGTGGAAGGAGATAGGTAAACTGACTCAACAATAAAGTAAAAGAATGGCCCTTCAAAGAGAGCATCGATTGCTATATTTGTGCTAGAGCTTTTATTTTGAAAACATATAGAGAGCATAAAGTAAAGTTTTGAGAGGTGTTTGTTGTTGTCAACGAATGGTAGTGGGCACTCTAACCCCCTTGCCAAACAAACCTTCAAAGAGCGGCTCCCATTTTATTTTATTTTTGGGTGGCACTCCTTCCAACCTTTCTTTCACAAACCATGGCTAACCGAATCCTCGGGTGCTGCCAACAATCTCATACCATGAAGGAGTGCCTTTTTATTTTAGTTTTATTATGATGACACTCCTCCCCACCTTTGCTTTCTCAAGCCATGGCTAACCGAATCCTTCGGGTGCCGTCCAACAATCACATACCATGGAGGAGTGTCTATTTTTGTTAATTAATTTGGGACTGGGAATCCCATTGCCAGCTCTTTTGCAAAGTTATTGGATAAGCGGATGAAGCCACTAGTCCATTGGTGAAAGTTGCCCAACAAGATTGAAAGATAAACACCACATACTTCCTCATGAGCTATAAAACATTGACACAAATCAGAGGTGATAAATTTTGAATGGTTTAAAGATAGCACTCAAGCAATTTACTTTGGAATGGCGGAGAAATACCATGTAGTAGGTAGGTATGGTGGACACAAATGGCATGAATATTGGCTCAAGTATTTGGATGCATGAGAAGTATTCCCTCTCGATACAAGGTTTAGGCTAGCAAGGTTTATTTGAAACAAACACAAGGATGAACCGGTGCAGCAAAACTCACATAAAAGACATATTGTAAACATTATAAGACTCTACACCGTCTTCCTTGTTGTTCAAAACTCAATACTACTCCCTCCGGTCTCTTTTAATTGACTCAAATTTAGTACAACTTTGTACTAAATTTTTTCAAAACTCCGGACTAGATTATCTAGACCTTAGAGAGACCAAATATGCAAATCAAATTTTAGCAAGCTCTATGTATTTCTTCATTAATGGGTGCAAAGTATATGATGCAAGAGCTTAAACATGAGCACAACAATTGCCAAGTATCACATTATCCAAGACATTTTACCAATTACTACATGTAGCATTTTCCAATTCCAACCATATAACAATTTAACGAAGAGGAAACTTCGCCATGAATATTATGAGCTAAGAACACATGTGTTCATACGAACCAGCGGAGCGTGTCTCTCTCCCACACAAGGATGAACTTATTCAGAGAACTAAGATAACAAAACAAAAACAAAAATAAAAGCACACAGACGCTCCAAGTAAAGTACATAAGATGTGGTGAATAAAAATATAGTTTCACTAGAAGAAACCTGATAAGTTGTCGATGAAGAAGGGGATGCCTGGGCATCCCAAGCTTAGATGCTTGAGTCTTCTTAAAATATGCAGGGATGAACCACCGGGGCATCCCCAAGCTTAGACCTTTCACTCTTCTCGATCACATTATATCACCCTCTTCTATTGACCCTTGAAAACTTCCTTCACACCAAACTTCAAGCAAACTCATTAGAGGGTTAGTGCATAATCAAAAATTCATGTTCAGAGGTGACACAATCATTCTTAACACTTCTGGACATTGCATAATGCTACTGGACATTAATGGATCAAAGAAATAAATCCAACATAGCAAAAGAGGCAATGCGAAATAAAAGGCAGAATCTGTCAAAAACAGAACAGTCCGTAAAGACGAATTTAGAGATGGCACCAGACTTGCTCAAATGGAAAAACTCAAAACTAATGAAAGTTGCGTACATATCTGAGGATCACGCTCGTAAATTGGCAGATTTTTCAGAATTTTCTACAGAGAACTGTGCCCAGATTCGTGACAGACAGCAATGCTGTTTCTGCGCAGCGATCCCAAATATAACATCAACTTTGACATAGAAACTTTACTTGGCACAAAAACATGATAAGGAGAGTTTGCTACAGTAGTAAACAACTTCCAAGACACAAATATAAAACAAAGTACTGTAGTAAAAAAAACACATGGGTTATCTCCCAAGAAGTTCTTTCTTTATAGCCATTAAGATGGGCTCAGCAGTTTTAATGATGCACTCGCAAGAAATAGAAGTTGAAGCAAAAGAGAGCATCAAAAGGCAAATTCAAAACACATTTAAGTCTAACATGCTTCCTATGCATAGGAATCTTGTAAATAAACAAGTTCATGAAGAGCAAAGTAACAAGCATAGGAAGATAAAACAAGTGTAGCTTCAAAAATTTCAGCACATAGAGAGGTGTTTTAGTAACATGAAAATTTTTACAACCATATTTTCCTCTCTCATAATAATTTTCAGTAGCATCATGAGCAAACTCAACAATATAACTATCACATAAAGCATTCTTATCATGAGTCTCATGCATAAAATAATTACTACTCCCAACATAAGCATAGTCATTCTTATTAATTGTAGTGGGAGCAAATTCAACAAAGTAGCTATCAAATATAGGAGGTATATTGTAATCATAATCAAATTTATCCTCCATAACAGGTGGTAACAAAAGACTACTATCATTATAATCATCATAAATAGGAGGCAAAGTATCATCAAAGTAAATTTTCTCCTCAATGCTTGGGGGACTAAAATATCATGCTCATCAAAGCCAGCTTCCCCAAGCTTAGAATTTTCCATAGCATTAGCAACAATGGTGTTCAAAGCATTCATACTAATAACATTCCCATTATCATGCATATAAAGTTCCATGGGTTTTTTAATTCTCTCTTCAAACACATCATGTCCTAATTCAAGATAAAGTTCATAAAGATCTCTCATATTTTTGTTGTTTTCCATTATGCCTAACTAGTGTAAACAAGAAACCAAATGTCGCAATTGCAGAGTCTAAAGGAAATAGCTTCGAGTACTTACAAGGCGCCGGAAATAGCTTAGTAGCCGAGGTCCTGAGTGCCTTTACCTTTCCTCCCCGGCAACGGCGCCGAAATTAGCTTGTGTCTACGTTCCCCCTCCTTTCCTGTAGACAGTGTTGGGCCTCCAAGTGCGAGGTTTGTAGAACAGCAACAAGTTTCCCTTAAGTGGATCACCCAAGGTTTATCGAACTCGGGGAGGAAGAGGTCAAAGATATCAACCATGCAACCACAAAGCAAGAAGTCTCTTGTGTCCCCAACACACCAAATAGGTGCACTAGTTCGGCGAAGAGATAGTGAAATACGAGTGGTATGAATATATATGAGCAGTAGCAACGGTGCCAGAAAATAGCTTCACGTGTAGTTGATGGTGGTAGTTTGCAGCAGTAGTAACACAGTAAAACGTAACAAGCAGTGATAGCAGTATTTAGGAACAAGGCCTAGGGAATAGACTTTCACTAGTGGACACTCTCAACATTGATCACATAACAGAATAGATAAATGCATACTCTACACTTTTGTTGGATGATGAACACATTGCGTAGGATTACACGAACCCTCAATGCCGGAGTTAACAAGCTCCACAATAATGCTCATATTTTAGTAACCTTTAGTGTAAGATAGATCAAAAGACTAAACCAAGTACTAGCATAGCATGCACACTGTCACCTTCATGCATATGTGGGAGGAATAGATCACATCAATATTATCATAGCAATAGTTAACTTCGCAATCTACAAGAGATCATGATCATAGCATAAACCAAAGTACTAACACGGTGCACACACTGTCACCTTTACACACATGCGGGAGGAATAAAACTACTTTAATAACACATCACTAGAGTAGCACATAGATAAATTGTGATACGATGCACATTGCAATCATAAAGATATAAATAAGCACTTCACTACGCTCTTCAACGGTGAATAAGTACTTCTGTGAAATATAGCCTAAGAGACCCACACGGTGCACACACTGTCACCTTTACACACGTGGGACAAGGAGTCTCAGGAGATCACATAAGTAAAACCCACTTGACTAGCATAATGACATCTAGATTACAAGCATCATCATATGAATCTCAATCATGTAAGGCAGCTCATGAGATTATTGTATTGAAGTACATAGGAGAGAGATGAACCACATAGCTACCGGTACAGCCCCGAGCCTCGATGGAGAACTACTCCTCCTCATGGGAGCAGCAGGCGGTGATGAAGATGGCGGTGGAGATGGCGGCGGTGTCGATGGAGAAGCCAGGGGCACTTCCCCGCTCCGGCGAGGTGCGGGCGAGAGACTCTGTCCCCGGATCTTGGCCAGCGGCGCGGCGCTCGGAAGGTTTCGTGGGTTTGATCGTCCGTAATAGGGTTTTCGAAACGGAGGCTTTATATAAACGAGCGCGCGGGGAGGGGCTGACGGGGGCCACACCATAGGGGCGGCGCGGCCCCCCCGCCGCGCCAGGTATCATCCGGGCCCTGGCCCCCTCTGGTCCTTAAGCTTACGTGGAAAAAAGGCAGCTTTCGCTGCGATTTCGGATCAATTCCGAGAATAAGTTCTTTGCCAAACCGTAGACCATTTCCGCCTTCGCATCTTGTTAATAGGTTAGTTCGAGAAAATGCGTAAATACGACATATAATGTGATATAAAACATGAGGTATCATCAATAAAGTAGCATGGAACATAAGAAATTATCGATACGTTGGAGACGTATCTGCTGGTGCCTCTCCGTCGACTACTCCTGGGACTACTCCCGGTGCCTCTCCGTCGACTTCTCCTGGGCGTGCTACCGGTCCTTCTCAGGTGGTTCTTCTGCAGCTTCTACCGGAGCGCGACCCCGGCTCCTCGTTTCGCCAAGATGTGGCGGACACACCCCGCAGGGTCCTTCCTCCGCTAGTCGGCACCGGGCTTCTTGCTTGCCATCATGTGCTACCTACTACTATGTATTGGATGACATGGCACTCTCCTTTGTATGCTATTACATGCACCATGTATGCTACTATGTGGATTTCATGCTATTTATGTGAATTATGGTGATTTTGGATGAATTTGGATGTATTTGTATGCTACTATGTGGATTTCATGTTATTTATGTGAATTATGGTGAATTTGGATGTGAACTGCTGTACTGTGCAACTGAACTGCTGGAATGGTGCAAATTAAACCGCTGAAAAAACAAAACAAAAATTGAGCAGGTCTACGCCGAGGGCAATGCCGTCGGCATAGACCCTGCTGCGACCATATGGTCAGGTCTATGCCGTCGGCATAGACCCCTGCTGCGACCATATGGTCAGGTCTATGCCGACGGCATTGCCGTCGGCGTAGACCCCACAGCAACCGCGCCCGGTGACGCGTGCCCACTGCATGGGCCATGCGAAGCCGAGGGCCCGCCGTCGGCGTAGACGCCGCACGTGGCAGCCTCACGACGCGCCACGTCGCCCCGCGGCGCCCAGATGCCGTGGCTATGCCGAGGGCAAGACCGTCGGCGTCTGCTGGAGCACCGTTAACGGCAACGGCGCGCCGTAGCCAAACGCCGAGGGCAGCTACGCCGAGGGTGACGTCGCACCGTCGGCATGGGCGGCGTACGCCGACGGCCGAGCCTACGCCGAGGCACGGTGCCAGGTGCCGAGGGGCTTGACGCCGAGGCGCTATGCCGAGGGCTGCCGTCGGCGTAGCCTACGCCGAGGGCCAGGCGTGGCTACGCCGAGGGCAGCCGGCCGTCAGCGTCTTCGTCGATTCCTGTAGTGTGCTACGTGAATAAAAATAGAGTTGGAGACTAATATAACTAATCACGTGCATGTATAGTAATGCTTCTGGACACCTTTATTTTAATTTCATCATATTTTTTAAACATGGAAGTGCTACTAAAAAAAATAGAGTTGGAGACTAATAGAACTAATCACGTGCATGTATTGTAATGTGTCTGGTCTCCTTTTATTTTTAATTTCGTGTGGATAGAGACATGTACTTGTCAAACATAACATATTGTGTAGGTTCAAAATATATGTTGGTACATGTTACGTAAACTCTTTTAATCTTAACCATTAAAATTATAGATCTAACAGTTAAAATAATTTTAGTGATGTGGATTAAAGTGGTGTCTCTATTTTAGGCCCTCGTATTGTGTTTTTAGTATATAATAGATAAAAAGAATCAGCCCGCACACAGCTCGACACGTGCGCGTACGACACCAAGCTTTGACCAGGTTCCGCGAACGATCCCCGCGCAGCAAGTACGTCCCGCGCCATCGGGTACCGCTGAGCAAGTACGGCCCCGCGATCAATTCCAGTCTCGCGCGGTGCAAAAAGCTAGCTGGTTCCGTTCCGTACATGATACGTGAGCTAGCTCCATCAACTTTTTTTTTGAGAAAAGCTAGCTCCATCAACTGGACGCGTGTTTAGCTACCCATTATTAAACATTTGGTGTACTTGCTAGCTTTTGTTTAAATCTACTCAGTAAATACCCGAGTACAGTTGCGTATACAGCACGAGTATAGTTTCATGAGTAAAACCAAGGACGAGTACAACTCAGTGAACACACGAGTAAATCGCGTACAAAGCATGAGTACAGCAGATAGAATTACAGTTGCACACACGAGCGAGTCACTACAGGAATGGCGACGTACGCCGAGGGCCGTGGCATACGCCGACGGCCAAATGTCGGGGCCGTCGGCGTATGGCCCGGCACAGCCAGCCAGCGAGTCTCACCCTCGGCGTATCGTTGCCGTCGGCGTAACGAATTCTACACCGAGGACAGCCCTCAGCATATGTTTGGCCCTAGGCGTAGACTGGGCTACGCCGACGGCCACCCTCGGCGTAGACTATTTTTCAAATTTGTCTAATTTTGTAAAAATCATAACTAATTCATATGATGTCAGAAAAATGCGTATAAGGTATCAAAATGTTCAGAAAAACATCATCTATCCGTTTATGTCAAAATAATGCATATTTGAATCATGTATATCATGTTAATATAGTAACAATTCAAACACTTTCTTATATGTCATCGGGTTCCCGTTTTGGCCAGATGGCGATTTAAACGAAGTCAGAAAATCCCGCGGAGCCGCATGGCGTCATTTTATGTGTCCTAATAACCACTCAAAAGAAGAATTGGGATACGGCAGTTATTTTGGAACACCCTTCACAAACAGGGCTATCAAGTCCGGAGTTCTATAACTTTTAGGGGAAATGAGTAGGAAACGGTCCGTGACACCGCATAGTTTGTCGGAACGAGGCCATATTTGGCACGTCCGTGGTCCACAGGGATGGGAAGCAATGTCCCGGAACGGATTTCCAATCCGACCCATGGGCGATGGTTTTTTCATTTTCGGGGTGCCAAACGGGTTTTTTTTGTGAAGCTGGGGCGTATTTTTGTATTGCGCGAGACCTCCGCGTAGTAGTAGGACACCGCCTCCGCACCACATATCACATGTCATATGTGCGTGCTAGCTATCTGGAAATTCCTGTGGCTTCCTGCTGTGTCCCGCTGAATCCGCTGGAAAGTGACCGGATTTGAACTAGGGGTAAACTTTCCGTCGCTCAATAAATTCGGGGAAAATGGTTTTAGGTCTACAACTCATCACTTTATGTGCTAAATTTTTTCCGTTTAGCGCGATGGTGAACGGGTGCACCAGCGCGCCCGGTACGGCCATACCGCATCTCCGTGGGGGCCCGTTTTGGCCGGATGGCAATTTAAACTAAGTTAGAAAATCCCTTGGAGCCGCATGGCGTCATTTTATGTGTCCTAGTAACCACTCCAAAAATTAGAATTAGGATACAACAATTATTTGGGAAAACTCTTCACAAACAGAGCTATCACGTCCGTAGTTCTATGGCTTTTAGGGTAAATGAGTAGGAAACGGCCTGTGACACCGCATAGTTTGTCGGAACAAGGCCATATTTGCACGTGTGGTACCTGGGATGGGAAGCAAGGCCCGGGGCGGATTTCCAATCCGACCCATGGGCGATGGTTTTCATTTTCGGGGTGCCAAAACGGGTTTTTGTGAAGCGGCTACATGGGGCGTATTTTTGTATTGCGCGAGACCTCCGCGTACTAGTAGGACACCGCCTCCGCACCACATATCACATGCCATATGTGCGTGCTAGCTATCTGGGAATCCCTGCGGCTTCCTGTTGTGTCCGCGAATCCGCTGGAAAGTGACCGGATTTGAACTATGGTTACACTTTCGGTCGCTCAATAAATTCCGGGAAAAATGTTTTTAGGTCTACAAATCATCACTTTATGTGCTAAATTTTTTCCGTTTAGCGCGATGGTGAACGGGTGGACCAGCGCGCCCGGTACGGCCATACCGCATCTCCGTGGGGGCCTGTTTTGGCCGGATGGCAATTTAAACTAAGTTAGAAAATCCCTTGGAGCCGCATGGCGTCATTTTATGTGCCTAGTAACCACTCCAAAAATTGGAATTAGGATACGGCAATTATTTTGAAAAACCCTTCACAAACGAGAGCTATCACGTCCGGAGTTCTATGGCTTTTAGGGCAAATGAGTAGGAAATGGCCTGTGACACCGCATAGTTTGCCGGAACGAGGCCATATTTGGCACATGTGTGGTCCATGGGAAGGAAGGCATGGACCCGGGAGCGGATTTCCAATCCGACCCATGGGCGATGGTTTTTTCATTTTCGGGGTGCCAAAACCAGTTTTTTTTGTGAAGCAACTACATGAGGCGTATTTTAGTATTGCGCGAGACATCCGCGTGCCGGAGCCAAGGAGGAGAATCCTCGGCCTCAACTGAACATTCTCAGAATGGTCGAGGGGCACGGCATGGCACGGATGTGGGGTCTGGCTCTCAGGCATCCGCACCATCGTCGGGGTCCAAGAAGAAGGCTGATGGGGCTGCAGAGGTCAGCTCACCTGCGAAGAAACAGACAAGGACCCGACGTTCTACTCCAAATGTGAGGAAAAATGCTACTACGGCGGGGAAGCAGGCGGAGCCCCAGGATGATACCCTTGCTGGGAAGAAGAGGAAGAATCCCAAGCAGGTTTATGTTCCAAGAACGCCTGCTGCCCAACCTCCTACTGAGGTGAATGTTGGGGCGTTGGTGATCTCTGGCGGTAATACACTTGCTACCATAGTGCATGCACAAGAGGCTCACGTGGATGAGGCATCGGATGATTCGAACAAGAAACAGAGAACGACAGTTCATAGATCGGTGGATCGGGCGGCGGCTAATGCTCAGCCCCGCCGGACGCAATGAATTACATATGTTGGAACTGCCGTGGCCTTGGGTCGGACGCGACAGTAGGAGAATTACGTTGGCTCATTGCGACGTATCGACCCTCCTTCGTTTTTCTGTCCGAGACAAAAATGAAGGATAAGTGTGTCTAAAAGTTTATGTGGACTCTCGGTTTTACTGGCAGCTTTGCTGTTAGTTGTGAAGGCCTTAGTGGAGGTCTTGCACTTTTTTGGCTACAGCCTTTCTCAGTTGATCTCAAAGGTTTCAATGCCCACTGTAGGGATGTTGTTGTCTCATCCGCTGATCTGGCTCCATGGCGCGTTTCGTTCGTCTATGGGGAGCCTCGACGGGAGAAGAGACACGAATTCTGGAGTTTACTGAGGCGGCTGCAGAATCAGAGGAAGGGACTGTGGCTTGTTTGTGGCGATTTTAATGAGGTCTTAACTCAGGACGAACATGCTGGTTTGGTTCCCAGAACTGCGACACAGATGGAGCTTTTTAGAAGCTGCTTAGACGACTGCGGTTTGATGGACTTGGGGTTCTCGGGACCGAGATTTACTTGGTCGAACAAGCAGCAAGGGGACGCTCTTGTCCGTGTGCGCTTAGATCGGGCGGTGGCAAATGAGGATTTTATCTCCAGGTTTGAGGATGTCTCTGTGGAGAATATCATCACGACCACATCCGATCACTTTGCCGTTCTTATTCGGCTCCAACTTAACACAGCTACCAGTAGTCGGCGGCCGGTGCAATCTGGTTTCAAATACGAGGCTGCCTGGCTGCGTGCGCCGGATTACAGGGAGACAGTGGAGAAGGCGTGGTCGTCACTCAGCGATGGTCCTCGCTCACTTCAATCAACTTGGAGTAATCTTTGCTCTGTGGCATCTACGCTGCAATCTTGGAGCATTGAGAGTTTTGGCTGTGTGCGAAAGGAGATCAAGAAGAAAATTAAAGGCTATTAGGCTTCAGACTCGTACTGAAGACTCTGATCGTGTGGCGGCCTCAATTGAGCGGCGACTATGCGAGCTCTTCGAACGTGAATAAATCATTGCCCGCCAACGGTCACGTGTCGAGTGGCTCAAAGCAGGGGACAGAAACACGTCTTTTTTCCATGCTCGCGCCACTGCTCGACATCGGACTAACAGAATCCGTTTTCTTGTCCGTGAAGATGGGACCAGATGTGATGATCCTGAGGAGATTAAGGCCAGGGCGGAGGGTTTTTATGGTGATCTGTTCACTTCCGAGCCTTGTGATTCTTCGGTGGTTATCGAAGCCATCCAACCAAAGGTGACAGCCGACATGAATTCCGACCTCACGGCACCTTACTCGGATGATGAAATTAAGTCAGCTCTCTTTCAGGGGACCGACTAAAGCCCGGGCCCAGATGGTTTTCCCGCACTATTTTACCAGACCCATTGGGAGACCCTGAAAGATGATATATGCGCTGCGGTTCGAGGTTTCTTGCTAGGAGAAGGCATCCCTGAGGGCTTCTGTGATTCTGTGATAGTTCTTATCCCAAAGCTTACTAATCCAGACCATTTGAAGAACTTCAGGCCCATTAGCTTGTGCAATGTGCTGTATAAAATTGCATCCAAAGTCCTCGCCAACGCAAGGTGATTTACCTGTTATTATTTCAGAACATCAAAGTGCATTCGTGCCTGGCAGGTTAATTACAGATAATGCTTTGATAGCATATGAGTGCCTCCATACTATCCGCAAGCAGCGAGCAAAACGCCCATATTGTGCGCTCAAGATAGATATGATGAAGGCTTATGACCGTGTAGAATGGTCTTATCTACACGGCTGTTTGGTGAAGTTGGGTTTCTCTATGGATTGGATCAACACCGTTATGAGATGTGTTACTAACGTAAGGTATGCTGTCCGGATAAATGGAGAACTAACATCACCTGTGGTTCCATCGAGGGGAATCCGACAAGGAGATCCTATCAGTCCCTACCTCTTTCTGCTGTGTACGGAAGGGTTGTCAAGTCTGCTATTTCATAAGGAGTCACTGGGGGTGCTACATGGGGTTCGTAACGGCCGATCTGGTCCACCTATTTCCCATCTCCTGTTTGCAGACGACAGTATCTTTTTCGCACGGAGCGATGCTAGAAGTGTAGATGCTCTGAAGGAAACCCTGTCTCTCTACTGTCAGGGTCATCAATCTGGAAAAGTCCTCTGTCTTCTTTGGTCTTCATTGTCCAGTACAAGTGAAGACTGAGGTCATGAATCGGTTGGGAGTGCACAATGAGGCTTTACAAGAAACCTACCTTGGTATGCCCACGGGTATTGGGCGCTCTCCGACGGTATCTTTCCGCTCTTTAGTTGAACGTGCATGGAAACATTTGAATGGGTGGTCGGATAGACCCACATCCCGGTCTGGGAAGGAAACTCTCCTCAAAGCCATCATACAAGCCATACCGACGTACATCATGAGCTGCTTCCAAATTCCGGTCTCCATCTGTGACTCGCACGCAAGGCTATTGCGGACTTCTGGTGGGGCATTGACGACGGAAGGAAGAAGATGCACTGGAAGAGTTGGGAGTGGCTGTCTACTCCGAAAGCTCTAGGAGGGATGGGCTTCCGTGACCTAGTTCTGTTTAATCAAGCTATGCTTGGTCGGCAAGCATGGAGACTCTTAACAGACCCTTCCTCGCTCTGTGCTCGGGTGCTGAAAGGGCGATACTTTCGGACAGATGCTTGGGACGCTATACAACCCCGATCATCATCCTTTACCAGCGCGAGCATCGCACTGGCATGCAACTGGTGAAGGAAGGAGCTCGATGGGCTGTGGGCAATGGGCATGCAATCAAGATCCTCTCTGACCCCTGGATTCCCGGACTGAAGCCGGGTTCGTTCTCTACTCTGACGCCGTTACCTGACGGCGCTACTGTTGACTGTCTGTTGGCGGACGATCACGGTGCATGGGACACTGACGTTGTGCATTCCATTTTTGAAGAGGAGATTGCGACTCGGATCCTTCAGATTCCGGTTAGCCGACGGGTTGATGTTGATTTCCTATCTTGGCCCTTTACAAAATTTGGTGATTACACGGTTGCTTCTGCCTATAATCTGGCGAGAACGGAGAAATTTTTCCTGGACAGAAGCAAGAGTGGTGGCGGTCTGAGTTCAGCGACGTCCGCGGACGCGGCGCTTTGGAAATGCCTTTGGGTGATCAGGGCTCCGGGGAAGATGAAGGTGAACCTCTGGCGGCTTGCTCACGATTGCTTGCCCACTGGACAACAGATGTGGCGCCGCCACATTCCTACATCCGCCAACTGTGCTGTGTGCACGATGGAGGAGTCAGCTGATCACGTCTTCCTCCGTTGTCAGTATGCACGCGAGGTCTGGCGTGAAGTCAAGAAGACGTGCGGTCTGCAGCTGAGGAGGAAGCATTTCACTTGCATCAAGACGTGGTTATTTGATTTCCTCGGGAGATCGACTGAGAGGGAACGTATGTTCCTCACAGTTACTATTTGGCACCTGTGGACAGCTCGGAATGATGTTCGTAATGGTCAACCGCTGAGAGCACCGCACATCGTTGGCCAGCAGATTCAAGCTTATGCTGAGATGATAGAGTTGCATCTTTTCCACCCCCCTCTACTAGGCGTGATACCACTGTTTCTGGTGTTCGTTCGTCTCCGCCGCCTGAAGGTACGGTTTATATCAATTGTGATTGTTGTGGGTATATGATACGTCTCCAACGTATCGATAATTTCTTATGTTCCATGCTACTTTATTGATGATATCACTGTTTTATGCACACTTTATGTCATATTCGTGCATTTTTACGGAACTAACCTATTAACAAGATGTCGGGCGCGCTCTATTTTTTGGTTTCAGAAATCGTAACGAAATATTCTCGAATCAAGAAATCACGCAGGTTCCATTTTGCAGGAAGCATCGAGAACACCGAGAGGCAGATAGGGCCTGTGGGCCCCGATAATAGGTGGCGCGGCTTGGGCCACGGCCAGCCTATGGTGTCGTGTTCGACCTTCTAACGCTGCCCTTTCGCCTATATAAAGCCCCGTCGAAAACCTGCCAGAATAAGCCACGGTGCGAAACCTTCGGAAGCCGCCGCCATCGAAGCCAAGATACGGGGACAGAGTCTCGGTCCGGCTGCGGACGGGGAAGTGCCCGGAGGCTTCTCCATCGACACCGCTGCCATCTCCACCGCCATCTTCATCGCCACTGCTTCCATGAGAGGGGAGTAGTTCTCCATCGAGGCTCGGGGCTGTACCGGTAGCTATGTGGTTCATCTCTCTCCTATGTACTTCAATACAATAATCTCATGAGCTGCCTTACATGATTGAGATTCATATGATGATGCTTGTAATCTAGATGTCATTGTGCTAGTCAAGTGAGTTTACTTATGTGATCTCCGGAGACTCCTTGTCCCACGTGTGTAAAGGTGACAGTGTGCACCTGCATGGGTCTCTTAGGCTATATTTCACAGAATACTTATTCACTGTTGTGAATGGCATAGTGAAGTGCTTATATCTCTTTATGATTGCAATATGTTTTGTATCACAATTTATCTATGTGCTACTCTAGTGATGTTATTAAAGTAGTTTTATTCCTCTACGATCTTGTAATTGTGACAGTGTGTGCATCCGTGTTAGTACTTGGTTTATGCTATGATCATGATCTCTTGTAGATTGCGAAGTTAACTATTGCTATGATAGTATTGATGTGTATTATTCCTCCTACATAAGCATGAAGGTGACAGTGTGCATGCTATGTTAGTACTTGGTTTAGTCGTAGATCTATCTTACACTCTAAGGTTATTTAAATATGAACATTGAATTGTGGAGCTTGTTAACTCCGGCATTGAGGGTTCGTGTAATCCTACGCAATGTGTTCATCATCCAACAAGAGAGTGTAGAGTATGCATTTATCTATTCTGTTATGTGATCAATGTTGAGAGTGTCCACTAGTGAAAGTCTAATCCCTAGGCCTTGTTCTTAAATACGCTATCGCTGCTTGTTTCTTGTTTTTTCTGCGTTACCTCTTCTTTAGTTACTCTGCATGTTTACTTCTCAATATTACTACCATCAAGCGCACGCCAGCAAGCTATTTTCTGGCGTGTCTGCTCATACTTATTCACCACTGTATTTCACTACCTCTTCGCCGAACTAGTGCACCTATTAGGTGTGTTGGGGACACAAGAGACTTCTTGCTTTGTGGTTGCGGGGTTGCATAGAGGGATATCTTTGACCTCTTCCTCCCTGAGTTCGATAAAACTTGGGTGATCCACTTAAGGAAACTTGCTACTGTTCTACAAACCTCTCTGCTCTTGGAGGCCAACACATCTACAAGAATAGAAGCACCCGGACATCAAGCACTTTTAAGCCGTTGCGGAAGGAAAGGTAAGGTACTCACACTCGGATCTCGGCTACTAAGCTATTTTTCCGGCCCTGTACTACTGCTATTTCCTTTGACTCTGCAATTGCGACATTTGGTTTCTTGTTTACACTAGTTAGGCATAATGACAACAATGACCTTTTTATTCTATTTCCCGATTTAAGACATGGATGGTTTGATGCGAAAATTAAAAACCCATGGAACATATTAATATGAATGCTTTGAACACTATTGTTGCTAATGCTATGGAAAATTCTAAGCTTGGGGAAGCTGGCTTTGATGAGCATGATATTTTTAGTCCCCCAAGCATTGAGGAGAAAATTTACTTTGATGATACTTTGCCTCCCATTTATGATGATTATAATGATAGTAGTCTTTTGTTACCACCTGTTATGGAGGATAAATTTGATTATGATTACAATATACCTCCTATATTTGATAGCTACTTTGTTGAATTTGCTCCCACTACAATTAATAAGAATGACTATGCTTATGTTGGGAGTAGTAATTATTTTATGCATGAGACTCATGATAAGAATGCTTTATGTGATAGTTATATTGTTGAGTTTGCTCATGATGCTACTGAAAGTTATTATGAGAGAGGAAAATATGGTTGTAAAAATTTTCATGTTACTAAAATGCCTCTCTATGTGCTGAAATTTTTGAAGCTACACTTGTTCTATCTTCCTATGCTTGTTACTTTGATCTTCATGAACTTGTTTATTTACAAGATTCCTATGCATAGGAAGCATGTTAGACTTAAATGTGTTTTGAATTTGCCTCTTGATGCTCTCTTTTGCTTCAACTTCTATTTCTTGCGGGTGCATCATTAAAATTGTTGAGCCCATCTTAATGGCTATAAAGAAGAACTTCTTGGAGATAATCCATGTGTTTTTTTACTACAGTACTTTGTTTTATATTTGAGTCTTGGAAGTTGTTTACTACTGTAGCAACCTCTCCTTATCATTTTTTTGTGCCAAGTAAAGTTTCTATGTTAAAATTGATGTTATATTTGGAATCGCTGCGCAGAAACAGCATTGCTGTCTGTGCGAATCTGGGCACAAGTCTCTGTAGAAAATTCGAAAAATCTGCAATTCGAGCGTGATCCTCAGATATGTACGCAACTTTCATTAGTTTTGAGTTTTCCATTTGAGCAAGTCTGGTGCCATTTTAAAATTCGTCTTTACGGATGTTCTGTTTTTGACAGATTCTGCCTTTTTTGCATTGCCGCTTTTGTTAAGTTGAATGAGTTTCTTTGTTCCATTAACTTTCAGAAGTTTTGTGCAATGTCCGAAGTGTTAAGAATGATGTGTCACCTCTGAACATGTGAATTTTGATTATGCACTAACCCTCTAATGAGTTTGCTTGAAGTTTGGTGTGAAGGAAGTTTTCAAGGGTCAAGAGAAGTATGATATACTATGATGAGGAGTAAAGCTCTAAGCTTGGGGATGCCCCGTGGTTCACCCCTGCATATTTTAAGAAGACTCAAGCGTCTAGCTTGGGGATGCCCAAAGGCATCCCTTTCTTCATCGACAACATCATCGGGTTCCCTGAAACTATATTTTTATTAAGTCACATCTTATGTTCTTTACTTGGAGAGCGTCGGTTTGTTTTTGTTTTGTTTTGTTTGAATAAAATGGATCCTAGCATTCACTTTGTGGGAGAGAGACACTTTCGCTGTTGCATATGGACAAATATGTCCTTAGGCTTTACTCATAATGTTCAAGGCGAAGTTTCTTCTTCGTTAAATTGTTATATGGTTGGAATTGGAAAATGCTACATGTAGTAATTCTAAAATGTCTTGGATAATGTGATACTTGGCAATTGTTGTGCTCATGTTTAAGCTCTTGCATCATATGCTTTGCACCCATTAATGAAGAAATATATAGAGCTTGCTAAAATTTGATTTGCATATTTGGTCTCTCTAAGGTCTAGATAATATCTAGTATTGAGTTTTGAACAACAAGGAAGACGGTGTAGAGTCTTATAATGTTTACAATATGTCTTTTATGTGAGTTTTGCTGCACCGTTTCATCCTTGAGTTTGCTTCAAATAACCTTGCTAGCCTAAACCTTGTATCGAGGGAATACTTCTCATGCATCCAAAATCCTTGAGCCAACTACTATGCCATTTGTGTCCACCATACCTACCTACTACATGGTATTTCTCCGCCATTCCAAAGTAAATTGCTTGAGTGCTACCTTTAAATTCCATCATTCACCTTTGCAATATATAGCTCATGGGACAAAATAGCCTTAAAACTATCGTAGTATTGAATATGTACTTATGCACTTTATCTTTTATTAAGTTGCTTGTTGTGCGATAACCATGCTTATGGGGAACGCCATCAACTATTCTTTGTTGAATATCATGTGAGTTGCTATGCATGTCCGTCTTGTCTGAAGGATCTATCACCTTAATGATTGGAGCATGCAAATTGTTAGAGAAGAACATTGGGCCGCTAACTAAAGCCATGAATCATGGTTGAAGTTTCAGTTTTGGACATATATCCTCAATCTCATATGATAATAATTGTTGCTACATGCTATGCATTAAGAGGAGTCCATTATATGTTGTCCATGTTGTCCCGGATGGATGTCTAAGTTGAGAATAATCAAAAGCGAGAAATCCAAAATCCGAGCTTTCTCCTTAGACCTTTGTAGCGGCATGAAGTACCCCTTGTGACACTTGGTTGAAACATGGCATTGCAAAGATCCGGAGTCCAAGCTAAGTAGGACAAGGTGCGGGCACTATTAGTACACTATGCATGAGGCTTGGATATAATTTACATAACTCATATGCTTTATTACTACCGTTGACAAAATTGTCTCATGTTTTTAAAATTAAATCTCTAGCACAAATACAGCGATCGATGCTTTCCTCTTTGAAGGACCTTTCTTTTACTTTTATTGTTGAGTCAGTTTACCTATCTCTCTCCACCTTAAGAAGCAAACACTTGTGTGAACTATGCATTGATTCCTACATACTTGCATATTGCACTTGTTATATTACTCTATGTTGACAATATCCATGAGATATACATGTTATAAGTTGAAAGCAACCGCTGAAACTTAATCTTCCTTTGTGTTGTTTCAACACCTTTACTTTGATTTATTGCTTTATGAGTTAACTCTTATGCAAGACTTATTTATGCTTGTCTTGAAGTACTATTCATGAAAAGTCTTTGCTTTATGATTCAGTTGTTTACTCATGTCATTTACCATTGTTTTGATCGCTGCATTCATTACATATGTTTACAAATAGTATGATCAAGATTATGATGGCATGTCACTTAAGAAATTATCATTGTTATCGTTTTACCTGCTCGGGACGAGCAGAACTAAGCTTGAGGGATGCTGATACGTCAACGTATCGATAATTTCTTATGTTCCATGCTACTTTATTGATGATATCTACATGTTTTATGCACACTTTATGTCATATTCGTGCATTTTCTGGAACTAACCTATTAACAAGATGCCGAAGTGCCGGTTCCTGTTTTCTGGTTTTGGTAAATCCTAGTAACGAAATATTCTCGGAATCGGACGAAATCACGCCCGGTTCCTATTTTGCCGGAAGCATCGGCAGAGCCGCCCCTGTGGGCCCAGATGATGAGGTGGCGCGGCCTGGGCCACAGCCGCGCAAGCCTATGGTGTCGTCGCCCCCGACCTTCGACGCTGCCCTTTCGCCTATACTCAGCCCTGGCCGAAACCCTTCGGAATAAGCCACGTGCGAAACCTTCCGAGCCGCCGCCATCGCGAAGCCAAGATGCTGGGGGACGGGAGTCTCCATTCGGCACCTGCCGGACGGGGAAGTGCCCGGAAGGCTTCTCCATCGACCCCCTGCCATCTCCACAGCCATCTTCATCAACGCTACTGCTCCCATGAGGAGGGAGTAGTTCTCCATCGAGGCTCGAGGCTGTCCCGGTAGCTATGTGGTTCATCTCTCTCATGTACTTCAATACAATAATCTCATGAGCTGCCTTACATGATTGAGATTCATATGATGATGTTTAATCTAGATGTCATTGTGCTAGTCAAGTGAGTTTTACTTATGTGATCTCAGGATTGTCCCACGTGTGTAAAGGTGACAGTGTGTGCACCGTGTGGGTCTCTTAGGCTATATTTCTCAGAATACTTATTCATTGTTATGAATGGCATAGTGAAGTGCTTATTTATATCTCTTTATGATTGCAATATGTTTTGTATCACAATTTATCTATGTGCTACTCTAGTGATGTTATTAAAGTAGTTTTATTCCTCCTACACGATGTAATGGTGACAGTGTGTGCATCCGTGTTAGTACTTGGTTTATGCTATGATCATGATCTCTTGTAGATTGCAAAGTTAACTATTGCTATGATAGTATTGATGTGTATTATTCCTCCTACATAAGCATGAAGGTGACAGTGTGCATGCTACGTTAGTACTTGGTTTAGTCATATTGATCTATCTTACACTCTAAGGTTATTTAAATATGAACATTGAATTGTGGAGCTTGTTAATTCCGGCATTGAGGTTCGTGTAATCCTACGCAATGTGTTCATCATCCAACAAGAGAGTGTAGAGTATGCATTTATCTATTCGTTATGTGATCAATGTTGAGAGTGTCCACTAGTGAAAGTCTAATCCCTAGGCCTTGTTCCTAAATACGGCTATCGCTGCTTGTTTCCTGTTTTACTGCGTTACTACGGCTGCGTTACTACTGCATGTTTACTTCCTACAATATTACTACCATCAACGCACGCCGACAAGCTATTTTTACGCGCCGTACTACTGCTCATACTTATTCATACCACTTGTTTTCACTACCTCTTCGCCGAACTAGTGCACCTATTGGGTGTGTTGGGGACACAAGAGACTTCTTGCTTTGTGGTTGGGGGTTGCATGAGAGGGATATCTTTGACCTCTTCCTCCCTGAGTTCGATAAACCTTGGGTGATCATAAGGAAACTTGCTACTGTTCTACAAACCTCTGCTCTTGGAGGCCCAACACTGTCTACAAGAATAGAAGCACCCGTAGACATCAGTATACTTCATGGGTGTACCATCGACAGTGCCTAGATCCGGCAGGCCCGGGTGGCCCATAGATGGTGATGGTGGCATGTGGCCCATCGGGCGGCCCAGTTGCTGTTGATCGTGAGGATGAAGTCCGGCCCAGGATCAGTATGCCGGATCCGTACCGACTTTTGGAGGAACCCGGATCCGTGGAGGCCCATGAGGAACCCGGAGACGACGTATAAGGAAGGCGGATCCTTGACGTGCACGGCAAGATATTGTGCCGTAGTTTAGGCAATCTGTAATCCGGCAAGGACTCTCCATGTAAACCCTAGATCCGTGCGTCTATATAAGCCGGATCCCGGGAGCCCAATAGGAACAACCACAACCATTGTAACAACACGCAAGCGCCCAGATAATTCCAGACAAGCAGCAGTAGGCCTGTCATCGTGCGGGTGTTCCAAAGCGGGTAACTCGCGTACTACCGTCCCGGTGCACTCCGCCCAATGGCCCCTACTTCTTTCCCCTCGTGAGATCCCTCCTGGGTACCGTCGATTAGGCAACGGTTGGCACCGTGGGGCTGGCGTCGGACCGGAACAGGAGGGCTCCGCCATGAAACTACGATTTCGATCGCGTGGGGCGTGTACTTTACGCCGGAAACTTCCGATCGTCCCTCGGACCGATGGGATTCCGGCTAGGTCAGCCCCGTCAAGCTCTCCATCGTCCCAATCGGCGGCATCCACATCTTCATCGGCGAGACCGTCGATTCCGACGGAAACCACTGGTAAGTAACGCTGACGCGTCCGCCGCGAGCTGGACGCCGTCGCGAAAATCCGATCTGAGTCGCAGGAACTTCCTAAGGAAGATTCCGCCTTAGATCTGAAAATTCAAAGCCCACCCAATCCGCCCCTGAGCAGGAGAAAACGGTGGAAGACCAATGCAGATCCGCCTGGGTCTCCCAGGTGTTGGAGAAGCAAAGGTGTCACTTTGTGCACTTCTTGGCCCATACCGCAGGAGACGCCCTCCACGAGGACGAAGCCGATCCTTTGCAGGTTGGGGCACCCGGAACAACCGCTCCGGATCTGCAAGAGGCAGTCGGAGACAGCGACACTCCGGGACAAGAGGAAGCCGGAAACCCAGGAATCAATCCTCGGCAACTTGAGCCCAAATTCCGACGATGCCTCCTCAATAGGCACAGAAGAATACAACCGCTTGACGAAGGAGCTCGAGATCGGGGAAGAAGGACGGTGCCTCGTCTATGAACACGGAAGAGTTTAACCGCAAGCTAGAAGAGCTCGGAGCCGGAGAACAAGCGGACGCAGAATCCGCCCAGCCCATGCAGGTCCTCGCGACTGTGGCACCGCTAGATCAGCAGGAAACGGAAGATGAAGACTCCAACTCCGATCCAGGGCCATCCAACGTAAGGTCTCCGTTAACACGGGAACGACCGCGTAAGGAGGTCCTGTCACCAGAAGAGATGGTCGAGCAAGCGCGCATGGATTTAGTCGCGCAGTCTGATGTTCTCAACAAACCAATAACACCTGACAACGCCGCAGACCTAGAGGCTCTAGAAGCCACAAGGAAAGAAATGCTGGCTACTGCCAAGAAGTTTGCCAGCACCGCAGCTGCGATGCTGGAAGAGAGGACAGAAGCTGCAAACTTTGTGGTCCACTTTCAGAAGAAGGATCGCGAGGTCGATGAATCCCTTGAAAAGGTCAGGCAACTCGAGAAGCACTGGGAGGCCAAGGTGAAATTTGTTCAGGAGGAAGAAGCTAGAATTAGGCGAGAAGCCATCCTTCCCCGCAAGATTACCTTTGCAACACCCACAGAGCAGCAGCCGCTCGCAACTCCAAAGGATAACATGAAGAAGGCTGCGGAGCTCCTAAAAAAGAAGGACGAGGAGATTGACATCAACTACGTCCGGAAGCTCGTTGCTTGACAATGCGACAACGAGCAAGGCGAATGCCATGTGAGTTAGAATCGAAATCCGGATCACTTTGCCATGTCCACGCGCGAAGGACGCCCAGCAAGTCAACATCGTGATGGCGAGTCGCGCACCGGATCCATGGAGCGCAGGAGGAAAGTCAGAGAACATCCGAATCCAATTCCGGTGCCCTCGGATTCAACACCGAAAAACGGCAAAGGGAAAGGACCCGATGTATACTGGCAGAGACAAGTATCGTGTTCCATCACCACCACCCCGAGCTTCACGTCCTCCGCTACCCCCTCGACGTCGCAGTCCTGCCGGAAACACCAGGCCCCATGGGCCAGGTGGAATCAACATCCGCGACAACATGCCGCCTCCTAGGGACAGGAGCAGGGAGCGTACGCCGGAGCCACGCAGGAGCCGGAACCAAGACCGCGAGCCTGAGCCTCGTCGGAATCAAGAACGCGAGCCGGAACCTAGAAGGAGCCGGCACGAAGAGCGCGCACCTGAGCCTCGCAGGAGCCGGAACGACGGAGGCGACCACCACAAGAGGAAGAGAAGTCACCGGAGCGGGAGCCGGCCGCGGGAGGCGGTAGCGAGGGAATTCCGAAGGCGGAAGATCCATCTGCAGGCCCCCTCGCAGGATCCCCCTCGCCACCACCCGGTGGAGGCGGAGGTGGAGCGGAGGCGGAGACCGGAAGTCCGTTCCCGCTCCGTGCCCGGTGGTGGTCCTCGCAGCCTTCGGGAACGCCTCAACGAGTACCAGATCCGACTACATTGGTCCAAAGTGCTTTGGCCGGATGTTCGAGAGGAACCAAAGCCAAGAAGCTTGAACCTTAAGCTACCTGGAAACCTGAAGCATTATGATGGCAGTGAGAGGCCGGATACGGATTGAGGACTACCACAATGCGATAACCTTTGCAGGAGGAACCCCGAATATAGCTGCCGCATGCTCCGGTTGTGCCTGTATTAGTCGACTCGAGTTTGGCTCGGCGACCTCGAGAAAGCACATCTTTGGTTTGACACGAAGAAGGCTTTGAGAACCACTTGGAACCTACAAGAGACCGGCCACCACAGCGACCTTCTGAAAGCTTGCATCCGGAAGAAGATTGAAACATCCGAGAGAAGTTTCCTCACAGATGGTTGGCGACAGAAAGCAGTGCGAGAACATAGATAACCACACGGCAATACCTTCATTGGTGGTTTGCGGCGTGGGGGGCTGTGCGCCTGGCTTACTTGCCTGGTGGTGCGAACAAGCTCACTCTTGTGAGATGATAAACATAAACCGGTGATCACCTTGCCCCGCCGATAAGCGACAACGAGCGGAATCTAGCCGGCTACGGCCATACCCCTGCGCCAACAAAAGCAGTGACAACAGCGTCGGCCATGACAACAACGGAAGAACTGAAGACCGGAAGGCGGATCGGACATGGTCGCCATGACGTTCCAACTGAAGGAGATATGCCCTAGAGGCAATAATAAAGTGGTTATTATTTATATCTTTATGTTTATGATAAATGTTTATATATCATGCTATAATTGTATTAACCGAAACATTAGTACATGTGTGATATGTAGACAAACAAAAGTCCCTAGTATGCCTCTTAAACTAGCTTGTTGATTAATGGATGATTAGTTTCATAATCATGAACATTGGATGTTATTAATAACAAGGATATTATGTCATTGTGTGAATGATATAATGGACACCCAATTAAGCGTAGCATAAGATCTAGATCATTAAGTTATTTGCTATAAGCTTTCGATACATAGTTACCTAGTCATTCGACCATTGAGATCATATAAATCACTTATACCGGAAAAGTACTTTGATTCACCAAACACCGCTGCGTAAATGGGTGGCTAAAGGTGGGATTAAGTATCCGGAGAGTATGAGTTGAGGCATATGGATCAACGGTGGGATTTGTCCATCCCGATAAGCCGGATGAATATACTCATGGGCCCTCTGGGTGGAATGTCGGTAGTCTAATGTCTTGCAAGCATATGAATAGGTTCATAAGAGACCACATACCACGGTACGAGTAAAAGAGTACTTGTCAGGAGACGAGGTTGGACAAGGTATAGAGTGATACCGAAGATCAAACCTCGGACAAGTAAACTATCGCGAGACAAAGAATTGGTATCGTATGGGAATGGTTCATTCGATCACTAAAGTCATCGTGAATATGTGAGAGCCATTATGGATCTCCAGATCCCGCTATTGGTTATTGGTCGGAGTGAGTACTCAACCATGTCCGCATAGTTCTCGAACCGTAGGGTGACACACTTAAAGTTGGATGTTGAAATGGTAGTACTTGAATTATGGAATGGAGTTCGAATATTTGTTCGGAGTCCCGGATGTGATCCCGGACATCACGAGAGTTCCGGAATGGTCCGGAGGATAAGATTCATATATAGGATGTCATTTTATGTGAATAAGATGATGGAAAGTTCTATGGAAGGTTCTAGAAGGTTCTGAGGAGTCAGGAAGAAACCACCAAGGAAGGTGGGGTCCATCCCCCTCACCTCCATGGCCGGCCAGCCCTAGTGGGGGTGGAGTCCCAAGTGGACTCCACCATAGGGGGCCGGCCACCCCCCACATGGGAGGTGGAAATCCCACCTTTGGGTGGGAGTCCTAGTTGGGCTAGGTTTCCCCCTCCTATGGAAGGTTTTTGGTTCGGGTCTTATTCGAAGACTTGGACACCACCTCTTGGGGTTCCACCTATATAATGGGGCCAAAGGGGGCCGGCCACCAAAAACACCACCAAGGTGGCCGCACCCCTATAGTGGCCGGCGCCCCCCTCTCCCCAAACCCTAGCCGCCCGCTCCTCCACATCCCGCATAGCTTAGCGAAGCTCCGCCGGACTTCTACACCGCCACCGACACCACGCCGTCGTGCTGTCGGATTCAAGAGGAGCTACTACTTCCGCTGCCCGGTGGAACAGGAGGTGGACGTCGTCTTCATCAACAACCGAGCGTGTGACCACGGAGGTGGTGCCCGTTCGTGGCGCCGGAACCGATCGTGATCAAAGATCTTCTACGCGCTTTTGCAAGCGGCAAGTGATCGTCTACCGCAGCAACAAGAGCCTCATCTTGTAGGCTTTGGAATCTCTTCAAGGGTGAGGCTCGATACCCCCTCGTTGCTACAGTCTTCTAGATTGCATCTTGGCTTGGATTGCGTGTTCGCGGTAGGGAAAATTTTTGTTTTCTATGCAACGTTATCCTACAGTGGTATCAGAGCCGTGTCTATGCATAGATGGTTGCACGAGTAGAACACAATGGTTTGTGGGCGTTGATACTCTGTTATCTTTTGAGTACTTTGCATCTTTATGGCATAGTGGGATGAAGCGGCTCGGGCTAACTTTACATGACCGCGTTCATGAGACTTGTTCCTCGTTCGACATGCAACTTGTATTGCATAAGAGGCTTTGCGGTGTCTGTCTCTCCTACTATAGTAAAGATTCAATTTACTCTTCTATTGAAAACATTAGTATCAACGTTGGTTCATGTTCGTAGGTAGATTAGATCTCTCTCGAAAACCCTAAACCACGTAAAATATGCAAGCCAAATTAGAGACGTCTAACTTGTTTGCGGGGTTTGGTGATGTGATATGGCCATAATGTGATGATGAATATGTATGAGATGATCATTATTGTATTGTGGCAACCGGCAGGAGCCTTATGGTTGTCCTTAAATTTCATGTTGAGTAGTATTTCAAAGTAGTTGTAATAGTTGCTACATGGAGGACAATCATGAAGACGGCGCCATTGACCTTGGTGCTACGCCGACGATGATGGAGATCATGCCAGATGATGGAGATCATATCCGTGCTTTGGAGATGAAGATCAAAAGGCGCAAGAACAAAAGGGCCATATCATATCACATATGAACTGCATGTGATGTTAATCCTTTTGTCATCTTATTTTGCTTAGATCGCGACGGTAGCATTATAAGATGATCCCTCCACCTAAAATCTCAAGATAATAAAGTGTTCATCCTTAGTAGCCCCGTTGCCAAGGTCGTTTCGAAGCACCTCGTGATGATCGGGTGTGATAAGATTCAATAAAGTATATAGCGGTGCAAGACCGGTTGCACATCGCGGGATACTAAGGTGGCCTTGTGAGCCTAACATGCAGGACATGAGGTCTCGGAACACGTGATACCGAAAGGTAGAGCATGAATCATATGGTTGATATGATGAACACTTTGAGTGTTCGCCATTGAAATCACACCTTTTCTCGTGATGATCGGGTTTAGGTGCGGTGGTTTTGGTTCGTGTGATCACTCACTAAGACAATGCGAAGGATATTGTTTTGAGTGGGAGTTCACTTAGGTTTTTAATTATGTTGAATTAAAATTTGAACTCAATTTGTCATAAACTTAGTCTAAACTATTGCAAATATATGTTGTAGAGATGGCGTCCCCAATCAATTTTAATCAGTTCCTAGAAAAAGAGAAACTTAAGAGCAACTTCACCGACCGGTTCCGTCATGTGAGGATCTTCCTCTATGGCGGAAATCAATATGTGCTTGATGCACCGCTAGGTAACCCTCCTGAGAAGATGAATCCGATGAAGTAAAGAATGTTTACTCGACTCGGAAAACTCGGTACTCTCAAGTTCGATGTGCCATCTGTGCGATGCGGCATGAAACATT